>CM037879.1:277542782-278272782 GCA_021292165.1 Shinisaurus crocodilurus | reverse complement strand
TTATTACATTACATTTTTTTATGCTACATTTATATCCCACCTTTTCTTCCTTCTTGCAAGGAACCCGAAGCAGCTTACAAGGTTCTCCCCCTCCTCTCCGTTTTATCTTCACAACAACCCTGTGAGGTAGGTTAGGCTGAGAGTCAGTGACTGGCCCAAAGTCACCCAGTGAGCTTCCTGGCTGAGCGGGGACTAGAACCCGGGTCTCCCGAGTCCCAGTCCAACACTCTCACTGCTATGCCAGAGCCACACTGGTTCTGCAGGGTGTAAGCTAAAGGCATGATACTTCCACTGCTGTGCGTACAACTCACAAGGCTGCATGCACAGGACTATAGTGCTTAACGGATCTGTTTAATTTCCCCTCCACTCCCCCCCACTGGCCCCCAGAGTGCATAGAATCAGAATCGCTGCAGTGTGCCCAGTCATTACACACCTCCGCTTTGGGGATCCAGTACACACACACAACACACACACACGTCACATGCGCACCACAAGTAACCTGCAGGCACAGTCCTGGATCAGGCTCCAACACTGAAGATTGAACATTGAAGACTGAACATTGAAAGATTCATACAAATACCTAAGAAGTAGTTTTAATATTCTGAATGGCTTATGAATGGAAATTGCTTTGAATTTAGGGGAGTTAATTGCAGTAAAATCTGAACTGCTTGATCCGAAGGTTGCAGGTGTTTCCATGGCGGATTTCCATTTTCAGCAGTTTTAGATAACCTACGTATTCAACAGGTGGAAACAAGCAAGGGTCATTGTTAACCATGAGCTACAATCCTCCTTGATAACAGCCTGTTTTGAAACGGCCTTTCGGAATAGCAGTGGAGTAGACTGAGCAGTTTTGAACTTGATCAGAAGGGAAGGAAAGAAATGGGAGGGGAAAGGGGACCAGGTACCTGCTGTGCTGACCACAATGCCAACACTGTTGAGACACTCCTGGGCCTAGCCACAGGGCCCAGGCAACACAAGAAACACCACGGCCTATGCTCCAGGACCAGGGCCACACCCTGTTTGGAAGGAAGAGGCTGGAGATTCACTGCTGTCCTCACTCGGCTGGTGGAAGTCCAGGTAGGGCGCTCCCCGACAAGGCTTTTATCATGCCATCGTCCTGCCTCATTTACAGAATTTGATGGTCGGGGGAGATGATATTGTCTTTGTATTTGTGACCTCCTTGTGTTTTCCCCCTTCTTTTCCCTTACCGTGGAAAATCCGTTAAGGAAGAGATGATGGAATACCTGTGCAATGCCTTCTAATGCTTAGTGCTAGGACCCCTCTACCTGGAAGCACCCAGAATCATGGATGGTGGGGCTTTTAATGTCATCATCTTCATCCAGCATCAGAGTTTCATAGACACATGGAAGCATAGTGTCATGTCCCCTCTGGAGGAATCCTATTCAGACAATGATCAGGAGCCTCCTGAGACAGATATGCCTGGGGAGCAAGGTGCTTCAGGGGATCCTGAGGCTGACCAAGAAGGTCCTGGGCCTGAAGAGAGAGGACTTCAGGATCTTCCCCCTCAAAAGGTGGAAAGCTCTGCTTCCGAGTCAGAGGGGGATGCTGATCCACCACCCAGCCCCCAAGAATGCCGGTGTTTGAAAGTACAGGCTCAGACCATGGCCAAGCAAAGGAGTGCCCACTTGCAGAAAAGGCCTCCTTGGGAGCAAGGTCCTCCTCACAAGCAGAACTTTTGCCAGAGGACCTGTAAGAAACTGCAGCTGAGCCCTGGGTGGGGCTCAGGATGTTCTGGCAATGTAAGCCTTCAGTATCAGCCTAGCCATTGCTGGAAACATCTTCTACCAGCTCCAGTGTCTTGTACCTCTGACCTTGCTCTGTGATTGAACCTCCATGCTATTGACCTTGGACTTCTGCTTGACTCTGCTTCCTGGACAGCATATTGTATTTGACTGCTTATCTGTGTTTGGACCTTGACTGCTCCCCAGACCTCTCTCTTAGAACTCTCCCTCTTGCCTGCTAGAACTGTGCCTTCGACCATTGCCTGTTTATTGACTTGCTTTTGGATTGCCCCTGAGTTTAACCTAATGCTGAGCGTGATTCAGCCATAGCAGGACACATAGTCAGGAGTTGGGTGTATTTATTCAAAAAATTCTTTGCCAAGGCAAAAAGAAAATACAAAGACAGAAAAAATCCAAGCTGATGGTCACTACAAAATGGCCGAAATAGAAATATACATGTATCACTTTCAATACATTAGAACAATTGTTATTCCTAATCAAGAGGTTATATTTGTGACTTCCCTGACATAGAGTTCTTCCAGAGGTTTTAATTGTGCAATTGTCCTGCCTCATTCACACAATTTTACAGAGGAGGAGGGTGGACATCATCATAGAATCATAGAATCATAGAAAAGTAGAGTTGGAAGGGGCCTACAAGGCCATCGAGTCCAACCCCCTGCTCAATGCAGGAATCTAGGTCAAAGCATCCCTGACAGATGGCTGTCCAGCTGCACCTTGAATGCCTCCAGAGTGGGAGAGCCCACAACCTCCCTAGGTAGTTGATTCCATTGTCTTATTGCTCTGGAATCATCAATGGAATCATCAATGGAATCATTGATGATTCCATCATCTTCCATTTGTAGCCCTCTCATGTTTTCCCAACACTTCTTCCATCTTTTTTCTTACCCTCAAAAATCTGTTGAGGCAAATAATAGCTGCACAATGCCTGATGATGATTAGCACTAGGAGCCATCATGGAAGCATGCAAAAAAAGCTTGAAATGTTCATGCAATCGGGGGGGTGGGGGAAAATCTAGGGAGTGAAAAACACTTTTGGGCTGCTAAAACTAGCAATTAAATTGAGTAAAATATAATAACTAGAGTATTCAGTGAAATCACACTGGTACTGTGGATGCAGACTGGATTGTCAGAGGTAGGTCATGGGCACTAATCAGAGGTGAGTCAGGAGCTGAGTGACAGACCAGTAGTCAGGACTGAAGAACAAATCAAGGCCAAAGGGCAAACCAGGAGGTAGCATCAAGGAGTAAGCCAAAAGTCAAGAGCAAACAGCAACCAAGAATGCAAGAACACCCCAGAACTCAGAAAGACCTTGTTGCTCAAGTAAGGCTGAGCTGGAACAGGAAGACCTTTACCTGTCCAATGGCAATCAGCCGGCAGAGTCAGTCCAGGGCAGGAAGGTAGTTTACTTAGGAGGTTGCCACCTGCATTTTAATAGTTCACTACACCGGGGGTGGGGGAGACACTACACATGGATCTAGCACCTCCTGAGATGGGCAGATGAACTTGACACAGAAGATACCACAAGAAGTAGAACGGAGGATAGAAAAAATGGCGCAGATGATCTCGCACGAAGCTGAACCTCAGAGTGAGCTCCTCCCCACCTACAACCCTTAAAAGTAATTATAGATGAGGTGCCTCCAGGGCAATGGCTGAGAGCCCATTTGGAAGTATCCTGTTAATGTATATAATCTCTCGGGCTGGAAGCAGTTACTGATTTTGATGAATAAGCCAAACTTCTTAATCGGCTTGAATACAAGCCTTGCCTCTAACTCCTAATGAATGAAAACACTAGGATTTCTTCAATGAAAAATGCATGGGAGTGTGCCATTCATAAAAACATTCAATTACACATATGAAGCATATCCTGCCATGACCCATGTATACCTTGCTTTAGGAAATAGAATGATCCTGTTTTCAGAAGGCCTATTAACAGCCCAAACTGGCTGGCTGATCGAGCAAAGCTGTTCAATGCTTTTTCAGGAAGAAATCAATAAGCAGAAAGTACTTTCTGTGTATGAATATGTACTCAGAATACGTTCCTTGCCCTTGGTGCAAAATCGTTTCTTTTCTTCTTAAAACAGGAGACAAAGAGAAGTTCTGTCTGCTTTCTATATGGCTTTACAGTGGTTTCAAAAGTATGCGAGAGCCAAGCCATTTATTTATTTATTTATTTATTTATTTATTTATTTATTTGGAATACAAAGGTAAAAAGGAAGCTGCCGGTGGATTGAACCTGAGACATTCTGCACACAAAGTAGGTGCTCTGCCATTGAGATACACCTCTTCAGTTATTTTCTGCCTGCTCGTCAATCGAAGCTTTCAGAGTGGTTTGCAAAGCTAGACAGTAAAATCATAAAATCCCAATTAAAAATGAGAAACTCACAACTAAATCACAATGAAACAGAACAGAATAGACTGATAAAATAGAATAAAATCACAGTACCGCACCAAACACCTAAAAATCATTGTGCAAATAAGGGTATTTCCACCTGGGCCCCAAAAGAAAGCAAAGATGAAAGCAAACCTCCTTGGGGAGAGAATTCCAGAGACAGGGTGCCTGTAATGTCTGGGGTGTAGGCAGTAGGGGACTTTGGCTGGAACACCAGGGCCAGGGGATGATGGAGGCTGGAGCAGGTCAGGAGAGTGCAGAGTCCAGGAGCCAGGCCGAGGCCAGTATACATAGTAAGCAAGGTGGGGCCAGAGGCAAAGGGCAGATCTGGTAGGCAAGCAGTGGTCAAGCATGGGTCAAGAGCAAGCGGAGTCTGAGCGAGGGCCAGAGACAAGAAGGAAGATCCAAGAACAGACCAGGTTCAGACAAGGGCCAGAGGCGGGGTTGAGATACAGGCTAGATTCAGTCACATACCGGGAAGCGCAGGGCCAGAGGTGTAGGTCAGGAACAGGCAAAGGCCGAGCACGGTCAGGCAAGAGCTGGAGCTAGTCACAGAGGGTCAGGAGCCAGCTGCAACAGCACAAGGAATCATGTTGCTGTGGCAAAAGCTGGAGTGCTGAGGCAACCCTTAAGTAGCCCTCCCAGCAGCTCCCAGCTGGTCCGCATTAGCAGGCCTGAGAGCAGCTGGAGGTAACGGGCCAAATCCTGAGAAGAGGGGTGCTGGCCAGGTTGCTAACTGGACAGCGGCCACCAGCAGGGCCGGTGCAAGGCAATTTGGTGCCCTAGGCAAGATCAGATATTTAGCGCCCCCCCTTCCCACTTGAGCCCTCCCTCCCTCCAGCCCTATGCCCATTATGCATGATCCGCATTCACACACACACACACACACCCTTCCTCTCCAGTCCTAAACATGTTGTTTCCAGCTCCATCGAGATCAAGGGGGTTTACTTCCGTGTAAGTTCTTTCCACAGGCTTCATTCAGCAGCCCCCGTCGGCTGCCGCCACCGCCGCCGCCACTCCTCCTCTCACGTGTGGCGGATCTCCTCTTTGCTGCCGTCCCCTGTTGCTTCTCTTCCAGCTCTTTGCCAGCTTCGCAGCCTGCCGCCTATCTCCACGCTGCCTGCACGCTCACATCAAACTTTGTTTCCCTGCCCAGCCACCTCTCTTTTCTCCTCTCCTGCCGCATCACGGGGGGGGGGGGGGAGACACACACACATTATTAACTGCCTTCTCTTTCTCCTTTGTCTCGATTGATTTGCTTCAAAAGTGGGCTCAATTTCCAACTCTTTAGCGCTGTATTTTTTTTCCAAGGCATTTCTGGCGCCCCCTTTAGCCTGGCGCCCTAGGCAGCTGCCTAGTTGGCCTAATGGTAGCACCGGCCCTGGCCACCAGGTGGAGCTGTGGAGCTATGCTGGCAAAGCAGAGCCTGACAGTGCCAGAACAGAAAAGGCCCTGCCTCCTATCAAAACCTTACTTCAGAGGGTGAAATAAAGTGGCCACATGTCCTATTTTACAGAGGACAGGCCTCAGTTTGAAGGGCTGTCCAGTCCAAGTCCAATGTAAAGATAACGAACCATAAGGAGGAAGAACGGCAAGGGCCTTGAAGTCACCCATCAGCAGTTTGCACCTGGACAGAAGACCGACGAGGCACACAGGGCACATAGGCCACAGCCTACCCCACTATGGTGAGGTGCACTGTATTTCAATTTAAATTATAGTAATTATTTCTAAGTTTGCATCTATACATGCAAATTTGTGTACACTTTTGTCTTCTTTTTTTACTGATGCATTTCCTCTTCTTTGGCAATGCAAAAGTGGCCAGCCTAGGGTAGAGGGACTTGGAATAGGACCTCAGAAGATAATACTAGGGCAGATTCATGGGGTGGGGGGAGGAAGGCAGTCCTTCGGGTAGGGATTTAGAGCCTCCAGCAGTGGCACAACGCACTCCCCAGCAACACATCTATGCACAGAGATGGCAGTGCTGCAGTGCTGTGGGCAAGAAGGAGGACTGAAGGCGGCAGGGGCAGGCAGAGGGAACATCAGGGCCTGCTCCAGTTGGACTGCCCCCCCCCCAGGGCTAACTGACATCAAGGGCCCTGTGGGGAAGAGGAAGGAGTGAAGGCGGCAGGAGCAGGCAGAGGGAACATCAGGGCCTGCTCCAGTTGGACTGTCCCTTCCAGGGCTAACCGACGCTCTGTTTTTTCTTGTATTTAATTAGACTGTACATCGCTCAGAGTGGCCGGATGACTGGCCAGATGGGCGATTCAAAAATATAATAAATAAATAAATAAATAAATCCTGCACCATCTATGCTTCTGCACAGACTTCAAGGACAACCCACTGCACATCACAACACTTGGACCTTGAAGTTACCGCTGCATGAATGATAGCAACCAATTTATGAACCAGAAAGGAAGGATCCCAGGGCCATTTCACACACCATGACCGTAGGTGTGCACTCGGGGAGTCCCAGCCAAATCCCAGCTGTCCGTTTCGTAGGACAGAGGAGCATTTTTTTTAGGATAGAGGAGCATCTTAGGTGGCTGGTGGCTTCAATGTCAGTGGGACTGTGTGTCCACTCTGGATTTTACTCTGAACTTTAAAGGAGCTATCCATTGTTCTGAACCCTAGCCCCAAATTAGGTTCAGTACCATAGATAACTCCTTAAAAGTTCAGAGTAAAATCCGGAGTGGACACACAGCCCTGCTGGCATCAGAGCCACCAGCACATAAGACATGAAGGTTCTCTCAGGCTTCTCACCACACGGAGTTTGCATAAATTGTGTCTGGCCACTGATGCAATGCACGGCAATGGCCTCAGGAATCTTCCAGTACTTTTAACCTGTGCAACCAGAATGGGCTAAACCTTATCCATGTTGAGCAACCCAGTTCTGCCAGATCAGAGAATCTGCCGATCATGTCGGCAGTTCAGTCCTGCTGCCACAAAGCCTTAACCAGTTTGGCTTCATCCAATGGAGTCCTGATGTTGCTGCTGAGAGCCACAGTCTTGGGAAGCTGTAGTGTTCTTCCTCTTCTGACATTTTTTCTATTACTGCTGCTCTTTAAATGTAAGGATACCTCCTCCACCCATCACATGCTGATCCAGGGGGGTGGCTCCCTTTCTCGCACTGAAGTGCAGCTTTCAGATACTACACTCTGAATCATGCTGGGGACCCACCTTTGCACAGCAACACTTGGAAAAAGCCAGGATTGGGAGTTGTCTTTTGATTGCTTACTGTATTCTATCTCATGTTCACATAGGTTGCTTCCACTTTTCCACTTTTCTTCAAAATTGCCATTTTTGTTCACTCACTTTTTATAAAGAAAGCAGATGACATGGTTGCTGAATCTTTGCATTCTGGTGTTATTCTTCGTGGTCTCTGTACATCACACATGTGGGTTCTGTGCCTGCAAATGATTTAAAGAAGTGAGTAATTAACACACACAAACACACACACACACACACACACACACACACACACACACGGAACAGAAGCACACTCATTAGGGGGCAATTAAAAAACCATTCATTACTAATCCACCGGCCACACTGAACAGGAAGCAATAAAAGGTGCAGAAGATGGAAGGAGGAAGTTATTAAATAATGTTGCAGGAGACCTTTGCTGAACAGAACTTATTTGTGAGCAAATATTATAGAAGGATATAAGGAAGGACACTGCTGGATAATATAACATTATATTATGCTCTGTGTGGAACCATTGTTTTAATTCCCCTTCCAGACAATTGTGGAAAAGCAATGCCTCAAGAGCGCTAACAGGCCCTTGTCGAGAAGCGACCTTAGCCTGAAACAAGCCTGACATTTTGTATCTCAAATTGCCACCTTGTTATTCAGCATTCTAAGGACATCTAGGATATTATAAATCTCCCTTTATATTTTATTAAACTACCTCTCTTCACCTCCAAAACAATGTTATCTCCATCTCCTAAAACCACTTTGTCTCCAGCTCTAAGCCCCTTTACTGTAGATTAGTTCTGTTATTCATCATTAAAGTGCCCGAGTACAGTAGCTGTAACAGAAATCAGGGGGATTGAGAATTTTGTTGCCAACTATAGAAAAGGGCAAGGTACTGAATAGCTAGACTTATGCATAGTAAGCTCAGTCATTCATGCAAAAATGAACAACGAAGATTACTCGCTTTCAGTCATCATTAAACATTTACCCTCAGCCGTTACCTAGATGAGGACACCGGTAATTTATCAACAGAGTGGTACAGAGCAGACAGGTATACAACATATATATATATATGTGTGTGTGTGTGTGTGTGTGTGTATATATATATATATAAAGCTTTTTTTACCCGGCGTTGCACGGGTCGTCATTTTCCTATAGACACTATTTGTTCGAAATTCCTTATGGTAGCTGTCCGCTGTTTGGAATCCCTTGGAATCCCAGCTCCCCCGGGACTACCAGCTCCCCCAGGATTACACTATGAAATCCCAGCTCCCCCGGGACTGCACAATGACATCCCAGCTCCCCCGGGACTACACAATGAAGAATTCCCTGTTCCTCCTGGTACAATGATTTCTCTGCTTCCCTCCCCCCCGGGACTATGCAACAATGTTTTCCCTGACCCCCGTGGACCACACAATGAAATCCCTGCTTTCCCCCCCCCCCGGGACTATGCAATCAAATCCCTGCTCCCCCCCCCCCAGGACTACACAATGAAATCCCTGCTCCCCCCCCCGGACCACACAATGAATTCCCCCCCCCCCGGGACCACACAACAATGAATTCCCTGCTCTCCCCCCCCCCCCCAGAACCATACAATGAAATCCCTGTGTGTGTGTCCCCGGACTACACAATGATGTTGCATGGGTTATCATTTTCCTATAGGCACTATTTGTTCGAAATCCCACCACCACCACCCCGTGTAGGCCCCGGCTGCAGAATCCCTGCCCCCCCCCCCCGGGACTACACAATGGCATTGCCTGGGTCATCAAGTTTGCTCGGATTGAACACCAACCCAGCAAGGTAGGCTGCCACTCCCCTTTACATCCAACTCAGCCTGAGCCAGAGGACTCTCAGACCTTACAGGACAACCCTAATTTATGAAAGAAGCCCTCCAGCTGGCACCCTCTGCTTCAAAGCTCTAGGCCTGAAAAACCTTAAACAGTAGCAATAACCAAGAGGAAAGCTCTGGACTTCGTACCAAGGCCAACTGGAATAAAGCACCCACATTCATAATATTAGCTATGTCCACCAGCTTGATACCCCCAGCACCCCTCTGCTGAGAGAGGCCACAGAACAGACACCGCCCAGGTAGACTGTATAAGCGAGCTTTACCACCCTGCTTGCTGTATATATTGGAGCTATGGTGGCGGGAGGCAGCTGACTGCTTATGGGGGTGGGGAGCATTGGTCGCTCCCATGTCATTTCCCATAACAGAGAGTCCAAGTAGCCCTGGTGACAGTCCTCCTGGGTTGAAGGTGCTGCTGCCGAATGCCAGGCTGGCGAATGGGAAAACGACAGGCCTGTGGCTTACGCTGGCTCAGCTTGTCTGAGCATGGAAAGCTAAGCAGGGTCAGGCCTGGTGATTACTTGGATGGGAGACCCCTCCTCTAGTTTCCTGCACTGAGCAGGGGGTTGGACTCAATGGCCTTGTAGGCTCCTTCCAACTCTATTAATCCAGGACCCGATCCCGGATGAGTGTGCCAACCTGGTCTGTATCGTGGAGACCTGCTTGGATGAGACTGGGGTAGTAAATCTCACCCAGCTTTGCCACCTCCATATTTTGGGTTCATGGTGGCTTTGTTTTCAAGTTGAAAGCCACTTTGTAGACTCACCAGTGGGTGGGTTGACAGCGGGATACGAATCTCCTGAATTATATAAATAAGGAAATAAAGTGGGAGCAAAGTTAACATAAGCCTTCCGGATAAAAACAGAGAAAGATGTTGGCCTTTTCTAAAACCTGAAGATGTCTTTTAGGATAACTGTGGAGACTGTGGAAGTGTGTTTCTCTTCTTCTCTCCCCCAACACACACAGTCATCCTTACATGTTAGTGGTTTCCATGGCAATTTTCCATCTGTTTTTGACTGTTTTTACAGGCTTTTTAAATTAAAGCTTAAGTATGTCAATGTTCCAAGATTAGCTTTGTCTTTGAATAAACCATATGCCTCCTTGACAAAGCAGGCTATGCCAATAACATGGAGGGGAAATGTTTAGAGTCGGTTTTCACACATCTCTGATTAAAAACAAAGCAGCCGGGCGATGCAGAGGATGGGAATGTTTGTGCAAAGATTCATTTGTCATCATCCAATAAAGCTCTCATGCCCTACACATAATTGATCATTGTATCAGTTAAACAAAGTGGGAGAGGCGGGGGTGAGAATCACAGGAGGAACTGTTCTCCTGCTGTCAGAAACTTTACATTCCCTGCAAATCAAAACAAATACCATGGCGTATTTACCTATGAGATGCAAAGTGGATAAAAAGACTCCTTTTATTTAAGCAACTAAGGAGTGAGCAAGCTTTTGCATTCCACAGAATTCTTCACTGGATAGAAAACAGCAAGACCTCATAGTTCTTTTAGACTGGGTTCAGACAACATGATAACCCACACTCAAGGGTTGAGTATGGGTTCTGTGTGGGTTGTCATTGAACCGTGGGTTGTTGTTGAAATGTGGGTTATCATGTGGTCTGAACCCAGCCGAGATAACAAACCATACTGAACAACCCACAGTTCAAAACCCAACAACAAACCCACAGTTCACAATCCAACAACAAACTATGGGTTCTCTTCATGGGTTGTTCGTGGTTAACAAGCCATGGCTTGTTAGCGCAGCTTGGTTCAGACAACAGAATGAGTTATCGTGTTGTCCAAACCCAGTCTTAGACTGCAAATGATTTTCAAAAGTCTTGTAGGGTCCTATGAATCTCAAAGGTTTCATCATCATCTCAAAAAAGGCATCACCACCCCAAGAGGTGTGCTACATGTGGCACAGCAATATGTTCACATCAGTTGGGGTGGGGGCTTGTAGGCCGTCCAACCCCTTGCTCAATGTAGGAAATCCAGAGCTAGGGCATCCTCAACAGATGGCTGCCCAGCCTCTGCTTGTTGGACTACAGCTCCCATCATCCCCAGACAGCATGCCCATTGCTGGGTGGGGATGATGTGAGTCATAGTCCAACACATCTGGAAGGCACCAGGTTGGTCAAGGCTGCTCCAGGTGATCAGTTCCATTGCCAAACTGTTCCTCATGAAAACTGCTCAATTCAATTGAAATCTGCCTTCCTGTAACTTAAGACCATTTGATCTAGTTCCCCTCCCTGGGACATAAGAGAGTACTGGTAAGTCTTTCTCCTCTTCTATGTGACAGCTCATCATGTATCTGAACAATGCTATGTCCCCACTCATTCTTCTAGTCTCCAGGCCAAACACATGCAATTTCTTCAACCTTTCCTCATAGGACTGGTTTCCCAAGCTGCTGACCATCTTTGTTGCCCTCCTCTGAACCTGTTCTATATGTTTCTTAAAGTGTGGCACCCAGAACTGGACACACCCCTAATTTGAACAGCATTTCCCATATGCATAGTATTGGACTATTTGCTCAAACTCTCAAGCTTGTACAGACTTTGAGCTCACTTCAGCATGACTGGGTTCAGACAACACGATAACCCACACTTAAGGGTTGAGTATAGAATATAGATTGAGTGTGGGTTGTTGTTGAAACGTGGGTTATCGTGTTGTCTGAACCCAGCCAAGATAACAATCCATGGTGAACAACCCACAGTTCACAACCCAACAACAAACCATGGCTTCTCTTCATTGGTTGTTCATGGTTAACAAGCCATGACTTCATAGGAGTGGGCGATCCGCCCACCACCCGACTTGCGGTGCACTCAGTGAGTGCTGCCACCCGGCCTGCCAAGCCGGGCCAAAAGCGAGTGCCAGCCGAGGTGCTAACCGGACTTCTGGGTTCCCGGTGCTACATTGTTTACATAGAAAATGGCGCAAGTTACGCTAAAAGCGGCAAAGCGCGGCTGTTTTTAACATAACTTATGCCACTTTCTATGTAAACAATGTAGCACTGGGAACCCAGAATTGGCTTCCCTGGCTCAGCTCACGAGAACACGAGTCGAGCTGGGGAAACAGGTAGGTCGAGCGGAGCTCGAGGGGTCGAGCCTGGTGAGTTCGCCAGACTTCCACCCCCCAACTGAGCTCCACACACATCCCTACCTTGGTGCAGCTGGGTTCAGACAACACAGTAACCCACGTTTCAACAACAACCCACACTCAGCCCTTGAGTGTGGCTTATTGTGTTGTCTGAACCCAGTGCATGTGTGTGACCAGGTTCCCACAACCATGGAGGGGGAAATAGGCCACATTGGTTTATTTCCCCCTCTGCACGTGCCGGTCACATGCTGGTGCAATTCACATAATTGCCCTCACCAGTGCGGCTTGTCATGTCATGCAAAGCTGAGGAGTGTGGCTTGTTGCTGTGGACAGATGTTGCCAAAAACATCTGGGGACCCAAGGTTGGAGAACACTGATCTAAAATACACAACACAAACAGAAAAAAAGGAGTGGGGGGAGGGATGAGGGGGGGAAACACGAACTCAGGCGCTAGTTCTTAAAGTTACCGTTCTTATAATGACCAACTGATATGGAAATGATTTGGGTAGCCTGGAGGAATGGCTACTGCTGGGAGACAGCTGAGAAGGAGCCCAACGCAGCTGGCCTGTCAGCAGACCTGGTGGCGTGGCTCGGCTTCCCTCCTCTCCCTCTGCTGCAGCCTGATGGAATAGAGCTTAACAAGTGGTGGCGTAGATCTCCTATGGCAGTGTTCTGTAACCTTGGGTCCCCAGATGCTTTTGGCCTACAACTCCCAGCATGCCCCAGCCAGCTATGTTGGCTGGGGCATGCTGGGAGTTGTAGGCCAAAAACATCTGGGGACCCAAGGTTGCAGAACACTGTCCTACGGAATAATCTCCACAGATGCAAACCTTAAGTTGAGTAGAACATCTCTGTAACAACAAAGAACCATGACAGTTTTCTTCTCCCACGGTCATAATTCTCCTACCCTATAAGGGAGGGAACATGCTGAAACTGAACCCCGACAAGACCGAGGTACTTCTGGTGGGAGACAAGGGAAGGTTAGGGGATGTTGATCTGCTGCTGAATGGTGTACATCTACCCCTGAAGGACCAGGTCCGCAGCTTGGGGGGTCATTCTAGACTCCCAGCTGTCCATGGAGGCTCAGGTGTCAGCTGTGAGCCGGGTGGCACTGTATCAGCTCCATCTGATACGGCAGTTGCGCCCCTACCTTCCTAATCATCTGCTCCCATCAGTGGTTCATGCCTTGGTCTCCTCTCGCCTAGGCTACTGTAATGCGCTCTTCGTGGGGTTACCCTGGAAGACGGTTCGGAAGTTGCAGCTGGTACAGAATGCAGCTGCTCGCCTGGTTAAAGGCTGCCGCCGGCGTGATCACATCACTCCGGTGCTCAAAGAGTTGCACTGGCTACCAGTTGTTTGCCGAGCCGAATTCAAGGTGTTGGCATTGACCTTTAAAACCCTGTATGGCTCCGGTCCAGTATATCTCAAGGAGCGCCTCCAGCAACATCAAGTAGGCCGCTCAACACGATCTGCCACGGATGGCCTTCTCCCTGTCCCATCAGCCAGAGAAACCAGGCTGGTGGGGACTAGGAGGAGGAGGAGGGCCTTTTCTGTGGCAGCCCCCAATTTATGGAACTCTCTCCCCAGTGACCTCCGCCATGTCCCTTCCTTGATTAGCTTCCGCCGTGCATTAAAAATGTGGCTTTTCAGGCGGGAATATGGGGTGGGTTAGGATTTTTAAGTTTTGTTCTGTTTTTAATTGTGTTTTATACTGTGTGTGTGTTTCCCCCCCCCCTTTTATTTTATTGGATTGCAAATCGCTCAGAGTGGCCGGATGTCTGGCCAGATGGGCGATTCATTAAATAAATAAATAAATAAATAAATAAATAAATAAATAAGGCCCTCATTGTGGTACCAAGCCCCTACCCCCGCTGTCACCAATCCCATCTAAACAGCACCCCAAGAGCACACATCAACACTCCCAACCACCCAAAGAGATGCCACAAAACAACATGTTAGATCTGCATATAGTTGGATACCTTTTAGCAACAAACTGACAAGCCATTAAACACAACAACTCCAGAACCCATCCGGCATACTTTGGAATCTCCTTCAGCCATCTGTCGCCTTTCAAATCTCAGTTTAGATCTTCCGATATCAGCCAAGAATGCCTAAAGAAAGTCCCAAATCAAAAAGTCGTGGTTGATAAATGATGAGTCATGAAATGAAAATAACAGGGGCTAAAATTAGTGCCTTTGGCCTTGTGCTCACAGGAAGCAATGTAGCAGAACTGCTGGCCCTGCCTAGACCTTTTCTGATATATTAGAGGTAGGTTATTGGAGCTAAAGGATTCTTTCCATCTTGACTTTAGTCAACTTGCTTTGCTAGTGTTCACTGTGATAAAGGCAAAAATAATAAAATCTAACATTAGTAAATAAGTGTGCAATCCTATGGCCTCCCAACATTGTCGGGGGGGGGGGGAGAGGATTATTCAGAGTCCCAGCTCCGAGGTTCTTCCGACCATGGAGCTGGGATTCTGAATGCAGAGCTCCTGCCCCGCCCCGCTCACAGCCAGCATGGAAAGAACCATGCCGGCTACCTCTCTGAGGTCGGAAATCGGCCTCGGAGAGGGCTAAAGGGGTGTGCCAGCGGGGCGGGGAGGCTCAGAGGCTCGGGTCGATGGCTTATGCCACATCCAAACGGCACCCCACCCTCTTTCCCTCCCCCTCTGCAGCGCTGTGAGGATAAAGAGGAGGAGGAGGAGGATTATGTAAGCCGCCTTGGGTTCCTTTCAGGAAAAAAGGCGGGGTATAAATATAATAAATAAATAAATAAATGTTCGGAGGCTTACATGCATCGAGTGCAGCGGACATTGGATTGCATTTGCGCCCTCCACCATTAATAAAGGAAGGTATCTGCCCACAAAATAGCAGATAACTTATCTCTAGGCCATATTGATATCAAAGCTGAGTAGATTAGCTGTTTATTCTTATTCAACCAGCCCAGGATATCGATTCCACAGTGCATACTCAGAAGCACTTAATTATTATTCCACTCTTCCTGCAAGGAATTTACAATGGTATACATGGTCCCCACCATCATTTATCTTCCCAACAACCTTGTAAAGTAGGTTAGTCCAAGAAACAAGTGACTGGCCCAAGTTACCTCTGAGTTTCATGGGTGTGATATTTCCAGGGATGGGGACTCGGACTCGAGGACTCGACTCATGAGTCAGACTGAGTCCCCCCTCTGACTCAAGTCTGACTTGAGTCCCAATATTTTTAATGGGACTCGAGACTCGACTCGGGACTCGAGACCAAGGACTCTTCAGCATCCCTGGGCTGTGCCAGAAGGAGTGGAGAGAAGTGCGATCGCCAGCGAAGATTTTATTTTTTAAAATCATTTTCCTAAAATGCAACCTTTCAGACATTTTGGGTTTGGCTGCCTCTGCCTGCCTGCTTTGGGGTTCCCTGCCTCCTCTGCCTGCCTGGTTATTTTGGGTTTGTCTGCCTGGTCTGTTCTTGTCAAAATCAGTTGCAGAGTTTTGAAATAAAAAGGCACACTTGTGCCTAGAATTTATTTAAGCCACACATCTGAAGTAGCCTTATTTTGTTGGGGAAAAACCCCATTGATTTTAATAGGGACTCGTGGAGTCAGTTTTGGGAGTGACTTGGGACTTGGGAGTCACCATTTTGGACCAAGGACTCGGACTCGGACTCGAGACTCGGGTCCAAAGACTCGTGAATCGACTCGTGACTTGAGACCAAGGACTCTTCAACATCCCTGGATATTTCTATCTGCCCTTCCTACAAAAAAGAATACCCATTAATGAGCCATTAGCGAATAGCATTTTTTGTGAGTGGACAAGCCATGCCAAAACTAAAGGACTGCTTGGCTCCTACGGATATTTCTAATCTACTCAATCACTTTGCTCAAAGTAAGTGCAGTGGAGTTTCCATAACCATTTGTTGTTGTCTTAAAAAAAAATGGAGCTGGACATGAAAAACTATCCCAATCGTTTTGCTGATCTTCACAAGATTCCAAGTGCTTGGAAGAGCAACATTTACGCTGCAGAAGATGGCAGCCTGGGCTCTTCCAAGAGTCCGCCAGTTGCACCAAGCCTACCGTATGTCTTTACTACATGTGGGTCTGCAACATGATGCTTCCATTATTATTGGCCAGCCCTGCCCACACCAAACAAAGCCAATAAATGTTATAGAGCCAGTGCAGCGTAGTGCTTAGAGTGTTGGATTGGGACTCGGGAGACTCGGGTTCTAGTCCCCACTTGGCCATGAAGCTCACTGGGTGACTTTGGGCCAGTCACCGACTCTCAGCCTAACGTACCTCACAGGGTTGTCACTGTGAGAATAAAATGGAGAGGAGGAGGATTCTGTAAGCTACCTTGGGTTCCTTGCGAGAAAATGGCAGGATATAAATGCAATAATAATAATAATAATAATAATAATAATAATAATAATAATAATAATGATGATGAAAAATGGGACATAGCATTATAGGTGCAGCATAGTATAGGGTAATATCCTATTTTGCCCGTGCACTCACAGGACCTACCGCTTGCACAATGGGGCTTTTGAACTTCTAAAAATACCCTAAAACAAGCAGAAATGCTAGTTTCTGGAACAGGTCTGGTCAGCGGAGCTCCCAGAAGGGAGCTCAGCTGACCTGTTCCAGTCCTTTAATGAGAGTTTCCACTCATTTGGGGGGTTATTTTTAGAAACGCAAAAGCCCCGTTGTGCAAGCAGTGGGTCCCACAAGCGCAATGGAGCCAAGGGAGGCACAGCAGCCCCGTTGGACACTGCCTATACAGCACAAGACGATGGGTGAAGAAGGGTTAGAAAACATTTCACAATGAGGTCACAACCTAAGGTGACACCATGTGCACGTTTCTTTCAGGCATTTCCAAACCCTGTGTTTGCAGCAGTATGTTGTTTCTTGTACTCTGTGGAACATTGCACAACGGATTGTTTTTGGAAAACCGGATGACAGCCTTCCTCAACCCGGAACCCTCCTAAAATGTTAGACTACAGCTCCAATGGGTTGCCCATGCTGGCTGGGTATGGTGGAAATTACAGTCCAACTAGAGATATGAAGGCTCAGAAAAAACATTTCCCCCTGAATTTTTTCAAAACAAACAAACAACCCAACACACACACACACACACACACACACACAGCTTTTTTCTGTTTTTTCCCTGGGGTTTTTCATAGATTTCATATTAGAGTTGGAAGGAGCCTACAAGGCTATCGAGTCCAACCCCGCGCTCAATGCAGGAAACTAGAGGAGGGGTCTCCCATCCAAGTAATAACCAGGCTTGACCCTGCTTAGCTTTCCACGCTCAGACAAGCTGAGCCAGCGTAAGCCACAGGCCTTTGCATCTCTAAGTCCCACACTGGACACCAGGTCAGGGGAGGCAGCTACAGGCAATCGGTTCCATCTTGACCAAAGGGAAAGAGAAAATTGTACATGTGCTGATCCTCTTGTTATACCCCCAGTTCAACAATTGTTTTATCACCCTGGAAGGAGAGTTGTAGGATGAAGGACAGGGGGTGCTTCTACACAAGGCATTTAACATGCGCTGGTCATTCTCTACTCACAGTTGTTTACGGGTTCTTTAGATGACGACATTTATTTATTTATTTAATACATTTTTATACCGCCCAATAGCCGAAGCTCTCTGGGCGGTTTACAACGACATGACCCTCCAGTTCCACTTCTGTATCTAACCAGCACTTTCAGGGAGTTTTTTCTGAGCAGGGAAAAAATGAGGCATTTAATTATGAAAGCAAAGGAAAGCACGATTTCCTCTTACGTATTTGTGCTATTCCGCTATACCACAGTGCCACCTAGAGGTTATGTAACAGAAAAGCAGGAAAGGAAACGCTCCTCATGTAGTGCTCGGATCTCAATTCTGCGATGAAACCAAATGTAGATCTACCAAACATAGATTAATAACAGCCTCATGTGGAAAAGCTCAGAGTCACACAAGCTCGGTTGAGGATTGAAACAGCAAACGATGACTTGCATGTGTAGGGTTATCACACATACAGTGTCACAGAACTTTCTGATCTCGCATCGCATCAAGCACAATGTTTTTCCATTGGAGTCAATTCACAAATTCATCAAAGCATACCCAGAACGTGAAGCGGGGCTATCGTGGTGCTAAGCCCTGCCCTCAATGTCTTCAGCTGCAGGTCTGTACAGAGCCTGCACTCATACAACTTGAACACACACAATTGGGAGATCTGCAAAAACAGAGTCCCCAAAGTGTGTGGAGAAAAGCTACACACATCCATGTTCTGCGCATGTAAGCTTGGTACAGATCTTTGGCTCAACTCATGGAGATTGAGGACATGTCCAACTGCTCACCCCTCCACTTGTTCATTGCATCTTCTTCGGTCATCCGAACAGGGCTCAAGTGTGCAGTAATCAAATATATAGCAACCAAGTGATGAAGATGCATGTGTGAACCAGCCCAAAGTCATTAAGGATATCAAATAAAATGCTGCAGGCTGCCAAGAGCATAATAATCCCTCCAAATTTGGTCAAACAGAGATGACAAGTCAGGTCAGTAGTTAAGACACGAAGCTCAAGTCACCACCAATCCATTCAAAGCTACATCTGAGGTTCTCATTTTCCTACTAGACATTATTTATAATAATCAAGCCAAAGATAACAAGTGCTGTATTTTTCCAAGAGGTCTGCCCAAGGCCAGTATCTAAAACACTGTGTAGAAGGCAATTCTCTAAAGAACAAGGAAAAATAGAAGCTGAGGGCAAGGAGCAGGGAGACGACAACCAGTAAGGCAAACTTGCGCAACTTTGTAAATAAAGCTATTTGTCCATCTTTGCCCAGTTTTGTCTACCAGCAGCAGCTTTGTTTAATAAACAAACAAATAACCACCCCTCTGTTGGTGGCAGTGAGAACATCAGTCTTTGTTCAGATTGGTGAGGGAACTAGAGCAGGGAGAGGAAAATTCTACTCATTGAGATCTAGCCTCTTGAGATTATTTCACCCTATTTTAGCACTTGGGGAAAGGGGGCATGTGTAACTACACATCTATATCTATAAAATGCCTTCATCTTTATTTGTTTCAGACGTCACTGTTGGGCCTTCTCATGCAGCAGTGTGTATCTATTGCAGGAGTGGGTAACTGTGGAGGAAGGTCCGGCCCACATTTTCACCCTCATAGACCCCCACCCCATGGGCCAAACCCCAAATTTAATAAATAAATAAATAAATTCAGGTTCGCCACCAGTTGGGGCAAACCATGCTGTAGTGCTAAAAGGGTTAAAGAGAAAACGTTACTGTAATTGGCTATTTGTTGACAGCTGCAAGGCAATTAATAGCAAACAATTGGAAGACAGCTCGAATGCTGACATTATCTAGTTGGAAAAAGAAAATATGGGATATGGCAATTAATGAAAAGTTGACACAAAAGTTGTCAAAAGAGTGTATAGAGGAACAAAGAAAAAAGATACTTTTAAGAAGGACTGGCAAAAATACATAGAGTATATGAAAAAAAGATTAAAATAGATCAATGTTGATGGAAGCGTATAAAAAATTGTGGGATTCATGAAAAGAAGTCGTTTATAAAGAAGCAGTTTATAAAGAAGTGAAATATAATAATCTAATGTGGATTGAGTGGGGAGGGATTGGGGTGGGTTTATGTATTAATATTGTTAAGCTTTATTTGTTTTTGCTGTTGTTGTATCTATATCCTGTTTTTGTTTTGTTTTTTGTGATTTTTTTTGGAAATGTAATAAAAATTGAATTTTTTTTTTAAAGGGTTAAATTTTGTTTGTTTGCTCCATAGTGGCTCCCTAACATTAAAAGGGTCAAATTCAGCTTGCTAAATAAGCTAAATGTAACCCTTTCAGTTCTCCATGGTGGCTTTGTGGCATTAAAAGGGTCAAATTTAGCTTGCAAAAGAAGCTAATTTTGACCCTTTTAGCGTTACATAGTACTAAAAGCACCATTTTTAATTAATTTTTTCCCCTCATCACCATCAATTTTGGTGGCACAGCAGGGGGTACACCAGGGGGGTGGTAGGGGCTGCATGCAGCCTGGGGGCCATATGTTGCCCACCCCTGATCTATTGCTTTCCTTTAGTCTGCATTTGCAACCTGCTGAACTTCTCTGCCACTCCCCCAGTCAAGGCTACAAAAGATGTGAATTCTTTGTTTGGATTCTTTTAATTGGGAGCTTTGCTGTTCAGAATTCTGTGCCAGAAATAACTTGGCATCCGAGGTGGCAGGTGGAAGGAGCCCCTTGGAGGCCCTTAATGTTGGCTGCTGATGCAAGAGGCCTCTTAACGGATCCAAATCCATCCCACTTTAAAATGCACCGGGCAGGTGCGGCCTTGCATCAGAACTAGCAGCTTGCGTTGGGAGGAGTAGGAGGAAATGGATAAAAACACCATTTGAGAGAGGAAAGCCCAACTCTGGCTGCTCTAACAGCACTCCATGGAAAAGAACAACAACAACAAAAACCCTCCGCTTGTTGGAGGGGGTGGGAATTAAAGCACACACGCCAGTATTCACATTTGGACTGATTAGATAAAACCCAAATCGAAATGATCAGAACGAACGAGGCCATTGTGCATGATGAAATTATATGCCAGGTAATCTCTGGATACCAGTTGCTGGGGCACGTGAGCCAGAGGGTGCTATTGTGCTCAGGTCCTGCTTGTGGGCTTCTCACAGGCATCTGGTAGGCCCCTGTGGGAGCAGAATGCTGGACAAGGGAGGTGTTTTGCCTGCTACAGTCCGTTGACTGTGTAAGACAGTGTTCTCCAACCGTGGGTCCCCAGATGTTTTTGGCCTACAACTCCCAGCATGCCCCCAGCCAGCTACACTGAGCCAGTGTGGCGTAGTGGTGAGAGTGTTGGACTGGGACTCGGGAAGATCCGGGTTCTAGTCCCCGGCTCGGCCATGAAACTCACTGGGTGACTTTGGGCCAGTCACTTGACTCTCAGCCTCACCTACCTCACAGGGTTGTTGTGAGGATCAAATGGAGAGGAGGAGGAGGAGGAGGAGGACTATGTAAGCCGCCTTGGGCTCCTTGCAGGAAAAAAAGGTGGGGTATAAATATAATAAATAAATAAAATAAATAGGCCAAAAACAACTGGGGACCTAAGGTTGGAGAACACTGGTGTAAGTCAAGGTTGGGGAACCTCAGGTCTGGGGGCCAAATCTGGCCTGCTGGGGTTCCCCAGGTGGCCATGCCCCCCTCACCCCTGCTCCTTCCCCTTTTCCTCAACCACGGATCATTTGGTTCCCTGGCTTTTGTGCTATTTTCCCGTATCCTGAAAGGCTGAAATACCTCTCCTAAGGCTTAGTTATTAGCAACAAGTGCTTGAAGCTAAAACATGCTGTGGGTTGTTTAATTTTTGTCTCCTCCCCTTTTGCCTTCAGCCCTGCCTAACACTGGAATGTGGCCCCAGAGAGTGTCTGAAAAATTGCATTTGGCCCTCGGGCTGAAGGAGGTTCCAGCTTTAAGCGTTTACAGCACTGGCTGGTAGAAACTAAAATGAACAAAACAGTTGCATGCAGCTGCCCCAAGTTTTTGGCTTACTCATGTCAAACTGGTGAGTAGATCCAGGAATTAGGACCAGCTCCAGAGGGTGGTACGGTTGGGAATTTGTCAAGGCCCCCCGAACCAGCAGAGGGCCCACTGCCCTAAAAGCACTACCATTTCCAGTTTGCTTGCACAGAGTATCCAAGAAGATCAAATGCAGCCTAAAAGAACTTTCAGTTTGTATGCTCCATTTCTCCCAAGCTGGGGGGGGGGGGGGCATTGAAAGTGCCATGCCCAAGGGCCCCCAAAATCCTAGAACCACCACTGCCAAGAATAGACCTTTCAGAGTTTACTATTCTCAATATTTATTTATTTATTGTATTTATATCCCGCCTTTTTTCCTGCAAGGAACCTAAGGTGGCTTACATAATCCTCCTCCTCCTCCTCCTCTCCATTTTTATCCTCACAACAACCCTGTGAGGTAGGTGAGGCTGAGAGTCAGTGACTGGTCCAAAGTCACCCAGTGAGCTTCATGGCCGAGCGGGGACTAGAACCCGGATTTCCCAAATCCCAGCCCAATACTCTAACCACTACGCCATGCTGGCTCTCAATGGAGCGTCAGCTTCTTTTCACTTTTAACATAACATGCATTATGGAGCAATTCAAGATGCTTCTAGTGCACATTAGTAACCAGAAGGAAAGGAGCCAGTAATAAGATACAGCAGCTAGGCATCCCTTTAAGACCGGAGTGGTTGCGAGCCGCTGATCTGGAAAGCAGCAAGAGCAGTCCAGAAAATGACAAATAGGAACTGAGAGACTATGATTATTATAACGAGGCTCATATAGATCTGAAGACTGGTGAAGTAATAATGTTAGACAATGTTTGTAAGGGGGGGGGGAATATTCACCAGGACAAATAGGAGAGGAAGGGAGTGTAAGAGTGTAGGGCGATTTATGCCATATTAGATATTTGATCTAACATTGATCTGCCAAAGGTCACAAGTGGGGAAAAAAATGTCCATCTGCGACCATTGTGGTCGCCATATTTTAACCCAACTTTCTTCCAAGGAATTCAGGGTTGTGCACATGGAATTTATCAGCACGTTGGCCTTTGAATGCTGATGGAAAGAGGGGATAGAGAACACCATCACGTTCACGCCCCATCTGTGAACTGCCCACCGTAAAGAGTTCATGTTCTATATTGTAGAGTTCTTTCTGAGCCTAGTTGGATTCCTGTGGGAAATTAACTCCAGAATATGTATGCTGAATACAAACAGAAGAACTTTTTTTTTCTGGGATAAAGGCAACATAATGACCACAGGTGGCTTGAGCTTCACTGCATTCAAGAAAATGATCTGCAAAGGATTTAATTCTATTTAAGCAGCATCGAATTAGCTGTAGGCCACTGTTTCATGCCAAATTTCTAGCATGGACTACTTCAGCTTTAGCACTAATATTGTAGTCCTAAACACACGGGCACAATCCAGGATTCCATTTATGCGCACTTAAATCCGACCAAAATCCATGGGGCTTAAGTACGCGGAGCTATGCGTTGGATTGTGGCCCTTCTGCAAAAGCTGGTCCCACTGGCCAGGACTGGGCCAGGGCAGTTTGGCGCCCTAGGCGATATTATATTTAGCGCCCCCCCTCTCGTGCCATGGGGGGGGCTCCGGAGCAAAGCAGCCCTGCTCTGCAAAAAAAACAAAACCCCGCAGCCGCCGGACCCCCGCCACCTACCTTCCCCCCGCCCTGGCCGCCGCCTCCTCTGAGGAGGAAGTGACGCGACGGGCCCCCCGTGCTCTGTTTTTGGCCGGGGAAACCAGGGCAACAGGGCTGTTTAAGGTAGGTGGCGGGGGGGTCGGGGGTGGCGGCGGGGGGGGTGGCGGGGGGGTGCGTCGGGGGCGGGGGGTGGCGTAGCGTCGGCGGGGGGGTGGCCCGGCAGCAGCAGTGAGGGGGCGGCGGCAGCGGCGAGGGGGGGTGGCCCGGCGGCAGCAAAGAGGAGCGCAGCGTTTCTGCGCCCTCTTCAGCCACACACCCTAGGCAACCGCCTAGTTTGCCTAGCAGTAGCGCCGGCCCTGCCACTGGCATCAGTGGCATTTGCTTCCACTGAATGGCTGGAGGTCAACTCAACAGCTCTGGTGCATGGATGGAGTTTTGCACACATAAGGGCTTTCCTATTTTTAGAGGCAGTACAGGAGTTGCTGGGGAACATGGGTGAGAAGGTGCTGTTGCCCTCATGTCCTGCTTATGGGATCCCGTGGGCAGCTGGTTGGCCACTGTGTGAACAGAATGCTGGACTAGATGGACCCTTGGTCTGATCCAGCAGGGCTCTTCTGATGTTCTCTCAAGAGCAGAGCAATGCTCCATGTGTGCAGTCGAGAAGTCATACACATATGCAGCATTGTTGTGCACAGAAGACAACAGGAAGCCCCTATACACACACACACAGCATCTTGTTGATAACTTCAGTGGAAGACTCTTGAAAGCTGAACAGCGTGTGTGTCTTTATCACAGATCCTTCTTGGTCCCATCCTTCAGTTAAATATGATGGTGTGCATATTATGGACAACTGACCTGAAGAATTAGAATGAACTAATTAATTTGGTTTCCTTTGACTTTTGCACTATTGATTCAACTCATTTATTGGTATGAATGCCCGGACTGGTTGACCTTTTAGGTTAACTGTTATGTGTTTTGTGTTCTCAGTAAAAATGTTGCACTGTTTACATTTAAGTCTGGATTTTAAATAATGTCGTCCTCACTCAAGTTATAATTTGTAAAGATACCCAAAGCAGTTGAAAAAGAACTGTTTTTCTTGAAAAGACCTTTCGCAGCTCTGAAGACAGCCAATTACTAGTACATTTCAGTTAGAATTGATACACAGTCATGATGGTCACACAGCTGTTTTCTTGAAAGGGCTCCTAGCCCGAAAGGAAAATGAGTGGGTCGAAACATTTGGGTTGAGAGCATTTGTAGCTTAGGGTTCTCTCTAACCGCCATCTATTACATGGACAGGATCTCCAAGTGATCCTTGCTCCAAAGTGCCTGTCTGCCTGAGTATTGCTCTTGGGACGGACGGTGTAAGAACTCAAATAAATAAAATCGATTGAGCCAGCGTAGGCCTCCCACACCATTCTAGACGGCATCATCAGCACCCAGGGTGGGTGGTCTCCACCTCACACTTCCTAGCTGCTTGTACGAACATTCCAAAGATGCCAGACTTGGATTGTTTCAAAGAAAACTGAGAGAAAAGATGTCCCATGGGACCGGGGAAGTGGACAATACGCCAAAGGCAAAGAAACCTGATCCACCAGTCAGAGTTGCTCTAGTAGTGATGCCTAGAATGTGGGGCTTCCCAGTTCCCCCCCCCTCCCCCTAGGGAAATTCTTCCTGGCTTAATGTTGGTGCGGTCTTGGTGGCAAGTTAAAATCTTACTTTTCCTTGCAGCAGTGGTTGGATGGCTGGTCTTGCTGTTCCTTACTACTGTAGTTTGGATGTGCTTGTTGTAATTCTGTGCTGAAATGGAGTTATTCTGTTGGGGTTAACCTAGTTGTTTTTAGCTGCATTGTAGATGATTTGGTGGAATCATCAGATGTCATGATGTAATCAATCAATAAGATAAAGGCTCTGTTGGGTGGAGCAGCTCTCTACTCACTGACTGCCTACCCAGAAGCTCATCACCAGTCCAACTCGCCAACTAGTGAAATAAAGGATTAGGGAAGAACCAGCAAACGAGACACACTGACTGGGTTCACACAACATGATAAGCCATGGTGGCTTATAAGCCATGTTTGTTTCAGAGTGGCTTGTCGCGTGTTGTCTGAACTCAGCAGCATGGTTTGTTAACCACGCACAAGCCACTCTGGCCAGGTTCAGACAACACGACAAGCCACTCTGAAACAAACATGGCTTATCGTGTTGTGTGAAATGTAAGCTTAAAATGGGTGCTGAGCTGGAAGGTTTATTTTTGCAGAATGAACGTCATAAAAAGCCCAGTGCATTTCCAATTAAAATCTTCTGTGGATGCAAAGGGATCTGATTTCACCCCCACCCGCCCCCCAATGAGAAGTATTTGAGGAAACCTTTTCTTGAGAGAGGGAGAGGGGGAAAACGAGGGAGAGGTCCTGGTTGTCTACACATGTACTAACAGCCACCCCAAGTAGGAAAAACAAAGATGTAAGAGCAACAGCAACAAGAGGGGGAGAAGAGGCAGAGATGCAGGAGGCCTGATATGGCCCACAGGACAAGTCTAGCCAAATCTATGAACATACAAAGCTGCCTTCCACTGAGCCAGACTCCTATTCTTCAGGGTATCTGCCAAACTCTTTCTCTAGGTACCACCCAATCAGGTGGGTGCATCACAGGCAGTAGCCGCCAGCCATGATGAAAAGCCATCGAGCAAGCAAGCATCTTCCAGCCATCACCACCCATTACGGAAGCCTCTTTAGCCATTCAGCTAAATAAAAGACTGAAAGGTAAAATCTCACTTGACAGCTGCAACACTAACATGCATCCAGTCAAAACGGAGGGCCCAGCTGTCACTTGTTTGCATTTAAAATGATAATAATAATTTTTTTAAAAGACTGCCTTTAAGAGTAGCACCCTTGTTATTCCCGCTTTTTAAGAAGCATGCTTGAAGTGGCCACTTTTATTTTGAAGCTGTAGAGGCCCCACCCACAAGGTGCTCCGGATCCTGATTTAGCCCCCGTACCAGTTTCCTGCCGCCAAATCCTCCCCTCCCCCACCACTCTTAGCCACTGAAGGTGGCATTTACTTCAAATCAGGAGCATGTTTAGGATGGAGGCCCTCACTGCTTTTTCTTCAGAATAAAAATGGCCAGTACAAATAGGCCACTTAGGCATTGCCAAAATAAAAGGACAGGCATTACCCCCAAAAAATAAGAGAATGAAAGCAGACACCGATTTGCATAATACAGTAAAACTTTGGATTGCAAGTAACTTGGTCTGCAACTGTTTTGCAAGACAAATTTTAAAAATAAATTTCAACTTGATAAACAAGCAATGTCTTGCAATACAAGTACTGTAGTACGGTCAAGAAAAATGAAGACTTTACACTAGCATTCTTTATTGCAGCTTAAATTAAAAACATGTGTACAAATTTCTTATCGGGGAATTTCGCTTTGATATACAGGTGCTTTGGATTACAAGCACGTTTCCGGAACGAATTATGCTTGCAATCCAAGGTATTACTGTATTTGTATATGCAAATGTAGTATATGTATGGGTGCAAATTTAGAAACAACAGATATTACTTAAATAGAAATAAAAGATTTGCAACCTTGGGTCCCCAGATGTTGCTGGACTACAACTCCCAGAATCCCTTGCCATTAGCCATGCAATGAGAACGGGGACCTTGAGGTTGCCCATCCGCAGTTAGCCCTTGCAACAGACTGAACAGGGGTGCAGGTCACCTAATCAGTCTTCTCATCTATGGTGAGAATTTCATTACAGTCATGCCTTGGATTGAGAGCATAATTCGTTCTGGAAAGGTGCTTGTAATCCAAAACACTCTTATATCAAAATGAAATCCCCCAAAAAAAATTTGTACAGAGATTTTTAATTTAAGCCGTACTACAGTACTTGTATTGCAAGACAACGCTTGTATATCAAGTAAAAAAAAATTAAATAAATATTAAAAATTTTGCTTGTCTTGCAAAACGCTCTCAAATCAAGTTACTTGTAATCCAAGGTATTACTGTATGTTCATTACGTTTCATTATGTTCATTACGTTTCATTACGTTCTCATTTCATTATGGTTCTTTGACCTTAAAACAAAATTGGACTGGATAACCCATCAAATAGAGCAGGGCTCTCCAACCTTGAGTCCCCAGATGTTGCTGCTGGCCTACAGCTCCCAGCATACCCAGCCAGCATGGCTAATGGCAAGGGATTCTGGGAGTTGTAGTCCAGCAACATCTGGGGACCCGTGGTTGGAGATCCCTGAAATAGAGGACACCTTCAAACAGAGGACTGTTCCTCTGACAGCTCTCTAAAATGAGAAAACTGTAAAAAAGGAAACCTGGGCATCATACCAAGTGCACTTTGAAAAAAGATGGCCCTAAAAGAAATGGTTAGTTCTGATGAAGAGCTTCTGTTAGTTCAAAACACGTTGACTGGGTTCAGACATGATAACCCACACTCAAGGATTGAGTATGGGTTGTCATTGAACTGTGGGTTGCTGTTGAAACATGGGTTATCGTGTTGTCTGAACCCAGCTGTGCTAACAAGCCATGGCTTGTTAACTACGGAAAACCCATGAAGAGAAGCCATGCCATGGTTTGTTGTTGGGTTGTGAACTCTGGGTTGTTCACCATGGTTTGTCCTCTCGGCTGGGCTCAGACAACGCGATAACCCACAGTTCAGCAGCAACTCACACTCAACTCATACTCAGTCCTTGAGTGTGAGTTATTATGTTGTCTGAACCCAGTCATTGGGTTTGGTGCCCACTAAATACCTTCCCCCCCGTTTGTGTCTATAGTTAGTCTTATCTGAGCTGTGCTGGTTGGGGACTGCTGTGCTTTTATTTATTTTATTTATTTATTATATTTATACCTCGCCTTTTTTCCTTCAAGGAACCCAAGGCGGCTTACATAATCCTCCTCCTCCTCCTCCTCTCCATTTTATCCTCACGACAACCCTGTGAGGTAGGTTAGGCTGAGAGTCAGTGACTGGCCCAAAGTCACCCAGTGAGTTTCATGGCCGAGTGGGGAATAGAACCCGGATCTCCCGAGTCCCAGTCCAACTCATTTTAGTTCTGTCTCTAGATGCTGAGGGATAGAGGCAGGCAGCCAGCCAATAACAGTTAAGTACAAATGCACTTTCTTATATTCCACTGGCGCTATAATGCTTCAGTATACACAGGCCTGAACCCAATGATTATGGTCTGTTCCTCTTCATTGTCGCAGTTTCTGTGTTTTAGGGGGTAATCAATCCACCAAAACTGAAAAGCAGAGAGCCTGCAGCACAGGGAGGCAGAAACAAACTATCTATCACCTCGGGAGGCAACTGTCAGGTTAAGTCTTTGTAACTCAGCCAAGGTTCTGTATTCATTTGGAAGACAGTAGCAGAGTTAAGTGGAGCATCAATTGCTCCTCTTCCTCCCCTCAGGCAGGGAAGTCTCTGAGAAGGGTCATTCCATAGAAGGAACCTTCCCATCCCCCCCTTCTTCTCAGAAAAGCAGGAGCCTGGATTTCCCAGAGGAAAGTGTTCTTGAGGAACAGATCACAGGTACAGCTCAACTAAAGGCAACTTGGTTCATTTATTCGTCTGTAAACCAGTGTTCTCCAACCTTGGGTCCCCAGATGTTTTTGGCCTACAACTCCCGGCATGCCCCAGCCAGCCATGCTGGCTGGGGCATGCCGGGAGTTGTGGGCCAAAAACATCTGGGGACCCAAGGTTGGAGAACACTGTTGTAAACAGAGAGCGGACAGGCCGGAAGGCTGCCTGACGCAGCCAGAGAACAAAAAGTTCATGGAAAGGCAGCTCAACCTCCCCACCCACACATATTAGGAAGTGGAAAGAGACCACTTCCTAGATATTGCTGCTACTCAAAAAGTCTCTGGGTTGAAACAGTGTATGTTAATCATGGAGAGAGGATTCTCCCCTGAAGTTATTCACTGGCCATTTTTGCTGCCTGAGGCAAAGAACAAGATGGACCCCACCCCCAAATTCCACAGAGAGGAGCCATCTGGATTGGCAGCTTGGAGATGAATCCTCCCTCAACATTGGCAATGGAGGGACAGCATCCTCCACAGCTAAGGGCAGCCCAGGGCGGCCACATGTCCTACTTTAGCAGAAGACAGTCACAGTCCTGTATTTGAAAAGGCTGTCGGAGGACAGTCTTCTATTTGAAGGTGTCCTCTGCTGGAAAAGATGTCCAGTCCAAAGCCAGTTGAAAAATAAAGAACCTTAAGAAGGGGAGAGCCAGCAGGGGCTTAGAAGGTCCCAAGTGCAATCCTCAGCAACTCCAGGTAGGGCTGGAAAAATTCCTGCCTGAAACCCTGCAGAGAACGAGAGCCAGTGTGGCGTAGTGGTGAGAGTGTTGGACTGGGACTCGGGAGATCCGGGTTCTAGTCCCCGCTTGGCCATGAAACCCACTGGGTGACTTTGGGTCAGTCACTAACTCTCAGCCTAACCTACCTCACAGGGTTGTTGTGAGGATAAAATGGGGAGGAGGAGGATTATGTAAGCCGCCTTGGGTTCCTTGAAGGAAAAAAGGCGGGGTATAAATATAATAAATAAATAAGAGCCGTTGCCAGTCAGTGTCAACAATACTGGGCTAGGTGGACCAAGGGTCTGATTCGGTATAATGTGGCTTCCTATGTTCCCGTGTTAAATGCCTGCTTATAACTCACCGCCTTGTTCTGGCCTTGAAAAACTGATCTCCCTCCACTCCCATTCCCTTGTGTGTCTTGTCATTTTAGTTTGCCAGCCTGCTGGCAGGGCCTCTCTCTCTCTCTCTCTCTCTCTCTCTCTTTTATTAATGCGAGCTGGTTTGGGAGACAATCATTGACTGAAACACAGGATAAGAATGCAGTAAATAAAATAAAGCCATCTTCCCATGATAGCAATTGCTGACCAAGGCTTATAGCAGTACCAGGGATGTGTAACTTGTGGCCCTCCAGATGTTTCGGCCTACAAGTCCTATCAGGCCTAGCTAGCACAGTCAATGGTTCAGGATGATGGGAGTTGTAGGCCAAAACATCTGGAGGGCCACAAGTTGCCCACCCACCCCAGCTTACATTCTCTCCAAGGGTTGGGGGAAAGAGTGGCGGGGAGAGTTATGCAGCCCAACAGACAAGATAGGGCACTCAGTTTTCTGCAGAGACTGTGCGCCATACATAGTCTGTATCTCTGGTGAGCAGAAGAATCCTAGGAAAGGTGAAGTACGCCCTCTTGTGCCACTCTTTATGTGAACAAGTTGTTCAGTAGGGACACATGCTTTTTTATTTGCATGACTCCGCTCGTTATTTTGAAACTTACTCGAGATGGGAGATGGAGACAACCTGTTATTAACCCATTCGAGCCAAGTAAAACTTGCCAGTTAAGAAAATGAATAATGCAACGGTGAATAAGGCCTGTGTGTTACAGGCCACCCCATCCAGAAAGTTAAGAACAATCACCCATTACTCTCCCTAGATTTTTTTTTTTTTAAGGCTTTAAGAAGTTCCTATAAACGGCATCAAAATATATATTTGATCATCTAGCTGTGATTAGATAATACCTGCTGCATTTAAGTTTACTTTGTTTCTGTACTTATAATCTAAACCAAAATGTGTATTATTGTCAGCCAAAGGTGAGTTCTATTTCAGCAACACCTTGTGTATCATATTCCCCAAATTAAATTCTAACCTTTGCTTTATAATAAAAAAAAAGTGAGGTCCTGACTTTCCATTCTGCACACAGATCTCCAAGGTAAAAAGACAAAGGGCACAATCCTTTAACATCACCAAGGGCACATGCCCCTGAGGAGTGAAGTGTTTTCATCCAGGCTGGTACTTCTGGGTTCTCCTGGGTAAGAACGAGGAGTCACCCGATGGTCAGGAGGCAGTGGAGCAGCTAGCGTTGGACTTCGGGCTGAAGTCCAGGGTCCCTAAAGTCCAATCCCCCCCCCAAATGACTACCCAGAGAGTGGCAGGTGATGGGGGCTGTGGCAAACAGGCCCCTTGTCAACACCTGGGCCAGCATGGGCATGTCAGGGCTCACCACAGACTGACACTGCTTGCCACAGCATCCTCTCATTAAAAAAAAATTTTTTTTAGAGTTCGGGGCAGCCGACCGAGCGTGTACATCATTACAGATGCTCAATTTATTATTTTTAATTTTGAAATATATTATCCCTTTCTACAACAAAATGCTTGTTTATTCCCAAGTAAATGTGTTTAGCGTCAGAGCAGCAGAAGCAAACTCCATGTGTGAGTTTAAAATGCAAAACTGCCCATGCTCAGAGCTGTTTTGTTTTTTTAATTGGGGTTGGCAAACTGGTTTTGATTTGGGGGTTGTTGTTTTTCTGCTCTAATGTATCAGGAATGTAAAAGTAATTGTGAAGCATGGAATGGCGGGGAAGGGAGAAATGTCAGTCAGCTGAATTGATACATCATCATCATCATCATCATCATCATCATCATCATCATCATGAATCGCCCATCTGGCCAGACATCCGGCCACTCTGAGCAATGTACAGTCCAATAAAACACAAGGGGGGGGGAAACACACACACACACACACACAGAATAAAACACAATTAAAAACAGAACAAAACTTAAAATCCTAACCCACCCCATATTCCCGCCTGAAAAGCCACGTTTTTAATGCCCGGCGGAAGCTAATCAAGGAAGGGGCATGGCGGAGGTCACTGGGGAGAGAGTTCCATAAATTGGGGGCTGCCACAGAAAAGGCCCTCCTCCTAGTCCCCACCAGCCTGGTTTCTCTGGCTGATGGGACAGGGAGAAGGCCGTCTGTGGCAGATCTTGTTGAGCGGCCTACTTGATGTTGCTGGAGGCGCTCCTTGAGATAGCCATCTAAAGGGGAGGGGGACATAAAGACCATTAGGTCAAGGGTCTAAAATGACTTGCTGCACCACTGTGGGGTGGCGTTAGTTTTCAGCCCAGGCTCTGGTGAGAGCTGAGTTTGGGGGACAGCAGCCTAGGTGAGAGCATGGCTTCTGCACATGAACACACACCCCCATCTGCTTTCTGGCTGGGTTTTTAGGGATGAGTTCTCATTCGAGGTTTCATCAGGCAGAGAATTCTACTGAAACAATGCTCCTTTACTCTCAAGGGCATCTTTGGTGTATGTGTGTGTGTTTAGTGGCTTGGGATGTGTTTGGATAGCAGGGCTGGGGGCAGGGCGGCGTAGTGGACCCAGGCAGCTCTGGGCGCTGGGGAAGAGGGCGCAGGTTTGGCCCTTCCTCTCCGGCGTTCTGCCCGCCTGCGCCTCACGGCTCCCGCCGGAATGCAGCCGCCATCCCCCCTCGCGCAGCCTGCTTGCCCGCACCCACCAACCTTCCTCGTGAGCCCCGCCAGCGTTGTTTTGGCGGGAGGAGGAACCAGGGCAACAGGGCTTAAACACCCTGTTGCCCTGTCCCCGGCAAAAAAAAAAAAGCGTGGGGGTCCCGTTGCGTCGGAGGCGGCGGCAGCAGCAGCGGGGGCAGGTAGGTGGTGGTGGGGCGGCGGCGGCGTGGGGGGGGGGGTTGCAGAGCAGGGCTGCTTTGCTTTGGAGCCCCCCCCATGGCACGAGAGGGGGCGGCGCTAAATATAATTTGGCCTAGGGCGCCAAACAGCCCTGCACCGTCCCTGGCTGGGGGGGAAGGAGAGTGAGGGTGCTATTACAAGGCTGGGGATGGTATAGGTTGGGGGCAGATCGGCAGTTCAGAGGATACAGATGGGTGCAGGCCATCTCTCCTCTGCTGACTGCGCCCTTACCCTGCAGGTAACTGCTGGTGTGACTGCTGGCCCCTCTCAGCTGCGGGCGGATGTTGCTAAATGCCAGGTCAGTTCACAGTCAAGACCTCACTCGTCTGTGATCTGATTACGGATGAGGGAGCCAACCTGGCATGCATCATTTGAGTTCTCGGTGGGGTTGATCTACCCACCTGGCTACTTGGTGAAGCATCAGCCCAGGCTATATCAGAAATAATTGGAATGGAATTAGAAGTCTGCCCAAAATTAGCATTGTTAACCATTACAGAAAAGTTAGTTTGTTTAAAAAATACAAAAGAATTGATTGTGAACTTGTTAACAGCAGCAAAATTAATGATAGCTAGGAATTGGAAAGTTCAACGTGTGTTTTCAATTAATGAATGGTATATAGAGGTATGGGATATCGTGTTAAATGATAAATTAATTTGTAATATTAAGTGTCAAAAAGGACAATTGGAGAAAGACACCTTTGTGAACATTTGGGGTAAATTTTTGGATTATGTGTTGGTAAAGGGGAGGGGGAACAAACCTTGTCAAGATTTGTTATATTTTTGGAATATAGAATAATATTTTGTACAAATACAAAAAAAAAATAAAAAATTGGGGTGAGAAATATAACTTGGTCCCAAGAGGTGGGGGGGTACACAATGTTTATGTTGTATTTTTTTGTTGTTGTATTCATTAGTAGTTGTAAGGTGTGAAAAATTAAAAATTTAAATTAAAAAAAATAAAAATTGAGTAGTACAAATCGAGTGAGTCCCTTCTGGAATCTGGTGAACAGTGCATGGGCCCCTGCTCAAGGTAGCTGTCCAAGAGTGACTGGGGTGTGTGTGCGCTCGTCTTTTATCTCCCCTTCTTTAGTAGAGTCAGCAATACAGGTCTCATTCAGAGATACTGGAGAGATCCATTTTGCATTGTAGGAGGGGTGGGTGGCAGAAAATGTTCCTGCTGAGAACAGTCACATCATCCTGTAAAACAGGAGAGGGCATGGGTGTTGGTGTACATACATCCTAGTTTGTTGACCTTTCTTTTCGGTCGTCGTATCCATAGTTGGGAGGATGTTTGGACTGAGTCCTTTTCAGGTCTCTAGGGGTAGGTCCCTGGCATGGTACCCTCGCTGGAACCATGACAGTAGTCAGAACTGATGGTCGGGGTGAAGCCAACAAAGATGGTACAGAAACTGATTATGCCGCCGAAGCCATTGATGGAGATGGCCTTTGTCACAATCCTGATTGTTTTACTGGGTTTGTCGATTCAAGGGTGAGCTCCCATAGCACCACATGAAAGTGGGAAGAGCAGTTATGCCATGTTTGCTTATAACCTCGCAATGTGTACACAATTCTACCACATACCCTTTGCCCAAACAAGCTAAAACAAAACTGGAGGACCTCCATCCAAAGTGATCCAACGGAATAAAGAGATGAAGTGTTCGGACCTTGAAAAAATATATGTGGTTTTATTCCAGGAAGTAGCCCTACACATTTTGGGCCCGAGTATGGGCCTTCCTCGTGGGTCAGGGGTTTTTTATATATGAATGCCTGCAGAGATCTCTGAAAAAGATAAATCTCCAAGATGAATCCAGTCACAGGATTCATTTTTGCCCAAACAGAAAGGCAGATTGTGGCCGTCTTGTCAGCAGCAGTTTACTCCCGCAGTCTGCACACTTATGGAAAGGGGCCTGAAGAGCCATAGGCCACTGAAGGGGCCCACAAAGGTGGCACCACACAAAAGAGCGGGGGGGGGGACCACATTAAACTGTTTGAAAGACTGAAACACAAAATAAAATAGTAGTTAGAAAGAAAAAAATGAGAGGACTTGGCTCAATCACCAGAAAAAACTAGCAATTTAGCAGGCGAAAGCTCTCAACAATGCTGCAGCTGTGGCAGTTGAAGAGAAGCTTAGGGAAAAGGTGGGAGCACCACCCTCTAGGAAGACAAAAGAGTGTGTGTGTGTGTGTGTGGGGGGGAGAGCAGGCTTCCCGCCTCAGAGTGTTAGTTCTGGAAGGTTCCGACAAAGGCTCTGCGCAGGTGCAGAAGCCCTACATGTGATGCACAGAGACCTTTCATTTCTCAAGAATGGAGAATTCTTGGGGCACATTAAAAACTAGCAAATTTATTACGGCATAAGCTTCCATGTAGTAGAGCCCACTTCAGCAAATACATAAGGGTGTTGTCATATATATATATATATATCCCCAACTGAGGTAACAATGCATGTATCTGATGAAGTAGACTGTAGCCCACAAAAGCTCATGCCAATAAATTTGATAGTATTTAATGTGCAGGCAGTCCCCATCCTATGTGGGTGCCCGTAACCCTCCAAACCTGGAGGATTACGGGCATCCTACTAAGGGTGGGAGGAGCACGGCATAGGATTGCCATCGCGCTTCCCTCGCCCTCAAAAACATTTAGACGTTCAATTTTGGCTAAATGTTTTACCTCTCCTTGTGAGGAGAGGCTAGAGCACTGTCTGGATTCCTTGGAAGCCGACGGTGCCTCACTCCTCCCCTTCCCCCGGGAACGCCCCCCCACGCCAGAACCGAAGTTGGTCTTCCGGCTTCGGTTCCCAGCTGATGTGGAAGAACTGCACCGGCTGTGAGGTGGAGGGGAGGGCACTCTGCTCTCAGACTCCCCACTGCGACCTTGGAAGGCATTTCCAAGGTTGCAGTGGGGAGTTCGACTTCTACTATGGCCCCACAAACAAGGTCGGAGGGCCATAGAATTGCGCCCTAAAAAGACTTATTTTGCTGCTAAACAGACTAACACTGCTGCCTCTCTGAAAGTTGTTTCATTACTTAGCAGTCCCCTTTCTGTTCCTCATGTCTGATCCCCTAGCATCCTGTTTTCAAATGTTTATCAAACATTCACTTTACTGAAAAAAATACAACAGTGCAATCTGATACATGTCTACTCAAAAGTAAGGCCCACTGAGCTCAATGGGGCTTACTCCTTGTTAAGATGGTATAGGGTTGCAGGCTATATCACTAGAAGCACACACCTTTAAGGGAAAGTGCATACATGAGCAGTTCCTGAAGAAAAATAGCATTTAACTTGCACCTTGGGATCTAGTTTTAAAAGCCTGTGGCAACAATTAACATTTGGAAGCTTTAAAGTGGTTGTATTTGCTTTGTTTTATTAGAAAAAATACTCAGGCAAGGTCTACAATCATCTGTCAATTATGAATAGCATACAAGTAACTCATAAAGCAATAAAATTTAAAAAATACAAATACAAACTATATCTGAAAACACCTATTTGGCAATTTTATAACATTAAAAAAAGAGAACCAAAGCAATTGCAGATGACCATATAAAATAAAAGATTAAGCAGTAACTGAAGTGCTCAAGCAAAATTAAAACAAACAAACAAAAAAACTGCATTTGTTTTAAATAGTCACATTGCTACAGATCTTTATGAAATACCATTATTAAACTATTCCAGCACCATTCCATGTTAGTGGTGCTTAAAACCTGCACACCAATAAGGAATTTAAATGCATTTAGAACATTCTAAACCCATTGGGAACCAAGCAATCACCTCATCTTCATTAAGGTTAGACCCCTTCTATTGTTTTGGAAAATGCTAACCTCTCCAATCAGAGAGTTTAGAGTTTTATTTTTTGTTATTTAAATTTAAAAAAGAGTGTAAAAAGAGCTGGTATTTATATTCACTGTAGTAATGCAAAAATTCCTCCTAAACAGGGAGGGTTAATCATGCAGTTTGACTGCATATAGCCACCATATAGTTTTTACATTTGTTCCTTTCAACAAGCAAGGAAAAGACTGATTTCATATCCATTACCAGCAATGAGTGCCTTAATCTTCCCAATGGATACCGCTGCATCCTTCAAAGATTTCTGGAAGGATGTTTAATGTGTTTTTGTTCTTACAACAGTAGTATATAGTCTCTTAGAAATCCAAAAGACTTTTTTTATTGTCAAGAAAGGTGCTTGCTTTTAAACAAATTCTTCTGGCAGCACTAATGAATTACAATATCCTTCAATATTATTTCTACCATAATATATACATTTCAACCTCCATGCCTCTAGAAAAAACATCTACAATACATCTCATCATATAAAAATATATTACAAATCTGCAAACATATTTACAAGCAATGTCCCATTATCTATATGAAACTTTTTTTGTCGTGTTTCCGTACAAGACGAACATGGTACACACATATTTCTATTCCTGTAGGTTAAGAAAATCCATAATTTCTTGCTTAGTAAAGCGAGGAAGTAATTTAATTCTTCTTTTCATAGCCAACTTTGGTGCATAAACGATTGTATTTTTAGATGCTTCTTTTTAAAAAATACAATTTTTACAACTAGAAAAATTTAGGCCAAAAGGAGAGGAAGGGAGATTCTTTAGAAACAAACAAGTTTTAAAGGCCAAGTAGTAAACGAAACAATGTTACCTTTTTCTGTGGAGGTTATTAAAGTAAGTCTTATTAACATACAGTAATAGTCTTATGGAGAGGATTAGATATACAGTAACACTTAACATCCATCAGCCTCTCTTGAATATATATTCCACTAGAAATGAAAATATGCCACCACCATTTTGTTTAAACAGGATACCACCATTTAGGGTTATGTGATAGGACACCACAAGTTCACGAAAGTGACAATTGATACTCTCCACCATATTCTGAAAAAAGGATTCTCTCTAGTGTCTGTTAATTTTCTTTACCAACAACAAGGTCTCAAGAACTGTTTACCAAAAAAAGGAAAGAACTTCAAGGAGGGCTGTATTTGGCAATATATAGCAACTGCCAGTTCATCTGATACAAGCTAAAGAAAATAATTAAAAGAAAAGCAGGAAGCATGCAAAGCCTTTGAGAGCACCCACTATCTTTCCAGAAGAGTGATTGCCCCGTCTCCCATCGTACCATTCCATGAAAGTGCATCATCATATTACATATAATAAATTCCACAGATGCATCAACTTCGTTCACAGAATGGTTATGCCAAGCATAAATATCATCTAGAGATGGCAGCAGTTGGGCATGGGGTGTCGTGGGGGGTAGAGGATGAAGTGGAAGGGCTTCGATAATGTGCAATTTCAATTCTAATTCCGTGGTCAGTGAAAAAGACGGTAGATGAGGTGCCCCCTGCTGAGCTGAGTTTTACCTCTTCAACCTCTTCTGTGGCATGGTTCTGGGAAGAAAAAGGAAATATTGCATTGATGGCTTCTCGAAAAAGTTCAAGGAAATTTAACATGCATTGGTTAACAGGTCCACAAACTATGTTCTTCATTATGCTGGGAATCCAACTGATATACACAGAAATGCTTCTATTGCAGTGTTCCCCAACCTTGGGTCCCCAGATGTTTTTGGCCTTCAACTCCCAGCATGCCCCAGCCAGCGTACCAAGGTTGGAGAACACTGTTCTATTGTTTGGAAAGAAACATCTGGAGAAAAGATATGTAGGTCAAGAATCTGGAAGCAGAAAAAAGCAAAAGTAGCCGTGTTGACCATAAGAAAAAATCCAAAATTGATGTTGTTGTGATACCTACCTTTATTAGGCCAACCAAAAGATAACACACAGAAAAAATTAGTAACAGTTTTTGAGATCTTTTGTTTGGCCTAATTACAGCAACATGGATTTTGGAAGCAGAAAGGAATTCATGCATCACCTAGGAACATAAGAGCTGTGCTGGATCAGGCCAAGGTCCATCTAGTCCAGCATTCTGTTCACATAGTGGCCAACCAGCTGCCTGTGGGATACCCATGCACAGGAGTGCAACAGCACCCTCCCACCCATGTTCCCCAACAACTGGTGTATATAGGCATACTGCCTCTGATACTGGAGGTAGCATATAGCCATCAGGACTAGTAGCCATTGATAGCCTTCTCCTCCATGAATTTGTCCAATCCCCTTTTAAAGCCATCCAAATCGGTGGACATCAGTACATCTTGTGGTAGTGAATTCCATAGTTTAATTATGCACTATGTGAAGAAGTCCTTCCTTTTATCTGTCCTAAACCTTACACCAATCAGCTTCATGGGATGACCTGCATTCTAGTATTGAGGCAGAAAAATGTCTCCCTATCCACTTTCTCTACCTCATGCATAATTTTGTACACCTCTATGACATGTCTCCCCTTACTCGCCTCTTTTCTAAAGCAAACAGTCCCAGATGTTGTAACCTTTCTTCCTACGGGATTTGCTCCAGCCCCTTGATCATTATAGTTGTCCTTTTCTGATGCTACAATATCCTTCTTTTAAGGTGTGGTGACCAGAACTCCACACAGTATTCTACGTGTGGTCACACCACAGATTTGTATAAGGGGAGTATGATCTTGGCCGTTTTATTTTCAATTCCTTTCTAATTATACCTAACATGAAATCTGACTTTTTCACAGCAGTTGCACACTGTGTTGACATTTTCATTGAGCTGTTTACCACAAGCCCAAGATCTCTTTCTTGGTCAGTTACATTTTCCAAACAGAAATGTGCAGTTTTGACACTAGACAGTTCAGTTCTTCAGACATGGATGTGTCTCATGAGCCTGCTCTAGCATCTTTCCGAAATAACAGGAGCAGGACCCTTAGAAAATGTCTAATCAAATAGACACAAATAGTCACAAATTCAATATTGGAATGGGATTGTGCTTTTCATTTGTTACATACTAGTAAGCTGTGATGAGCAGATTTTCCAAGACGTATTTTCTATCATGATGGTTCCCTTTTTATTTCTGATAGTAACAATTTTCCCCCAAAACCCAAAGTTCCTTTGATCCCAGGAGCCAAAATGCCATTTTACATACATACATCTTACATGCATGCTTGGAAATCCTAAAGGCCAGATTCCAGAGAGGCCCGTGTGCACAAAGCGCTTACATGTTGCATAGGAGGGGATGGGTGATTTTACATTCAGTGGGAGCCCCACACCTCAAGGGGAGCTGCTCTAGATGTCCCTCTGCCCTTCAGGGAAACTTTTCAAGGGACTTAAGAAGCTGATGCCAGAATGAGGCGGCGGGGTGTCTCTCTCTCTCTCTCTCTGTGAGACTGTATAGCCCTTGTGGGTATATAAACACTGCATGCACTTAGGATCGTAACCACTGATTTTAATGAAATATATTTCCAAGTAAGTGGGTTAGGCTGGCAGTTTAAGCTTCTGAAAAATATCTGGACCGTGTTATATTATTGCATTATGTATACCTAAAAACCAAAAGACAAGTGCTACAGGATACAAATGCTTTGTGATAAACAATTACGATTACTTTTGTTAAATGATATTTGTTAACAGCATACACTTTCCCGAGTCAAAAAATATGAGAAATAAAAGGTAAACTGAAAGGCTTACTGTACATCAAAACTCCAAGTCAGTGTTCATTGCCCTGCTTGGGTTCTCCTATGAACATAATCATATACATACAAGTTGCCAAATACTGTGAGTCCATCTACCATTGGTCCATCAACCCCATACCGTCTTCTTCACCTGGCAGCTGCTCTGCAAGGTCTCAGGCCCAGGTCCTTCCTATCCCTCCTACCTGAATTATTTTAAGTGGTCATACTGGGGAATTGAACCTGGGAGCTTCAGCATCCAAAAGCACGTGCTGTAGGATTAGAGGTACCACCGCTCCCAATTTACAATTGACTACAGCAACTAAAGTACTTGAATAATGAGTTTTCCTATGGCAGGAGAAAGTCTGTTTTGTTTTTGAACATGTTTCATCATATATTTATAAAACAATTTTTAAAGCTTTTCAGATTACCTTTGAAAAAATGTACAGAAGATAATAGTTATGGGCACTTACAGCATTAATACAAAGGAAAGAAATAAACTTTGAGAAACTGATTAGAGAATCCAATATCAAGCAGTATCTGTTGCTCAAAAATGAACTACGGCAAGTTCTGCCCCCCTCCCCAAAGTGGAAAGGAAAAAGTATTTTCAATTTTAAAAATTGTACTAAGTGCAGATTTTAAAGTAATACTACATGTATTACAGGCCAAGTATAATATATTATATATATAAAAAAAGATAAATTTGGACTTTAAAAAATTGGTATACAAAAATTGGTATACAAACCAGTATGTGATCTTAACAGAAGTGATCTTTCAGGATTCCAGTGTATGTACCTCCTTTACTAGACTTTCTGTACACCAAGCACAAAAAAGTAAAATACACTTGGTAAATACACACATTCCCTGTTTCTCAGTCACTAGTTCAAGAATTGTTAAATGACCTCAGACCTCAAAACTTAATTTCTTGATGCTGTCATTGGAAGATGCTGTCTTGGTGTATCAAGTGTTACCTACTATCCCTAACTTCTGGATATCAAATTAAGGGGAGATTAACGTAATACTTAAGAGGGCTAACAACTTTGGCTACCAGCAGTTTTGGGATCAGCTTCAAAAAGTTAAGCGAGGCTTAAGGTCATATTGAGAGAAGAAAATATTAAAAAACTGGAAAGTTACCTGTATATGTTTGGGTCCAGAAGCAAGGCAGTATCTTTTGGTAGTTTTGATAAATGAACTACTTGAGTTTTTAATTGATGTCTCTCACTTTCATTTACCCACACATCAGGAAGACTATGAATAAAATAAAGTATTAAAAATGGCCAACCTTATTTCTCACTGTAATCACATGTGGAAAAAGTAGCTTTTCTGAATGTCTTTTCAAAACAAAATCTTCACTTCTGATGTTGCCCTGCCAGGAGGTTAGACAATAAACCTATTCCTATGAATGTAAAGATTTTGAATATTAATAGGCTTGCTTTACTGGCTTAAGCATCAATGTTAAAGAGAGCTGACTTTGGACAATTAAATAATGAAAATTACAAGTATGCTCTTATATTTATTATTCTCCAGATCCAATATAATGCAACATGATGGCAGCATTTTTCACAAGAACTGTGATATTCCTGACCAAAGGGCCATTTTAATTTCTCAGAATTATAGTCTTTACTACTGAAAATCCTGTCCTGTGCAAAAGCAGGGATTCAATTATGAGTATGTATTTTAACTCAACTTATCCTGAACTTCAAAATAATTGCAAAAGAATTTCTTTGAAAGAATAATCAGATGAATATTTAACAATCAAATTAAATATTACTAAGTGGGCAAGTAGCTCCTCCACTTTGTCACAGCCTAATGGCACAACCACAGACATTATAGGAAAGATCCTTGTAATTCCAGCAGCAGACTGTATTGAGATGGTAACTTGCAAGTGTGGAACTCACTGGAACTCACTTCCAAAAATACTTATAGACATCTCTCTGTACCACCCCCCAATATACAAGATTTTCCATTTGTATTAGTGGCATTACTACAATGATATTTTTTTTTACTATGCTCAAATAACTTTTCAAAATAATTTATATGATTGTAGTTTTGTATAGTCGAATAACTGAGCCAACAGAAATACTGAATTAACTTACTATATTGTAAATTCTTTGTGTGTTTGATATAACGCATAGTAGGCATCCTAACTCTTACAAGTGCCCAAATGACATATTGCTGATACTGTATATACTCACATATCCTCTGGTGTCCAGTGAAGCAGCAGCTTAATCTTCCCAGAATCCTCTTTTCTCTTTGCTATTACCTAACAAACAATCATCACAATAGTTACTTGAAACATTTCTACAAATTTTCTTCATTTAATTGCCCAACCTGAAAACAGCTGGTCAAATGAAGACTTCATTCTAATAAGCACGTGAATGTGTTGCCATGCATATTTTCCCCATGACTACCAACTGCCATTTAATCCAAACACAGTCTACTTCTGAGCAGAAGAACAAATGCTCAGATTATAGGAGAAGCTTCTCATACAATTGGACTGTCCTGCTCACCCTCTCTCACTACCCTATATAGCATATACACTAGGGCCATGCTGGCTGAGGAGAATGGGAGTTGTAGTCGAACACATCTGGACGGCACCAGACTGGGGAAGGCTGCTATAGAGTACTGTGGAAGTCAAACAAATACTCCCTTAACTTGACTTATACAAGACAAGTCAAAATGGATGTTTAACCTTCAAGTCAGTGTGGCGTAGTGGTAAGAGTGTTGGACTGGGACTCGGGAAATCCGGGAGAAACTCACTGGGTGACTTTGGGCCAGTCACTGACTCTCGGCCTAACCTACCTCACAGGGCTGTTGTGAGGATAAACTGGAGAGGAGGAGGAGGAGGATTACGTAAGCCGCCTTGGGTTCCTTGCAGGAAAAAAGGTGGGGTATAAATATAATAAATAAATAAATAAATAGTTTGTTGAGATAAAATTAGTAGATAAGCACTCAAACTCTGCTCTACAAACATCTCAATGTTCTGCAAACCAAAACTTGAACACTGGGATAAATTATACAACTTGGACAAATAAGTACATATTTGCAGGCTTAATGCACTCTTTTTGTACAATTCTGTATCTAGAGCCTTTTGTGTCTTGAAATACTGTTTTCAATTCCCCCATCCCGTGAGATGCTGGGAAAGAGAGAATAGTGCAGGAAAAGGGGCTGGGGGGATAGGGCTAAAAGTAATGAAGAAGGGCGAATAATTAGGCTAAGTCCCATCTTCTGACCAGTAAACTTTCACGCACAGCTCTTAACATTAGTATGTGAGAAGTTTTCAGTGCCTTCATTTCCCTGCCCTATAAAATGTAAACAATGTAAGACTAGTGTATGCTATCGTCCTGTCTTTAAAAAATTTACGTTTTCCAACAAAAATAATTTCCATTGCCACTGTGCTGTTGAGAAACAGAACAAACCTAACAGATGCCTCTCTTGATTCTTATCCATCTTAAGTGTTGTGGAGGGAGCATGGTACAGGGCTGCAATTGCAGTACTCTCTCTCTCTCTCTGTCTTGGGAGCAGAGAGGGGAGAGGCGCAGGTGAGTAAATCAGGGAAGGGGTGATTAGCAAAAGTTCTTTAGGTAAGTATTTCATCCTGTATACTCAAAATCTATGTGCACAGTGCTTCTCAAAGAATAAGAGAACCAGTCATCCCTATCACTTCAACTGAAGTAGCTAGGCTGGGTTTTGTTAAATAGTAAGTATTTGGGGGCTAACACCTCTTTAAATAATTATATATTTTTCATGTTGCACACACACACACACACACACACTGAAAGGGAAGAAAGAAAATGAGTATTTTCACTAACATTTGCATTATACAATAAGGGCTCAATCTTATGCATTATTAGACTGAAAAAAGTCCTAAACTCCCAGCATTCCCCAGGATTTTTTTGCTAGGCCTGCTTTAATATACAGGCAGCACAATCCAATGAGGCTGGATTTGGAGGATTATGGCATCCTGTGGAGGGTGGAAAGAGCATGGAGGTGAAGGTCGCCTCCGCAGCTCCTCCCGCCCTGCAAAACACTGAGATGGCCGATTTGTCCCAGAGTGCAAGAAGAGGAGGTTGAGGTGCCACCGGGATACAATGTATGCTGGCAGAGCCTGTCTCCTCCCTTCCCTGCCCACAAAACTCCGGCTCTGAGGTCAGTCTTACGACCTCGGAGTCATAGCCACGCGGGTCTTTCCGTGCTGGCTGTGAGGGCAGACGCTTTGAATTTGGAGTCCCAAATCTACCCTTGGGAGTACGTTTCCAAGGTCAGAGTTGGGACTCGGAATTATCCTATGGCCGTCTCCAACCTTGGGTCCCCAGGTATTGCTGGACTACAGCTCTGAGAATCCCTTGCCATTAGCCATGCTGGCTGGGTATCCTGGGAGGGGAGCTGTAGGCCAGCAACATCTGGGGACCCAAGGTTGGAGAGCCCTGGTCTAGACTATGTCTAGTGGCCATAGGATTGCACCCTAAGAGCTGCCACCAAGCAGAATAAGCAAAGGGTGATAGGCTGCTGATTACATTTTTAAGCAATTCTTTCAACTGGTGTAACCACAGAAGATTTTCAAATACTTGTCAAGTGTTCCAGTGATCTTTTACACCATAACATATTCAAAAAATATGAATAGCATTTTATTTTATGATTTTTTAAACTGCCCAATAACCAAACTATGAACTTAAAAATGGCTAGAAAAAGTCAGTTCATGGACAAAGTATTTATGGACTTGCAAATGAGAAGGACATTAAAACAACTCTGAACTAGTTTTACTTGCTACCTTGTTATCTTCCTACTTGGGTAAGAGAGAAACTAGAAGTTAACCTTGGGAGAAACGCCGTATCTGGGTGCACTGCAATTTTATCTTCATGTATATGGAAGACATACAGTTTTTATGTTTTATAAATGTGACAGCCACCAGAGAGGAAGTCTTGAAGGAGAGTGAATGCAAGTCCCAAGTGACCACAGATTCGAACATTTTATACATTAATCACAGTATCACTAGGGAAGAGCTACAGGGTACAGTAAAATGTTTGACAGATGGTATAGATTCAGAAGACCCTTGAGAAAATGTTTCACCAAGTAGTAGGAAAGAACAGGATGGCCTTTAACAGGGTGAAAAGTCTCACTGTCCAAAAGTAATGGGAGAAAACAATAGAAGAGAAACTCCATAGAGAAAGTCCCCTGAGCGGCTGCTGTCAAGTTAGTCAGAGGAAAACTGAGTGGGAAGGTGCTTGCTCTGTCCCTCAAAGCATGGGCAGACAACCACAAATATCTTGGCATCACCTGAATAGAGCTCTGAATGCGCACAGGACCCAGACATGGGACTGCAATGAACGTGAAGAACTGAAATTTTCCTATGCAAAACAAGCTGCAAAATTTCTGTTGGGCAGATCATCCGAAAAGTCAACCTCAGCCAGGAAAAAAGCTTTACATGTAAGTAAATGGAATTCTACTGACCTCTACTGGGAAACAGCAGAAATTACTCAAAAGCAGGAATTCCAAGAGAGCAGGCAACATTTTTTCCCCTGCCCTTGCATAAATTATATGGCTTAGACCCAGCCAGTAAACAATATTACTAAATAGTAGCAGTATTGTTCACATACTCGTTTTTCCAAAAATTTGCACTGGTACATCTCCTATTTATCTTTGCAACCATAAGCACTCTTCAAATCTTGCATCTGGGTTCAGAAATCACATTCAGATCCTCTGAAGACTTGGAACGCTTCCTCCTCCATTTCAAGGGTTCCTCCTGAACTATCATTTCTATGATGTCCAAGCTGGGCAATCTGAGGTTAGGTTTACACTAACCTCCAAGCTGTGATTTGAAACTATGGTTTGAACTAGAGTTGCAAGGAGTTTCACACTAACAACAGTTGGCCTGTTTCAGAGATCACAGGGGACTATCCAGGCACACCCCTCCTGAGAGACAGGAAAGTGGTGATGTGCTTGTTCGCCAGGCCCTCTCCGTCATGTTCCAAACAGCCTGTCCGCACAGCCCTCCATGTCCTGCAGCTGAATGTCTGCAAGTAGGGAGCCTGCTATACTTGTGTGCGCACACAACCAGGGTGCTAAACCGCACAGGGAGCCTACACAAGTACAGCCAGTTCCCTGCTGCAGAATTTCAGCCTAAATGCATGGAGGGCTGTGGGAACAGGCCATCCGGAATGTGACAGAGGGGGCAGGGAACAAGTGCATCCCCGCTCTCCCCCCTCACACGACAAGGAATACATCCGGGGAACAAATAAATAGGGCTATTTAGAGGAAATATGGTAATGGAGGAGGGAACATGTGGTACATTCCCAACCTCCCAAACCAGGAGCCTCAAAATACAGCCTAACAAAGTTGGGTAAACCCCCTCAAAAGGTTGTTTTACTCATGACACACGATTATACTCATTCCTGTCAACCTTCTAATACTTATGAAAACAAAAGCCACATCTGACTCTAAGCCTCTAACAAAATTCCAGGATGGTGTAGTGCACGGATGGGGAACCTTCTGGCATGCTGGCAAATTTTGGCCTGCCAGGCTGGCCTATGGGGACTTGACCAAAGGCAGTGCACTGAAGGAAATCCCCACTGTTACTAACCAGAGATAATGTCAGGGGCGCACCAGTGACATCGCCCAGGGTGGCCGGGTGACCAGCCAGATGGGCGATTAACAAATATAATAAATAAACAAACAAACGGTGGGGATTTCCTTAGAGCAGTGTTCTCCAACCTTGGGTCCCCAGATGTTTTTGGCCTACAACTCCCAGTATGCCCCAGCCAGCTATGCTGGCTGGGGCATGCTGGGAGTTGTAGGCCAAAAACATCTGGGGACCCAAGGTTGGAGAACACTGCCTTAGAGCACCACTTGTCATTCCCACTGGGAGGGGGAGCAGTGTGCTAAGAGCTCTGGCCACTCCCCATCCTTCCCAGTGGGGGACGGTGTGGGGCAGGAGAAGCTGGGGCTCCAGCCAGTGCTTTGGCTGGGGACCGGACGACGAGAGGGGCCATAGCCGTGCCCCTGATGTCAGGGGCGCACGCCACCCTGAACTCTTTGGGGAAGGGCAGCATATAAATGATTGCAAAATGCTTTTAGTACTATTACTGTATGATGATTTTTAACATGTTGACATGAAAGTGAGATCCGCCACTGTCATATAGACACACAGATATCTAAGCGGCAAGGCATTAAAAAAATTATGGACATCCTATTAAAATGCAAGCATATGAGTAGGGAATAATACTTACAGTACTGTGGAACACAACACTGTGGCCTTTTCCTAAACTTTCTATATGAGCGGAGAGGTTGAAGCAGATGGCGCGATGGCGTATGGCATCCAGAGTTTGTGCATCAAAGAAGTCATGTGGTCTTGCTAAAAAAGAAAAAGCCTTCAACGCTACTGTAAGAGGTATGTTAAGTATTCGAACGGTCAAGCTACACTGGTCTTACTCTAGTAGGAAGTAAGGTTTCTCCGTCTAAGTGTTAATAAAAGTTACTTTGGATTGGTTTTGGGCTGATTCTTGAAACTAGCTGAAGTATTTCCCTTCAATGTACCTGATTTACGGTGGCCAGCTTCTTGTATTTGTAACCCTACGCAGACTGTTCTTATCCTTGATTGGATTGTCAACATTTAATTTGTCCAGGCCATCCAGACAAAAGGATGCACTCGAACTGTACAAAATAGTCATCAACTCCACTTAATAGCACCAGCCTTTGGGGAGGTACAATTTTTTCAGGCCCTCACATTTAACTAAAGGTAATAGGAATTTTTTTTAAAATACTCAATTCTATAGGTTTTTGTTTATATATCAGTTTTGCCTGTAGGGTGTTATATCTATTTCTATATTAGAATGAACATAATATGGTGGCTACCTTTTAAAATTATAAACTGAAATAGAAGTAGACCAAAGCACTATACTTTTCTTCTTTTTAGGCGAAACGCTGATGGGGGCAGGGGACAATTCTTTGATCTTTTAAACTCAGTGCAATTCTATCATCAACTAATCTGCCCAGGTTTTTAAAGAGAAAGAAAATTTTATTGACTAGCCTAGAGGGCCAGGAAATTTCCATAATAAAACAACATCAGCATAACACTAAAAATATAAATTCCACTCACATCCAAATGTCACTTAAAACAAATATATATAACAAAACAGGATAATAAGATGTGCAATCAATAATTTTGATTTCCATAACAATTCCTTACTCTTGCTGCCTGAAGGACAAACTTAGCAACAAATCTTGTATTTCTGGCCATCTTGTAATGAAAAATGGTGACCAACCAACAGCATTATCCAAATACAATCATGGTTGCTTTAACAGTATTTCCCTCTGAATGTCATATCACTTACAAAAACTGCATATTGTGAATTAAATTTTCTACATCACCTAATATACTCACACATAGTAAAGAGAAATGAACATAAAATTAAAACTTGCTAGTTATCTCCATAACAATACCAGTCTTAAACTTACAGTTTTAGTGGAAGTAGAATCAACATCCTTCTAGGACTGCAAAATCTTTAGTTGGTAATCAGTATAACTTGCTTTTATTTGGTACTAGATCACAGAATTATGTTCCACTAAGACAAAGCTTTAGAGCAATTTTGGGAAACAACATGTTAAAGATCTAGGCAAATATTTAAGTATATATAGCACAGAAATCAGCAATTTAAAGCAATTCTTTAGTTTAGGATGGCATTTAAATGAACTTTTATTTGTATATAAATGCTGACACATAATATATGCAAAAAGAAACAGTGACAGTATTATATCATGGCCTGATATATAGGATGAACTCTGATCGTCAGCCTCCACACTGCAAAATAAGTACGTATGTGGAAACATTTTGCATGAGCACCACTAGAAATAAATGCATCTCAGGTACCAGATCAGGTACTCTCCAAGAATCTGAAGAACTGTGTGAATGATGCCGCTTCCGTCTACGATACTTTTCATTCACACTATGCTAGTGTGCTTTAAAATGCTAGAAATTGAAAATATTGTCAAAAGCCACAGAACAAAAACTGCTCTGAGGTCCACTTTAGTGCTTTTTAAATTGGTACCAAGATTCTACTTAACAGACCATACAAGTGTCTGTACAAGCATGGCTGGCTGGGGCATGTTGGGAGTCGTAGGCCTTCTTTCTGTCTAAACTTTTTGAATGTAAAACATTAAAAACTGTAATCTAAGCCTTAAACTTGATACAAGCTTATTTTAAACCTTATTCACCCCCTTCTTGTTACTTCACATGCTGCAGTTTAAATATCTATCCCTTATATTTGTGAGCAAGAGCAGGAAGCTTACCTCCTCAACAGAACAGTGCTTCTGGTTTATGTAGCATGAATATTCAATTATTTGATGGCAAGTAATTCAAAACAGGTATGATGAAATTAATCAGAAATATAGGGACAAAGTTCACCTTTTTAATTTACTTGTTTGCCACAAAACCAACAATTAAAAATTGTGATTAAGAAATAGGCTCTGAACTGAAATGAAGCCTTATACAACTTCAATTTGAGCAAATCAAGTATAGTGTGTTTGGGTCAGACTGTATTACTAAAATTAAAACTGAAATATCGTCAATACCTCACAGGGTTGTTGTGAGGATTAAATGGAGAAGAGGAGGATTATTTAAGACACCTTGGGTTCCTTGCAGGAAAAAAGGCGGGGCATAAATATAATAAATAAATAATGTTACCGAGAAGCACTGAATAGCACTATATTACATTAGAAAATCTAAAATTTTAAATCCTAGCAAAAGCGTTTGACCTAAGATATCGATTATTCACCATCAAGTTTTATCTGGAGGGGAATGCAAAAAGCAAACCCAAATCCCCCTTGGCAGCACAGAACAAATTGCACGGTTATTTGAATCCTGGCCTTGATCTAAAGTTAGGTAAATTCTTTCCACCGGCAAAGGCGGTAATTTAAATAGCAAACATGCACTGATAAAATTATCTGTTTGGATATTTCCTTTAAAGCTTATCCGCTTTTGGTACATATATAGTGTACATGACAAACAGAAGAAGAGTGTTTTGGATTACAAGCACGGTTCCGGAACAAATTATGCTTGCAATCCAAGGTATTACTGTATATAGATTTCCTAGATCATAGAGTTGGAAGGAGCCTACAAGGCTATCGAGTCCAACCCACTGCTCAATGCAAAAAACTAGAGGAGGGGTCTCCCATCCAAGTAATAACCAGGCTTGACCCTGCTTAGCTTTCCACACTCAGACTCAGACAAGCTGAGCCAGCGTAAGCCACAGGCCTGTTTTTTTCATATACATCATTTGACAACTCTCAGCCAAACATGGGAACTCACTCGAACATTGAGATATATTTTAAACTGACATTGAAGGACAGGAAAATCCTATATGTGGCACTGATCTGTGATGGCTGATTCCGATATGCAAGTTATCACATGAAGCTCCAGGAAAGGAATGATAAACAAGCACACATGAAGCAGCTCAAAGCCTGACAGTTTGTCTGAAGACATTGGCTTGGATCAGGAGACATCTTGTGGAAGAAGAAAACACTTCTGCTTGCACAAGGCAGTCCTGCTATATTCCTTCAAATTCTCCACCCTGCTGTAGCTCCCCATATCCCATCCCAAGCCATTCCAGAGGGTCCATAAATCCTCAGGAGCAGCCAGCAGCCGGGGGGAGGGGGGGAGACACACACCAGGAAAGGCAAGTAGCATGAGCAATGTTCTGGTCTATCTTCTCAGGATCCAAGCCCACAGCTTTAATTGTGCTTCTATTTTTTCTTTATGCTCTATTTGCATTTGTGGTCATCTAACTGATCAAATAAGAACAGCAGCAACTGCCAAACAAGACAGCACTTTAGTTAGATCCTAATACACACTCACCAACTTTAATAGTTCATAAATAATGGATTAAAGTTCATTCTGAAAGGCTTATAAGCACACTCTTAAAGCTACAAATACTGCATAATCAGAATACAATGTTTTCACTACTGTTATTAATGTCGGAATTCTGAATAAAGATAAGGGACTTCATAAGAACATTTCACTCAAGTTCAGTTTCCTTATTTATTTATTTTTAATAAAGGAAGATCAAGCAAACAAGATCTTTCTGGCTAGCTATCAATGCACAAGAGGTTTTCAACACCAGCCAACATAGGCGCTATGGAACAGTGCAGGCACAAGACTGAAGATCTTTAGCTGTGGCTAAGAGACTAGGGGTGAACCATAATATTATATGCTCACTAGCATCAGGTTCCCCCACCAGCCCCAAAATAAATTCCTCCTGCACTTTTCTGGCTAGCCTTAACCATGGCTAAACGTTACATCAGCACTGATATGATCCATTTTTAAGCACCAGCCATTGATGAGAGAGTGAGATCTTGTGGTTCCCTCTCAATCTCTTGAGAGTGGTTAAAAATGCTGCAGCATAAACTGGTATCAGCCCTACGAAAGGCCTTTACACATCCAACTTCCTAAAGCAGGGGTGGGCAACTTCTGGCCCTCCAGATGTTTTGGCCTACAATTCCACCATCCCTCACCATTGGCTATGTTGACTAGGACTGATGGGGGTGGTAGATCAAAACAGCTGGGGGGCCACACAAGTTGCCCACCCCATCCTAAAGCCTTACAAATTTCTGTGAAATATGGTGTAGCTATCACCTATAAAATTTTAACACATCCCATTTCTGGACTCACACAATAGTGTTACGATTAGCCACATGTCAGTCTACAAGGACTACTCTGGGTCCAGAAAAGAACAGATACCCTTTAACCTTTCAGGGGTCCCACAAAATGTTCCCCTCAATTGTACAGCATCTCTGTCTACTCTGGATGGCCAAGTTGTTTAAATAGAGACCAGCACCAAAGAAACAACTTCCTCAGTAGCAGGGCAGTCAGCCTGCAGCCTACTATGCCTGTAAGTCTATTCTCAAATCCATATCCCCTCCAAAGTTTCATCTTTGTCTCCTTTATTCACAATAACTAACCCCAATTTTAAAATTTGTCCAAATCTTTCTAAGATTGGAACAGCTTTATCTGTGTAGTGACAATTCAACATAAACTAAGAACAAATTGATGGCTTCCATCTCTACAAGTCACAACATCACATATGGATATCGCAAAGAACAAGCTCATGTGCGAATTTATTCTCAGACAGGGTTGTTTAAAAAAAAAAAATTAAGCTTCACTGAATATGGTTCTAATCTGAAACATCAAATTCAGTCCATACAAGTGAATTTAATTTAACACGTTAGCAGAACTTCCACAGAGTTCGTTTTCAAGTCAGGTGTTATGGTTTGCGTTTTAAACCTCGGAGCCTGACAAGGTTATGACAAGCTTGTTTCAAAAATAGGGCCGTATCCAACTGGACACCAGAGCCAACGTAAATAGTGCTTTGCTAGCATAAGGGACCTCTAGTGCAATTCTAATAGCATGACAGGACTCCCCGTAAAACCTGGGGAAGTACTAGTGTCCTATTGGATACTGCCCATAGTCTACAAAAATGTGGCAACGCGAATCACAATTTTACAACAAAAAAATCTCCAAGTTGCTATCTAGAGTGTGATGCAGCATGCTCCAGGAGAACAATAGGGCTTCTGTGTCACCTTTTCCTTAAAAAGACAGCCATATATATCCTGACAAGCCACACCCAAACTTTATAAAGTGTTTCCAATGCAGTGCAAGATGCTGCCAGGGGTGGGCTGAGTGAAAAGGCCCAATGCATTTGCACGTGTAAAGCAGCTTCTGGATCTCTACTCAGGTCTTTGAACCCCTCCGGAGTCATTTATTTATTTATTCTAAGGATTTCTACCCCACCCTCCAGCCAAATAAGGCTCCAGGAGCAGTTTACAAAGATCAAAAAGATGACAACAATAATAAGAATCATCATCCTTTGGTATGCTAAAACACCACCTATTCTGCTGGGTAAAGGAAATCCCATAGAATTAGCCTTTGTCTGTTGTAATTCTGAGGGTTCCAAGCTTCAGCTTTGTAATTAAGCAAGCTCCTGCATATTTTAGCACTATTCTGGTATAAGCATCTCCATCTCCCTTATGCTCCACAGAATAAGATCTTAAATCCAAAGCTGCAAACAAAAGGATTTGTCAGGGACTGGCAAAGAGCCATTAACTAAAATGAGCAAGCAATCACGAAAGGCAGTTTTAAAGGTTATGAAGCTCATCACAGAACTATAGAAGTTGCATGTATGATCTATGAAATCTATGAAATCTATGTGCTTACGTAAAGAGCGCCTCCGTTTGTTCTTTAACTTCCTCCTTTTGTTCATTCCAGCTTTAGAAGGAGATTCTTCTTTTGCCTTTGGCTGATTGGTAACTTTTGAAGAATTCTGCTGGCTGAAGTGTGTTGGCACATGACGAGCCAGCCCACTCTGAGAAGCAAAGCTAGCATTGCACCCTCCAACGACACACTAAGGAAAACAAAATTGGAAACACTCAATTAAGCCAACACTGCACCCATGAGGAGGAGCCAGGAAGTGGTTGATTCACTCTTTACTTTCGTTTGGCTGTTCTTTTCATACAGAGATTATGGCAAATTCAGTTAATGTATTGACAGGTACTTATTTCAAACGGGAATACTGATTCCAAATGTTATTAAAAAAAATAATTCCCCTCCACTGTTCCTAAAGCAGCACGGTGTGTGAAACAAGGAATGACAGTCGAATCAAAGTTGACTTCCAATTGCTCGGGCACTGAATCCATCCTAATGGAACATGAACCTTCTTCTAGTCTTGTTAGGCACTGGGCAAACTTTTCAGGAGACGTTGAGCCTATAGAAAAGCTGTGTGCTCTAATTGAACCAGAACAGAACAAGTCTGCTAGCACTTAGATTTCAGGGCAGCTTGTAAACTGACTCGTGGAAGAAAACTGACAGAAGAATCTGGTTCAGGATAATGTACGAGGGGGGCACATTTTATCTGAATGTTACGTGTCCTCCAACTGAGGAGAGAAGTTGATAATGAGCACGCAGAGACAAGGGAAAGTCAATCAAATTTAATCCAGCTAAGGTGGAGGTGCTGCTGGTCAGGAACTCTGGTGAACTTATCCAACCTGTCCTAGAAGGCTTACCTTGAAAGGTTTATCTCCACTGTGCGTCAGCATATGCCGCTGTAACCAACTTTGACTTGTTGATGGTGTGTTATAGACTTTACAGCCTTTCCATAAGCAAACAAATACCTAGTAAGAGAAAACACAGCTATTAAGATAGGAAGAATGCCCACCTATTGCATGTTTTCAATATCCAAACTCTGGTACAGTCTCAGCTTAAGTGATAAGACTCCAAAGTGTCAATTTTTAAAATTCCATGATTCTGACAGTTTTGATTCAGTATCAGACAACAGGACAGATTTCTCTTGGGAAAGAATATGCAAAAATGTGCATTTAACACATTTAACACCTCAGTGTGAACTCCCATGACTGGCTCCCGCCACTGGCAGCAACTCTGCTCTGTTTTAACATGCCAGCCCTACTCAACCTTGCCCTCTAAGAAAAAGTCCCCAAAATTATTATTGGCACACTACATTCAACTCTGTGACTTCATTTCATGGGCAAATATAAATAACAAACACCAAAAATAGTAATTGGAACAGAAATAGGCATCATATTGCAGAGCACCTCCAGGAGGTTTCAAGTTGACATATGCTTGCAAATGTAATGTATAAGGAACTAACAACCATAATCCAAGGAACTGATTGAAGGACAGAGTCAATGGCTTTCTGAAAAGTCAAGCACAAAGTCCCTTATGAATGGCTTCTGAAGAAGCTTGGTAACTATAATAATAGAATGGATTTAGCTGTTAAAAAATGGGAAACGAAAAAAATTAAATTCAAAATGGAAAAGTAGCAGAATCTTACAAGTATCATCATTACAATAAGGAAATATTTGACATGGCCAACCTATGGAAATCATGGCCAAACAATTCTGTAAAGAGTCACTGGCATAAGGGGCTACTTTGAAAGAATTAGACATATTCAGCAAACACCGATCTACTAGTGGGTATTAAGGAAAACCAAAAGAATTGATCTCCATGGTTAGACAGTACCTGTCTAGCTAGAAGATGCTGGGGTGTAGGTAGAAATCTGTGGACATACATTCACCATGCACTGCTTGTGAAGTTGTCTGGGTACTGTGCAAATGCCGAGTTAGACAGACGGCTGGTCTGACCCAAAATGGCATTTCTTACATTCTTAAAGGCAGCCTTGAGAGGGGCCCACAATACATTACAAATAATCTGTGAGGCAAGCTAATGGATATTTGAGTCTTTAGAAACAACTACTCTCCCCCCCCCCTTTGATACCAGCTCATGTATGTTATTTGTTCACAGGAGAATGCCAGGCAGGCAGTCCCTTAGGTAGCCAGGTCCTAAGCCATTTAGGGTCTAAAGGTTAAAACCAAAAGCTCAGAAAGCAATTTGCAAGTGCAACCAGGGCAGGCCTTTTAACACAGGTTTAATATAGTCCCAATACTGTGCACCAGTTAGCAGCCTAGCTGCCATGTTTTGTACCAGCTGAAGCTTCCAGACACTCTTCAGCATGTCCATCACAGAAATTGTGGATAGCTAGAATTTTGGGTGCATTGAACCCTCTACCTGTGTGCAGTTACAGGCCAGCTCCCTCCTGTCTTTCATCAGGAAGGAATTTCTATATTTAAAATATCCAGGCTCTGAAGAGGAATGCCCAATGGTTCAGTTCTCTCTGTTTAAAAAGCATGGGTTTTTTTCCATTTACGGTATTTGTCCACTTCTACACATGCTAGGATGTTAAAAACATATGTTGTCTCTGAACTCCAAGTTACAGAACAAAAATCTAAACTGTTGATGCAAACAGCAAACGCTACTTTAAAAGGAGCACAAATGAAATCAAAATAGAATCAATAACTCCAAGTGCTGCACTCTGCCTTAGCTGTATCAAGCTGCAAATTCCCAAATCAGGTAACTGATCTCTGACTTAAAATATTCTAAAGTAACCAGGATTGCAATTATTTAAATCAGAATGATTTAAATAAGTGATTAAATCATCAATAAAAATATTTTTTCGATATTTTGTGTGTGTGCAAAAAATCATGATTTTTTTTGTAACCCTGTCGTGTAGGTAGCCTAGTAACCAATAATACTGGTAATGTTTAAAAAAATGAGGAAAGTGTTTTCTGTATAATGTGGTGTTCTTAACTACTAAGTGTAGGCTATTTGTACATGTGGTTGCCTGAAACTTTGAAATTAATTTTACTAATTTTGGGGGGGAGGAAATTGATTAAATCAAAAAAATCATTGATTTAAATTTTAAAAATCGATTTTTTGCAACCCTGAAAGTAACCAGACATCCACAAACCCACTCACTAGTGGCAAGTGTCCCTCGCCCTCTAGTGTGAAGGACACTCAGCAATTCACATCCCTTCCCCACTTGTGCTCTGGTTTTCAGAAAGTAAAAAACAGCAGGACACTCACCTGCTGTTTCTTACCTTCTCCTTACCACAGTGGAAGTGAGAAAAATCCTCACCTCTTCCACAAGCTTCTCGCCAATACCAGAGAACTTGGGAAGCAGAGGGGAGGTCTTTGCAGGAAGCACAAAGAGTGGCTGGCTAGTAAGCCACACTAATCTTTGTAGACCATGTAAGTAATTGTGTGGGCGACAAGGAAAATACAAATTTCTGGTTGAGAGACCTATCAGTTGAAAACCCTTTAAATTAAGCCCACAAGGAATTTGCTGACCTCATGAAACAGTAAAAAAGTAATTACTTGCTAGACGAAGTGCACAAGTAAGATCCAACAAATGATCCAAATCATCTTCATCATCATCATCTGTTTCATTTCTAGACCGCCCGAAAGCCAAAGCTCTCTGGGTGGTTCACAAAAATTACAAACCTTGTAAGCCATGTCAAGATACAATGTATTTTTGGAATATTGAATAATAATGGATTATTCAATAATTTCTTGGCCCCATGGTGATGGGTGCACTTTAGTAGTTATATGTATGTGGTTTGTTTGTTTTTTTGTATTTGTTTTATATAATGTTTGAAATAAAGTTTTTTTTTAATTAAATCAAACAAAGATAATAAAACATAGCAGAAAAATTTTAACATACAAAATTTAAAACAATTTAAAAAGCTAAAACAATTTCAGTAAGATACTAGACCTGATAAAAACAGCTGACATAAATTCCCCATCATATACCATTAAATGCCTGGAAGTAGAGGACAGTTTTAACGTATGGAAAAGATGGTGAGCTGTTCTACCAATTCACCAGCAGGTGGTGCATGCCCACACGCACAAGGCAGTAGATTGCAACCACCTTCTCTAATGTATGACCATTCTTTATATGAACTGTAATACCATCCAACTACAGATGGCAAAATTCTCAGTGAAATTACTACAAACATTCGCAGGTGGACATCACCAGTACCTGGAAGTTACCAGGAAATAAATTTGACGCATTAGTTACAACTGTGCGTACCATACACTACTTGACATGTATGTAGGTCTTCTCAATGGCCTAGTGCAGATATAATGTGCAATTAAAAAAAAAAAAATTAAGCCCCTGCAGAAGCCCTATATAGACTGAACATTGTGGAGTAAAAATATAAAAACAAATAAATCTTGCATGGGAGTTTAACTTATTCTTTGAATTCTTTGAATTTTCATTATACTGAAATTATTATGGTGCAGGAAGTAGGGATTTTTATAGTCCACTGGAAGTGCAATCTTTTCAGAATAAAGTATTAAGATCTATATTAATATCTTGCCCTGGGACTGCAGAGCTGAAGGGACATACACTCTGGCCTCTACAACTGGCCTGAGAACCAACAAACAGCAACTAGGGGCTGAAGGCCAGCCTTGCTGGAGCCAGAGAAGCAGCAGCTTACTTTCCTTTTTTGCCTGAAAAAAACCACTCAGCTCCAACTGCCAGTTGCCCCTGGACTACAGAACTGAAAGGAACATACTCTGGCCCCGGCCAAGCAAGGGGGGGGGGGGTGTAGAAGGCTGCTGAATTGTTATGTATACTTCAGAGTATGCAACTTTAAGAATTTGCTTGCTTTCCTGTTCCCTCCCAATTCCTTTCTCCTTCTGTATCATGTCTAATTAGATTGTGAGCCTGCAGGCAGGTTTAATCTCTGTACCGCACTAAGAACATTTTAGGCTCTTTATAAATGATAAATTATATATTGGGATCTTGGAAACAGCATGCCCATGATACTGTTCAGATCTGAAACAAAAATCTTGCCTGTTGAAATAAAAGTCCACTTGAGTCTATTTAACTACTATTTAATTTACCCAGACGATGTGCCTGAACAAATCACTTCCAAAGAAATTTCTTACTACTGAAAAATGAGCTATATGGTGCATATTAACATGGCTTTGGTGAAAACCATGTTGTTAGATTTAAGCTGGAAGCTGAATTTAAGAGAATGAAAAATATTTACAAGCAAATTGATCAATCCACATTGTTTAGGCAAGATGACAACCTGGTATGCTATGATTACATAGATCATACCTATTACATATTACATATACATTATACATTATACATATACATTATATATATATATATATATATAATACATTATACATATACATATACATATATATTACATATGTATGTAATATATATATTACATAGCATAGCATAGATATAAAACACTAATCTTTTCGGTGGCAGGTTAAGAGTGTCCTCTACTCCCAGGTGTTTGATGGCATATGATGTAAGTTGTTTTAAAGTTTTATGTTAGAGATTTTATTATCTTGTATTGTGGAGTGTAATTTCTGTGAACCATTCATATAGCTTTAGCTATTGGGAGGTATAGAAATTAAATGAAATAAATAAATAATATAGGTAAGAAAAGCCTTTATCGTTCTCTTAAGATTTCAACAAATGCCATCAGCAGTTTCAGATGGGCAGCTATTGTAGCATCCCCTTTAATTTACAGCATTTCACTTGTGAAGAGGAGGTGATGGAGGAACGGAAAATATCGAGCACTACATGTTTCAGCGTCTCTCCATTTAGTCAAGCAGCAGGATCACTGGTGAAGCTAGCAAAAATTAAAGCACTCTGCTAGCAAATCACAAGGAGGTAACACTGAAGTTGCCATTTTTGCCATAGCAGCAACAAATGAATATTAAGGTTATTTTGACAACCATGTACACACCGTATTTTTCGCTCCATAAGACGCACCAGATCATAAGACGCACTTACCGTACGGCACGTTAAAAAAAAATAATTTTTTTGGAATCAGCTGTTCCGCGGGGAATCAGCTGGGAGGCGGGGGCTTGCCCCACCCCACCCAGGAGCCCTCCGCTCTTCCCCGGACCAGTTGGAGGCGCGCAGAGGTAAGATATATATATATATATATATATATATATATATAATAAACAATATTCGCGCCATAAGACGCACAGACATTTCCCCCTATTTGGGGGTGTGTGCGTCTTATGGAGCGAAAAATACGGTGATAGATTGTAAGCTGGCCATTTTACTACTGATGTTTTAATAAAACCTGGTCAATTTTAACCATGATTACCATTAGTAATATTATGGTATTATGATGTAATATTAAATCATGGTTAAAGAGAACTAGGGAACATGTGCACCAGAGAGGGGAGGAAGGAAGTGCACCTCCCAAGGCTGGCTCCTAATCTGCAAACCATCGGTTACAGGGAGCCAGTGTTACATCTGCATCAGAGCAGTATCACAACTGGTCTGCATTATTGACTAAGGAGTAAGTCTGCCCAGCCTGTCTACATCTCAGCACACTAGTATCTAACCTTTTAATGGCTTCTAAGAGAGAGTTACTCCTAAGCAATACTCTCAAGATAGGACACATTTAAGGATTGCTTCCCAAATTATCAGACAGGGAAGGGGGCAGGAATCAGTATTATTTATTTAGCAGACTTTGGGAGCAATCCTATGGCCCCTAGACAGCATCTGAGTGGAAACAAGATACTTCAGATCCCCAGATCCAAGGTTGGAGACAGTGCTCCAACATCAGAGGGGGAATCTGCCATCCATCCTCCCTCTGCTTCGCAGCAAGTGAGGAAAGAACTGTGCCAGCTGCCTTTCCAAGGTTAGAAACACGACCTCAGAGAGGGGGGAAAGGGGGCGTTTTGGTGGGCATGGAGGGGAAGAGACTGGAAATGCCAGGATATGACCTTCCCTTCCTCCGAAGCCCTTTTGCTAGATGGGCCAAAAAGCCCATTTAGCAAAAATGCAGGGCATGAGGACAGGGAGGAGAAGATCACCTCTGCTACTCCTGTCCTGCAAAGGATGAGCATAAACCTCTGAGTTCGGGGGTGCACGATCATCGCAATAGGATTGCACCCTTCATGTTCTACTTACAGTGAAGGATCCTATCACAACAGATCTGAGGGAAACACACACGGGCCTATGAATTCAGATCAAAGTTTAAGATAATTTGTTGTATCAGGTACGTAGAGATTAGTGTTTTTTTTAAATCTGCAATTTAATAACAACTTGCTCTGAAATGAAGTCACTGACTCAAGGTTAACTGTGTACCTTTTCAACATTTTACTTGATTTCAGAAACTAAATGGATGAAAAGAAAACACAAACGTTTTAGATTTAGATTATATTCTCATACAACACAGCTGTCAGCTAAATTATATAGTGTCAGAGTAACACCACTCTTGACAGTCTGAACTTGCTAAGACACCATAAATGTGAACAGCATTTACTTCTCTGAATGAAGAGCAAGCGACTAGGAGTTCATCTGAAAGTCACAGCATCAGAGCCCTGATTGTACGTTCAAACTCTTTGACACCCCCCCAAACCAATTTCATCATCTCCACACTAAACAGCATAAAGACTACCTATTATGGAGAAGGTGTGGCTATTTTATTAACTCTCCTATTTAAATAGACATTTCCTCTACCTAGAAAAGTGACTTGTGTCAGCTCCTGGATCCTATACAAGCTTCTCATCCTTACCTTCAAAACCCTCCATCGTCTTCCCCCCCCCCAATATCTCTATTGTTATATCCTGACACATGCCTACCTGTGACCTACCTGCACCATTCTCAGGCTTCTGAAAGTCTCTCTTTTCTCCCTTGCTGTCCCTTATGCCTGAAACTACCTCCCAAGAAGCCGCTGTGCCACTTCTCTTACTTCCATGAGGGCCTTCCTCAAAAGCCACCTTTTCCATGAAGCCTTTAGTACCAATACCCTACTATAACCAGCCTAAAGTGGAAATGAAATAAATAATCTTCTCCTCTCTGCCTCTGCTTCCATTTCCCTCCACAAGCCTACTTTAGGAACCCGTTTTAAAAAGTTCATTAGACTAAATATATTTAAAGTATTTTAATTATATATATATATATATACATACAGTAATACCTTGGATTGCAAGTAATTTGGTTTGAGAGCGTTTTGCAAGACAAGCAAATTTTTAAATATTTATTTAATTTTTTTTAACTTGATATACAAGCGACGTCTTGCAATACAAGTACTGTAGTACGGCTTAAATTAAAAATCTCTGTACAAATTTTTTTGGGGGGGGATCTCGTTTTGATATAAGAGTGTTTTGGATTACAAGCACGTTTCCGGAATGAATTATGCTCTCAATCCAAGGCATGACTGTATATAGGTTTTCCTGGAAAATATCTAGTTTAACAGCAGCAGTAGCTAATTTTCAGCATAGTACAGACACCATGGAAGAGCAATAAGAAAATGAACCAACCCCTCCTCGCTGGCCATCTACGTGTATGGAGCGAATGTGATCTGCCAAATCTGGGCTGGAGTTGAAGCAAGCGTGGCACTGGTCCCAACAGCAGTTATAAGCAATGCTTTTTGCTGATGAAGCAGTAACGCCTTGTCCATTCATCATAACTGGAGTCGAACGTCCACTGGAAATTGTGCTGTCTACATCCATTATGGTACTGCTTATGCTACAAGAAGGGGGGGGGGAAGAATGAGTTAATTATCACCCTTATGTTTTCAATAAAGGCATCATATTTCAAGCAAATTTGGATTTCAACTTAAATAGCAACACCCCAAATCCCAGCACTCACTGTAAACAACAAGTGCACATTCATCAGGAGGCAAACATTGGTGAGTTTAAATTTGGACTCTGACTCAATAATATAGGCCAAAACTGTGTGTGTGTGTGTGTGTGTGTGTGTGTGACTTCTGAATGTAAAATAACTATTACACAAGTTTCAATCTGTGCTGAAGATACTGTGTGTCAAATTTCATGTAATATTTTGCTCACGAAAGGGTAGAACAACTTCCAAACTGAGTAAAAGCATTCTGCGAAAACGCTCTTATCCCATGACTATTGCGTTTACGCGGGAACCTTTCATGAGGGAGTTAGTCAAAAGCTTTTTAGAAGTGTAAGTATCTAGTGTCTACTGTATCATCCCCATCCACATGCTTGTAGAAACTCTCAAAGAACTGGAAAGGTTGGGTCACTCTTTCCTTGAGTTGCTTTTAATCTCTCAGGTTTTCCAAAACTGTCTTCTTCAACTAAAAGGGGATATTTCTACAGAAGCAGAAGATACACTATCCAGAAAAAAAACCATGGGTATTTGCAGGCTGAGTGCACTCTTGTGCTGTGGCCAGTCTGGTGCATGACAACTCCCCTAATATTTGCTGTGCAGTGCAGGCAGCTGGGAAAACATTTACGGTATTTATGAGCCCCTGGTGAGATGCATTCAGCTTGGTGGGTCAGAAGCTGTGCAGAACTGTCCCAGGGAGAAGAAAGTATTATTCCCAGCTGAGCAGTTGCCATCTATTTTTATTTTCTTGCCTAGCTCATCCATATGAGAGGCGGGACTAGAACTACAGATGTATGTGGGAGAGCGAGTATGGTATAAGGCAGGAGTGGGTATAAGGCAGGAGTGGGGAAACTTTTCCCGCCTGAGATCTGCACTGATTCTGCATAACCCTACTGGGACCGCACACCAGAGGTGGTGATGGCCAAGACCAGAAGTAGGTGGGGGCAAAGCAACATTCTCTATTTCAGTTTCTCCCCCCCGCCTTCTCTCTCCCCATCCCTACTGTCGTTTAGAGTTTTAATCAGGATATGTTGTGCTCCCGGATACTTATTGGTTATGACTGATGTTTTACTGACTGTTTATTTTATCTGTGGTGTTTGATTTTAAATGTTTGTTTTAATTTTGACTTAGTACTGTAACTGTTACTATCCTAATTGTGGAAACAGATTATAAATGGTTGAAATATATATTAGTCACTTTTCTACAAACATGTGAGTTAAGTAAATAGCTAGTATATATTAGAACACATTCAAGAGAAGTAGTTTATGAATAAAGAGAATCAATGTTTGTGGAAGATCATCTTCTCCCCCCAATGTCTACTAACCATTTCTAAATGTTAACACCAGACTAAAAGCTTAACGTTGCTGCTGAAGCATTTGGTTTTGGAGCTGTCAAATTACAGTACAGAAAAGCAGCTGCATATTCCACTTTGGAAGCTTAGACATTATTCTTGCCAATCATGCCAAACAAATCTGGTCAACTTTTGCAGCATCTCTGAAGACGGATGCATATTAGCCTAAGCTGCACTTCAGCTGAAGTTAACTAGTTAACCACTGAAGTTAACTAGTAAAATGAGAATGGAAACTGGATCCCTACCTTCCCTCAGCAAAATGACATTCTCCAAATGCTGGCCCCACAGCATCTCCACCTATAATTACTCGCCAGCTAGATCTGTCTTTGCTTTCTACATAAGATGCTGCTTAGGGGAACACAGAGATCCCAAAGGGTCCTAAAAGGTACCTTAATTCAAAGCTGAAGCAATGCTGAAGGAAATGGCATTTGTCAGGAAAGAAGGAGCTGAATATAAACAGAGTTAGCAGGTACACATTTTCAAAGATGATGCTTTTCTCTGAGTAACAAACAAGGCTCCAAAGGCCACACTGAAGACACATGGATGCAGATCAGGCACACACATTAAAACCAGAGAGATCAAACTATATATATATATATATATATATATAAAGTGTCCTGACTGACTCATAAATGCCCAGCTCAAACCGTTTAATCTAGGAATGTGAAATTTTGAAGGAACATTGCTTTATGACGTAGAGCCCCACTAAGGAAGGATTTTTGGAAATTCTGTCCCTAAGGGGGTGAAAAAGGGGGCCAAAATCGCCCCACACTCATATCTCCTATGGGCAAAACAAAAGAGCAGCAGTTATGCAAATCGGCCTCACCTCAGAATTCCTGCAGGAGCCAATAGGAGCAGTTATGCAAATAGCCCATACGACACTTAGAATGTTCTTATGAATTCCTGCAGGGGCCAATAGGGGTGGGTATGCAAATCTCCCCTAGGCCATTTAGAATGTTCTCTGAGGGGATGAAAAGGGAGGGAAAGTTTTAAATGACTGAATGACTGTTGTGTGTGGGGCGTTGTCGCATAGGCTCCATTACGTTTTGATGGATCTACCCCAAACTTGGCACGGTCACTCTTCATCACCTGGATTAACCTGATTTTTTTTTAAGATCAGATATTTCTGTCAGAAAAGTTTTCTGCTGCCAGCACCCAGCCTAAACATTACACTTTCAGTCAGAGACACTATATCTTTTCCACGGAACCAAATCCTAAAATCCACACGAGCGCAGCCGCGGGCAACAGCTAGTTGCAATATAGAAGCAAGAAAAAGATGAACATCTACATAGAATACACAGGAAAACCATTCCACAAGCAGAACTCTGCTCATGAAAATGAAGAACCAAGCCAGTATCCATTATCTCCAAACAATGAGTTTCTCAAAACACGTTGACTGGGTTTGCACATGACAACCCATTGTGGGTAACGAGCTACAGTGAGTTTTCATGTTGTGAAAACCTAGACTGCTGCCCACAGGGTGGCTTATTTTGGGGCAACAAGCCACCCTGACAACCCATGGCTTGTTGTAGGGGTTGCTGAACCCACAATGGGTTGTGTAGTCCAAATCCGGGAGACCGATCCCATTGAGGGTTGTGGGAAGTGGTGAGAGAGCTGCTTGGCAAGAGTGGAAAAAACACGTTGCCGCTCTTGGCAATCTCTCCCGTGCTGCCACCAGTGACAGTGGCTCTACCAATGCCCAAGCATACATCTACATCCCACCCAGTTTTCATTAGCACTTACTTTTGACAGCTGTCAAAAGAAAGAGTTCTTTAAAAAAAAAAAAAAACCTATCTGGCAAATTTGAGCATTTTGGGGGTGTCAGGGAAATATATGCAAAAAACCCATCACTTTTTTGCTTTCAACTGACAGCTCACCAACTGACACCTGCCAAGTGTGCACAAATTAAACTATATGCAGCCTCACTTTGTCAATGTCCATGGATGTTACCTACTGCACTTTGACAGCAGACACCTACCAGGACATTGGCTAGGCAAGATTCCACATTTTGGGAAGCTGTAAGTGCACACCTCCAAAAGACCAAGTTTAAATAAGTAAATAAATAAATCATTATCTCAATTGTGCACATTTCTGCTGCCAAAGGGGGGGGGGTAACGAGCCAGTGACAATTGCTCCAAAGTCTCACTTGGGCATCTGTGGAGTGGCTGTCAGCAGAGGCAGCACGGTGCTCTGGGGGGGAAAACACGAACAAAAATGGGGGTGTGATCGGAGCAGGGAGGGTGAGGCAAGATGGGTTCTGCCAAGTAGTACCCTAGGATACCAGCTGGAGGACGGGGCTTATGCTGGCTCAGCTTGTTTGAGCGTGGAAAGCTAAGCAGGGTCAAGCCTGGTTGTTACTTGGATGGGAGACCCCTCCTCTAGTTTCCTGCATTGAGCAGGGGGTTGGACTCGATAGCCTTGTAGGCTCCTTCCAACTCTATGATCTATGAAATCTATGAAGGAGGGGGAGAACAACCCACACTGCATATCTTATTCGCAGAGTGGGTTGTCGTGTCATGCGAACTCGCCCATTGGTAATAAGTTGACTTTATTATTAAGAAAGGCAATTGAATCAGCTCACCCTTTCATTATTTGTGGGCCACAATGATGAGTTACTGGGATGCAAGTAGGTAATGCACATGGTCTGCCTAAAATCATCAGATATGTATTTTCTTATTGCTAATGACGGCCATGTACTGCTCACCAAATTAATCTTTGTGAAAAGATTCCTGATTAGTGCTAGCTACAAGAATTTGAAGTCTTGGGTTAGAGTTTTCTAGTAACTGATTTTTAATAAAACAATAACATTTTGCCATCATAAATTTCATCAATCTTTATTGGGAAAACTGTATGCAGATTACAAACTACACCTAATATTTATTTTTATAATAAATGGATAAAAAGGGATCAGTAGTTATATAAGCACTGAATGATTGTTTGGTTTAGCTCCAACTTCCCCGTTATAAAATGTCTCCAATTTGGGGGAAATTAAATATTTTCCTCATTAAGAATACATGGATTCCATTTAACAAGCATTTCCATAAGCAACCAAATACCAGTTTAAGCACCAAGATTATTTTGACATAGCCTGCCATCATAAACATAATAAGGAAAAAGCACTATCGAACACAGTGGGGCTTACTTCCAAGTAAACACGCATAGGATTGCACTACATTTGTCTCTTCATCCATTATTTTTTCCCTACTCCCTTCTTCCTTTCCCCCCATTTGTGTTTAGTTAAAATTGTAAGCCTCCAAGCAGGATCTTGGTCACTGTTAATTCAATTTTTCATACTTTATAGTGTCTTTCTCCCACCCACCCCCACACACCCTTTAGGCACTTAAGGACTAAGAAACATTATTGTGACAGTATTTTACTTCATTAAAAGGCAACAAAATGAACACACAGCTACAGATACGCAGTTCAGTCCATCACAGGAGTTGATTTCATCATTATTGCAAGTAATCCCTTTTGGCAAATTTAATGAATAGGCCTGCTATCTCAAGATCCATCTGTACCACACTAGTTAAAGTTGTAAGGCCACACTCAGCCAAGAATGTATACAAAAAATATCAACTGTAGCTTGCATTAAATAATTCCTATCAAGACCGGCTTGACAAAATGTTATGGAACCACAAGTCAAATACATACACACGAAACCGAAGTCACTTAAATCTATCCATCTATAGTTGTGCTCTGCCATAAAACCTTCCCTCCTAAAGAGCTTGACCAGGGCTGCCTTCCCTCAGGCACAATTCAGGCCTAACAGATGGTCCATTACATCAGCGGCCTTGGAGGTCAACATGTAGGCTGGATCTGATCAATAGGAGCATATTTCAGAGAAGCAAACCTTACAAAAGTAGCACACACAAGTATGTGCAAACGAAGGCTAACCTGGCTGGTTAGGGGGAACCAACACAAATGGGCCTTTCCACTTTTTGTATTATTGACATCTGCTAGGACCCAGTGAAGCAATTCAATGCTTATGCAGGGGAGTGCTTTCTCATAGGACCACTTTCTTTAGGGGGCTTATAGAACGCCACATATTCCCTTCCGTTTCCACTGAATGGTTGCCTTTTATGCCTAGGCCAAGAATGAGCTCCACAAGCACTTGTGTTCCATCTTTTACTTGGGAGAGTTCAAAGAAATGTATCAGGAGAGATTTTCTATAAGGTTAACAGTGTGATGTGCATTAACCATTAAGTGGACATTTCCTATTCCTTGATGCCAGTTTCCTGGTTCCTGGCTGCAAAATGCAGTGCCAGTTCTCAGGCCTGGAAGCAATCCTCTTTTTCTGTGTCACGTTACAGCAATTAACATTAAACAACCCAGTTGATATCAAATGCACAAGTTGCTAGAAGAAAACAAGTACGGTATGCTGAACCAGGTCTGCACTCTTTGCTGACCCACAGCCCCTGTATTGCTAGCTCTAGAGATTCACACTCTTAAAATGAACTTAACAATCACTATGAAGCGTGAACAGAACTAAACTGACAAGGAGTTTTTGCTGGGTATCTATTTCAGAAGATGTTAACTACTGCAGTATTTTCATTGTTGCGAACAAAAAGGTAAGAAATAGCTTTCATTTTTGAAAAGTAAAGCACAGATTTAGAACAAAGATTTTTTTAAAGATGCTCTGCTACCCCATTAATCCTCATGGGTAAGGTAGAAGGAGGAATACTCTTCAAACAAGCAGAGTGACACAAATCTATGGTCTCTACAAAGTACAATAAAATGCACTGCTCATGGCAATTTCGCATGGCTGTAAGAAATCTGTCCAAAAAAGAACCAAGTGCTTTAACTCATAAATGAATGCTTCCCCACGGGCAGTATGTCTCCGTTTTCCAGAAACATGGGACCAGTGAAAAAGTTTATTTGTTACAACAATTTATATCCTACCTTCCACTTACAGGAGTAGCACTCAAGGCTGCTAACATCAAAAAACAAATCAATCAATAATTAAGGAATTAAAACTGAAACACAGAAACAGTGTAATTGATAATTAAAACGTCAGCCTAAAACAGTCAGCCTAAAACACCGAAGTTAATGAACAGCAAACCTGCACAAAGTTGTCTTCACCTGGCAGCGGAAGCTAAACAGAGGGTGTCAAATGAACTTCCTAGAAGAGCAGCCAAAGGACTGACCTAGCATCCACCTATGTCGAAATGCAGGGAAGGGCCCCTCCATCGTATCTTAGAGTGCAAGTGGGAAGAGGTGGTCCTTTAGTACCCAGAATTCAAGCCATTTTAGGCAGTCCGGACTGGAGGAAAGAGGCTTCAGGAACTGTCGAACCAGTGGGTGAGAGAAAACAGATCTCATGGAATGGCGGTATGCAGAAATGGCCACCAGGTAGACCTTTATGGAAGACAGTTTTCGTCCTCTAGTAGACAGCGAGTGCAGGTCCTGCAGGATCATCGGGATCGAACAGGACGATGGGTCGATGTCAGCAGTGTGGCAGTAGGTGGAGAAAGTTGTCTATTTAGCTGCATAAGACCGTCTCATAGCTGGCTTTCTAGCCACACCTAGGACTGCCTGTATGTCCACTGAAAGTTGTGGCGTACGAGTCACTGGTGTACCCTCCACGCCGAGAGGTGAAGGGACTGCAGGTCTGGATGCTGGAGTTGACCCCGATCCCGAGTAAGAAGGGACGGAAAGGTCAGTAGAGGGACATACTCCCCTTTGCTCAGGCGAAGAAGTGACGTGAACCACGGTTGTCTTGACCATCAAGGAAAAATTACAATGCAGCTCGTGTGGTCAGAGCGTATCTTCGCGATGACCCTCATGAGCAGCGGGAGGGGAGGAAAGAGGTAAAACAGTTCTCCTGACCAGCAGTGAAGGAAGGCATCCCTCATCGAGGCTTGGTCCATCCCTACCATGCTGCAGAAGGTCTCAAAGACTGTATTCTCCACCATCACGAACAGGTTGACTGAGGGAGAGCCCCACTCGAAGTCCAGCCGGGGAAACGTTGCAGATCTCTCCTGCCAATACTGACGCAGAAGGTGGAGCCAGCAGTAGCAGAAGGTGGAGCCAGCAGTAGCGTAGGTGGTGTCGGTACTGCAGTCAATTGAGGTGTTGGTATTGACAGCTGTTTTGGTACAGACGCAGGCAGTGAGGAAGAAGGGTGGAGCGTCGAGGTCGATTCTGAGGAGACTTTTGATCTCTTGTGCTCCTTCTTCTTGCGGTGTTCCATGTCTGCCTTCGCCTTTTTGACCAGTTTCTTGGCCTTTGTGACTGCAAGACTATGACCTGGTGTTGGAGGGTCAAGCACAACCATCTCTGGATGAGGAGGAGTTGACAAGTCGGCAGTGGAAGTCATTGCAGTTGGTGGGGGGTTGGAGATGTCCACTGCCTCCAGAGCCCTGTTCCACATCTCCGCCTTCAAGCGGTCCACCCTTTGCCTCCTTGACTGCTTTGTAAATGCTTGGCAATGGGGACACGTATCCACTACGTGCCCCTCGCCTAAGCAAAACAAGCAGAGTGAGTGTGTCCATCAGTGGGAGTTTTACGCCTGCTCAATGCAGGAAACTAGAGGAGGGGTCTCTCATCCAAGTAATAACCAGTCCTGACCCTGCTTAGCTTTCCAAGCTCAGACAAGCTGAGCCAGCGTAAGCCACAGGCCTGTTTGAAGATGACCATAATGTTTGGGCAGGTTCATGTGGGAGGAATGTTGTGGATTTCACCTCCATTAAAAGTTACGGAGCTATAGTTCTGTATAGGAAGTCCTGGGTTGCCAGTATAACAATTAGTATAACTATTTATACTAAGTGAGGGCACAATCCTATGGCTGCTATACAGAGTCTAGCTGGGCATAGGATAATTCAGAGTCCCAGCTCCAACCTCGGAAACGTGCTCTGAGGTCAGAGCTAAGACTCAGAGTTCGGAACGCCCTCCCTCCACCCTTGCAGCCAGCACAGAAAGAACCTCCATTTAGTGCCTAGAAACAGACTGGCAGCCAGTGTAGTATTCTGCAGACTGGAAAGATATGACCCCATTGGTGAGTCCAAGTTAGTGGCCTAGAAGCTGTATTTTGGAGTAAATGAAGTTTCCAAGAAGACTTCAAAGACAGCCCAACATAAAACACATTGCTTCAGTTCAATCAGGAGGTTACTTGAACTTGGTTAACTGTGGGCAGCTTCTCTCTAACCATAGTAATACCAGTAGAATTAAGAGGTATAAAGTACATTTTCTTAAGATTTGTGAGCTACTGCAACACATACGTCCCTAGAAAGCAATCAGTTAGTGGTCGTGAAGAAAACACTGGGACTTTAGTAATTCAAAGAAGTTACCTCCCTTTGGATGACATACATCTTTGCATAAATGTTTCCTCACCAGGGGAGCAAAGAATCTGCCCCCCCCCCCATCTCTGCATGACTGGCATTTGCAGGTTTCATAGACTTTTACTTGGCTTAGTAGTTGATATCTATGCTTCCTCTCCTCTCACTTCTCACGTTGCTCCACGTATTGGGGGATGCAATGCAAAGAACTACGGCTTCCTCCGCTCTCCAAAGCCCAATGCAAATGTCAGAGGACACCATGGTCCATACCCTTTCCCCTGCCTGTTTGCTGCACACGCTATAGGACTCGGGGGGGGGGGTGCAGTCTTCACACTGGGCTTTTTCAGAAAGAATGCAAGTCTTGCTCGCTGCCTCTGTAAATCCCAGCATGGTGCCCGCTGTCACTTGCACAACTGGGAGGGGGTGAGGTCAGTCTGTCACTTTGCAATGGGACTTGTAGAAGCAGCAAGAGACACCCGTACCCTTTCTGAAAGAGCCCAGTGTGAGGACTGCACCCCTGCCTTGAGTCCTATAGCGTGTGCAGGGAACAGGAACGGGAAAGGGCATCGTGTCCTGTGAGATTTGCACTGGAGAAGGGGTGAAGCAGTAGGAGTTCCTTTCACCGCATCCCTCAATACACGGAGCAAAGTGAGAACTGAGGGGAGAGTGACAGGCTGACCTCACCCCCTCCCACAAGTTCTCAACACATGCCAGAGATCTTGGAGGGTGGTGGTTTTAGTCTCTGATGACCACCGGAGTGAAAGATTCCATCCTTTCAAGTTCTCTGGAATTTACAGAGAACTCAGGGGACTGTACATCAGGGCATGGACAGTTGCCAGAAGAGGAGAGGTTATCATCATTGGTGACTGGATTTGTGGAGTCCTGAGCATTTGTTCCTCTATTCCTGGAGCACTCACTTTCAAGTGTGAGTGAGGATAATGGAGAGAGCAGTAAACAACAGTTCTGTACTACTACACTGATAGCCTGGTTTATATGTAAGCTTTGGGACATGCAAGTTAATGCCTCAAAGCAGCCAGTTGCGGCGAACATTTTTACATCAACTAATGGATGTGTTAGTTTACTAACCCATATATACATGCATAACAGTTAAGGTACAGTACACAGAATATGCCCACCGGTCTAAATTCACAGAAAAGGCAGGGAAGTGACTATTTACAAGTTATCCTGTGTCCTGGAAGACAACAATCACAAGACAATTGTGCCTTCTCCCCCAAAATTTCAAAGTAACAGATGGCCAACAAAGCAAAATGTTATTGAGAGCAGAAGCAGAAGAATCAAATGACAATTTTAAAGGATTGTGTAAATACTCTGAGGCTGTGCATTGCTTTGCCACTATTAGTTTGCACACAATAGAAAATTATGCGTACATTTCACCTTGCTTAAGACCCTGTTGTAAGTTTCAACAGGATGAACTTTACTTCCTGGGTAGTATACAGGCACACTTCATAAATGTGTCATCAGAAAAGCCCCTAAATTTTTGCCATCTGGTCGTATGTGAAGAGTTATATATCAGAAATGTGAATGTCTCAGGACTGAAATGTATGTATCACTCTCATACTTCCTCATTCTGTTATAATTCAAAATTATCTCATTAATGCTACTGTGAAGATCATAAGTTTACAAACTAAGAGGCCTGTTAGATCAGACCAGAAGCCCATTAGCTTAGTATTCTGTTTCCCACAGTGGCCAACCAGATGCCTATGAGAATCCCATAAGCAGGACCTGAGGGAGTAGCCCTCTCCTGTTCTAATTCACCAGCAACTGGTGTTCAGAGGCATGCTGCCTCTGATCGTGGAGGTAATATATAGCCATCATGACTAATGGCCACTGTTGTGAACTGCACAGAGAGGTTCAGCTATTCGGCAGTATTAAAAATATAAATTAAAAAAAAAATTGCTTTGGGTTCTATCCAATTGTGTCTGTTCATCAGTGGAATGGAATCTGTCAGAAAAATGGATTCCCGCTCTGCCCTGAAGCTTTCCGCACCCTCCCAAATCCACTCAGGAGGGTTGGAAGGCTACAGGGGGATGAGAGGAAAGTTCTGTTGCATGGCCATCCATGAATTGTGTAATCCCCTCCTAAAGCTGTCTATGTTGGTGGCCAATATAACTTGAAGTGGTGAATCCTATAATTTAACTGTACGAATTGAAGGGGCAGGCCTGATTAAATACGAAGGTACATATTAAATAAGGATGCTGTGGGATCAAGTTTTAAAGGGTCTCCTGATCTTAAATCTGTTTTATGCACTTGTAAATATAAAGTGGCTTTGGTTCTCTAAGGGCACAATCTTATGCAAATTTAGACAGAAAAAAGGCCTACAACTCCCAGCATGCCCCAACAATCGTCTATAGATTGTTGGATTAGCATGTATGGCAGCATTAATTTGCTTTATGTGAAGAATTCTTAACATAGCATTCAAGAACTACTGAAAACATGTGTTTTTTTCCCTAGCTAGGAATTCACCTTTAATATTCATCAAGGTTCCAATTCTACAATCAATTCAAGCGTAAAATAAGTGCTTTGATGTACAGAATGTCAACGTAATTCTGGCCAATCCATGTATCTTTTCACTGAAAAACGAAGCTGTTACTAGTGGTAGAGGTTAAAGTGTCAGAAATCACTTTAAATATACTATAATATTAAAGTTTAAATGGGCCTGATCTACTGTCTATTTTCCTGACATTTTAAAGACAATTTTGCAATTCATTCTTCACAGGAAGAATATACTAGATCCTAATTTAGGGTCACAGACTCCCCCACTCCCTCACCAAATATAGAAGATACCAGTGGCATCAAGAGAATAGCGCTTTCAAATAAGACCACTCAGAGTCAATGACCCAGTTCACACAGCAACAATGGGCAATTGTTGGGTTAACTCTGGGTTGTTTAAAACCCACAAACAACCCAGAGTTTCCGGGTTCACATGTCACAAAACCACCCAGGAACTGGGTTGCTAACTAAAACCAGAATTAACAAGAGTGCAGCTCATGTGCTCTGCTCATTCCCGCAATTCCTGGGGTAAACAACCCAGGAATTGCCACCGTGATATTGCAAACTGGCCTTCTATATGTGGTGGCTGGGAGTGCATGAACCTTTTCCCAATCTCAACACACACTGAGGTCTGAAAGTAGCAACAGAAGCAGTATCTGAAGAGGCCCTTGGATGAGGAAGACCAAAGTATAAAACCCCTTCCCAGTTCTGCCATCTGATAAACTGTTATTGTACCGCATATAAAGAAATGACAGTAAATAATCTTTTGCAAATGATTCTAGTAACACACAGTCATTTCAGGCTCAGTTCTGGAAAGTTCTTACATTGTTGTACTTAAGAGTCTGTTCATTACAGGAAAATACTCAGCTCAACCCATAAAGTTTCAGGGAAGTCCCTGAGATGAAGTGTATCTATAGGAAAGATCACTTCAGAGAACATGCCCCCAGGGGATTCTCATTCTTATTCAAACAGTATAGGAACTCTTTGCTGTACTATAGCTCACAGTAAATAGCTCGCACTTAGTAGGCTGTTATTGTCTGAGCTGTGGAAGTGATAGAGAACCATGTATACCACTTCAGTATGAGATATTAGAAGACCAAACTGCCACACCTCAGAACCTTAATTCCTATGTTTAGGTTCTTCAAGTTATCCAACCAGGTCAATTTCTAGGAGTGAAAATTGGATCATTAAAGTACAGTGAAGGAAGCTCAGAATTGGATGGCTGCAGTGTCAGGGTTGCCACTAAAATTTCATTTTCCATTTCCCCGACCAGAATAACCCCAAGTTAAAAGAATTCATACGGTACCATTACATTAAATAACATTTTTATTAAATAGTTTTAAACTACACAAGTACTGAAATGCAACTTTTTTCTTGTCAAGGTAGGAGCTTCAATATGAGCTTCTTAAAACACTGATACTGGATTTGCATGACACAACATGCATGCCATGGTGGCTAAAAAGCCACGGTGGGTTGTCGTGTTGTGCGAACCCAGGACGGGTTTTTTAGGGTGGCTTATTTGGGGTTTATAAGCCACCCTGACAAGCCATGGCTTGTAGTAGGTTGTGTGTGACCCAAGATGGGTTGTCATGTAGTCCGAACCCAGATGACACGAGCCACCATGGGTCAACCCCGACTACAAGTGAGCTGCTGGGCAAAAGCAGAAAAAAACCCTTGCTGCTCTTGCCAAGTGGCTAGTGGGCAACTACATTGCCAGCCACCCCAAAAGTGTCCAAGCGGCACTTTGGGGCAGCTGGCAAAGGCTTCCCCCACTACCTGCTGCTGCCATGACCCGTTTTGGGATCACTGCAGCTTGACCCTTTTCTTTTTAATCTTTTTTGGGGGGGAATCACGAAAGCTGCCTTTCAAGCAGGCTTTCACAATCCCCATGGGGGCATCCATGAAGTGCCCCTCCAAGGACCCCCCGTGGTACCTTGGAGGGGCTGCACGTGGTCCCCCCTTAAAAAAATTTTTGTACCAATAATGTGCAAAAATAATTGCGCTCATTTAACCCAACCGTGGGTTAGTGCGAGGGGGGTCCGTGGGCTAGGTACTGGCCTGGATGGGTGCCTGCTGCCCAAATCCAGCAGGCACCCACCCTGTACAGTGCCTACCCCAGGCTGCAGTTAAGTATTTCTCCCCTTTGCAAGGAGCTGACAAGTTTGACAGGTATGGACCTGTCAGCTCCCTGCAAAGCCCCAGGAGATTGCAGTGTACAAAAAGGGGCTCTCCCCCCCACTTTTTGCAGCACAATCCCCTGGTTTCTTTGGGGGAGATCAGGTGTCCCTAGTGGACCTCCAGTTTTGCCAGTGTTTTGCTACTAGCAACGGGGAACCTTCAAAACTGGAGGGGTTCCCCACTGACAGGAGGGACGGCTCGGTTTGATGTGTCAAAGTGCTGTACTACCAAACTTGCGTACCCCCAGCACTGATAATCCCTACAAGTTTTGCCGTTTCACAAGGTGCTAGCAACTTGGGGTAAATGGCAAAACTGAGGGGACACTTGGGACTTGTGATCACCCCAACCCCACCAGGATCCTGCTGGAAAGGGGGGCAGTTGAGGGGATGCCCCCCCAAACACCCTTTTCTGCATGATCCTTGGGCTTTGGGGGATAATCTAATGTGCCCCTGGGTTATCCACACTTGGAAACGTGAGGCCAGCCCATGGGTACATGTGCACCCCAAAAAACCCCACAAAGATTCTGCTGCTCAGGGTCCTTCCTACACACCTTTTCTTTCTGGCGCTTGCAAAGTACATTTTGCAAAGTGCTACAGTGTTCAGTTTTGGCAAGTACACTTGCCAGGAGACAAACGGTGGCAGGACTGGACTTTACAGCTGGCTAGAAAAATTAATGACTGGCTACTTAGTCCAGCCAGCCACAATGTGCTGACCCCTGTCAAAATATTCACATCTTCAAATCCACTGAACCTGATTCCAGTTTGTTTGAACACACAAATTACCCAGTTGCAAGAAGCCAGTCAGCTTCTCAATAATAAGATAATGCTATCACATGCAGGTTCATTTTATTCTGTTTTACTGTTAACAACCCTCAACCAAGAAACATTTTCAAAATCATATAATCATATTATGGAATATGTGTGTATCATTACATTACACTTGTATTCTGCCGCTTCTCTTCTCCAACTGCCTCAAGTGCAGACTGTCCTCTTGCAGTGGCATCTCAAAAAATCCACTGCACGAGTATAACTTACTCGTAAGTTATACTCGTAATCACAATTTCCCTGACTTTTGACCAATTTCCCTGATTTTCCCTGACCAATTTCCATTTCCCTGACTTTCCAGAAAGTAGCAACCCTGAGTGTGTACATGTACACTACACAAAACACTAAGAAACCACCATTCCCACTAGTTGGTATTTCCATTCACCAGCCTGGAAGCAACAGCTGTAATATTGAAGAAAGAAAGGATATTGGAGAAGGAAAGGAAGAATTTAAAAAGCTAAGCACAACTGTCTGAAACTGTATCAGGACAAAAGGTTCAGTGAAGCTCTGTGCATGTGCAGTGTGAAAAAATAAAGTTGCTGGATGAGAACAAAGCTGACACAAAAAAACATGAATATCCAGTGTTAGCACATTTAAATGAATCCTATCAAAGCAAGCCATAAGAGAAAACAATCTTGGCTTTTTGGCAGTTGCTGTGCTCGAGTTATAAAGCTAAGCCTTACCTAGCTAGCTGTCAGTTGCATTTAAAATGCCTCTTACGTATGTCATTGAAATGTCTGAGGCAAGTCAGATGACCTGGGACCGTAGGCCAACCATATCTAACCTGCTGAACATTTAATGTACAATTCCGTACCCTACGGGGCTTTATCAAGTCATGAATGTGTGATTTAAGCACATTAAACAAGCAAGCCATTTTACTTTAGCATAGATTCTGTGCCCGTTTAGTAGCTGCTTTGCATAAACAAAAAATTACCTTAAAATGGACGGGTGAATCTAGATTAATGCAGCATTAAGTACTTCAGAAGGCAATTATTGACTCCGTATCATCCAGGGAAGAATGCAACATTTATAATCAGATTTGTAAACCACTTTCAACATTAACATTAACTGAAATGAAAATTAGAAAAAAGTAATGATGAAATTTAACTTGATTCATTTTTCTAATGTTTAGGATTAGTATTAAAACAGAATATAACATGGTCTTCAGTCACCAGCAACACCACTCTTGAAAGATTGAAAATGACCACCACTGTTGAGATATATTGCCTCACTCATCCAGAAGCCTTTAATATGGTAAAATAAACATGCTAAAAGCTATTCCGTAGATAAAAAGATGGGGTAAGAAGGGGCAGGATCTTCTACTTCCAACAGAAAATACAGCATCTAGCATAAGTCAATGATACCCAAAATAGCTACCACCTTCTCTAATGTTTAGACCCAGGGTGGGCAACTTGCGGCTCTTCAGATGTTTTGGCTTACAACTCCCATCAGCCCTAGCCAACATAGCCAATGGTGAGGAAATTTAGAGTTGTAGGCCAAAACATCTGGAGGGTCACAAGTTGCCCACTCCTGATTAAGACTAAGGGCCACATCATACATGATCTTTTCCAACACATACATTTGTGGCAGAGAATAAGAGTACAGGAGATTTTCTGCTGTGGGTCCACTGTTTGGTCTATATCCATGTACTCCCAGTAGAAGTCACTGGCACAGACCATGATACATTACACATTCTTAATCTCCATGCAAAAATGTAAAATAAAATATGAGCAGCATATACTAATTAAGTGATGGGGAAATATTTCAGGAAAAACTTTAAACAATTAATTAAAAGTTGTTATGTTATGATGGCATTACTACTTTTTCAACACTACCTAAGCAAAACTTGAGCTATGATAGAAATATTCCTTATTCAACATTTCAATATTGATTTTCCACATCATTAGATGGATTCTACAACCCAGAGGTTGGCCCAGTGATTTTTATAGTATACTTTATACTTCAGAACTACATTTATATTCTTAAAACACTAAGAATATTGTTATACTTACAGCAGAACAATGAAAACTTGCTATTTGGCATCTATAAACTTCCAAGTTTCCCTCACTGCAGCTACTGTCTCCTAGGAATTGCACTTTCTATCTTGCAACTTGCATTTTTGTTTGAAATCTAGCTGCCTTTAGTTGGTATTTACATAATAATACGAGTGTGTTGTTGTTTTACAGTGACTACATATGAAACAGGTGCAAGTTAAAATAGTAACATAAATCACCAAGATGATAGATTTTCAATGTATTTTTATGTCAGTATATCATTCCACTTGAATAAAAATACAATTAAAAATTAAGTAATAATGTATGTATTATGGAACATTCAGAATTCTGGCAGATTTTTTTTTATCTTGAGTTCCTTGCAGGAAAAAGGCGGGATAGAAATGTAATAAATAAAACAAATATGTCTTCTGTTGCCCAGACTACAGAGAACAGAACTAAAAACCACTGGTCATCTGGGGATGCTTGTTGTGCCAATGTAAGCTCTTCTTATACACACAACCTTTTGTTTGGAAGCACATCTGGGTTTTCAGAAGCTGCATAAACCCACTTGTGTTAGTAAATTCTACAAGACATGCTTGTTAGTTACAGGGCTGATACATACAATTAGGTATTTGCTACCCCCCTCACTGAGAAAAGGGGCAGAATGTGAATTACACCCACCCCACCCCCAGTTAAGCTGTCTTTTGAGAAGGGCTGGGAGGGTGTGGGGGGAATGCAAAAAGCTTCAGAGCTAAAGCAGCCATGTTTCATAAAATACAGTAGGGGGTGGTAAGTAACGGAATGGGCGGGGGACAGATGGACACACACACAAGGAGATGGGAGTCTAAGCAACTTCTCTCAACACAGGAGGAAATTATTTTGGGCCTGACAGCTAGCCATGGAGAAAGGAAGTGGGGGGGGGGGATCTGTATTAAGAGGTCAGAAAGAATCATCCGAACAACTAGGGAGAGCAAAGAAAAGTTTCTCTCAATGACAGTACAATCAGAGTTATGTGGGAAGCAATGCCCAGGGACCAGGCTCCCCTGGAAGGAGAGAAATACAGCTGGGGGGGGGGGGGAGGTGTTTTGCAGCTCTTGCAATATCAACAGGTCAACCCATACTTTTGATATTTACTTATTATATTTTTAATCCACCCAGTGATCCCTGGGGCAGCAGGAAATGCTTGCAGCACTTTGCAGGGATGACTCTAAATCCCCAGGGGCGTGCGGGGGGGGGGGAATGACGAGAGAGGTCCTATCCCTGTTAAGATGGAAGAGTAATTTCCAAGGCAACTACAAGTCCTGAACACAAGGCAGTAGCCCAACTTTTGGGAAAGGTAGGCAACTGACGGAACTTGGAACAAAGATGGGTCCCTGTGGATTGGGGAACGGGCCAAATCAAGATATATGTCCACCCCAGCTATTTGGGCTGGGCAGGACAGGAAGGGGGAGGGGAGAGATTAAAAGTTCCACATTCCTACTCCAAGCTTTTATAACAGGAGGGAGAAGTTGACCCCTTGTCAGGAGAAAAAAATTCGATATATTAGACATATGTGTGTCTTTGCGCGTTGTATGTTTATATGCATATCGTTTTTATAATTTATTTTTAAGGTTTTAATCTTTGTAAACCGCCCAGAGAGCTTCGGCTATTGGGCGGTATAGAAATCTAATAAATGGAATGAATATATCAAATGGAAAAGCAGCACAGGGAGTCCTTGTTTGTTTGTAAAGAACGGTGGGTTTTACAACGTTTGAAAACCTCAAGCAGCGAGCACGCTGTGCAATGGCGGGGAGAGGGAGGGGGCAGCACACGATTACACCCCAGAGCCCATAAAGAGCGGGGAGGGGGAGAGAGCCGCGGCACCCCCACCGACCTGTCCTCGGAGTCCATGCGGCTGAGCGGCTCCCCGTCAGAGGAGATTTCCAGGCTGCCTCTGCGGCCGCCCGACGACGCGCTGCAGGTGCTGCCGCCACTGCCGCCCGGGCCCCGTCCGCCGCCGCTGCCCGTGCTGTAGCCCTCGTCGCCCGCGTCGCCGCCGGCCCCGGTGGTGGAGGACACGCCGCCGCCTCCCGCGCCGCCGCCGCCGTCCCGCCGCGCCGCTGCAGCTGCCGCGGCTCCCAGGCCGCCGCTCGCAGGCCCGGCCCCCACGCCGCCAACGCCGCCTCCGGCTGGGCCGCGCTGCGCGCCGGGCGCGCCCTTGGCATCGGCCTCGCTGCCGCCGGGGCTGAGCGAGCGCGTCTCATCGCTGCAGCAGCCGCTGGAGGAGTCGGGGCTGCTGCCGGCCTCGGCCTCGTCGTCGTCGTCCTCCTCCTCCTCGTCCTCCACGTCGTCGTCGTCGTCCTCCTCCTCGTCGTCGCCGTCGCCGGCCTGGCTGGCGCTCTCCGGGCTGGGCTCCGACATGCTCTCCGCCCCCTCGCCGTTCAGCGACGGCTCGGCCTCCATCCCGACCGCCAGGCAGGTCGAGGACGAGGAGGACGAGCAGGCTTCGCTCTCGGCCTCTTCAGCCGCCGCGCCGCCGCCGCCGGGGGAGAAGGACGGAGGAGGCGGCGGAGGAGGAGGAGGCGGCAGGCGCGGCGGCGGCTCCGCCATCTCGCTCAGGTCGGCCGCCATGGCGCCTCGCAGTCGCAGCGTCGCCCGGCCGCTCCCTCGCTCGCTCGCTGGTCGCTCAGCCCGTCGCCCGCCCTCGCGGACTCACGCAGCGGCGCCCCGGGCGGACTCGCTGCCCCGATCCAGGCTGGCGCGGAGGCAGAGGAGCCGCGGCGGAAAGAGAGGCGCCGAGCAGGGAGTTCGCGCAGGGAGCGAGCTTCCACACTGCGGTTGCGGCCGGGAGGGAGGGAGGGAGCGAGCGAGCGCGGGGGCGGCGACGCCGAGGACTGAGCGCGCGCGCGCCCGCGCCCCTCCGAGCGAGCGCTGCGGAAGTCGCCTGGGGAACACGGATGGAGCTGCGCCGCACGCACTTTTTGGGGTGCGGGGTAGAGGGGCGGGGGGGATACGTGCATGCGCGGAACTAAATAGTAAGGCTGAGGTAAGGGGGGGGGGGGGGAGCCGACCAGATAGGAGATGAGAAGCGCAACTCTGTAAAGTGCTGGGGTTTTCTAGGACGGTTTCCCCCCTCCACGGCTTCCTGCGGGTTTGTAGGACTTTTTTCCCCACACGGCTGAGCAGGCAGTGCGAGGAGTTTGTAGAACCGTTTCATTCCCCCCACCTCTCCCGTGGCTGGCTGTGCAGTGAGTTCGGAGGACGTTCCTTCCCTCCCTCCCCCCCGCGGCTGGCTCGGGAGTGTAGGGAGTTCAGAGGACCTCCCCCCCCCCCCCCCGTGGCTGGCTGTGGCAGTGAGTTCGGAGGACCTTCCTCCCCGCCCCCGTGGCTGGCTGTGTAGAGGAGGCAGTTAAAAGGACCCCCCCCCCAGCTGGCTGTGCAGTGCGGAGGACCTTCACCACCACCACCCCGTAGCTGGATGCTTCTTTTATTTTTAGATATTTATTTATTTAATACATTTAAACATACGTTTTGGCAATGTCCAGTAGTTGCTTCCTTTGGTGAGGAGGTTATTACACAGATAAATTTTGTACTGGAACAGTCTTTAATATTCATTGATGTACATGTTCTTTTAAATTATTTACGTGCCCTTTTGACAGTGAAAAGAGTGGTATTATAACACTGGAAGGATAAACGCTCTCCTATAATGCAATGGATTGAGGACCTAACAACGCTTTCAACATTTGAACAGATGGTATACAGACGCCACTCTCAAATGGATACATACATGAATATTTAGTCCATTTTTGTTTAAACCTACAGTATGTATAATTGCTAGAAAACTATGCATTTCATACAAATCCATGTACAGTTATTTTTTAAAAATGGGGGGGGGAATCCGGGTGCCTGCGGGGCCCACATTGGGGACCCCTAATCTACTACCATAATTTTACTCCCAAGTTTTTTAAAAAATATAAATTTCAATGAAAATTACTTCTGAGTACATATGCTTAGGATTGTGGCCTAAGGACACCCCCCCCATATTTATTAAGCAATGCACATAGGTTTTTTCAAGTGTTCAAAAAGCCTTTCATACACATCTTCTTAGTAATCCTTACAACGACCTTGTAAGGTAGGGCTGTATTATTATCCTGCTATTGCAGATAGGTGACCAGTCGTAGGACAGCCAGGGATGCAGTGCTGGAATGTTTTTTGTTAGCAGGGACACTGATTTCGCCTTCCACCCCTCCAGGCTTCCCGGTTCCCTCTGAGTTTAGCTGCAATCCTCACAGTAGCTGGTTGGGCACGCGGGGAATTAATTTTCTCAGCAACAGTATATCGTTAATGCAAAGTATTTTGGGGTGGCTCGGTCTTGAATGGGCAACTCAGACCCATTTGCTGTGTGAATGCCCTGCTCCTGGTAGAGAGGGAAACTGCTAGCATGGGTTTGCTGCCTGCATTTTGGGGGAGGCGTGACTGGGGGACTGTCCTGATGAGCGTCTGCACCTCAAAATTTACCAGTACACCACTGTAAGGTGACGTGCACATCACATTATTTGTCCCGCCCAGTAGTGCCTACTCCACTCTTGACAGGCAGCAGCTCTCCTTGAGTTTTACAGAAAGAGGTGCTTTCTGTCAGTTGCAGCCTGATTCTTGGTAACGAGATGCCGCTTGGAGAGAGTGGTTTACTAAGAGCAATGGGCTGGGGCTTTCATTTAAAGCCCTAAGCACAGTGGTGTAGTGGAATCGGGGCTCGCAGGGACACAACACCAGGACTTGCTTATTAACAGGGCCAGGGATGTTGACGTCATCCAGGGAAGGGCCGTAGTTCAGCGGTAGAGCAAATGCTTTGCATGCAGAAGGTCCCAGGTTCAATCCCCGGCATCTCCAGGTGGGGCTGGAAATATCCCTGCCTGAAACCCTGGAGAGACGCTGCCAGTCAGTGTCGACGGTACTGGGCTAGATGGGACCGATGGTCTGACTCAGTGTAAGGCAGCTTCCTGTGTATCTGCCACCCTCTTGTTCCCTCTGAGCTTAGCTGCAATCCTCACAGCGGCTAGGAGAAAACGAATTTTTCCCAGCAACACTAAATTCGATCTTGTAATGTAAAGGATTTTGAAGTGCTCTGGTCATGTGTGCCATTTGGGTGGGTGGGTGGGAGCAGAAAAGTGGGATATAAATGAAGTACATAAATTAAATCACTGAATGGGCAATTAACAGAAGCACATAAGAAGAGCCCTGCTGGATCAGACCAAGGGTCCATCTAGTCCAGCATTCTGTTCACACAGTGGCCAACCAGCTGCCTGTAGGAAACCCACAAGCAGGACATGAGTGCAGCAGCACGTAGAGGAACACGTAGATACAGCCAGAGTGAAGTCATCACCAGAAACTAGTCAATACTAGTTTCCATTCCATCCATTCCATTCCATCCCTTTCATTCTCCTCAGTGGCAGAGAAATCCGTGGGCCAGCCCTGAGAAACTGACTTACCTGGTCTGAGGGAGCTGATAGAAAACCTGCAGCTGCAGTTCTAGAAACTGATGTGTGTGTGTGTTTAATAAAATACAACTAGAAACTGATACTTTGCTTGTACAAACATCCAGCAATAGCAGCTGTGGAGCAGAACCAAGTTGGGGCGATCTGGTTTGTAATAGATGGGAAGCATGCCGTTCAAACATTGGAATTGGCCGCCACAAGATGTGGCAGCAGCAGGCCACCAGTTTGGGTGGCCTTTAAAAGAGGATTAGACAAATTACAGCGCAATCCTATAAAGCCCACTCAGAAGGAAATACCGCTGAGTTCAGTGGGGCTTACTCCCAGGTAGATGTGCATAGGATTACAGCCTTAAAGGAGGAGAAAGCTATCAATAGCTACTGGTCATGATGGTGACATGTTACCTCCAGGATCAGGGGCAGCAGCATGCTTCTGGACTCTAGTCTCCGACGATCGATAGCAGGAAGGGGGCATTGCCCTGGTGTCCTGCTTTTGGGCTTCCCAGAGACATTGGTTGGCCACTGTGAGAAACAGGCAGCTGGACTGGAAAGGTGTTTGGTCTGATCCAACAGGGCTCTTATATTCTTAATGTGCTATTCCCCCCCCCCCCCTTGATGCTTTCTTTGTTGAGAGCATGCAGCAGACATATTTATATTTGCTCATATGGACCTGTGTAATATATTGTTGAACGTTCAAGCAGTGCAAAATTGGGGCAAAGAGCCACTCCTACAAGGCAACACATTCTCCAGAGAGCAGCCCCCCGCTGCACCACTAGATGAATCCCTGGAATCTCCAGGTGTTTATGTATTACCGGTATATTTATATCCCGCCTTTTTTCCTCCAAGGAACCCAAGGCAGCTTGTTTTTACCTTGGTGTATTTTAATATGTTTATGTTTTTGTTGTTTTTATGGTGGGGTTTGGTACTGTTTTTGTAAACCGCCCAGGGAGCCTTTTGACTGATGGGCGGTAAATAAATGTTTTAAATAATTAAATAATTAAATAATCTGCTGCTGTCCATTTTATCCTCACAACAGCCCTGTGAGGTAGGTTAGGCTGAGAGTCAGTGACTGGCCCAAAATTACCCAGTGAGCTTCATAGCCAAGTGGGGACTAGAGCCCGGATCTCCCAAGTCCCAGTCCAACACTCTAACCACTACACAGTAGTAAGGGATGGTAACAGGGCCAGCCCAACCATTAGGCAAAGTGAGGCCATTGCCTCAGGTGGCAAATCTTGGGGTTCAGCAGTGGCAGCCTCCCAGTCATGCCCTTCTCTTGGAGGACAGCTTGTCCTGCACCCCCTAAACTAGCCTGCTGCATTCTGGTGATGGTGAATGCTGGCCTGTTGCTAGTGTTGAAGTACCGGTAAGTTTCCCCTGCCAAGGCAGTTGGCTTCTGTATGTGGAATAGAGGGGGGTGCCATTTTGTCCTTTGCCTCAGGCAGCCAATTGTCTTGGCCTGGCCCTGGATGGGGAAGTTCTTGGCTTGAGATCCTGTGAAGCCACTGCTGGTCAAAGTAGAACAATACCAGGCTGGACAAATAATCAGTCCTGGTATAAAACCGCTCCAGAGTGGTAATGGATTGGCAAAGCAAATTCATAATGAATCACAGAAGGAGCAACACCTACTTTCCATGGTGAGCAAACAATTCACAGTCTCTCTTAAGCTCAAGACTGACTGTGCCAAATTTGCCGGAACATTCCAGCTCAGCAGCTTCAGGCCTGAGTCACCCTCTGAAACCTTTTCACTGAAATATGGCAACTTTCAAGTCTGTTCTTGAATATCCAGACCTGGGGATTGAAAAGCTCGTTCCCTTGTTTGTGAGTGTCACCATTTTTAAGGCACAATCCTATGCAAGTTTAGACAGGAAAAAGGCCTACAACTCCCAGCATGCCTGGCTGGGGCATGCTGGGAGTTGTAGGACTTTTTTCCTGCCTAAACCTGTATAAGATTGCGACCTTAATGTCTGATTTCTGTCCTTTTATTCTCTTTTACATGCCTTTTTTGTAGACATTTTTCGTGTGTAGGCATAGGTCTTGTCGAGGTTCAAAATATGTCTGGGATTGCCGCTCGCCATCACTGTGGAAAAAATCCTCAAGAGAGCTGAGCCAGGATGGGTGATGGTTTGCATCTGGGTGGCCCTGTTGGTGAGACCTGCTAGTCTGTGGTGTATGGTTGGCCTAAGTCTCTCTGGTTTTGTTTTGAAGCCTGAACTCCCATCTTGGAAGGCAAAATTGAGTGATCCCAACTGGCCTGAATGCCCAGAGGCATACCCCAGCCGGAAAAGCTCCAGGAGAGACATACATACAGTCAATAAAAACAAGACAGTCCCTGCCTGCACACTTACAGTCTCAAAAGACATGGCACAAAAGGAAAAAAGGGATGGGGGGAGGGAAGAGGGGAAATATGTGGCCTTTCAACAGGGCTGGTGGAGTGGTCCTGCCTCCCATCTCATCGCCCGCTGGTGGAGTGGTCCTGCCTCCCATCTCATCGCCTACTGCTTCAGCCTGTTGGAATGGATATTGATGGTGTACAACACTGCCCTCAGCATAGCCCAGTTCTGGTTTCAGGTTTTTGGGGGGCTATTGGGCAAGATACCTTCAATGGGACCCCCTCCCTGGGTAGATCCATGTCCTCCTCAGCACTATCCCTGATACCCTTTTGCTTGCCCACCTACACAGGGCAAAGCAAGTTGAGGCTGCTGTTCTTTCTTCTTGCTCCCTGCACGCTCAGAGAGGGCAGGTGAACAGGACACAGTGGCAGGGCCAGGGGGGCTCTGGAAGTCAGAAACTGGACCCCTTCTGGGGAGGGCCTCAGCAGGTGCCCAAAGAGGCCAACTTCTGATGCCAGCCTTGACATGGCCTGTCCCAAGAAGAAGCCCTCAGAGCCCTGTCAACACATGGAGCAGGCTCAGCTCCAGATTCTCCTTGGCATAGCAACCTCTGGTGAGCCCCCTCCTATGCCAGTGTCTCTTCCCACATGCCAGGAGGGCTTGCCAGCAGTGGTAACACCTCGGCAAACGGTCCCAGGGCATAGTCTGAAGGCACATGAGGCATTCACTGTGCTGAAGCTAAGCAGGTCTGGGGCCTGGTCTGTGCTTGGAGGGGAGACCACCTGGGAACCACATGTAGCCACCTTGAGCTCCACGATGGAAGAAAGGTGGGATATAAATGTAATTAAATAAACAGTGCCAGTCAGTCACCATTTTAATTTCCCACATGGTCTCCAAGGTAGAGTTGCTCTGGGGCATTGTGGGAAATTAAAATGGCTGCCTGGTGGAGCAGCACAGAGTGCTAGAGAAAATACAACTCCAAAGTGAGGTCCAGGGTAGAGATTGGCAGTGGATCTTGCCTAGGGCTCTGGCAGCTGCCTGAGGATGGTCATGTCAGGCTGCTTAGCAGGCACCTCTGTAGGCATGATTCAAAGCTTTCTCAGGCTGCTCTGCAACACTCCGACACCCATAAATCAATCAGTGCAGGTTGGTCAGGAGTTCGGGCTGTAAAGATGCTTTATTTCCTGCATGCAATTTAAAGCAGGTATATCAAAACTGCATTGTGCCTGAGAGCTCCTGGACATCTGGAACTTTGTTTTTGTAGCACCAAGGCTGAACATTCTGCCGCTCCCCTGCTCAGGACACCAGTCATTCAGCAGGGAGACAATCATAAATGGATCGTGAGCTGAAATCACTGTGTGACTGCCTGCTTAATCTGCATGAGAGCCTGATTCCCAATGAACGGTCCTTTTTCCTCTGGGGATTTCCTGACGCCAGACATGATGGTTGGGTCACAAGGGTGCCCTGCAGATGGTTTGGGCCGAGCTTCCATCAGCCCAGCTGGTGGCCAATGGTCAGGAATGATGGAAGTTGTCATCTAAAGCATCTGGAGGGCACCAGGGTTGGGAAGGCAGGTCTGCAGTCATCTGGACAAATCAATGAACCACACAAAAAAAGAGGGTCCCATGGACAAGATCCTGAGCTCCTTGTGGGAAAGGCAAGAACAAATATGAGTGCCAGTGCAGTGCAGTGGATAGATCAGACTTCCCCAACCTGGGGCCTTCCAGATGTGTTGGGGCTGCAACTCCCATCAGTCCCAGCCAACATGCTGGGTGGAAATGATGGAAGTTGTAGCCCCAAAACATCTGGAAGGCCCCAGGATGGGGAAGGGTGGGTTAGAGTGTTGGACTTAGACTGAGGGTCAGGCACAGGTATCTGTTCTATATCTTCTGCAGTGAAGACAGATGAAAAGAATTCATTCAGCTTCTCCACAATCTCCTTATCCTCCTTTAGTACTCCTTTAACTCCATTGTCATCCAATGGTCCAGTTGTCGCCCTAGCTGGTTTCCTGCTTCCGATATATTTTAAAGAATTATTTATTGTCGGCCCTTGATATTGTTAGCAATATACTCCTCAAAATGCTTTTTTTGCATCTCTTATTGTCTGCTTGCATGTCCTTTGTGCAAGCTTGTGCTCCCTTTTGTTTTCCTCATTTGGGCAAGATTTCCATTGTTTGAAGGAAGTCTTCTTTTCTCTCATAGCTTCCTTGACACTGCTTGTTACCATGCTGGTGACCTCTTGGACTTGGAGCTACCTTTTCTAACCTATGGTATACATTCTAGCTGAACTTCTATTGTGGTTTTGAGTAACTTCCCAAGCATTCTGAAGGGATTTTGCCCTCTTGAATCCCCTTTTCAACTTTCCTTTTACCAGGTTTCTCATTTTAGAGAATTTTCCTCTTTTGAAGTCAAATATGGCAATTTCTCACTTAAATATGTATTAAATCTGATAGCGCTGTGGTCACTGTTTCCAATTGGTTCAACAATTACATCTCGTACTACGTCTTGGATGACGCCGCTTAGGATTAAATCCAGGGTCACTTCCCCTCTGGTTGGGTTCATGACATATAGGGCATCGAGAAATTTAACCTCTTTGTCGTGACTGGAGCATACATTTATCCAGTCAATGTGGGGGTAATTGAAGTCACCCATTATAACAACACTTCCTCATTGGGAGGACTCCCTGATTTTGTGTTCTGTCTCAAGATCACCCTGAGCATTCTGGTCTGGGGGACAACAGCATGCTCCTACTACTACATTAGTTGTGGAGCCCAGTATTATCACCCAGAGCACTTCTGTGGAAGAGTCTGCCCCATAGAGCAACGCCTCTACCAGTACGCCCTTCTCTGTCCTTCCTATAGAGTTTATATACAGAGATGACCGTATCCCACTGATTCTCTCCATTCCACCAGGTTTCCATAATGCTCACTATATCTCGGGTTGGACTAGATGACCTCCAATATCCCGTCCAACTCTAGAATTCTGTGGCTAACAACCAAAGCAATCCCTTCCCACTGCATGTTAACTATTGCACAAACAGGCCATCCTACACCATATACGTGGAATCTTCTAGAATTTTCCATGCCACACATGGTTCTGTTCATCACCCTTATGAGTTAACTGGATCCCATACACCACCTTTATGGTGTCAGGTTTCTTCCCAAGCATTTGAAATTGGCCCTTGTCAGCAGCCCTGAACTCCCAGTGACCCTATCCATCACGCCAGCTTGGCTCTGTCCACGCACATTAGTGTACAAAACTCATGATTGGTTTGGATTTTATCCAAGAGGAGGAGCAATAGCAGATTTACATGCTAATCACTGTAGTAGGGAGTGCCTTGAGACTTTACCCAAGTATCTTGAAACTGTTAAGAACAGATTGAGCTTTTCTTGAGAAAAGGGAAATTAAACCATACTGCAAGCTCAGTAGATTCTACACAGGCCATCAGGAAGTACACACACACACACACACACACACACACACACTGAGAGGGAATATATAGCCTTTTTGTACATCCATCTTCACAATAACACTAAACATGCAATCCTATGCATGTTTGGACAGAAAAAGTATACAACTCTCGGCATTCCCTCAATGCCAGGAGTTGTAAGACTTTTTTCTGTCTAAACATGCATAGGATTGTGTCCTTAGGCTACAATCCTACCACACTTACCTGGGAGTACATGAAACCGCTGAGTGGGGTCATCCGGAGTTTTGGAGTGCGTTGCCATCAGTACGCTGATGACACGCAGCTCTATTTCTCCTTTTCATCTTCAGCAGGTGAGGCTGTGGATGTGCTGAACTGGTGCCTGGCTGCGACAATGGACTGGATGAGGGCTAACAAACTGAGGCTCAATCCAGACAAGACTGAGATGCTGTTAGTGGGTGGTTCCTTTGACCGGATGGAGGGTGTTCAACCTGTTCTGGATGGGGTTGCACTCCCCTTGAAGGAGAAGGTTCGTAGCTTGGGGGTGATCCTGGAGCCATCTTTGTCACTTGAGGCTCAGGTGGCCTCAGTGGCAAGGAGTGCCTTTTACCAGCTTCGGCTGGTGGCCCAGCTACGCCCCTATCTGGACAGGGATAGCCTGGTCTCAGTAATCTACGCTCTGGTGATCTCTAAACTAGACTACTGCAATGCACTCTACGTGGGGCTGCCTTTGAAGACTGTTCGGAAGCTGCAGCTTGTGCAAAATGCGGCAGCCAGGCTTATTGCAGGGACCGGAAGGTCCGAGCATATTACACCAGTTCTGGCCCGCTTGCACTGGCTGCCAATATGCTTCCGAGCCGAATTCAAGGTGCTGGTTTTAACCTATAAAGCCCTACACGGCTTAGGACCACAATACCTGACGGAACGTCTCTCCCAACCGTTATCTACCCGGACACTACGCTCCGACTGCCACCTCCAAGAGAGGCTCGGATGGTGGCAACAAGGAGGAGGGCCTTCTCGGTGGTAGCCCCCCAGTTATGGAATCAGCTCCCCACTGAGACCCGCCTGGCGCCAACCTTACTATCTTTTCGGCGCCAGGTTAAGACTTCCCTCTATGCCAAGGCATTTAGTTAGGAGCTTGGAATAGCACGGAGGGGATTGTCACCTGTAGGCTCAGTTTTATTGGCTTTTGTATTGTTATTTTAAACTGTGTTTTTAAATTTGGTTTTTAATTTTTTAAACTGTTTTGTATGTTTTAATGTTGTTTTTATGTATGGAGTGTTGTGAACCGCCCAGAGAGCTTCGGCTATGGGGCGGTATATAAATGAAATAAATGAAATGAATGAGTACGGTAAGTCCTATTGAACTCAGAGGGGATTACTTCTGAGTAGAACTGTATCAGCTTGTATTGTCAAAGTTCCCACTGGTGGATAGATGTTCTAAATGCGGAAGGCAACGTTTAAAGACCTGTTTGTTTTTTTAAAAAGCTCACAATATATTTTGTATGACAAAAGTATTCTGATATGCTTTGCTTTCAAAATAAGAATTTATTCGTGTTTTTGCTTGTATGGAGTAAAAGCAGTCTCTTTCTTTCTTTCTTTGCTGCAAATAATCTGTTCTCCAAACCCACTGTAAAATATCTTTTCCTAAAATTGGGTTGTCTCTGTGTTTTAAACTCTGTTTTGTTGCAGCTACCCACCGCAACGGCAGCGTTTTATTCTTAAAGGGTTTGTCATCCTCCGTTTTGTAGCTGATGTTTATGGGTTTCTTGCCTCCACCGTGAGAAACAGCACAGAGAGATATAACACCAGAGAGCTGGGAATTTGCCACTAAGTGATGCTCAATGACTTCCTTCAGGGAAAAGCACCCACATATATTTACTGTCCCTGACAAACTGCAAGCTATTTACAACCAACTTAAAAAAAAACCAACAACAACCAACGGATTTTATTTTTTTTTTAATATATACCGGTATATATATATATCTTGAGTCTTTCACATGCTGACCTAATCCAAATTTGGTTAGCGAAATGACAGGGTCAGCTGGCAGATGAAGCCCTGGGAAACTCCCAATCTTGCATCTTGGTGCCCTTTGTGATGAGTCACTCAAGGTTGCAGACTGAAGGAAGGAGCAGGATTAGTTCTAGTTCCCAGCACAGTTCCACCCCACCCCTTCTAGGTTAGGTCTGGGGGGGGGGCGTCTTTGCTTGGGCAACAACCAAATTCTGGCCTTGTCTGATGGGTTTCCAAATCTCCTTCTTGGTGCCTCTGCTAACTGGTCAGTCTCCTGGCTTCCTTGTTTACCTGTCTGGGTTTTTTTGTTTTTCTCACTGCTGCATGCTCATTTCCTTGTTCCTGCTTCCTTCCTTGGCTCAGCCATTTCTCAGTTGCAAATTTGAAGCAGGGTTGGCCTTTCTAGGCTAGGATTATGCAGCCCATCGCCCAAGTCCTTCTTTGGCTCTCCTGTGGGATGTGCATCAGCTGAATTCCAGCCTGGCTCCAGTCTCTATCGTGCTAGGACTCACGCTTTCCACATTTCATATTCAGGACTTGACAGGAAGACAGCGATACTAGCAGCCAGCCTGGCATTTTGTATGCCAGTGACATACAAAATGTCACTGCAGCAAGGGTCTGGTCTGGGTGGATGTTTCTGGAGCATTGGAAAGATAGCTGGACTTTCTATTGCCTATCTGCATGGAGGCTCCAAAATGTGTTGTTATGGGATTGCGAGTTGGCAACCTCTAGAGCAGTGATGGCGAACCTATGGCACGCATGCCACAGCTGCCACGCAGGGGGGACCTCTCTGTGGGCACTCGAGCCCAGATCGCGAAAAGACCAACCCCTTCTGCATTCAGCGTTGGGTTTCCATAGTAACTCCTCTCCACTCATTCCTCGCTGGCCTCCACAGGCAGGCACACTCCAACATCTCCATCCCCAGAAGCGGACTGCGCAGGCACCCAGCCCTCCTTCTAACTGAACAGACAGCTCAGAAGCACAGTGCGTGCGCGCCCGAATCTTTGCGCGCCCGGTGAAGAGCCATGCCCTGAGACAGAGCGGGGTGCGATTAGCTAGTTCCCCCTCCTCCTTCCTGCCAAATTTAAGGCACTTTGAAATAAATAAGTTGGTTTTGTGTTAGCAGTTTGGGCACTCGGGCTCAAAAAGGTTCGCCATCATTGCTCTAGAGAATCCCTCCTAATGCAGTGGTGCTTGGCTCTTAAGATTGCTATGAATTGGGGTTTTTTAGCTGTGTAGGACCTGCACTGGAGGTTGCCTGAGGCATAATTGCTCAGAGCCTTGTATAAATTAAGCATCCTGACCAAGTGGCCTAGTAACTTCCTTTTGTTAGGGACATTAGCTGATAGCTCTCAATAATAAATGGTTTAGGAGATGGTTAATAATGGTTAAGAGATGACCAGAGACTGTTCTGGAAGGGGAGAGCTATTATGCCTTTCTTCCCCCACCTTCCCCTCCTTTGGTTGGGGATTAGTGTGTGTGTGTGTGTGTGTGTGTGTGTGTGAGAGAGAGAGAGAGAGAGAGAGAGAGAGCACAGTATTAGAGAAAGACAGACTTCGAAAAGGAGGCAGGCAGACTTCGAAAAGGACAGAGAGTTCTGGAAGCACCTTAGGATGCTGGCTGTTCCTAGAACACTGATTAGGGAGTAGTGAGTTTTGGGACATCTGTAGGACTGTTAAAGCTGTCCCTCAACCTGTATATTTGTAAATAAATGCAAAAATACAAAATGCCATAAAGCTCCTGTGATCTCTTTCCAAAGGAAACCAAACCCAAGCACTGCACTGCTAAAATTTCTCGCCACTCTGAGAAGTGTGTGTGTGTGTGTGTGTGTGTGTGTCAGCATTGTGAACTAAGGCTACTGGCCAATCATCCAGCATTATGCTCCCCCCAAACTCACATGCTGCCACGCTTGAATTTTGTTCAACCCAGATGGACAGGACACATTTCCTAGAAAGGTAAGCAGAGATGCTCAGTGGTGGAATTCTACCTCAAAAAGAAGGTAGGTAGATGGCACGAGGCCAATCAATGTATCATAATCCAGTGTAGTACAATGTGTCACAATCACAAAACATAACTAGACAGAGGTGCAGAGCCAGTAACTCAAGCATGTGATCTCATCCACAGAATACACATCAAGTCACAGAACATATAACATGCACAGATGCAACATATTATCAAAGAATTAAAAATCAGTAAAATGGGTATATTTTTCAAGCCTGCCTTCTAAGGCTACAGATGGGAATGCAACTGTGAACTTTTAAGTTTTCTAAGCATTTCTATATGCTTTTGTGTGAACCTAACCCACGTAAAAGGTTTAATACTGAGGCCCCAAGACAACAGCTGGGTAAGCTGGGCCCACCCTGAATTCCACGCCCCCCCCCCGGGTGGGTGGATGGGTGGGTGGGGGAATGGAGATGCTTAATGATTTGCCAGAATGAAACTGGTAACTTTTTGCCCCCTTTTACAGCATCGAACTGCTCCTGTGAATCCGGACAAAAGTTATTTTGCTGGCGAAAAGGAGACTTTCATGCAGGCGGAGGTTCATTTCTCGACGACGAAATGTAGGGGCGCTTCTCCCTCTCCCTGCTTTCCCAGCCCGCCTAGTTTTGGGACCAGTGACAAAAACACAACTCCCTTTGTCAGCCGCTTCACGCTGGCGGCTGACAGCCATCCCTGCTCCATTGTGCCTCCCCTCCGCGGGCTGTTGCTGGAGCAGCTCCTGGGAGCCAAGCGCCATTCCTATGCAAGGTGACACGCTGTCAGCCCTCAACGCGCACCAGCTTTCATTTCTCGAACTGCCTGGACAATAGTAAACAGCAGGAGGACAAAAGCTTCTGGGGAGAGAGGCGAACTGCTGGAAAGCAGCAGCTGAAATGGCTATTAAAACTCCCGGGGGCCCCTTCGGCTGCTGCGATTTCTTACACCACCCCACCACCCCACCTCAGCAGCCCAGCCATAGTTTTGCGGCCTTTCGCTAATCTAGGTGCACAAACTGGAGAGGAGCAGCTCTGCGCTTCCTCGGTGTGGTAGTAACAGGCAACCATTTAAAAAATATTTACCAAACCACCCCCACCCCACCAAACAACCCTTTTTTTTTCTTTTGGGGATTTGGGGGGGGGGGGAAGAGCAGCAGCTTTCAGGAGAGCTAAGCCAATCCAGAGGCACAACTTCCTGGAGAGGTAATTTAGAACACCAGAGATTTCCAACCCAAACTCAGCTCTGCTGCCTCCTCCCTAAATAGTCTGCATGCAGGAAATTCAATCAGGCCTGGTTAAGATAGAGAGCGGCCTCTCGTCTCTGTCTCTGGAAATGAAAGGCCAGGCCTTGCAGCTTTGAAAGAGAAGGCAGCGCTGCAACGCCTATCTGAGGTGGCGAACAAAATAGTTTCTTTAGGGAATCGCATCTAATTTTGTTATGGAGGGCAGCTCTCACCCACACTAATCTCCAACTTTTATCTGGGAATCTCTAACACACACCTTTCCCCTCACCACTGTGCAAACCTGTCTACTGAGAAGTCCCCTGGTTTACTCCCTTCATTAGAGGTACAGTAATACCTTGGATTACTCTCAAAACTTGGTTTGAGAGCGTTTTGCAAGACAAGCAATTTTTTAATTATTTGTTTTTTTATTACTTGATATACAAGCAACTTCTTGCAATACAAGTACTGTAGTATGGCTTAAATTAAAAATCTCTACAATTTTTTTTGAGGGGGGGATTTCGTTTTGATATAAGAGTGTTTTGGATTACAAGCACGTTTCCGGAACGAATTATGCTCTCAATCCAAGGCATGACTGTATAGGATTGCAGCCTCATTTTGTTTTTGTTTTGTCCTATTAACACAGTGACTGCATTTTGGGTAACAAACTTTACAGGAGAGCAAGGGTGGTGTCATGGTTAGAGTGGTTGGACTGGGACTCGGGAGATCCGGGTTCTAGTCCCCCCTCAGCCATGAAACTCACTGGGGTGGCTTTGGGCCAGTCACTGACTCTCAGCCTAACCTACCTCGCAGGGTTGTTGTGAGGCTAAAATGGAGGAGGAGGAGGACTATGTCAGCTGCCTTGGGCTCCTTGCCAGAAGAAAAAAGGCGGGATATAAATGTAATAAACAGATAAATGTATTACACGGCTAAGGCCAAACTAGATGTGATGTTATTTGTCTTGTTTGGGTTTACGTGCTTTAAAAACACACACCAAGTGATTTGTGTATGAGGCCCGAGACAGACTGGTGGGGGATGAAGGCTTAAACACTTTTCTCCCATTGCAAATAGCGGGTGTGGCCCCTCTCGATTTGGATCAGGACCACAGGAAAAGCAAACAGTTAAAGAGCAAACACTTCTGCCATGCCACAGTACCAATCGGCCCCCACACCCTTCCCCACAACCTGCTGGCTATTTGTTTTTCAAATGTATTTTTTATTTCATTTCTATACTGCCCAATAGCTGAAACTCTCTGGGCAGTTCACAACCACCATAAAATGCAAGATGATAAAATACAATATAAAAGTTTAAAACTACAGTGTGTGTGTGTATAAATGAGAACTAGAATAAAACCTAGCAGCAATGCAAAGATTTAAAATACAGTAAGATTTAAAACAATAGAAACTGAGACTTCACCTGGTGCCGAAAAGAGCACAATGCAGGTGCCGGGCAAGCCTGTCTGCGAAGCCACAACCAGGGTGCCACAACAGAAAAGGCCCTCTTCTTAGTAGCCACCTACCTAACTTCCTTTGGCGGAGGTTCCTGGAGAAAGACTGCTCAAGGTGATCTTAGGGTCTGGGCAGGTATATATAGGAGGAGACAATCCTTCAGGTAACCTGGCCCCAAACCATTTAGGACTTTGAATGTTAATACCAGCACTTTGAATCAGGCCCGGAAATGGGACTGGCAGCCAGTACAAATGGAAAAGTACTGGCATAATATGATCCCATTGCCAGTCCCCGTTAACAATCTCGCTGCCCTATTTTGGACCAGCTGAAGTTTCTGGACCATTTTCAAAGGCAGTCCCATGTATAACACATTGCAATAATCAGACGAGATATTACTAGAGCATGAACAACTGTATCTAGGCTATCTCTGTCCAGATAAGGGCGTGGTTGGTATATCAGCCTACGCTAATAAAAGGTGCTCCATGCCACCAAGTCCATCTGTGTGTCTGGTGACAATGCTGGATCCAAGAACACCACCAAACTATGAACCTGGTCCTTTAGGGGGAGTGCAAGCCCCTCCGGAACAGGTTGGACATCACTTAGCCAGGAAAACAAACCACGAACAGTACCTCTGTCTTGTCTGGATTGAGTCTTAGTTTATTGGCTCTCATCCAGTCCATTACCATGCCCAAGCACTGATTCAGAACAGCAAAAAACACACCAGGCCAAATGATGTGAATAACAGCTCAGTTTGGCCCTTATGCTGACACTCTAACCGCTGCACTGCACTGCCACACTTTTGTGAAGATAAAACAGGATAAACCCACGTCTGAGACACTTGGGAGTGAAAAAGAGGGCACAGACAGAAAGAAAATAGAGCATCCATGTTTAGACCAGCCTTCCCCAACCTGGAGCCGTTCAGATGTGTATGGCCATGATGGCTAGGGATGATAGGGCTTGTAGTCTAACACATCTGGAAGGCACCAAGTAGGGGAAGGTTGGTTTTATTATTGATCAGTCAGCAGATTAAAAACAAATGTGCAAGTACTTCTAAAAACTGTAGATGGCAAGTGACATCTTAAGAGGCATTCCATTCAGAGTGAGAAAAGGAACACAGGGGATGCCTCTTCTAAGAGGAAGCCTGCTGTGTCTCACCTAAAACAAAGCATGATTTATTCAGATTTAATCAAATATACTAACCATCAACTAAGAGTTCTTTAATGGGGTGGTAACCCTAGAAAATAAGTTGTGTCTGTGTTACCTTATTGCCATGCATACAAGGCTTAGTTTGGCCTAGGATGCCACCAAGGGGTAGCAGCTGAGCTACCTGTTGACTAAATAATGCTCAAATTCAAGAACGACTTACCACGTATTAGTTAGAAAACACCATGTGCAGAGTTTTGTGTTTCCTGTAAATGAAGCAACGTTATGGAATAAAACAATCCCAGTGCACATATGGAATGATTTTTATTTTTTTTTAAAGGGGTGGGCTTGCTTGCGTGAGGGTTGTGAAAGGAACATATTTGCAAGCCTTCTCAGAACAATGGCTCCAGATGGAAGGAGATGTAATTGATTTTGAAGGGCATGAACATCTGTAGAGCTTGTGCCCTGCTATCCCAATGGGTTGCTTGTTTGGAAAAGAATACCTCCCTCTCCTTGTGTGTACGGCATGCAGAAACCAATAAAGCAGTCAATCACTTACTGTAAGGGCCGCCTACACTTGGCATTCACAGATGGAGAAGTTTCATAAGTCAGGTGTTTAAGCCTTTTCTTAATCTCGAACACGACTCAACAATCATTAAGTATGTTCAAGAACACATGAAGGAGAGAAATTTTGACAAGGCAAAACAAAAGGAGGTAACAGTTTATGTGGAGGAGGAAGGGCTAGCTATTTTTCACCATATAACCCTGCAAATTGTGGAAGACAGCATCAATATGGGACTAAGAACACCACGCTTCTGGACACGAAGAGAGTTGCAGCTCACGCACCATGCTGAACCCAAGACAGCGGCTTTTCAAAAACAAAAAAGCAACACAACACCCCCCAAAACCACGATTGATACACTTGATTCATTCAGGTAATATCACTCTTCTCTGAATTGTTGACATATTTCCAGGATCACCAAGTAGATCCCCCCCCCAAGATTCTTTCTTCCTAAGATTTTTTGTTTTGTATTTCTGCAAACCCTGGGGCAACGTTCTCCAACCTGGGGGTCGGGACCCCCAAGGGGGTCGCGACATGCTTTCTGGGGGGTCGCCAGCTATACTGGAAGGAGGGAGGGAGGGGGAGGTATTTTCCTACAGCACCAGGCGCTTGCAATCCAATTGCTGGAGAAGGAGAGCGCGCACACGCGCGCCTACACTGGTGCTTTATGGGTAACAGGCACGTGAGCCTTGAGAAGGAGCCGCTGCCTGCAGTTGCCGCCAAGCACCTCCTTCGCCTCGTGCTTCTCCTCCTTGTGCTGGAGTGAGTGAGTGAGTGAGTGAGTGAGTGAGTCGCTGCCTGCAGTTGCCGCCAACATCTCGCCTTCTCCTCCTCATGCTGGTGTGTGTGTGAGAGTGAGAGAGAGAGGAGACGACGCTGCCTGCAGTTGCCGCCAACACGCGCTTCTTCCTCCTCCTGCTGCTGCTGCTGCTGTTGAAGATCTCTGTAAGAACGAGTTGGAGGAGGGGGCAGATTGAGCTGTTGTTGGGCTGGAAAGGGGAGGTGGTCGCGGCAGCGTCCAGGGGTGAGGGGAGGGTGGGGGGCATTCCACCCAGCCCTTCCTTCTCAGACGTAGCCGGCTGGGGAAGGGGGAGCGGCAGCACGACGACGACCTGGGCGACTTGATTATTTGCACAAAGGCAAGTGTGCTTACTTCCTCCTTAGCCCTTCGAGATTTTGGCAGCCCCAATGCAAAGCAGTGAGGCGTGCTGCTAGCTATAATTCTGTTGGGAGAAGGTACTTAACACCACTTGGAGAGCTCACGTTATGGTATTTTTTGACACACTCATTGGGAAGAGTTTCACTGAACTATGGCTTCTTCTGAGTGAAAATGAAGTGTGTGTGTGTGAGAGAGAGAGTGTGTGAATGAATTTCATTTCACTTGCTTCTGTGGCTATTGCAGAACTATTTTTAGCTGTCTCCAGCAGAACAGAGAGCCAGTGTGGCGTAATTGTGAGAGTGTTGGACTGGGACTTGGGATATCCGGGTTCTAGTCCCCACTTGGCCATGAAACTCACTGGGTTACTTTGAGCCAGTCATTTACTCTCAGCCTAACCTACCTCATAGGGTTGTTGTGAGGATAAAGTGGAGAGGAGGAGGATTATGTAAGCCCCCTTGGGTTCCTTGCAGGAAAAAAGGTGGGGTATAAATATAACAAATAAAATAAATAAATAAACAAATAAACATGTCTTCTCCTTTCTGATACAAAGCTGGCTGCTAGTCAAATAAATCCGCTCACTTGCCTGCTCCCTATTTCCACTAACATCCAGAGTCCAAAGAGAGGAAGGGCAGGTGAGCAAGTACAACAATAGAAATACAAAAAGAAATTGTTTTTCCTCAAAAAAGATTTTTTATTTATATTTTCGGAAATCTGTACCCATGGAGAAAAAACGGAAATATTCAGAAGATTACCTTAAATTTGGCTTTACCACCTTTAATGAATATTAGGTTACCGTAAATTAAATTATATTCTGAAAAATCTATTTTTCATGTGTTTTCTTTACCCCACCAAAATGCAAATTTATGCAAATGTGGTGAGGGGTCCCCGGTTACTTTGCCATTACAAAAGGGGGTCGCGACTCGAAAAAGGTTGGGGACCACTGCCCTGGGGTTTCCTTGAGTCTGTTGATACCTCCTGTCATGCAAAGATAGTGCTATTTTGGCTTCATAAGGACTGGTATTTGGAGAATTGCGATCGGAATTAGTATATACATAATAATGATTATCCTTCAGTTCTTCATCTGGATGTTAACACTATTCTAGAATTCAGAAATGATCTCATACGATTTTTTTCTGATTGGAGAACTGTTAAGAAGGTAGTGATTAAGAGTGCAAGCTTGTAACCGTAAACCCCTTCCCCCTTTCAAACCGTTTCAGCCATGAATTGATTAAAAAAATAACATGCGCTACATAGTATTATTGACATTCCTATTGTCTTTCAGCTTCATTATTATTTTTACTTATTTATTTATTTACATTTATTTATCGCCCATCTGGCCGGCAAACCGGCCACCATGGGCGATGTACACAAGATAAAATACAGGATAAAATACACTTAAAACAGTATAAAATTTTAAAATCTTAGCCCACCCCATATTCCCGCCTGAATAGCCAAGTTTTTAATGAGCGGCGGAAGCTCAGCAGAGAGGGGGCATGGCGGAGGTCACTCGGGAAAGAGTTCCACAGTACGGGGGCCGCCACAGAAAAGGCCCTCTTCCTAGTCCCCACCAGTCTAGCTGCTCTGGCTGAAGGGACCAGGAAAAGGCCGTCTGTGGCAGATCTTGTTGAGTGTTACTTGGGTGTTGCTGGAGATGCTCCTTGAGATAGACTGGACCGGAGCCATATAGGGTTTTAAAGGTCAAAACCAACACCTTGAATTCGGACTGGCAAGCAACTGGTAGCCAGTGCAGCTCCTTGAGCACTGGAGTGATGTGATCCCGCCGGCGGCTGCCTTTAACCAGGCGAGCTGCCGCGTTCTGTACCAGCTGTAGCTTCCGAACCGTCTTCAAGGGAATCACTTCAATTTACAAATTATTCCTTTTTACTTGAGGGCAACAATCTAGCCAAATGGAAATGTTAAAGCATGTGCTTTAAAAGTGCTTAGCATTTGACTAGATGGTGCACTGAGGTTTGAGTACGCTATATTCTGGCTATTCAATGATATTTCAGCAATTTTGAGAATTAGGATAAATTAGAAATGGAGTATGGATTTGATTTTCAGTTTTCCTGGGTTATTTCAAGGTTATTTCATTTAAATAATTAACCAGTCTGGTTCAGGATTAATGGCAAGTAATTAAAGTAATTAATTAGTAATTAATTAGTAATTAAGAAGTGGACATATTTCACACAGAGGCCAGAAGAATTTACAGCAAAGTGAAACATGATTAGAGTGAAATGAAATACAAAAAAGAATGGCTACTCCCACACACCTTTGTCATGTTCAGGCAGAATATGATTTTCGGACAGATGCTCACTCAACATATATAAACTCTCTCCTCCAAAATGCATTGAAAAGGTTAAGTGACAATTCTAACCAATTATATTGTAATTTGTATCCCATCCCTCCAAGGAGGCTGGGGTAGTGTACATGCCTCCTCTCCTGTTATCCTCACATGGGAGGAAAGATGGGTGATCTTCGTCGGTCAGTGGAGACTTGTGGGGATGTATTAACTTTCTGCAGAATACTCTTGCTTAATTATCTGTTGCCATGCTGTCAGCCTTGCCTGACCCCTGACTGTTTTCCCAAGTTTGGACTGCCCCCACCATCTCTGAAGTTCAGCCAAGGACTCTGGCAAAGTCAAGGACTAGCCCAGCCAACAGCCACACTTTAAGGGACTGGACTGCCTCATGGAAGCAGCCAGTGTTCAGCCAGAAGGCAACTTCCTAGTACCCAAACATGAGTAGTAAGGGACAGTTGGCCACTCCCTTAAAAAGGGTCCTTTCCCACCAGCATTTGAGCCAGCATTTACATGTGATTAATCAGTCTCTTGCCTTTGACCAAAGTCTCAACATCCCTTGAACCTCTGACACTCGAATTTGACACTCGCTGTGTTCTGCTGCACCGAAAATATTCAACTTTGGAAACTAAACCGCCTGTTCTGTTTGACTCTGTCCTCTGATGTGCCCCAAAACTGCTTCTGTAAAGACATTCTCCCATCCTTGTTAAAGGTATAACCTGGCACAGTAAATCAGACAATACCTCCCATGAGCGAACACTGACTGCACTCAAACCTCTTCACAGAAAGATCAACATTTACAGTTTTAATCCATATGAGAATGTGAAAAGAGAAGAATCAGAATGTCATGTGTACTATGGATTTGTTAATTTGACAAAGAGTGATCTTCAGAATGTGGTATGAAATGAAGGCATATCACGATTAAATGAGTCACTTAAGTGTCATCCACAAACCTGTAGCAATCTCCAAATGATCCAGCTTAAACAGAAGGCCACTCTTCTGCTTGTAGACATGGAAACTGTCACAAAGCAATGTGGGGGAGCCTTGTGATTCAATTGAATCCTTATCTCTTGTTAGTGAGTCCAGAGTAAATATGATCTTCTGATTCTCTTCTCAGTCACAAGAACATAAGAGCCATGCTGGATCAGACCAAGGGTCCATCTAGTCCAGCATTCTGTTCACACAGTGGCCAACCAGTTGCCCACAGGAAACCCACAAGCAGGACATGAGTGCAGCAGCACCCTCCCACCCATGTTCCCCAGCAACTGGTGTACATAGGCATACTGCCTCTGATACTGGAGGTAGCATATAGCCATCAGGACTAGTAGCCATTGATAGCCTTCTCCTCCATGAATTTGTCCAATCCCCTTTTAAAGCCTTCCAAATTGGTGGCCACCACTACATCCTGTGGAAGTGAATGCCATTGTTTAACTCTGCACGGTGTCGAATGTAGACTGGGACTGTACCTTATTTTGCCTTTTCATCTGAGCTTTATGAAATGGGAGAGAGCATCCTCATCTAGTTCCAATTCCCACTAAAACTTCCTTTGTTCCAGTTAAGACTTTCCTTGCTAGAGGAAATAACATTGACACAATTGCTTAAGAACATCAACATTTATTTATAACATGATATAAAAGAAATGAGATATGAACATTTGCATTTGAACAATAGTAAGTGGGTTCTTATACTTACATTGGTTGTGCTCATTGTATAATATATACACAATGAACATAATTACATTTGTACACAAACCTAACTGGGAACTGAATACTTGCTTATTGCTGTACACACCCTACTCCAACAGAGGAAGAGCCCAGTACCTCAAGATCCCTATCCCTTCATTTGTTTTTTAAAGCAAAAAAGGTAAACACTAACATTCATGTATATGTTGACGACAGTATGGCAGTAACTGACACTTGCAACTTGACCGAGAAATAATTACAAAGCAGAAATAGGGCACACCTTAACTCGGCAAGAATTTAAAAAATGGCACATTTTAAATAGAGAATAAAACATTTACAAATCAAAAGGTGAAAAGAATACATGATCCATTTTTAAAAGCAGAAATGAGGTTTAAGTGGTGATCTGTAAAAGTAACCAATGAAGAAGGCTAAAGAGGAAGCAAACTTAATTGAATTCATAATTAAAAACCTTACACCAGGGAAAACCCGCTAGTAAAGGTTCCGATTGTAGGCCGCACATTAAAAAACGAACTCTTAGTTATGTGGATGGAATTCACAGCAGCAGGCTGGTGTCAGAAGAACAATCTCCAAGTTGTTGAGGGTACCATGGGGGGTATTTAAAGCTCTCTTAGAACAAACATTTTCCGTGAAGTGATAAAAATGATGCTCTGTGGTCAAAAGCATCAGAACTATGAATTTCATAGATTTCATAAAATTGACTTGTACAATATCTTTTTGTTTTCATAGGTCCATTTTGTTAGTCAGCCATGAATCGTTTCAGCAGAAGCTGGGAGACCTGGAAAAGATGAGATTGAGATTTCTATTTATCCCAAACAAGCCACTGGAAGAGAAACATGCTTCTTTGTAACAGCATAGAGATAAGAACATGAACCTTCTGCAAGCTCTGATTTTCCAGATGGGGCTGGGTAAGCAGTGAGGGATGCTGGGAAAAAGGAGGGGCTTTCCCAAGTAGCTATGGTGACAAAAAATACACCCAAAGACTTCAAACGAAATCATGTAGTCAAGCTACAAGTCATTTCAAGAGAATTGCAAGCACTTTAAAGAAAGTTATTTCCCAGAAAATAATGAGAAAGAAGGCAGGCATACACTCATGGGTAGTGGGAACATTGATTTTCCATCTTCCAGGTTCAAGGATGAAGTCCTGAATTCTCTGTGAAACAGGAAAGTGTGCTGTGTTTGCCTGCTGTCTCAGGCCTATTTCTCTTGGGGGTGGCTCACCTGTGTGTGGGTATATCACTTCAGATTGCAGGAGGCGGCTCACCTGAAGGAACGGTCCTCTACACAACACAACGTCCCCGTCCCGCCAAACCTTCTTATACATCAAAAACTAGTATGTCAGAGACAAAGCTAGGCTAGAGATTTATTTATTTTGTATAGATGAGGATTCGGCCCTGTGAGTTCACACTTGTGTCATAACACAAGACCAGCCCTGCTGGATCAGACCAAAGGTCCATCTAATTTAGCATCTTGTTTCTCAGTGGTCTGCCACTGTCAAAATTAACCTCCAGGAATTTGTCTAATTTCCTTCTAAAGTCACATCTCCACATTTTGTGCATGAATTAATGATGGGTTGTGTGACATGCTCTCTCATCTGGCTTGGATCTACTGCCAATCAGTTTCACTGGGTGTTCCCCAAGTTCTACTATCATGGGAGGAGAACCATTTCTATCGACTCCCTCCACACCATGCAAATTTTTAAAATAAAATGCTATCATGTTTCTCCGCCCCTCCCCCGGCCTTTTTCTTTTCTTTTTAACTAATCAGTCCCAATTGCTTTAGCCTTCCTTTCTTGCAAGGAAGGCACGTCAACCATTTGCTCACTTTGGCTACATTTTTCTGCACCTTTTCCAATTCAACAATATCCTTTTTGAGATGGGATGATCAGAACAAAATATCCCAAATGTAGCCACACCATAAATGTGTATAAAAGCATTACGATACTGGCAGTTTTATTTTCAGTCCCTTTCCTAACAAATTCCTGCTGCACACTGAGTGGTATCAACAAATATGGCTACTTCACTGCTCAACCCTGACTCCAGATCTTGAATAGCACTGGTCCCAATACTGATCCCTGCTGTGATGCCCTACTGCAGCTTTCTCCTAACCTGGTGCCCTCAAATTCTGAGCATTCCGGACTATTGGCCAGGGTTGGCTACGGCTGCTGGGAGTTGAAGTCCAAAACATCTGAAGGGTACTAGGTTGGGAAAGGCTTCTCTACTACTTACTTCCCTCCACTACAAAAATTGTCCACTTCTACATTCTGTTTATTGTTGTTTAATCTCGCTTTACTGCGGTGGCAAAGTTCAGTGCACCTCAAAAAACAGCAAATTCATCCCTTACACAGGGATCGCTTGAACAGTAATTTTGGGTGGTCCTCATCCCAGCACCAGGATATATTTGAAAGACCTTCTTCCAGTGATACTAGAAATGTAATCTCTCTTCAACAGAATTATTTTATTATTATTATTATTATTTATATTTATTTATCGCCCACCTGGCCGGCAACCGGCCACCCTGGGTGATGTACATAGAATAAAAACAATAAAATATATTTAAAACAATATAAAATTTTTAAAATTTTAACCCACCCTATATTCCCGCCTGAACAACCAGGTTTTTAATGAGCGACGGAAGCTCAGCAGAGAGGGGGCATGGCGGAGGTTACTCGGGAGAGAGTTCCACAGTACGGGGGCCGCCATAGAAAAGGCCCTCTTCCTCGTCCCCACCAGTCTAGCTGCTCTGGCTGAAGGGACAAGGAGAAGGCCATCCGTGGCAGATCTTGTTGAGCGGCCCAATTGGTGTTGCTGGAGACGCTCCTTGAGATAGACTGGACCTGGAGCCGTATAGGGTTTTAAAGGTCAAAACCAACACCTTGAATTCGGCTTGGCAAGCAACTGGTAGCCAGTGCAAATCCTTCAGCACTGGCGTGATGTGATCCCGCTGGCGGCTGCCTTTAACCAGAAGTTATTTTTTTAAATATCTGACTTCTAAATTTCTTTAGCAAATTTCTTTAGCAAAATTCTATGAAAGCTTTAAATCATTCTTTAATATTTCCATAATTGTTTCATATATGAGTTTACAATAGCCAGCTAATTTTAAGTACTGAAACTCTTAGATTAAGGCTCTTTGTGTTATACACTATTTTACCAATATTGGACCATACTAGATTAGCCAACCAAGCTTTTCAGTGGCGATTGGATCAACATTAACCACAGAAACAGGTATGACTACACAAAGTCTGGGCACGTTTACTAAGGGTGAGGTGGTGGTGGGGAATAAGAGTGCCCAGGACAGACATGTGGCATTCCCTGCATCCAAACATTAATAACATAGGACTAGGGCAGCCTTTCTTGACCTGGGTCCCTCCAGACATTGTTGCCTACAACTCCCATCAACCCTGAACCTTAGCCATGCTGGTTGGGAATGATGGGAATTGTAGGCAACATCTGGAGGGACCTAGGTTGGGAAGGCTGAATTAGAGATAGGTAGCTCAGTGGTAGAGCACATACTTTCAATGCAGAAAGTCGTATGTACAATCCCCGGCACCTCCACTTAAAAGTAACAGGCAGTAGGTGATCGGAAAAGACCTGGATAGTTGCCGCTAGCCAGAATAATATTTTGAGCTAGATGGACAAATAGTAGGTCCTAATATAGGACAGCTTCCTACGTTACCACAAGGGAACTGGACGTTCCAAATTATTTACTTGGGCAACATTTGAAATGTTATTTTAGTTGTTTGAAGTAGCACCCCACCAACTCTTAGGGGCCTTCACTAGGCCTCTGCGGAAGTCTCTAATTAAAGTGCTGGTGTATGCTTATGACATCATTGGTCTGTGCCAGAAGCTTCTGAGGGGTGACTTTGCTTTCTACCAGGTGTTACATTTATTTTAAACATTCACTTTAAATTATTATTTGGAATAATACATGCTGCCATGACATATTTTGACAGCCTATGTCAAACCTGTTGCTGTTGCATTTCCTCTTGAAGTCTGTGCAGGCATCTCAAAGGAAGAACTGGTATCCTCCTGCTGCTCTTGAATGCTGGTTTCTTCACTCTCTTCTGTGCTGCTTTCAGGTTTGTGGTTTACAACTGGGGCCTCAACCTTTAGGCTGGGGGGAAAGAGCTACGTTTAGAGTTTCCTCTAATTTCTAATTAGGTTAGCTGATATTGTATACCACTTCAAAAAAGCCTGTAATACAAAAATACTAACTGTGAGGTATATAGGATTATGAGATCATGTAACCCAATCTTGAAATGTATGCTTTTTGGGGAGAAAACGGGTATTAAAATGGCTTTCTACTTCATATTTTTACATTAGAAAGACTTCCGGAGTCCAAATAAATCAGCTTAAGAAGCCTTTTCCCACTTTATCCATCCTGAGCATGATCAAAGCAGAGTGCTTAAGAAGAGTTAAAGGAAAAATAATTCATGTCAAGTAATGTTCAGCACGTGCCTCTGTGTGTCCGTGCAAGTGAGCAAGGAAGGAACATGGATGATGAATGAATGCTATTAGCAACAATTTATTTATATTTATTTTGAACATTTCTACCCCGCCTTTCCACCTTTCTAGGCCCCGAAGTGGCTTATAATCACACTAAAACGACAATGTGATAAAACTCATGCACACTCCAAAACAAATACAGCAACAGCCAAAAGTAGTAAATAAATCACAGATGCCAGTGGCAAAACTCCAAAGGCTGCTGAAGGGCATTTTTAATAAGCACTGGAAAGTTAATAATGCAGGCACTCGATGGATGTGCTTCAGAAGGCCATTCCATAATTTGAGTATGGCCACTGAGAAAGCTCTGTCCCCTGCAAGCCTTACTTCTAGAGAGCCCCCCCCCCCGAGGCGATTCACATGGGAGTAAGACCAGCCTTCCCCAGTCTGCTGCCCTCCAAATGTTTGGGAATATAACCATCATCATACCTGGCCACTGGCCATGGTGGCTGGGGTTGATGGGAGTTTATTTATTTTTATTTAACTATATTTATGAATCGCCTCCATTAAAGAAATTTCTAAGCAATGTACAAAACATCCAAAAGACATCTGGAGTGGTAAAGTCCAAAAAAACATGTGGAGTAGACAGCCCCTGAGAAATCCCAGTCCTGACCAACTTCTTAGTCATGCTGCTTTTAAATGCCAGATCAGTTCAAAATAAAACCTCCCTTATCCATTATTTAATAGTGGATTTGGCAGCTGACCTGGCATACATAACCTGAGACCGGGGTGGGTAAGCAGGGAGGAGTTAGTCTCTCCCAGCTCTGCCCACTGGGGTACTTGGTTTAGCATCAGGGTAGACTTGAGGGCTGGGTGTGCGTGTGTGGTTGCTGTGGTCTATAGGAATTCCATCTCCCTCTGGCAGGCTCTCTGTCTGTCTGACTACTGGTCAGGAGTGTTTGCACCTTGACTTGGGTCAGCGGGACAGATTGGGGATTCTGCTGGTGTACTGCCCACCCTGCTGATCAATAGTCTCCCTATCTGAGCTGACGGATGTGGTCTCCGGTGTGCTGTTGAGGTCATCCAGACTACTGGTTCTGGGGGATGTCAACATTCATGTTGAGGGCACCTTGTCGGGGACGGCTCAAGACTTCATGGTCTCCATGACAACCATGGGACTGTCCCAGCATGTCATCAACCCAACAAATGTAGCAGGGCATACTCTAAACTTGGTTTTCTCAACTGGACATGGAGATGGTGATCTGAAGGTGGGGGACTTTTGACTCAGTCCCTCTGTAATGGTCAGATCATCACCTGCTAAGGTTTAGACTTATGGCAGCTTTTCCCCTCTGCAAGGGTGGGGGACCTATTAAGATGTTCTGCCCCCAAAGGCTAATGGATCCGGATCACTTTAATTCCTCTACTTGCTAGAAAACAAAATATTAAAAAAATTAGCTACTGAGACAGAAACAAACTGGACAATGTTAAAATCTACCGTAAGTACTTGAAGCCTGTTATATAATGCATTTCAAGTCCCAAAAGCAACTGCTCAAAAATGTATTGAAAGGACACAATCCATTCTGTCATCTGTGCCAGGCATGGCTTAAGGGACTGATAATGAGGGGATAATATTGGTGGCTTCTATGAAGTAGGAGGGGATAGATGCAGGAAAGGGCTGAATCACTCACTAAGTTTGCCAATGTGAATCCGTTTCAGATTAATTGTTGGTTTTACTACAAAACCCAAATGTCTGCTATTGCTAAAGAATAATAAGGCTTTATGTTACCTGATGTCAGCATCTTGTGTCTTTTCTACTTCTTTAGGGTTTTCAGGTGCCTGTTCAAGATTCCCATCCTTTGCCTCTAACAAATCTGAAGATTGGCTTTCACTTTTTGGTAACTGGGAAAGGGTAAAAAAAACATACGGCACTAAATAGAAGAGTTGAGTACACAGAAAAGTTTTGTTTGTGAAATCAGTGATTTGACAGTTGCCCTATATCAATAACTCAATTCACCACCACTTAGGACAGTGCAGTTTTAAGCTAGGCTCTAATGAATGAGCCCCAGTTAATTTTGGAGAAACCCGAAGAGGCAAGTCACCAACATCAAGGGAAAAAGGGGGAGATGAAATCCCAATGGTGCACAAAAATATTTTATTGACCCAGCATGTTTTGAAATATATATATCTTCTTAAAGGGCACTAAAAAGCATACTGAGGTATTTTGTGCACACCTGAGATTTCATCTCTTCCTTTTTCCCAGTTAATTTTGTTCCATCTGAACCATGAATTGTCTTTCCAACAACAGCCCACTGGTCCATATTAACCCAAATGATAATTGGGAAGTTTTTGAAAGCTTGCTCTCCAATAAGAACACTAAAATAAAGGAAGAAGACTTGAAAAAGGGTGCCGAAATTGTATGCAAGTTGTACAATAAACTAAGCAAGTTATGTGTGTGTGTGTATTTCCTGTACCAAAGAGAAAGCAGTACCTGTGAAATCAAACCAGCATTATGTCCATTTGCATTATTATTTTCCTTCAGCCAAGGTGTGTCTTCTGCACAATTTTGATGGCTTTCGCCCTCATCATTCGCTCTAATGGCATACTCCAATTCCTTGGTAATGCATACAAAATCATCCTTCCTTTGGTTCTGCAGAAAATAGTTTATATATTGTGAACAAGAGACAACTGGCAGTATCATTATGAAGACAGATACAGGTAATCTAGGAAATGTGTGAACATCCCTAGTGGGAAGCAATCAAGGAAAACATGTATGTTATATGAGAATCGTTCCGTGCATGTGGGTGGTCACTGCACGCACATACCTACAGCATGGGAATGTGTGATGACCCAAATCTGTGTGTCAGACAAATGAGACTTCCCTCAGTATTCAGGAGAGGCCCCTACTAACAGGAGCACTGGTAAGCAAGCATTTCAGGCACACGTTACCGGTAGGTTCTCCCTAACATTTAGCTTAAAAAATTATGCTAAAATTATGCTCATATCCCTTCAAAAAGTGGGGGAGAGGAGGGAGATGCTCATCTTCTTGGGGAGGATTGCTGTAAGCCCATGAGAGTCTATGGTCTCCCAACAGTCCTCTAAGATCAGTGGGGTTTAATGTCAACCCCAATAGCTTGGTATTCTACGTTCTGATTCCACTCCAAGCCCACATTTTCCTTGGCTCTACTAGAAGGAAAGCTCCACCAACCTGGAGTGAGAGAAACTAGCTTTTCCACTGGCCATAAGGAACTCCGCTCCCTAATTCTTTTTCCACACCCTCACACCACATTCCTGCTCAGTTCCCCAGGCAGCGCACAGCAATCAAATCTTCAGCCATAGCCTCAGCTTGATTTAGCTTTTGTCTGTCAAGAACTGTGCTAGTGAGCAAAAGTGAACATGTGGCATACCTGGGACAACTTAAAAGGATTCTCTCTGACAAGGGATGGGCTTTGTGAAGGGGTTAGATCTGAGACGCCAATAATATTCAGTCCTTTCTTCTTCTCTCTCAGACAAGCCTGTTGGTGTCTCTTTATTCTTTCCATCTGCTCCTCCACAGTCATTCGGGGGCGAGTACTTTCTGCCAAGCATAATTGTTCCACTGCACTTCTCGGCCTTTCCTTGAAAGAAAGAAAATGCATTGTAAAAAAAGCACTTCCAAAAGGGAAGCGATATTTGGGGGGCACACCTCTACTCTGCTATTGCAATGGAATGTATTGCACTGTTCCCAAAACCAAGAAGCTGGTACAATGTGAAGGAACAAGGCTAACTACACAGGGTGCAAGGCTATAAAGTTTAAGTCACAAAGATTTCCATCTACATAATACATTGCACTGAGAGCAATCCCATAAACATTACTGCTGCTATTCACAGTTCACCATATAAAATACTCACCGATAGATAGCCTCGGCGAACTAGAATTTGATCACTACAATAATGCTGAACTGACTCCCTTCAGGTCTCCAGTGATGCACAGAACGGGTTGCACTGATGTGATGAAAACATTATATTTTGTTCGAAAAGTTCGTTTTTCTCCAGTGCCTACCAGTCACAATCCCATTATGAAAAGTTCTATTAAATGTCACATGTGGAATATTGTACCAGTGTAGTTCTGACCATGGTGACTGAAATGCCATTGAGGCTGCTGAGGGTGGGGCAGAGAGGGCTGTTGTGTTTTGTAAAGACTGCTTTTTGATATTCCACTGTGGGTCAGATGCATTTTTTCCTGTGAAGTTTGAAGGCCATTCAAATGCATGATAAACATTCAACCAAGAGCTGCGATATATGGGAGGGGGGATGCTTATTGCATATTTTCAGATGTACACTATATAAATGCAAGTGCCCATTAGACATTATGAAAAACAACATGTCCATGACTGATGGTGGGAAGCTGGGGAGCCATCCTTTTCTGAATGGAATGAAGTTGTTTCTAGGTCTTCCCATTCCTGCCATCACACTCCTATTGATTTTAAAAATTTATTTTTTTGCAAAGGAAGAGCTTTTGCACTGATGCTCTCACACTATACTGGGCAGTGGTGGCATCTGCTAGCATAACAGTAGCTACACTGCTGCACTGGTGTGATACCCTGAGTTAAAATGCCATGCTGGAGGAGCATCGAAGACAGCAAGAAATACAGTACAATAATTTTAAATACCATTCTTAGATCTATCTTCTTAGTTTTCCTTAAAGTCACATAAGAAGCTATTGTTGAAGATTCTGGAGTTGGTGATTTTGTTCTGGGAGGCACAATTCCAATGGGAAAATGTGAGCCTATGAAATAACACAATGGCATTAAAGGTGTACAACAGAGTCATAATGCAAAACTATAATAATAATAATAATAATAATAATAATAATATAATAATAATTCATCATCATCATCATCATCATCATAATCTCTATACCGCCCCGAAGCTCTCTGGGCGTTTCACAACAATTTATACAGAAAAAATCAACAATAAAAACATACAATATAGTTAAAAAGATTAAAAACCAAATTTAAAAGCAGTTTAAAATGACGACACAAAGTCAATAAAACTAAGCCTACAGGTGACAATTCCCCCCACCCCCACCCCATTTGCTATTTTCAGCTCTTAACTATTGGATGCCTTGGCATAGGGGGAAGTCTTAACCTGGTGCTGAAAAGATAGTAAGGTTGGCGCCAGGCAGGCCTCAATGGGGCTTTTATTCCATAATTGGGGGGCCACCACTGAGAAGGCCCTCCTCCTTGTTGCCACTAACTATGCCTCTCTTGGAGGTGGCAGTCGGAGGAGGGCCCCAGATGTTGAGCGTAGTGTCTATTTATTTCTTATATTTATTAATCGCCCATCTGGCCGGTCACCCGTGTCTAGGTAGAGTGCGGTTGGGAGAGACGTTCCATCAGGTATTGTGGTCCTAGGCCATGTAGGGCTTTATAGGTTAGAACCAGCACGCACCATGAATTTGGCTCGGAAGCATATTGGCAGCCAGTGCAAATGGGCCAGAACTGGTGTAATGTGCTCGGACCTACTGGTCCCCGCAATAAGCCTGGCTGCCGCATTTTGCACAAGCTGCAGCTTCCGAACAGTCTTCAAAGGCATCCCCATGTAGAGTGCATTGCAGTAGTCTAGTTTAGAGATTACCAGAGCATAGATTACTGAGGCCAGGCTAGGGGCATAGTTAACATGATAAAACATATTTATCTTGCAGTTATCAGACTTCAGCACCTCTCTAGAATGAGTGTTCATAACAAGGGTGGTACAATACATTACACTGAAAGGAAAAAAGGTGGGGTATAAATATAATAAATAAATGTGATCAATAAGCAGTGATCCTGAATTGATGGACCTCTATTTTGAGTGCTGCTTCAGGGTGTTGATGCTATCCTTTCTGTATCCATGTACAAGTGCACAAGCTTTGATGACAAGGAGTGTAAGACACTGATCATTCTGCTCCTGTATTACTCATAATTTCTGTATCCCATGCTCCCATTCTATTCTTGTTCTGCCAATAGTAGTTCACAAGGTATGAGAGGGAGGACAGATGGTGGTGGATTTGCTACAGCAGTTGCTGAAACTGGGGCAGGCACATGGATTACATAAGGGAAACACTAGGGCTATGAAACCATATTGGTTTGGGAGTTTGGATGGATTAACTTTTATTTTGTTTATTTATTTATTTTTAATCCACCCGATAACTAATATTTTCTGGGCAGATCACAAACAGTTAAAAGACTAAGATGCCAAGTTAAAATATAAAATTCAATATTTAAAAGAATAAAATACAATGCAATACAAAATAACAAACAACACAGGAATCAATAACATCTCACTTTCCTGTCATGCTTTCCGACAATAGTTTACTGAGAGTTAAACTGCTTTTATTGCTTCCCTTTTTAAGCAATATCTATTTCCTGTGAGTTTGGAGCTTTTAATTTTTATGTTTGAGCTGTATTATTGTTACAAGCTACTTTGAGACTCTTGTTAAAGTGGTACAAATATTAAAAAACACGTACATACTTTTATCAAATGTGCTCCTCTAGGCACATGTACAAACTTTCACATCTTCTTAAGACAGTGTTCTCCAACCTTGGGTCCCCAGATGTTTTTGGCCTACAACTTACAGCATGCTGGGGACCCAAGTTTGGAGAACACTGTCTTAAGACACGCATGTATTAAGGGACCTTTTAACCATGGCAATAGGGCATCTGGCAAGAGGGGACCCAAGGACTCACTCACATACCGGCTTCTTCAAAACGGGAATTTATTACACACACTTTCAAGAATTTAAAATATACACTCATTAATTAAATTAACTGGTAGAGTGTTCTTCACAAAAAGTCAATGCAAGCAAAACATGCATGCACTGAACGGATGTGGAGAAAATCAGGTTGTGGGGAAGTTAGCTTGCATTTTCTTGGCAGCTGAACTGAGGGTTATGGTGCACAAGCTATGCTGTGGATATGTGTGTAACATCTGGGCAGGGCTTATGAGTCCAAGGAGGTTGGAGATAAACTAACAGGGAGCCCTAACACTACTGGGAGAGGAAAAGAAAGGTTTGGGGTGAGCTTTCAAGAGTGAGGAAGAGAGAGTAAGTTTCACAGTGGGTGGTATGATCAGACTAGTCCCGCCATACAGTTTCAGTAACAAAAGGGGGTGGCAGGTGAGGTTACCTATGGCTAGAACACACAAACACTCCAATTTCTAGCACCTTGTGTGCAATCTGCTTCCTCCTGTTTCCTCTCAGGGAAAAGGGTAAAACTCCAAAGAGGCAGACCAGTAGGGCTTTTCCTCCTGACCACAATCAAGCTCTGCTCAACCAAAACTTCTGGAAGGCCTGGCTGACTGATGTGGGCAAAGAGAGGAAACATGGGGAGGAAACAGGAGTGCCAGCTGCAATTCTTCCCACTAGAAGGCAGTACAAAAATGGTCAGGCTCCCAACCAATATTGCCCCAAATTAACCAAAATGTTCTCATGTTCTCTCTCTCTCTCTCTCTCTCTCTCTCTCACACACACACACGAAAAGAAGGTGCAGAGTAGGATGCTACACTTTGTAGATTAAGGTCCTCCTGAAAATAGGATAGAGTTGCAAAAGATACCTCTCCTTGGGTTGGAGTAACCTGTTCCTGAAGATGAAGTTACCCTAAAAGACATGACTGATGTACACACAATAAGGGTGCAGTCCTACGCACGTTTAGACAGAAAAAAAGCCTACAACTCCCAGCTGGGAGTTGTAGAACTTTTTTCTATGTAAACTTGCATAGGATTGTGCCTAAAGATGCCTAGCCAATGCTTCCACAGAGGCTAGGACCGCTTGAATTGTATTAAAAAACCAGTCTCTAGGTAGCACCATTTTTTGGCAGAAAGGCAGGACATTAAATACATAAATAATGGTTCATTCTATTTATGCAAACAACATGCATAAAATGGGTCCTTGAGACTATTGGCAAGGCAATACTAAAGTCTCAGTTTTAGTGGAGCTCGTAAACAAATAAAAGTTATCTAGTCTAATGCCAAAAGGCTTTCTTGCTATGAACTATTAATCCATAAATAAATTAATCTGCAGCATACTCACAAATGCTTTCAAGCTATAAATAGTGTGTGTAAGAGAAGCAGGAACAGCTCTTATTAAAAATAAATTACTACATATTACAGCCACAAAACTGCAAAAAGGGAGCAAATTAATTTTTCTACTTTAGACACATTTTTTTATTTACAACATCCAGTTTTAGAGATACTGCAAGTATGTTCCTTTAAAAAAAAATCAAGTTTCATCTATCTTGTGGAAAGCAAGAAAACGCTATGTACAAAATGCATAAAGAAAAGAATCCTAACATGTTATTATTTATACAATTTCTATACTACCTTTCTCCTAACATAATGGACCCAAGACTTTTTCCTTGCAGGAAAAAAGGTGGGGTATAAATATAATAAATAAAAAAATAAATAAGACTCCATTATAAATAGTTTTAAAAAGACCCAATCACAGTAAAAGTATTAACAGGCCTTAAAAAATTATGTATAAAACAGTTTTTGTTCCTTGTAACAGCACATAGTGACCATGAACCAAATTTTGCTAGCTTTCTCTTAAATGATTTAAGATGCAACCCAAAGCTATTTATCTGGGCACAACCACACAAACTGCAATTAAAATCAATGCAGCATGCCCAGACCTCCCTGCTTGTTCTCAGAGCAGTACAGGTGGCCGACACTCCATAGCTGGACCCTTAAAAATGGATTGCATCGTATTTCATTTTTTGCTTTGCATACTTTGGTATGATGAAATGTGTCACTCCATCTGGTAAATGGTGCATTACTAATGGCAACTGCCACAATAAAACAGACTCAAGTTTCTGACAAGGAGGGTGGACTGGCCTGCCTTTATTTGTCATTGCTGAGGATCATTCCTTATTTTAAAAACTTCGATCAGATAAGAGGGTTACGTATATTATTGGCGTTTCTAAATGGTGGTTTTTTTCCTTTACTTTTGGGCTGACAGATGTGATAAAACGTTCTCTGCATATTGATGGGGGAAAAAAAATCAAACAATAGTTTAAAAACTCTGCAGTGCTTTGTGTCTGGCATCTCTCAGGTTTCTTGCACAATGCTTTTGACAGCTCAGCTAAAGTGTATGTGCATAATTTGTTGATCACTATTGCTGCTATGAATGCGATTAGCAGAACAAACACACAGGTTAACATTCCCTACCTAAGCACCTAAATCTCTCAAACTAAGTTAATAGGATTTACTCTGAGCCTTCAAGCTCATCACTTCGTCTGCCACAAGCACATGGAAGGACAATCATCTTATTAAAGCATCAATTCTGGTTTATTAGATTGTTGAAAGAAGCTGCACACATCTGCCTTATCTGACCACATCCCTCTAGGCCAGGAGCACACAGAGCTGTGACATTAGCAAGATGAACACAATGGATGCCATGTTTCTTAAGGGATTGCTATAAAGTGTGGTTGTTTGAGAATGTCACACCAAAGTAGGTTCATAGATCATAGAGTTGGAAGGGGCCTAGAAGGCCATCGAGTCCAACCCCCTGCTCAATGCAGGAAACTAGAGGAGGGGTCTCCCATCCAAGTAATAACCAGCCCTGAGCCTGCTTAGCTTTCCACGCTCAGACAAGCTGAGCCAGCCTGAGCCACAGGCCTGTATAGGTGAAATGATGTTTTCTGCTAGATCACCTTCCCATCTCAAGTAGAAAAATAACACAGTCCAATCCCCTGCTCTGAGACAGGGCATTTAGGCCTACGGCATCTCCAGATACCTGTTCAGTTTTTAGCTTAAGAAAAACTCCAAGGAGGAGATACAACAGCTTCCCAGGCTGCTTGTTCCATTGCTGAGCTGCCCTTACAGCAAGAAGCTCTTTCTAATATTTAACCTATACTTCTCCTCTTTCATGAACTACAAACCACTCAGCTTATATGCACTTCAGCTGGCTTTAAATGAATTAAATGACAAATGCAATTCAATATAAGCAAGTGTAAAGTGATGCACATTGGGGCAAAACAAATCCTAACTTTACATTGATGGGATCTGAACCGGCAGTGACTGACCAAGAAAGAGATAATGGAGTTGTAGTGAACAGCAGAATGAAAATGTTGATCTAGTATGTGACTGCTGTTAAAAGTGAAAATTTCATGTTGGAGATCATTAGGAGAGGAATCAAAAATAAGACTGCCAGTGTCATACTCCCCTTATACAAATCTATGGTGTGACTACAATTGGAAATACTATGTACAGTTCTGATTACCACACCTCAAAAAGGGTATTGTACAGATGGAAAAGGTGCAGAAAAGAAAAACCAAAATGATTAAGAGGCTGGAGCAACTCCCCTATGAGGAAAGGTACAACGTTTGGGGCTTTTTAGCTTAGAAAAAAGGCGAGTAAGGGGAGACATGATAGAGGAGTATAAGATTATGCATGCTATGGAGAAAAAGGATATGGAGAAGTTTTTCTCCTTCTTTCATAATACTAGAACTGGAGGTCATCCTATGAAGCTGAATGATGGGAAATTCAGGACAGATAAAAGGAAGGATTTCAGACCGTGCTTAGTTAAACTATAGGATTCGCTACCATGTCTATAGATTGACCCGGTTCGCATGTAATGAACCCACAAATTGCCAAATTTTCGGGAGAGCAAACCTCTGGTGACATGCTCATTGCTTCTGCTTTTAATTAGCAACCTATTTGTAGGTTGTGACATGCTCATTGCTTCTGCTTTTAATTAGCAACCTATTTGTAGGTTGTTAGTGTGATGCCCAAACCTGGACATTCTGGGTTGTTTATGGGTTATGATTTCTTGTTGGGTTAACTCTGGGTTGTTTAACCCCCAAACAACCCAGAATATCTGGGTTTAGACATCACGCTAACAACAAACAAACAGGATGACTGTAGGTTCTTAATGGAAAGCGGAAGTGATGAGTGTGCCAGAGGCAGCACACTCACTTGCTCAGCCTAGATCTTGGCAATTCATGAGTTAATTAACCCACGATTGTCATTACACGCAATCATGTAATGAACCAGGTCACTACCTCCACTATCAGAGGATGTTTGCCTCTGAATACCAGTTGCTGGGGAACACAAGTGGGAGGGTGCTATTTGTGCTCATGTTCTGCTGTGGGCTTCCCATAGGCATCTGGTTGGCCACTGTGGGAACACAATGTTGGTCTTTGGTCTAACCCAGCACACCTCTTCTTATGCTCTTATGGCAGAAAACAGAGGGGGAAAGACCCATTTACAAACAGGAACCAAAGTGCAAAGAGAGCACCACCTAAATCAAAAGGAATAAAAGGAAAATTGATTGGGAAATATGAATAAACTGACTCACACATGCAGATATTGGGATGGTAAGCTTTCCTGAAGGCTGCCACGGTGGGAAGCTGTTCTGGCTCTTCTTCCCCATACAATACATTTTTGACAATTTTTGCCACACCATCAAAAAATGCTTAAAAAACTAGAATTCTGATGGTGTGGTGAGAAATGACTGGATCTGTATAAAGAGAGTTGCTTCACACAAACAGCATGCCATGTGGAGCAAGGTACTAAGTTTCTGGATCATGTAGTGAATTCCTAAAATTTTACTTCACACTTCTCTTAATTTGGTTACCAAAATCATGTTCAGAACTAAGCAACAGAACAGATCTCTCAGAACTAAAAATTTCTTCAACGTCTTTTATCAAGGGGAAAGAATATACTTTAGGTCAGAATACCCATGGTAAAGGCTTGTGATAGACAAGGATTTCTCCACCCCCACACCTGAAGGGCTTCAAATTCAAATTGAATGAGTTATTAATCATAACATCAAATCAGGACATTATTTATTTGTATAATACCAACAATTAGATGCTTTATGAAATAAAACAAGCCCCCCACCTGCAGGCTTATAATTTAATAGACCAGAAGGGAGATAACGGAGTTGAGGGAGGAAAAGGTTTAAGGGAGTAACTCCAGGGTAAAGAATGTTACCCTAAAAAAGACAGAAACAACTTGACAATTACCAAATTACACTTTTCTTTTTTTTAAAGAAGGTGACACATTGTTTTTCTGTCTTCTGATGAATCTGATTCTGCGGAACTGCCTTCAAGGATATTCTAGCAAAATATTGCAGGAAACTGGATGAACAAAGACTGGATAAGTGTTCAAGGGCAAGGACAGAAAATGAACAATTGTTTGAAGAAGTGGTGTGTGCAGAACATGAGAGATGTGATTAGACACAGCGTCAATATGGATTTCAGGGTTGATTCTCTCAGCATTATCTTTTTTTGATTTTTTGTTGTTGCTGTGACTGGCTGAAAGCCTTCTCCAGTCATATAATTAAGTTTAATTTTATTGCAGTAGCTGTCTCTTTTATGATAAGGAAAAGTTATTTTATTTGTAAAACTATAACGAATTGTGTTGTTTCTTCAGAGAGATTACAGAATTTCATATTCCCGATCTGTGAAAATAAATACAAACTGTTTTGTAGCAAACAGACATCTTACTAACCTTTAGTTGTAGAAGTTTCTGATTCGGAAACTGGCTCTGCCTTTTCTTCTCCGTTTGACTCATCAACTTCTGCCACAGTTGTTAGCTCAGGCTCACTTTTATAAAGCCGGTAATCTGGACCCTAGAAGTCAACCACAGCAAAGTGTGCATTGAGTCTTCTCATGAGGTGTGCCAGAACATAACTGCAAAATGGCTGCCCACAGTGTACGTCAAAGTTGGCATTATGTTCTGAAACACCTGTTTATTTTAAAGGCTCAGGAAAACTCAGATTGCCTACATTTTGTGTAGATTTCTTTCTACATGTTTCTTTTTTGAGCCAAAAAGGCTCCTTTGATGAGGGTCCAAAATAGAAGTATTAATTTTTAAAGTTAACACAGAAACTCCAAATTTCCCCCCCCGATCTTCTTAAACCCAAATCTACTCCAGATTAGGTTAGAAAAAACAAACACTGTAAAGCAAATGTGCTGTTTATTATTTATGAATTGCATGGCAAATCATCAACCAATTCACAACTGTGTGGAACTACCCTCAGATTTCATGGGGAAACCTAACAAATACTTGTCCTTGATTGCTTAATATGACAAAACACCATATACATTGCTGGCTCTGAATAAATATTAAAAATTTATGTTGCAGATTGTGACCAATATGCTTAAAAAAACCACGCCCCAATGGAAAAAAGCAAAAGCTCAACTCTGGTTCCAAACATGGGACCAGAGATACAGGAAGTCACGAAGACACTGACATTATGTTTGAACCCAACACAAAATGCAACCAGTCTGAGTCACGGCTCACGGGAACATTGACATTCACAGAATATTGATGAAAACAGAAGTGGCAGACACGAATAATGCAGCTAGAAATAACACAATTAAGCTTAAAAAAAGGAACACAGCCACAGCATAAAGATAGCCAAATGTAAAAATAAAATGGCAACTGTATGGGGGTGGGGGTGGGTGGGAGGGGAGATGCTTAATATGAATAATGTGGCAGTTGCGGCCACTTACACAGTGAGCTCCGTTTCTTTGGTATCCTTGAACTTGGTGAATCTTCCTCTCTTCAGGGAGATGTACTGGGCCCCTGCTATAACAGAGCAAGGAGCTGCTATCACTGGGCAGAGGGGGTATTATGGGAGGATGCTCTGCAAAGTCATAGGACCGAGGGAGTGGAGGACGAGGTGGGACTACTTCCTCTTCCTAAAGATTGCAGAACAGTCACCTTATTTAGATGTGTTCATCTGGCACAAGAGTTATAACTTCTTTCAAATATTTCACAGCAGTTATATCACAGTTTGGAATTAAAGGGACACTGCTGTAGCGAGAGGGACAGACTGAAAATCTGAGCTACATCATTACTGCACACAAGGATGAAAGATACACAGATTCATTTTCTTTTCACCATTTGTATATTTTGGCCCCCACTCAAAAAACATACACATCAGTCCCCACCCATCCCCAAGCAAATAAAGGAACTTCACTTGGGACTGGGCCAACTTTCTGCATAAACAATTCTTTAGGGTAATTTTTCTGGCAATTCCTTTGCCACTTTCCCTACATTTCATGAACTGGTGCGCTGCTGTACTCATCAATTTTATAATACTACCCCCATTCACCCAGTTTTTATGAAAATGTTAAAACATGTAATAACTCTCCTAAAAATTAAGCTTCTACAGTAATACCTTGGATTGCAAGTAACTTGGTTTGAGAGTGTTTTGCAAGGCAAGCAAATTTTAAAATATTTATTTATTTTATTGACTTGATGTACGAGCGACGTCTTGCGATACAAGTACTGTAGTACGGCTTAAATTAAAAAATCTCTGTACACATTTTTTTTGGGGGGGGATTTCGTTTTGATATCAGAGTGTTTTGGATTACAAGCCCGTTTCTGGAACGAATTATGCTCTCAATCCAAGGCATGGCTGTATCCAGTTCCTGTACGCATTGGGCCCCCACATGTAGTTGACAGTGTCCCTTTAACACTACCATTTCCTGGTGTTATTACTGTCTCAGAGATACTGAGCACCCTCAACTCCAAGTGGTTTCAACCTGGAGTTACAGGTGCTTAGCTCTTGCTCAACTGAGAATGTAGGCAGAAACACACATGTAAAGCAGTATTTCTGGCTATATGAAATGTGTGCGTGGTGGGGAAAGAATCAAGGTTTACATTTGCTGGGGAAAGGGCCTGGATAAAGGAAAACATCAAATGGGAAGAGATATATGAACTGATAAGTTTAAGAAGTCACAAAACATACACAAACACTGTAATTGAGGGCGCATCCTATGCAAGTTTAGACAGAAAAAAGGCCTACACCTCCCAGCATGCTGGGAGGTGTAGGCCTTTTTTCTGTCTAAACCTGCATAGGATTGCGCCTTTCAGTGTTTACCCTTATAAAAACCTAATTATTAAATTTACGTATTTAAACATTTACGTGTATCAAATACACACTTAACTATTTTTTTATAAAACCAACAAATAAGAGCGTTAATCAGAAAGAGATTAAACTGATTCTTTAAAAACCTAAAAACATACCTCATTTTTATACTTAGACGAAAAAGCCTTTGATGCTATGATACCTATTTGAAAACAAACAGGAATTATTTATTTCATAGTGAGCAACGAATTAAAACCCTGGCAGTAATGTGTAGCTTTGCAATGATTAACACCTCACACATTTCCTTTTCGATTTCTGTGAAATCAAACTGTATTCAATAGAGCAAGAATGAGCCTGCCATTTATTTCTTGTACGTATTTCCCCACCCAGATTCTAAGGAGGTCAACACACTAATTTACCTGCCTCTGTGGTGCTGTTTCTTTGCTGCTTATGTTTACTCAAACCTTCCATGACATCCTGAATTCGCCAAAGCTCCTTCTGGATTTGCGCACGCTGTATACCAGCTGACTCACTCTGCCAAGGACAAACGTTAGCATTGAGACAGTATGTCTTGTTTTTGTTTTTACAAAAGCATCCGAGGATTCATTGTTTTCAGCCAGTATCATGCAAACATAGATTTCATAGAGTTGGAAGGAGCCTACAAGGCTATCGAGTCCAACCCCCTGCTCAATGCAGGAAACTAGAGGAGGGGTCTCCCATCCAAGTAATAACCAGGCTTGACCCTGCTTAGCTTTCCACGCTCAGACAAGCTGAGCCAGCGTAAGCCACAGGCCTTATTTCTTATATTCCCATATACCGTCCAATAGCCAATACTCTCTGGGTGAGTCAAAAAATTAAAACCATAAAATACAACATGATAAAACATAATATAAAGCCCTTAAAAGTTTTAAACAGAATAAAACCAAAGTAAAATGAGTGGAAACACTCATTTCTAGAAGGAGGCATTCACCAACCTGCCTCCTTCCAGAAATTAACGTTTCCGCTTGTTTCGGGTTACCCCTGGAAGCACTAAATCCCCCATGTGTAAGCAGTGGGTGCTGCTTGCGGAAGGGAATCTGGGGGGGGCGCAGGAGAATTGGAGAGGGTATAAATGCCCTGTTGGATACTGCCCATGTAAAGCGAGACAAATAGAATAACTGGTTATGATTTAACCTTAGACCCCAAAACAATGTTGTTCGAACATCTTCATTCTCAAGTATCAACAATGCATTAATCAATGATATCTAACTGATTAGCAGCAGCAAAGTTGATAATTGCTGAGAAATGGGGAAAAACTAAAATTATTATATGCAAAGAGTATATCCTAAGTGCATGAAGGAATGGAGTCCTTTCATATAATAATGGAAAACAAATTATGACATGGAAATTCATATGTATGCTTCAATGTTTCCTAATTATCCAGTGAGTTTTAATGATATTGCATATGAAGTTTGGCATAACTGCAAGCAGATTTATGTACTATCATTCTTACTTGTTCAGCTACTTATATGATGAAAGGGGGGAAAAGTGACTTGGCACACAAGAATGAACACCTCCAGTAGAAATGTGTCTAAGGCTCATGTGTATAAGGCCTATGACCGCAACAATGCTGCTAATTCTGAACATTTAAGCAGCAGGCAAGACAGCCGTTTGTTTTATCACATTATGGGTTACATATGGTTTACAAAAAACCCAGTAAATTCTTTACAGATCTCATCTATAACACCAGCAACCTAGAACACATTGTTATTGGGTGGCCAATACAAATACCATAAATAAAGGAAAAAGATAAATTGGTATTTTATTTGACACAAATTGATATGATATCAAGTTGAGGTTTTGGTCGCACCTGAACTTCCCCCAGGCGCTCCAGCTGCTCCTGCATGTGGTTCTTTGTGACTGTTACGTCATATTCTAGTTTGTCATATTCCCGCCAAGCTCTCTCAAGCTCCTGAAAATATATGTATAGATAAAGAATATGTATATTAATTCTGATGGTTTGGCCTGTTGTCAAATGTACTAATTAGAAACCTGGGTGGGATCACACATAATTAAGAACAATAAACTGACCATCTGATTTCTGAATATAAATCAATAGCATTCATTAGATTCAGACAGGTTCTGTTGCAGGAAATGTTGTGGGGCTGGGTCCTAAAGGTACACAGACAGTAGGAATAGGGTTGTAGTTGAGAGAACATCATAAGTCAATAGGAAACAGTAAAACATTCGATCCTTTATTTTTTATTATATAAACAAACAAACAAACAAAACACAAAATAGGATTCTCTTCACAGCTTTCACCAGTTATCTAAATCTTTCTGAAACCATATAGCAAAAAAGTAAAGGAACAAACAAAGGCCCACTCTCCCCCAATAACTCAACTATTAATCTTAAAACTTTATGGATACTCCAAAAAAGAAAACCTATAGTTTCATTAAATAGTGTTTTCAATTCCAAAGTACAGTATATTAAGAATCCCAAAAGTAAAAAGTAATTACAATTACTCATTATTCCTTTCTATCTAAGCAGAAATTCCTTCACTTTTAATCTCCAAGATATATTTTTTTTAAAGGAAAGAAAAGAAAGATAAGTCTAAAAAATTAAGAAATAAGTGACGTCTGACAGAACAGCAGAAGCACATAAGCCATCATGCTACTTATAGAACAAAAAAAAACAAAAGACCTTCCCCTTTAATACTTCAAAGCCTCCACAAAACAACACCCCCAACCACAACAACAAATTATTATTATTATTTTTTAAATAAATGTTTCCAAACAGACCAAATATAATTATACCTTAATTATAATAATTTCTCTTACATCACCATTAATATTTAAAATTCAAATAAGTCATATAAGCAATCCCTTTACTTTTGCCATTAATATTTAAAATCAAAAGATTATTTATATTCCAACTAGACATATAGTTCAGTATACATCAACCCTTTATCTTTTGCCAATAAAAGACCATGAAGATAGTCCCTTTCATTGCTTTCCTCTGTCAAAGGGATAATAATTAAGTTCCAGGTTTTGAACCAAGAATGAAATCAGCTTGTTCTGTTGTTTTGTGGTCTCCTGCATACCGATCTCCGGCTCCGCCATCTTAGATTTTAAAAAGTGCGTCACAACTTCTTCCTGAACTGTCTTCTCGTGCCACTTCGACCCAATTAAAACTTCAAAGTCTCTGTGAATTTCTGGTAAGTTTCCCAAGTCCTTATTTACTTCTTCTGTCTTCTCCTCTGCCGGTCCTGTAAAGAAATCCGTCTTACGTTGTTCTTCTGATTGATCCACTTTCAGATTTACGTTCCAAGCCTGGATCCTTACTTCCAATCTGTTTTAGAATTTCTCTCTCCATTCCGTTCCACAGGTTTAAGAATGCTGCAACTGCAAACATCTTGCCTTGCGTATAGATATTTCCAGACGCTTCCAAACATATAAGATTTATAGACCTCCTTCAGGTTTCCTCTCTATCTTTTTCGCCTCCCAGATAAACATAGTCTACTTACAGTTTAATAAATCCCACTCTGCTGCCGAAAGATCCAATTAGCCACTCCAGATGTACTCCTTTATTTTGGAAGCGAACATGCAAACTTCTGATGATCGGTAAAACCGGTCTCTGGAAGCAGCGCCGTTTTCCCCCACCTCAGATCACCAACCGCCCTTATGCGTCATAAGACACACAAAAAGCGATTTATGACCCTATGAGATAATTTGGGGGTAACCTCAGATCTTCGCTTCTCTAATGAGAAGTAGATCCCCCAGCCTGAGACATTCTCTGGCCAGGAAACGCTGTGCCAGCTCCCCACAGAATTTCTGTGCGGCTTTCAAAGCTCCATGTTCACCCGGAAGTCTCAGGAAACAGTAAAACATAAAAAGAAGTAGACCATAGATTTAGAGTGATTTAGTAATATAATTTAATCTAATAAAGATACATTTTAATTATAGAAGTGCCGAGTGCTCTTCAACCATTCCAATGTCTTTATATTGATCAGCCAGACCACAGGAAGGCTTGAGCAGGATTGTGAGCAAATGGGTAGAGGTCTGCATGTTCCCACCCCCACCGCCATTAAATGGAAGCTGAACATTCTGGGCTGGAGCATGCACCCACGGGGGTGAGGGTGAAGACCTCTACAGGCTTCCTCTGTTGCAGTCATGGTCCTCCTCCTCAGATATACTGGGTTGTATTGAATGAATGAATATTTATTATGGTCATTGACCAGAACACCAGCAAAAACATTATAACAGGAAAACAATCCATGATACAAACATAGCTACTGTACACCAACATACATCTGAAGTGTATAAAGTTCATAATTTTACATCAAAATTATATCAGTCAGATTCAGGGGCTAAAAAGGTGCAGCAAGTTATAGCATTTGCACAAAATTTAGCCACTTTATTAGTAATCTGTGGAACCTTATCAGAAAGTAGCAAGGAAATGTAAAATTTTTCAGTTCTGCCCGGGAAATTATATAAAATAGGTAAAATAAGATCTTTCCAAAGATCCTGGTAGAAGGGGCAGTATAAAAGTACATGACCCACAGTTTCAACTTCCCCATTCTTACAGGGACAGAGACGATCATGAAATGGTATTCCCTGATATCTCCCCTCCAAGAGCATAGAGGGCAAGACATCGAATCTGGCTAACATAAAAGCTTTCCTATACTTTGGAAAAGTCAAGTCAGCCAAATAAGCATGGGGCTCAAAGATCTTATTTCCTAAAGGGCTAAATTTACGCAGTAAGCTTATATTTTCTTGCAATATAATGTCCCAGATTCTCTGCTTAACAGCTATCTTAGCATTAGAGTAACCCAGTGCTATTAAAGCATTGGGAGAAAATCCCAAACGTGATAGTTGGTTACACAAATGCTTTTTCCATTTCGATTGGAAAGGATCCAACAATATCAATGGAGCCAGCCTGACTGGTAAGAATATAATTATTAATTAATTAATTAATTATATTTATACCCTGCCTTTTTTCCTGAAAGGAACCCAAGGCGGCTTACATAATCCTCCTCCTCTCCAATTTATCCTCACAACAACCCTGTGAGGTAGGTTAGGCTGAGAGTCAGTGACTGGCCCAAAGTCACCCAGTGAGTTTCATGGCCGAGCGGGGACTAGAACCCGGATCTCCCAGGGTCCCAGTCCAACGCTCTCACCACTGTGCCACACTGGCTCTCAAGTTTTAACCAGTAATTTATCATATACAGATTGGTGCGGGCAGCAATGGGAACTAAACTAGCCTCTAGCCATAGAGCTGCATTAGGAACACAGTGAGGTACAGAAAATATAACTCTTAGAAATTTGGTCTCAATAATTTCTAAGGGACGGAGATTATGATAAGCACACAATTGGGACCCATAAAACATCTGGGCAATAATTTTGGCCACAAACACCTGGATCACAGAGGCGAAATACTGCCCACCTTTAGTAAAGAAAAATCTTATCAGTGTTGCGGCACTCCTCCGCGCATTTGCTGCAGCATAATTTATATGGGTGAGCCAGGATCCAGATGTACGGAACATTCCTCCCAGGTATTTGTAGCTAGCAACCTGTTCGATGAGATTTCCATTAATTGTCCATTTGTGCTTAATTTTCCTCCTGCTAAAGACCACCACTTTGGTCTTGGAGTAATCTGGGTTGTATTCAACCTTGGCTCACAGATGCTCAGGCAAGGGGAATCCCCTGCAGCAAATGGCGACAGTCCACAGATTTCTCCCTCCCATTGCAGACCTCCACCCCCACCTCACAAGTCTTTCTCCTAACAGGCAAGAGGCTGCAATGAAGAGGAGGTGGTGGGGAGATTCTCCTTGCATAAGTGTCCTTGAGCTCATGCTGGCTTTGGATATAACCCATTGTCATGGGATTTACAGCTGTGCTATACGTTCTTTTTAAATGCTGCATTTCTCCAAACAGAGGAAAACAAAAATGCCAGTGGTAGTAAGGCCTGCTTTACAAAAACTTTAAATTTCTTTAGAGGCCCAAGCACTGTTTTGCTGTGCCACTGAGGTGGAAGAATGCTCATGCGGCCACTAAGAATAAGTGGCAAACACCAACATGTGAATCTTTTTCTTTTTTAGTTATTTCCTGAGGGGTAGCTGTGTTAGTCTGTAGCAGGAAATACAACGAAGAGTCTTGTGGCACATTAAAGACTAAAAAAATTTTTTTATTCTGGCATAAGCATTCATTAGTTATTTGAAGGCTGTACACACTCTCCAGTAATGAAGCACTAATAATCTGCCTACCCCACTCCAAAGGATTAGAGAGAAGGGTAGGGCAAGACTTCAATTATCCTACAGAATGGCTACCTCCCGTCTGATATGTGGGGATAGGATACTGCACTAAATATGTCTTCTTGTTCAGTTCATTTTTCTTCCTGCTAGAACACAGGCCTGTGGCTCACGCTGGCTCAGCTTGTCTGAGTGTGGAAAGGTAAACAGGGTCAGGCCTGGTTTTTACTTGGATGGGAGACCCCTCCTCTAGTTTCCTGCACTGAGCAGGGGGTTGGACTTGATGGCCTTGTAGACCCCTTCCAACTCTATGATCTATGAATTTATGAAAAATTCAGTCAGGTTTTAGGATCTTAATTTATAGATTTTTGGTGATGGTGAGCAGTGAAACCCACATCGACTGATGAAAAAGCCAGTGTGGCGTAGTGGTGAGAGTGTTGGAGATCCGGGTTCAAGTCCCCACTCGGCCATGAAACTCACTGGGTGACTTTGGGCCAGTCACTGACTCTCAGCCTAACCTACCTCACAGGGATGTTGTGAGGATAAAATGGAGAGGAGGATGAGGAGGAGGATGTAAGCTGCCTTGGGTTCTTTGGAGGAAAAAAGGCGGGGTATAAATATAATAAATAAATCAATAACTCTGTAATGTAAATGAGGCTATAATCCAACACTATTGCTCAGTAACTCCACAAAAGCCAGGATTGCTGGCATTATTTAAATCCAGATTTCCTAAACTGAGATGCCCGACATCATGGATGAGGTTGATAACATGTGAAGTTTGAGGACACTGGCAAACGGTTTAGTGGCAGTCAGAAGGGAGTGGCAGATGGAAAGGCTAGGGATCTGAGTTATCTTAACTGGCAGGAAAGAAGGTAAAGCAAGATTTGACAGTGGTGGGTTTCCATGCTTCAATAGTGGTGAAGTAGTACTGGAATATCAACAGGGACAATTTGAACAGGTACTTTAGATTAGAGGTAGGCAACATGTGGGCCCCCACCACTGAAATTCATGGCAGCAAAAAAAATAATAGTGGCATTTTACCACTACTCAAGCTAAATTTGACTTATTTACCACTCCGTAGCCTCTACAAATCAGTAAAATGTCAAATTTAGCTTGAGAACAAGCTAAATTTGACCCACTTAATGTTCTGTAGTGTCCAATTATTTTGCTGCCACCCCAGGGAATTCCACAGGGTGCCATTGGTGGCAGCAGTACTGCAGCGCATAGGGGGATCCAGCGGTGGTGAGGAAATGGACCCCGGACTCCCGAAGTTGCCCACCCCTGCTTTAGATTGATCATTCCCAATCTTATTTAAAAACGTATAAAAGCTTGAACAGTTAGCACACATTTCTACAACTGTTAACCCGTTTCTAAAATAAAGACATTCTTTTCATCCGTTGTACAAAAATGAACATACACACACCTTTCCTGTGCCACATGAGGACTGGTAAATCAAGACAAATTAATGTTTGCCAGATTGTGATAAAGAACAAATCCATAGACAGCCAATTAAAAAAAAAAACCTACACAAAGAACCATTACTTAACACACCACTGAGTTTTACTAGCTGAAGAAAAATTGTATTACTTACTGCGGTAGCTCGAGACACTTCTCGACAAGTGCTAAGGAGTCCATTCTGTAAATCATCTCTTTGTAAGATGACATTTTGTATGGCGGCGGGATTTTCTGCATTCATTTCTATCTCTTGACTGGCTGATAGCAAAGCTTGCTCAAGCGTGTACTATGGTAATAAAAAGAATAATTTTTAATGTTCTGCATCATTGGACTGATTTTCTTTTTACTTCACTTATCAGTGTTCTGATAATAAAGCGTGCAAAATAACATCCATTTGGGGTAATAAATATAATTATCCTACTTTTTCCTTGTGCAGCTGCTGAAGCTTCTCTTCAAGGGCTTGCACCACTTTGTCTTGTTCGCATAATCGGCTAAGCTTAGTCTAGTGTGGAAGAGAAGGTGGCGATAATAATTAGTGCCACTAGTTGCTTTGCATATTGACAACTGATGCACAGCCTGTTTTTACACACACACACACACACACACACACACACACAAATAGGAAAATATATAGCAGAACCTCATTGCTGTAATCCTAAATTAGACACTAAAGTGGGTATATGAACCAGAGGATTTGGAAATCCATGTATATAATGGTTTTTCTGAGCCAGTGGAGGTCTATGTGTACATGGAGATCTGCTTCAAGGCAAGGAATGCTCCATACGCATCACAGGGAATCTACGATGTGTGCACAGCATGTTCCCTTACAGAGGGCAACGTCTGTACATAGGGAGCTGTGTGTACACACTGGAACTCTGCAAAATACTAAAACGTGCCCAACAGAGGACCATATAACATATAACAGGTTACAGAAACGGTGAAACTTGCAATAGGCTTGTGTACGAGGCTGCTTTATGAAGAAGGGAGGGATGTCTTTTTTGGTAGAGCCAAGCGAGTGGGTAGCTTTGTGTAATATAGACTGTGCGCATTCAGTGCATGGCTCTCTTTGTCCTGCACACATTATATAATACTGCACAATCCTGTTCTTGAAGATCTGGGATAGGATGACCTGTATATTGGGGTGGGGAGTTGATAATGCTGCTGAATTTATAATGGAACATCTGAAAGATAAACTCATGTAGTTATTCCCAGTTGTGGATCAACACAGTGATTACTTCATATGCAGTTATTACACAGGCTACTCTGTACAAACAAGAGAGTATATTTTATGTCTCTGGCCATAAAAAGTCATGTCAAATTTCATTATTGAAAAGAACAGCTACTCTTTTTGTATCCTGTTTTTGAAAAGTAGGGTTCAAAGGTTTCTGATCTCTCAAAGGTGGCTGTGGGCAACATTATACAACTTTCGCAGCCTTTCAAACATAGACTCAAAGTGCATCTCAGCTCTGCTTCAGAAAGGCAGAGAGATGGGACAAACTAATATCATCTTCAACTTGAACTATTTTTATGCGAGTCAAATAAGTCAGTTTAAATAAAACACTTCAGTTCAACATACAACAAGCCAACAGTACTTACATCAATATCCAGCTCTTCTGATCTGTATTTGTACAGAGTACCCCTACATTCATCTTGTGTCAGCTATAATAAGGAAGAACACCACCATCAAACAATTTCACTAAAATTATGCAAAACAGTGTGCAGTCTAAAGTTAACATTTAATTAAGCATAAATTTCTTCAAATTGAAATGTTAAGCACATAATATGCCTGAATGCATTTAATCAACACACACCATGTAAATCTGGAATGCCAAATATGATGGAATGCCAAATATGGATTGTCAGAAAGGGGAAGGTACAACAGAGCTATTTATTCTTGCTATGAAGTTAACCAAAGCTGAGACTGGAATCATGTTCCACTTGTGATCTTCAGAATTTATTAAAATGACATAAATTTAGTTTTGATAATAGTCCAAGCAAGCAAGAACCACATCAAACAAACAAGGAGAGGGAGGATAAATCAGCTTCAGTGATATCAGTGATTTGGTATCATGTAATTATAGAGAACAATGAATAAATTTCTACAGGGGAATTCTGAATATGGAGCCCCATCCTGCCTTTGTTTTATCTCTTAGAAAAACTCAAGAAGAGTTACTTGAGATTTCCCAAAAAGGACATTCTCTGTTGAGACTTACAACATTGCAAACCATAAGCACACTGCCTTTGGCATGCAGGTTCGGTTACTTTTCTGCGCTTCTATCAGCTTTGTTTTAAATAAGGCCTTCAACACAACAGGAATAGTTCTACACTACAGACTTCTTTCTCCAAATGCCTGGTGGATATACAATATTTCCACAAATTTAAAAAATTGGGTAAAAGGAAGTAATATTTACACAGGTTTACCTGGAGGCGCTGCATGGAGGAAAAACAGCCAATTCAAATAGTGGAGGGTTAAATAATTGGGGCTTTACTATGGGCTGGAAAAAAATCATTCAAATTTCTAAGCACCAGCAGAAACTTTAAGTATATGAGATTTCCCAGCCTGGTTCTACTGTATATGGCTCCATTATTATTGATCGTACCTCCTTCCTCCAAGATTATAAACTGCTGAATAGAATGGCAGTGAACACCATCTAACTGGAGTTGTGAAGGCAGATTATCAATACATTAATTTCTTCCCACCTCTAGCTTTTAGACCGCCTATTAGCAAGATACTTTTAAAAAAATCTGACAGGACATAACTATATGAACATTAATTTGAGCAATTTCCAGAAGGGTAAAAGAAAGGGCATTGTTGCACTTTGAAGACTAACAAATTTTATAGTCTTTAGGGTGCCACGAGACTCTTTGTTCCATTTGAGCAAATGCATTTTTGTAGTGTACTAATGAATGGGATACTGGCCAAGCGCGGATGTAACATCCCCACTCTCCTAAGCATCATTAGGAGATTGGGAGCAAGCTGCAGGCTCATGTGCTCCTTACTGCCTCTCCCCTGCCCTCCACTGTTTAACCACAACTACGTCTGCACATCACCAGTAACTGTATTTGATAGTTAAAAGGATTGCCCAGGCAACCAGTTTATAACCGATATTTGAAGAAAAGTTTGCAAACTCTAGTTAAATGGCAATCTAGGTTAACACCAAGATTACAACATGTTTAAAGCAGACATGGAAGGTGGGGGAGAGAAAAGGATGAAACAGGCAAAACCACAACATGATCCCTATCATTACATCTATACTAGGCCAGTGTAATGAACATTTTTACCTTATTTACATTAAAGCATACTTGTTCATTGCCCACACATTAATCACCATCTCTATCTTCACATATACGCTCAGTATTTCTGCATACAGTATAACATTATAAGCCTAATCCCTGTTTTTAAGGGACAACTACAAATGCAAGGATGCGGGGCAAGGGTTTAGCCATACAAGCATTCCAACCACAGAACAGATCCTCAGAAGACTTTTTAAGTGTTTCATTTCAAGGCATATCCTCATGCAAATGCACCGGGTGACAATCTGAGAGTATGCACAGTGTATTAAAGCCATATAAGTAATCTTGCTTTGAAATGAACATTTAATGGAATGAGTACCAGGGGATGAAAAAGCCACAGCACCGTTGTGTGTCATGAAGATTATAGGTTTTAATTTGGTATGATGTTTAGTACCTAACAGGGCTTTCTCATTTGTAAACCCACTTGAAAATGTACTACAGATTTGATCTTGACAGGAGAAAGAATTGAAGAATGGAAATATCTTTTTTAATAGTAAAAATATAGATATGCTCAAACATGGCCAATATAAATCTGGCCAAGCTCACAACAGGAAAAAGATGATAAATATGCATTCATTTGCAAGAATTATGGAGTGGATATGTACATTTTTAAAGATGCTTTGGCATCCAGCTTTCACTTTCATTGTAATTATAAGCAAGTCTTAAAACTTCACCGGTGGTCTAGGTTTTTAAGCCTAAAACTATTTCCCCCTAAAGATACTACTGGTAATTACTTGGTTTCCTTGGAAGATGACAATCTGCTTATTTAAATGTAGCTTAAAAACCACAAGAATACAGAGATGTGTTTTACCCAACCATATATTTTCAATAATAGAACTTGAGACATAATGATGATTCTACATAGGGTTGGTTCACAATAGAGCGAGCCTTACATTTGCATGTTCTCCCCTCTCATGTGCTCCAATTTGCACCAACCCACAGTTTGCAGTTGCACCAAAGCAGCAAGCCACATGATTTGATGCTACATTGAACTGAACGACAGCTAGAATGACAGTAGCTATTCTGTATGCATAGAATTACATGAGGCTACTATTGGTTCCAGAACTGCAGACTGAAAAGGCATTTAGTCTATGGAAGACTTCGAAAGATGGCAACAGCTTTCAATTTCTCTCAGTAATTTGCAAACTTTTTTTCTGGGGAACCCTGGTGTACCTTTGAAGGTTATCACGGTTCTTCATTTAGAATACTGGTAACGGCAATTATGTTTCCTTGAATGGCAGCTCGCCCACAATATACTGAACCTTCACTGATGTCTATTGTGTCTAGAGCTACTCTCAGTTCACATGGAACAGAGCGTGCACCCTTGAACATAGAAGCCCAAAACAGCTGGGTAGTGCTGTTTATTATTCACTGTGTGTTTGTCCTACAAAATGCTCCAGAAACCTTTGTGGTGACTGGGGATTCCTTAGCTGATGCTTCTGAAGTTCTGTGGCAGAAAGTTAATGCGATAAAAGGCTTAGCTGAAGGTAAGAAGTCCAAAGGGAGAACAGACCTCTCTCAGCAGAAACTGGCAATGCCACCTAAACATATGATCTGTTTTACAAGATTCAAACATACTTGATTCTTTTAGAGGATAATCGCGGCAGACCATCACTGAAACTACAGCAGTGAGTGGCTCGGCTCAAAACATCACCATTAAGATTCACTTGAAGGATTATGGGGGAAAAACACCGGAGACATCCCATACCAAAATCTAACCAAAAGACTGAGGCCAAAATTACTATGCTTTTATCCAAAATGCTCCTCAGAGAATACAGTTTTTGCTGAAGGACAGGGTACTGACTCAAGAGACAGTGCCACCTGGTGCCCAAGCAACAACACTGACTATCAGACCTTGCTTTTTAATTCAAGGATTTCCACCTGAGGAGGATATTTCCTCAAATTTCCATCTGAGGTGGTTTTCTTAGGACAAAGGAAGGTGCCTTATACCAAGTCAGACTGCTGGTCCATCTAGCTCAGTAACTCTATTTTGACCGGCAGCAGCTCTTCAGGGTTTCAGATGGGGTCTTTCCCTCCCTTTCTTTGAGGCCAGGGATTGAACCCAGGACCTTCTGAATGCAAAGCATGTGCTCTACCACAGAGCTGCATCTTGTATGGATACCTCTCTCAGACACTCCATGTACAAGGTCTTCTACATGCATACCTGGGTGATCTGGCTGATTATAGTTTCAGAACTTTCAAACACAAAGCCTGAGGGCATCAAAATAGTTTGGCAACTTGGAGAAGGACTAATGAGAGAACAATACAAAACCTCATGTGCAGTCAAAGAGATGTAGCACATGTATGAGTTATAACTATTATGTAACTCCCACAGTTCCCACATCAAGATACACGTGCTTGCAAATTTCAGTGAAAAGCTGAACCCATCACTATCGACATCTTGAAGATGGTGTATCGAATCTAATGTTTATAAAGCAGAATTAAACAGGCTGAGACTTTGAATCAGCCCAAATGTTCTTGTAGCACACATTCTTCTGCTATTGCTATGGTCAGAGATGTGAAAAAAGTAGCTGGTAATATTAATGTTACCTTTAAAAAAAAGTGGCTGGTAACATTAACGTTACTTTAACATAAAATCTATTACTTTCTATCTCCGCCTGAAAATATGCTTGCTTCTGAAGGTGAGTGAAAGGAACCCGATACTGGTTCTAACGCATTTTAAAATGAAAACTGGAAAATACTGGAAAGGTGGGACTGTTACAGCAGCAGCTGCACATCTCCTCTGCAGCCTTTAAGAGCAGGGGTGGGCAACATGAGGCCCTCCAGATGTTTTGGCCTACAACCCCTATTAGCCCTAGCCAGCAGAACCAATGGTGAAGGATCACAGAAGTTGTAGGCTTAAAAAAACACTGGAGGGCCACAAGTGGCCCAGCCTGCATTTTTCAAGTGTCTACTCCTTCCGTTGGAAAGCAGTGTCAACACACAGAGAAGTGTGTTGCAGGTATAATTCTTCTTTGATTTAGATTGACTAAGGATGGAAAATGACGGGTACTTCCCATGGTAGCCACTTTAAAGTATCCCATGCAGTGGCTCTGACTGCATGTGTCCTCTGTGTGCTCTAGCCATGCAGAGCGCAGAGTGCTACCATGCGCCTCCCCCGCTTCCCTGGGTTTCCAAGCAGTTGTGGGAATATGATACTGGTAACGTCAGGCTCACCATCAGGCTGGGGCTTCCACACATTATACGCGTCCACCATGTGGTAAGCTGCTGCCTGTTACCAAATTTAAAAATAAGTTATTTGTGTTTTGCAACCCACATACAACTTTCAGCAGCTAGCAATCCAATAACATGCAATGCAACTCAAGTAAGGAAGCCTCATGAAATCATGAACAAAGATTTGAAAATCTTTTTAATCATTTGGCTCAGAACCTGAAAAGCCACAGAAAGCTCTGGCTTGTGAAGAGTGGGTTGAATGTGGACTGGAAACTGTGACAAAGATCCAAGTGAAAGATTCACTCAGAAAAAGAATTTTAGGCACTAACTGTTCTGGCATAGAACCACCCACTCACTTTACATACCAGTTGCTACTTCTTTTACTCGTCCTTGTGAGTTATTCACAGAGTATGTTCAAGTATTTTAAATCCCATGGGAATATTTCAGAATTTAAGTTCAGTGATTCAGTGCAGGATGAGCTGCAAAGGTTACCATTTGCATATCCCAATTTATATACTTGATGCTAATAAACATAGTATGTTGGAAGTCTAGTTCTTCAAGCTGTGTTTTGCTTAACACACAAGATTAAAAGCTGTGAAAACAACACTTCCCACCTGTAAACTCAATTCCATTAAGCCTCAAAGGCCTTCGCTAGAGGTACCATGCATCCAGGAATAATCAGGCAGTTCAGCCTGCAAGACCTTCTAGGGTCAAACAATCAAGTATGGTGCTAACTCAGTGCAAAATGATGAAATAATTTTATTCCTTCCAACCTAATGAAAAGCGAAATAAAGTAATTAGGAAGCTAAAGAAAATGCTAAAAACGATCTGTGCCTAAATGACTCTTTTTTCCCCCATTCCAACCTGCAGAACCTTCCTTAGAGATTCTATTTTGGGAAATAAAACTGGGTACAGACTTAGCTGTAATTGGTTGATGCAATCTCTAGTCTCAGCCAAGTAGCAGATAGTGAAGATAACATGTTTCCTCCATTTTAATAAACTTGTACACTGTTTTTTTTTAAACTTATGTGAATAATAATTCACAATAGGAAGCAGGGGAGAAAACATGTTAACTGAAAAGCTAACAAAGCACATGTTTGAGCAAAATCGTAATGGCACAGAAAGTATTTCATCACACAGTTACTGCTCACAGGAGGCACTGCACTGTTCCCTGAAGCTGTGGAAATTTTTTGCCCATGTTGGCAAGGTTAGCAAGTCTTTTCCCAAGAGGGCATCTGTGCCTTTTAGCAACTGCTTAGTGGACAGACGTTTGGCAGTTGCAGGTTCTCCCATCACAGCTACAATGACAGAAGCTGCATCTGCCCAAGTTCTCTGTCATGCAGCTATTAAAGAAGAGGAATGGTCTCCAGGCATCAGTGGCCTTACATGTTGGTCAAAGCTCAAGTTATGAGAGTCACTTTCGGTTAGGAACTAGAGAGCCCCTAAGCTCATAAACTGAAAAAATAATGCCATTACTTGAATAAAAAAAGAAAAAAAAGAAAATGGGGCAGGGGAACACCCATAATGCCAAACATTTTATTTGGTACATAGTGAAATCTCTTGACATCAATATGATGTTCAGGGAAAAATCATTATACTAATGGATTTCTAACAGACATGTTGATGTTATATTTCCATTCAGCACATTTCCCCTCTGAATATTTTAATCATGACTCAAGACTGAGTTTGTTTGCTGTGACTTTCTGAACACACTGCCCTTAGGAGCTATAGCCCCCAGATCAAAATTATTTTGATCCTTTTTAACTCCCAAGGGCAAAAAAGCGACTGTCCAGGAACCTATAACAATTAGTAAATTCATTCCTAAAATGAGAAGCTGCCAGAAATGACAAGGTAAACACCGCTGGCATGCTTTTGCATTTGCATTAAACCAAAATGAAGACGTTCCTTAAAAGGAAAAAAGAAAGAAAGAAAATAAAGCAAATTGCATAGATCCATGCTACGACAAATGTTGGAAGCTTGTTGGCATTGTTATGAATTTACTGGATTAACCTGAAGAAAACAGCAATTTGCCAAATATTCTGAAACATTAAGAGTTGTCCGAAGGAGTTCACTCAATACTCAATGACAAGTACGTTCAGCAAAGCCATGCTAGCGATATTGCAACGTTTTATAAGCACGGATGACTTGTGGTTTTCCAAAACAAATAGGAGGAACACCAATGTTATGGGTAAACTGGAGGGGACAACCAAAAACTGTCACTGAGGAAAATTTTTGCAATGATAAAAAGCAATTTCATTCACTATCCAAGACCTTACTTGATGGTACAGTTGTGGTCTTAGCGCCGAGTTCTCAATCATAGTGTGAACCATGATGATTAAAGGTTCATTCTCTTTCATCTATTTCAAATCAGGAGGAGCATACAGCAAACATCAGTTTACAGCACGGCTAGATTTGAAAGACGACACTGTAAATATAGCCTCTACTTTAATTGTTTTCTATTAGTGCAGCAGTTCATATTTCCTCTCATGAATAGTAAAACTGAACATTTGAAAAGCCTGGTAAGTGCAAGCTAGAGAAACTATGAATTTAAACTAGAATGCCCTACAGTTCATATTAGGTTTAAAACAATTCTTATCACTAAGAAGCATTTTAGATGTTCCTCTAAGAAAATTAGTGAGTATTTCTGAAACAGCATTAACAAATTGATAAGATGGACTAAGAGCTAGTTTCATTAAAACACCTCACACACATAGCCAGCTTTAGAATGTAAAGAACACCTCAACTATCTTAGGGATAGTTACGCATCATGAAGAATGGGCAAAACATGAGGTCTAAGATAGTTGACTATCTGTCAATATAGGCCCTAGGGATTGGATACAAGACAGCTGGTTTGAGTACAGTCCATTTTTTTCTCAACACAACAATTATTTTATGGGAAGTGGCTATCTTTTGCTGAAAACTTGCATTGAGTCAATTAAGAGCTATGCCATGGCACGCAAAAAAGAAAAAAGAAGAAAAAAGAGAGAGCATTGCATAACCAAAATCCTAGTCCAGGCCACCAAGACTTGTACTTGTAACATCTTTCACAGTGTGAACTGCAATAAATGTAAGCCCTCCTGGACTGTGAATGTTCATTTGTCAGTGGTTTTAGAAATACTTCATGATCCTCAATATAACAGCATAACATGACTATAAGCAGGTGGGGTTTTTTGTTTTTGTTTTTTTGGGGAGAATATATAGTTACTATATTTACCTAGCTCTAATGCCCATCATTTGCACATTTCCGGCAATAATCATTTTCATGATTGTACCACAATTATTTGTATTAACTGCTCCTAAAGACAATGTTTAGAACAACTCTGTGTTGATTTTTTTTTAAAGAGAGTCAGTAATAGATTTGGGAAGCGGCAACCAAGCAGTTTCTGAACATCTTCCATTCATTTCAATGGGGCTTATAAGCCTCATTGAAATTAAAGAAGGATGAATGCTTGGAAAACTGAGCCTCTAAGGCAGAGGTGGACAACTTCAGGAGATCATCAGGCAGCCATTTTGTCCCCCAGCCCCCCCCCCTTTGCAGGCCACACTCCTGCTGCCAGTGCTCCGATTTGCTGCCCATTTTTGGTGGCAAATCACTATGGAAAACCACACTGGCCAAATTTAGCAGTGTACTGTTCTGTAGTGGTTTGCAGCTGATTTTCAGCCGCAAATAGACTTTTTTGTCACTGCGAATTTCAGCGGCGGCAAGCTGCAGGGTCTGCGCGGGGGGGGGGGAGTAGGGGCCGCATGTGTATTGCACACCCCTGCTTTAAGGCTTCAGTTTAACCAAAACGGTGTATACGCATTTAAATCAGCTCGAAGAAATATGCCAATTTACATTCAGACATATGGTAAGCAGTTTGTGGGTTGCCCTTAACACCGGAACCCACTAATGTACTGACTTGGGGAGCAATTAGTTAATGCTACATGGCAATATAATATAAAATCTAACTCTGAGTAAGTGGCACAAGATGATGGGGACTGGGAGAGGGAGAAAACTGAGAGAACTACAGTGCAGGCCTACTATTTCTACAGCCATGCCAGCATAGCATGGTGGATCTGTAGCTCTTGCCAGGCTACACATCTGGAGCTCATTTTCCACCTGTATCTGAAGAAGGCAGCTCATTAATCTTGAGTGTGGGTGGGGGCACTTGCTTTTTCAACTGCGGCAGGAGAATGTCCCGCAGAAATGATTGGGTACTGTTCCCAAAGCATGTTAAGCATTTTATGGGCAGCACTGCAGAATAAATATCAGATCCTGAATAACAGAACAGTATTTCTCACAAAAATTAGCTAACGCCAATTATAATCCACAGGCTTTTCTGAAATAAAAGTAGCAGTGTGGTGCATTCAGTAAAGTCCCTGAAATTTAATTCATTCCAGTGAATTTGTTTTTCTTTTCTTTTTTTTTATTAGCAGAAGTGGCGAGATATTAGCTCTTAAAAACTGTTAATCATTTCCCTAAGCTGAGGCTACTCTATTGTACTCCACTCTATTGATATTAAGATCCTAGCTGTCAAGCAGAGACAGAAAAAAAACTGCAGTCTTATCTTAAAGATTGGTGTTCTTTGTTTTAACAATTTCAATGCTGATTCAATGAGATAACACTATGAAGATTTACTGGAAACATTTGAACCATTGCAGTACCAGTTCTCAGCAGAATTTTGTGTGCCCTCCCTTGTAATATAGCTGTCAAAACTCCACAAAGGACCAGAATAACGTTTATATAAATACTATTAGCCCAAATCCAAAGCTGTGTAGGCATTCCAATGGAAACACGGAACGCACAACGAGCATCATCTTCCCCATTCACTGCAATGGTGGGCCAGATTAATGCGTGATGCAGGTTGCCTGTTTAACTTCAATTTATTAGCATTTTCTGAGTAATTTGATCATAGACATACTGCTCAGGGTCACAGGAATTTGCTGAACCTCAAGAGGGTTCAAGAAGGGCAGCTGCTCCAGGGGCCAAATCCTGGAGGTGCCAAATGACCGCCCTGAAGATGGGTGGTGGCAGCGAAGGTGCTCTGGCTTCTCCTATTTCTTGCAACCTGTGCCCAGTGCTGGGAAGGCCATAGCAACATGCCCCTCTGCTGCTGGAAGACCCATTCGCCCCACCGCTCTGAAGCAGTGGGCCAATGTCTACCTCTCAGGGGTTTCCAGAGTGAGACATTGGCCTGCCCAGCACTCTGGAGAGTGGCACTGGCCACTCTCCTGCTCTCTGCAGCAGGAGACCCACTCAGCATTGTTCTCTGGAGTGCTGCCCGCCTAACGTCTAGCCTAGCTCTGAGAACTACAGGCCTGTGGCTCATGCTGGCTCAGCTTGTCTGAGTGTGGAAAGCTAAGCAGGGTCAGGTCTAGTTATTACTTGGGTGGGAGACCCCTCCTCTAATTTCCTGCATTGAGCAGGGGGTTGGACTCGATGGCCTTGTAGGCCCCTTCCAACTCTATGATCTATGAATCTATGAACCCCTCAGAGCTAGACATCAGGTAGGTAGGCTTTCTGGGAAGCCCTTCCGGCTGCTTCAAAAGATGCAGGAGAAAGCAGCTGGGAGGTATTCTGGGTGAGGTGGCTTTGAAGATTGCTTGCGCTGCTGTGGCACAGGTAACCTCCAGGGCCACCTCAACCAGAATCCTTCACTTTAAGCAAGGACCCCTCAAAGTGAAGAATAGAGAGGAAGGGAGGCGGTAGTCCTGCATTGTTGGGGAGTATAGAGGAATAGGAGGATGGCAGCAGAAGCGGTGCTGCTGGTGGTTGCCGCCACTGAGGAAGAAGGAAGAGAAGAGAGGGTGGTAGCATCTCCACCAGGGTGCCAAAATACCTGGAGATGAGACTGCAGATCTGATCCTAAAATTAACCATGCTTTTTACTCAAGGGCCTAGATATAACATTTTTGGGGCAGTCCTTCTTCTGTACAGCTACCATCAACTGAGTTGTAGATGTGCTGCATTATCAGTGATGTGTCAAGTCAAATATGTGCTCTCACTTCAGGAAGCAGATAAGGAAACAGAGCAAGTCAAGAAAGAACTCAACTCTTGTGCTAACAATCAGGCAGGAACATAAAGATAATGGCTAGAAATTAAATTTCAATAGTTTCATTCTGTGCAGTTTTTTCTTGAAGGAAAATTATTTTCTGAAAAACATGACTATGATGGGAAGTATAGTTTATGCCCTAAGTTAAATGTTAGTATTTATTTAGAATGTAGAGATGAGGCAGACAAAATTCAGGAATAATTACTGTGATGAAAATTATCTTCCATTTTAGTACTATTCTAAAAAAAATAAAATCTGTTTGCATTCCACATTAGAAGTGCCATGTAAATGACTGAATCTATTCAAATATTGGCTCATGAATATTATATCCCTTTTAGTAGACCAGCTGAAGCATTAGGGTAAGAGTAGCAAGGAAACAGAAGAGGGATCTTAGCAACCAAACTTGTGTTAGTTACACTTGGGGAAACATTGTTACTACCTGCCCTGTAAAATTTTAGTGGGACGGCACCATAAAAAGTTTAATGATGGACGACAGAGTCAACATATTACTAGACATAAAATGTACAAGAATAAACTATGAACCCCACCTGATGATCCAAATATATGGCATTCCTTTGAAGGTGATGAGAAAGAATCTCATTCTAGAAACCAGCATTCAAAGAGGAAGAAGGAAAGAAAGGGACAGATAGGAAGATGTGAAAACGGTCAGGCAGAAATGAAAAAGAGCTACAAGTTCTAATTGCAACCATTTTTAGTTAATACTTGCATATTTCTTCAACAAAAACTGTCAAGATGCAGAGAATACAAGACAGCTACATTAAATTTTGGATCTTCCTAGAATTTACATTAGCATTTTGAAGAGCCAGTCAATATTTCAGTGATACAAAGAAGCAAAAATATAACCAAATATATGCTCTGTTTAATAAAGCATTAGTTTGCAATCACAGATTTAGTAAAATTAGCTACAAAAACTGTATCTTAACATCAAAACAAAATGAAGATAAACCATCATGGTCATGTTGAATTTACACAGACAACTATAAACCCTTTGATCCACGTGCACTTTTCCTGCATCTAAATGCCATTTACAAATCATTTCAATGACGAGAAAATAAAATGAAATTGCCATGGTAGTAGATCATATTTATCACTACTCTTACCTACTTTGGCTTCAGATTTGTGTGCAATCTGCATAACTTTCAAAATTTGGATTCAATTACAGTGAAATGTATTTGAATGCATTCCTTTCTCTATTTTGATTGTAATGTATTCAACATCCACATCAGAACTCAAAGGGTTAATAGCAGACCACCACAGATGCCCAGAAACAACAACACTCTAAAAAGAATCTACATTAGAGGAAGTCGGCACCAATGGTACAATGCAAGTTTAGATTAATGAATGGCTAAGAATTAGTGAAGATGGCATATGACAAACATCACTTCATAGCTGACCTTTGGACTGCTGGCCTCAAGTTTTAGTTGCATGAGTTGTGCTAATGTGTGTTCCCGGATACTACTCAGTTCAGCTTGCTGCCTTCTCAGCTTTATAAGCAGCAGCGTGAGCTCCTCTGGCTGAAGGAGTATCGTGTGAGAAGCCAAAGAGTAGAAAATAGGTTAATCCTTGTCCTGAACAAAACTTCAGATTCATACTCGCATTTGATAATGCTGGCTGTCATCTACATCCAAACTGCATTAAACCCTTTGAAAGAAACAACATTTTCCAAAGAGTCTGACTAAAACTAAGAGGCGGCGAGAAGAATCTTAACATTGTAAAACTTTGGAGGCTCAGATGGCACAACTTTAAAACACAAAGGCCACATTCGCACGTCACACTAAACCATCGTTTAATACTACGTCCATAAGCAGGAACAAACTGTAGTGAACCTTGGACTCACGTGCTCCTCTCCTTTTCCCATGTGCCCAGGAGAAGTAGTCTGGACATTTCTGCTTTTCCTTGACTGCAGTTTGTTGTGTTGTCCAGACTGACAAACTGTGGTTAACATGAACTATGCTTATTTTCAAGCAAGCCATCTTCAACCTGTAGTTTCTGAAGCTGACTTGCTTGAAACTAACCACAGTTAATGTTAACCATAGTTCTGGATCAGGATGACATAGCAAACTGTGGTTAAGTAAAAGCCAGATTGAAAGCTTCCAAACTCCTCCTCTCAGTTGGGCAGGAGAAGGAGTGGAACTGCATAAGCCTGAGGCTTGCTGTGGCTCATGGCTGCTTTTGTGTGTCGCACTAAACCATGGTTTAGCATGGTGTACAAATGCAGCCACAGGCTAGTAATTTTGTGGTGAGGAAGGGAGCAAAAACTCATGATGGTCACAAGATAGGAAGAAATTACAGAGGCTGTGCATACCCAAATCTGCGTGATAAATTTTAAGAGAATAGGAAGCGACAGAAACTAACTATGGTATCTGAGTAATGTATTCGAAGTCTGGTGGGGAAAAAAAGCAAAGACTGATATATATACACACACACACACACACACACACACACACACAACCTTGTACAGAAATAAGCATTGTAAAAATGCACTATTAAAGTTGGTAGATTGAACAAACAACTTTTCACTTTTTCTCTTTCAAAACAGCTACCGTAGGTCTTTTTGAAAGACATTTTCTCAGACACATCTCAGAGTATTTTTGTTAGACCAGGCAGTCATTATAATTAACTTAAAGGTACAAAAGGAAGGTCTTGATGCTTGAAAATCAAGGATGAAATAAGTGACATGAATAGCCCAAACTCAAACATATTCTGGGGGAACTCCATGTCTATGACCCATAAGCCTGCAATCGCATGGACACTGAAGGACAGTGGATCTTCTGCTCCTTGAACCAAAGTGGCTACTAGAAATATAGCTAGTGCTCTACAATAACTCATGTTATTCAGACTTGTGGCAACTTCAAAAGGATCCTGTGCAGTGACCTGGAGTAAAGGATCAATTATGAACCTTCCCTGTGGTCCCATCAGCATCTACTGCAGAGAACCATTCTAGCTCCTCAAAGGTCTTATTAACAGACTGTTTCCTCTCACCCAAATTTTAAACTTTGTACAATGCATGGCATGCGTCTTTTCCCTAACAAAAAACTATATCTGGTTGTATCTGCTTTCCTGTTCCCCCTCAACCTGCACCCTGATCCCAGCCTTCCATAGTTCAATACTGAACTTACCTGTTTAACTTTGTGAACAGAGTGTCTTGATATACAAGTGACGTCTTGCAATACAAGTACTGTAGTACGGCTTACATTAAAAATTTCTGTACAAATATTTTTGGGGGGATTTCGTTTTGATATAAGAATGTTTTGGATTACAAGCACGTTTCTGGAACGAATTATGCTCTCAATCCAAGGCATGACTTGGATTGAGATACGCAGACATCCGTATACAGTAATCCATTGCAGCTCTATGAAGCTTTGGAATAGGTGTTTGACTGTGGTGTTTTTAGGTGAGCCACATGAGTTCCTGGATTTTGTAATAGAATCTTTTATACCCTCAGATGCTGCCAGCATGGCTAATGACAAGGGATGCTGGGAGCTGCAGTCTGGCAACATTTGGTGACCCAAGGTTGGGAACCACTGCCCTAATGTGTTATTTACTACCGTATCCCTAGATTCCTGCACTTCCTGCAACCTGAGCTGCTAGTAAATCTATCAAAAGCTTGCCATTAATTATGGGTACCAAAGCATATAAAATAACTTTTCTGTGATACAGCTGTGATGTAGACACAGGGGGTCTGATTTGCACATGTAGCTCTACATGTGCAAGACCCTTGTGATTTGTCACATCTGCAAGACTATCCTGAGCCATGGACTGCTCCTGATGTCCCACTACTCACATGGTGCATTTTTTAACATACAAAAACAGGACAGCCCAGCTCAACGCAGACATCCGTATACAGTAATCCATTGCAGCTCTATGAAGCTTTGGAATAGGTGTTTGACTGTGGTGTTTTTAGGTGAGCCACATGAGTTCCTGGATTTTGTAATAGAAATACTGAACTGAATACATTCCTCAGCGAAAACATATGGTTTTAGCGATTGTGGCTATGTTTAACACAGTCCAGCAGAGGGAGCAAGGTATTTTCATATCTTTAAGAACTACCAAGTTTCATAATAATTACCGGTAACGTATATTCCTCCTATATATTCATTGGTGTATCACTTGGACAAACATAATTTAGGAATCAACAGAAAAACATTGCCCAGAAGAAATTAAGGCTTCAATTAATAAAAGTAGTCATGGTTGAGCCAAAGGCCTTTCGAAAAAGTTTGTTCAAATCTACAGCCCATGAACGAAATCTTAGGTATTGAACAGTAAAATCCTTTTAATGATGTGAATAAAAATGTGCAATTAGCGGGTAGATAGCTTCTTTTCATAGGATAGCACAGTGTATAACAAACTGCCTACAGCGCCAATTTTCTAGCTAACTGTGACTTCCATTCTGTAGTAATGAAAAACTCCGGTAATTGGTATTTCCCCTCCACAACTGAATTAACAACTTAATGATAGGTCAATCTGTGAAATGAACAACAGTAAAACCTTAAAGGTATCTTGTTGTTGTCTGAGATAAAATACTAACATGGGTCAAAAATCAATTATTTCCAGATAGGAACTATACAGTACAGATGACATTTAAACTAACTAAATAAAAAGCAGCACAGTTCCCTTGCAAAATTTAATACATCCAAATAGGTTTGACCTCTTGGAAGGAAACCCTTTATTTATTGAAATAAGCAAAAACGGAAAGTGCATTTAATACAGGTTCTACAACCAGAATAGCAATTGTGCTGCATGTTGTATTTTATGGGTTGTTCTTAAATAAAAAATGATGGGCTAAATATAAAAATGCCACTCACCGTTTTGCCTTGCAAGCTCTGGGGAGTAATAGGCTGTACACTCAGACCTGCTGGCATCGACCTTCTGTCAGGCACAAAGACATGCTGCTATGGGGAAAAAACAACAAAAAAGTATGCTATAATTCAGGATGCCTGTCAAAGCTTTTAGAACCAAAGGTTAAGTGTGATATTTTAAATATGATTTTTCAAGTCAACTTAGGGTTTATGAAAGTTGTCCAAAGTGAAGGTGCTAGTTAATAACTTGTCAATACAAATACACTGAAACAGCACCACTTTCATCTCAAACTTTACAAATATCAGAAGCCCCAGAAGTCCAGAAAGCACTCTTGACTACAAGTAATAAGGATTGATTCATTTATTTATTTTAGAAAGTTACATCCCAATTTATTTCCACTAGGAACTCAAGGCATTTTACAAATGAAAAATCAACATATAACATAAAAACGTACATAGCATTCCCTATTCCTAATAAGATAATAAAACCACAATATTAACACAGCTCATACCATTTAAGGCCCCTAATTACCTGAAAAAGGATCAATGAGTGCTCGCCTGGAAGCAACTGCTATGTCCAGAAGCTAAAGCGGGACAAGTTTATACACAGTCCAACACTGGATAAATACACTAGTTTGCTAGGTTGCTCCCTGATTCTTGGCATGCATCTATTTCTCTTTTTCAGATACATAAACCATTGTTGTGATAAGTCTTTAGGTACAGGACTTGGCAGTCGGGACCATTCCTGTGATTTAAAGACAATATGGGACATGGCCCTTAAAGTGCCACAGGAGTAATACTTGTAATGTAATAATTACAAGTACCACAGGAGTAATAACTTGTAATAATTGCATATGGAGTGAACACTCTAAAGCAGGGCTCTCCAACCTTGGGTCCCCAGATGTTTTTGGCCTACCACACCCAGCATGGGTGTGGTAGGCCAAAAACAACTGGGGACCCAAGGTTGGACAGCCCTGCTCTAAAGGCAACTTCTCACACATCAGCACTTTGTAAAAGGATACAGATGCCCAAGTGCAAAATATACTCCAATCTGTTGAGAAGAGTACATGCATGTAATATTTGCTGTTTTTTCCCATTCAGACACATAGAAGCAGTGAACGGAAAAGATCAAGCTCTCACTCTTGTTTATTTGAACAGGTATGTGGTGAACACAAGGGCCCTTCACAACAGATGTGGTGTGCATGATTTTCCACTCAGAATCTGTGAACAATAATAAGACATACAAGGTCCTGTCCTAGAATATGAAATAGAAATATGGATTCAAGCCTACCATTTTGCCATTTGACAATTTTTAAAGCAACTTATACTCTATTTTGAATCCATTATTCCAATGTGTGGGAAGCTATCCATGCTTCTGTAGTGTGGGGGGAGGAAGAGGTCAGATCATATGACACCTACACTGCACCAGCTGCACTGGTTACTGGTGCATTTCTGAGTCCAATTTAAAATGCTGGTTTTAATCTTTAAAGCCTTAAACGGTAGGGGGGCAAGTTACCTGAAGGACCACCTTCACTCCTATCATCGTGCCCACACCCGAGCAGAGGCCCTTTTCACTTCTCCACCTCTAAGAGCAGTTAGTGGGCAAGTACACGAGAGAAGGCCCCAAATAACTGGTATGGGTTGCCATCTGTCAGGCCCCATCATTGAAAGCTTTTAGGAAGGCACTGAAAACTTTTGCTGTTTTATCATGGACCACCATCTAAATCCTTGGATGGAATTTATTGTATGGGTTTTTTTCTTGTAAGCTGCCTGGGAAGGCTTTTGCCCTAGAAATATCTTAAACAAACAAATTGCCCAGGCAAACCTTCTTTCTTCCTCACCTGAAGGGGGAGAGAGCCTCGGTCTTTGCCATCAGGGCTTGGCTGGTTTCAACTGCTTTGCCATACCCACAGTGCTAGGAGTTGCTGCTGCTTTTATGGTGTATGGAGGTGCTTGTGCGGTCTTCAGGACAGCGTGGGGACTTTTCCCATCTTGCCTGCCCTGGTGCTCTACTACCAAGAGATAGCCAGGAAGAGAGTTGCCATGAGGATGAAGGGACTCTGGTGAAAGGAAGGTCTCCTTCTGCTGACTGAGGGTGGGTTACCTTGTGCTTTTTCTTTCCTTTTTTTTTGCTGAGAGTTTGATGTGGATGAAATATCTTATTGTTAAGTCTCAACATGGACTGTATAGTGAATTGTTTAATATGATTATTCCTTATTATTGGATATTGTTAACTGACTTCCTGGTACGTTTTGTGCTTATTTAAATTTTGATGTTTTAAAATGAACGGTAATTGAGTTAATGGTGTATTATCATTATCGTGACAGTATTTGTTTTATGAACCGCTTTGAGCACAATGTATTGTGGAAAATGTGGTATATAAATAAATTGACTATGACTATACCTGTCCTTGATCCTTTCCCCCTTCTTCACAGAGTCCTAAAGGTGAGTGGCCAGTAGTAAGGATAAAATGGGATAATGAGCTTCTGGGAAGAAATGTATTACATACAAATAGGATGGATTATGATCCCCAAATTACAAGTTATGTCCCTTACAAGGATATTTTAACTAGGTGGATTAGTCCAACACATCACTCAGATGGTTTAGAATGGGGAAATCAGAGAGGCAATTCTGGCTTGATGCTAAGAGCATAGTATCATTCTCGAGTGTCCACTGGAGTAAGAGTTTAAGAGCAGCCGAGAGGTATTGATGGGAGAGTGATGAGGAAAGTGGCATAAGGAGGAAGGAAGGAGATGGGCCTATGAACCACTATTACTGCTCCAACGGCAAGACCATTTCCTGAAAATATCAACTATGAAGCACTTGTGCTCAGGTAAGGACTGGAGTTTCCTCAGTATGAAAAGGGTCAGGGCTCTGTCATAAAATAGGACGTTGACAGTTCCTGCAGGAGCCTCAGTTGGGACCTTTCCATAAGCAGTTAAAAAAAATATATTTAAAAAAAATTGAAAATACGCTGCAGGGAGCACCGGCAAATGAAAAGGAAAGGTAAGTATCTTTCATCCTATACTTGAGATTCTCTGTCTCCATTATAGCCAGCTCAACATTCTCAGTTCTATGCAGGTTCTCTCTACCACATAGGTTTACAAAACAGTGTTTTCTAATTGGCTCCTCTTAAATGGTAGCATTACATTTAGTATTTCTCCTGTGAGCCACATGGTATCAACACACTATGGAAATACTGGTTCCAATTTATACACAACATTTCATAGATAGATAGATAGATAGATAGATCATAGAGTTGGAAGGAGCCTACAAGGCTATCGAGTCCAACCCCCTGCTCAATGCAGGAAACTAGAGGAGGGGTCTCCCATCCAAGTAATAACCAGGCTTGACCCTGCTTAGCTTTCCACACTCAGACAAGCTGAGCCAGCATGAGCCACAGGCCTGTATTTCATTGCAGCAAAAGTTATTGAAGTAATAGATTTGCTTAGAAAACCAGTATCTCACCTTTGTATGATGTGGCCTATGTCTGCGGTCAATTGTAACATCTCCTCTTTGCACTGGCGAGGACACTTCTGACCTGTAGCTCCTCTGCGGGGAGTATCCTTGGAAACCTGCTATTGAACCATGGGAAGGTGATGTGGGAATCAAATGCATTGTTTGATCAGATATATTAATCATGGTTTGGGGACTACTTAAAGTACCGTGTCTAGTAAGAGTTGTTTGCTTATTGTAAAACTGCCGTTGTTGCCATTCGTAGAGTTGCCACATGGTGTCATCTCGCATAGATCTCCTTTTGTCCTCAGCTGGCAGTGATCCAAGGCTCTTGTCATAAATAGATGGTGTTACACTGCAGATGCTTTCTGGCCTGGTTTTGGTGTTCCTTGGTAGGGTTCGATAACCTTCTGGATACCGAGGTACAACTTGGGCTCGATGGCTTGGCATGTTTCTTGGTAAAGTTTGATATGAAATTATGCTGAAACAAGAAATCTCTTTCAGTAATTCAAAATATAAGTAGCTATGGAAATAAGCTGCACTTAGGTTTTCTTCTTCCCTATTCTACAATACAAATTACAATACAAATGATTTTTTACTTGGGTACTTTACCCCAAGCCATATAAATATATAAAATCTAGTCCTTGCCCCCAACACACAAACAATAATATTGGGCAGAGACAGGGTGCTCTTTTGCCAAGGCCTTATTCTGTTGCAGCCAATCTGTGAATATACCCACAAGGCATAGTGATGCAACACGGATGGGGCTGCATAAAAATCTATACAAGATTTCCTTAAGTAAATCGTGAAGTGTTTGAGAGATGCAGTAAGTACAGTAATACCTTGGATTGCAAGTAACTTGGTTTGAGAGCGTTTTGCAAGACAAGCAAATTTTTTAAATATATATCTATATATCTATATATATCTATATCTTGATATACAAGCGACGTCTTGCAATACAAGTACTGTAGTACGGCTTAAATTAAAAATGTCTGTACACATTTTTTGGGGGGGATTTCATTTTGATATAAGAGTGTTTTGGATTACAAGCACGTTTCCAGAACGAATTATGCTCTCAATCCAAGGCATGACTGTATACTTTTTAAAGATAAAAATGGGTGTTTCAGAGAAAATGGCTGTTTTAAGCCTGGTGAAATATGAATTATGGAAGCAGAATCCACACATTATGAAGATATTGTTCACCTATATATTTTTTCTTTTACAAATCATATTACCATTGTCTGACATACTAAAAAGGTAGATGAAACTTAGAAAAGGTGGTACATGCTTGTACACTTTAATTTCCTGGTTATAATCCTAGGTGCTCTGAAACACCCAATTCCCAAGTTTTTACATACCAAGTAGTTCTCCTTCATGATCATTATCCCACCTGAAGTGCAAAGAGGAGGGGCATATCACTGGTGGTATTTGGCCCCAAACAATACCAGCTCCTTGAGTGCCCTTGGGTTAAGATACTATTAATGTCCACCTGCACTTACTGAATCTGCTTTCTCACTGCCATTGACGTCAGCTGTTGCTCCTCCTTTTCATCATCATTGCTATCATCTGCTTGCTTGCCAAGCAAGAAGACAATGAGCAAGCATGTGGCCCTTCACGCTACCACCATTATCTGGGCCAGGGGAAGGGGAAGGTGAATAAGCAGGTTTCAAGGGTGAAGAGGAGGCACGAGTCCAGTGACCCCCCTGGTGGGGTGTGGGTCCTCAGCAAGTGCATGACCATGCCAACCCTGGCCCAAAAGACCACAAATATGAGTCTTATTTTTACTGACTGATTCCTGTAAAACCTCTTGCAGTTACAATGTGGTTTAAGTAGGGATGTCGGAGAAATCCGCAATGGATTCAAATGAGTTCGGATATCTATGAATCCAACTCACGGATTCCAGAGCGGATCGACTTTTCCCAAGTCGCACAGATTCCATGGACTTACGGACTGGTTTTTTTTTCCTTTCAGGAATTTTATGCAAATCTAGTTGTAGAAAAATAAATACAAATACAAATACCACCACCACCACCACCACCAACAACAACAACAACAACAATAATAATAGAAAGAAAATGTGCATTTCCCCCCATAGGCTAAAGCATGAAAATATGCATTTTGGGGGGAATTTGCACATTTTGGGAGGATCTGTGCATTTTTGGAAATGCAAATTTGCGCAATTGAGAATGAACACAAGTTCAGGTAATTGAAAAAAGTCCAATTCCGTCAATGAACAGACAATGGAATGGAAGGTGCCTGACAATCCGTGAAATGCAGATGGAATGGAGTTAACACAATTCGTACATCCCTCGGTTTAACATCCCTTGGTTTTATATGCTAGCACATCTATAGTGAGGAGTGAAAATTAGCTGACCTTCAAGCACAGCTACGCAGTCACAGCAGTGTAACTGAGAACTAACAAGATAGTTCTCAAAAGTGTGAATAGCAAGAATCCTTTGATAGAGATGGGAAGAGATCAAACTGAACCACCAATTTAACCACAGTAAAATCAGCAAGAAAAACCTCCCAGCATGTTTTTTGTTTTAGGGCGGCAATAGTCCCTATTTTTCAGCTGCATCATGGAGTCATCTGTAAGCAAGGAGAACAGTCATCTGTACTGAAACAGATCTGAGACATGCTTGGTCTCATAGGGGTGATCCTATGATGATGTATACTTATGTATGTTTAAGGAAAGACAGCAGTGAGGATAAAAGGGACAACACTATGAGCTCCTTGGAGGAAAGCAGGGGATCCAAATAGCAGAGATAAAAATGCCCTTTCATGCTCACAATCTCGCATATGCACAGCGAAAGTCAGTATTACTCAAATGGAAGGGTGGGGACACCCTACTCCCTAGACTACTGCTCAAGGGGCCATCATCAAACCCATTCCTCTACTGATTACGGTTGGAGGCCAATGCCCAGGTTCTTAGCTGCCATGCTTCCCCATGATGATGCATCCTTATGTATGTATAAGGAAAGATCACTGTGCTGGCAGCTACCACAAGAGAATGTTGTGGACAAGGAAGGGGAAATGTGTAGAAATGTAGGTGGTGAGTTGGTGAGGCTCAGTGGGTCTGACTTAACAGACTAGTGAAGATGCACAGCCATAAAATGAGCCTTCTAGATTAAAGAACACGCAAAGCCTTGTTCTACTATTCCCTCCTAAGGTTTAGCAGTTGCCTGGTATCCCCTTGGCTCATTATGCCATGGACTATATTTCGTAGCTTTACATCTCCTAGTTTTAAAAGCTCAACTATTTTTTCCACAAGGATAAAACTGAATAATAAACTTAAAAATTATGAAGTCCTTCAGTACTGTGCTGTACTAATCTAATGTTATAAATCAGTTGGCCATTTGTGACTAATAGTTGATCTGTCCAGTTAACCCTTTCTTCCCAAACTGACCAAATTTCCAAGTCTGCTTGGTGGTCCTTACCCTTATTATGGTGTTATGCAATGACAGTTTTGGGCACTGGGCAGTTTTGCAAGAAACACAATACTTGGTTGTAGATGAGTCTGTACAGTAAACTTAACTTGTTTCTAAAGCCTTTATAAAACTGTACAATGCCAAGAACTTTTTTTTAAAAAAAGAACTAGTACATTTTGCTTTTCTTAATAAGCCTGTTTGCATGACACAACAGCCGAACATGGGTTATTTAACTCACGGTGAGGCTGTGGGGCGTGTGGGGCTGCCATTTTGCATATGCAACCCTCTGCTCGGGAGTTGTCATGTCATGCTAACCCAGCAAGTGTGGGTTTATGCAAAGGTTAAACAACCCTCGCATAACCCATGGTCTGTTTTAGGGTTATGCAAGGGTTGTTTAACCCTCGCATAACCCACACTCACCGGGTTCACAAGATACAACAACCCCAAGCGGGGGGTTGCATATGCAACCTGGTGCCCGCAGGTTAAATAACCAACAAGGACCCACAGCATGTCGTCTGAACCCGGTCAGTGACTACAAACTGGGAGGCACAAAATTTACACAAAACAAAGACTGACTTTACTGACAAACTAGGGGGATGGATTTATTTTTTTTGTACAGAAACTCCCCTGCCGAAACGTCCCTGTTAGTTCTCTCTCCTCTTCTGATTTCCTGTTGTTTCTCCCCCTGCTCCTCCTATCTTCAGGGGAGGTAGGTAGGTAGGCAGGCAGAGATTTTATAGAACAGAGGCATCTAGGCCATATTGCACCATACACTAGATTTGTGTATGGTGCAATACAGAGGCTCAGAGGCCAAGCAGTGGCCTCTGAGTTTTCATTCTGGTCATGCTTAAAACCTTCTTGCAACAGCCAGGTCTTAAAAAAGAAAACAACCAGGGGGCAGGGAGAACTATTTGCCAATCTCTCTCTCAAACTCTTTTCTCCTCTATTCTCTCTCTTGCAAATAAGTTGCATGTAGGTTGTTCTTTACGTCCTTCTCCCTAGATAATAGTTTCTTCTCTTTTAACCAATTCAAGTCCATACAACCTCATGCTCATGGCTTAGCTGCAGTGAGCGACTGACTACTGAGGGAGGGAAGGCAGGGAAGAGTGGGATAGGTTATCAGAGGGTGGGAGATGGTGTGGCTGAACCAAGTCCCAATTCTCACAGGTACATAGGGAAAGCAGCAGCTTTACAAGCAGAGTGCTTGCTGTAGTGTAGAGCTTCAAGCATTTAAAAGGGAAGTGGTTTTTAAAGAGTTGTTTTAAATTTTGCAAGCTGACTTGAAGCTATGGAGAGGCAAGATAAACACTGCTACATTTAATTTTATTTTTCAAAAGGGATGAGATATCTGCTGCTCGCCTGGAAGCAATTGCTAATCATTGTAGGCAACCAGGTGATGGTGGCAATTTGCATGTTTAACAGTCTAGGGGTGGGGGGGACAAGTGGTCCCTCTATCTCTTTTTCACTATTTATAGCATATTGGCTTCCCTGAAATTAACATCCTTTTACTACAATGCCTTCAATATTATACTTTAAAGTTTAATATACTAGTAGTATATACAAAGGAGAAAAAAGCTCACTATTTATCCCAAAGCAGTAAACAATGGTATAAATCCTGTCCTTCTTTCTCTTTTACAAATTAGCTTTAAGCAAAGTCATCATTTCTATGTATATGGCCTGCGTTAACAATTTCATCCATATTTAACTAACAAGATGTTCTCCATGATCAAGTGAATTTGGATCTTGCCAGTTATGTTAATAGCTTTTGCCATTATAAAACTCCTACAATGGAATGAGTTTGTTTTGGAATACAGCCAATGTAATAATGCTGTGACAAAAGCGAAAAAAGAATTCAAATGGGATAGATTCAGTTTCTATGCCTGCTCAAATTGAAAACACAGTCATTTAATGCAAACATAATGTGATAAAATTAAAGAAATTACACTCCCCACCCGCTCTCTACGGAAATGCCCAAATCAATTTTTACTTGACGTATTCCATTACATACCATGAGCAGTCCAATCTAACACAGATCACATACCGTAATCACAGTTCAGAGAATGGGCCGGTGCTCCTGCCTTGCACACTCCCTCCTCCCCTCTCATACATGAATTTCCCTTTCTTCCCTTTTCAGAGCTAACCATGGTGCAGTGTTACTTCTGCATTGATGATAGCGCTAACCATGGTTTCCAACCAGGGTTAAAAGCTTGCACAGAGACCACGAAGAAGAACCATCTAGTCCACCAATCTGTTCACACAGTAGCCAACTAGTTGCAGCTGGACGGCCATCTGTCAGGGATGCTTTGACCTGGATTCCTGCATTGAGCAGGGGGTTGGACTCGATGGCCTTGTAGGCCCCTTCCAACTCTACTTTTCTATGATTCTAAGTAGGACATGAATGCAATAGCACCCTCCCGCTTGTGTTCCCCAGCAACTTGTCCCACCCCTCCTCCTTTCACCTCTCAGGATTTTAATTTCTTAATGCAACGGTTATATACATTTTAGTAATCTTCATTAATAGACCCTGTTTTTCAATGCATGCTTCTTTAAAAACCAATTGTTAAAACATGAATGGGGTGGTGGAATCGCTTATTGAAATGCCTCTATCATCTTTTCTTTATATGCACGCACACCCTTTCGCAGCACACATAAACTTTGCACACAAATCTATTTACTGCTAAAACTGGGAGGAAACTCCAATATAGTTATTACAAAGAGAAGGAAGCCTAGATGTACTGTAAAAATGGTACAATGTGCAATGCTCTTACTGCATGCAGACAACAATGGAACAATGTGTTAAAGAGCTATTCTAACGATTGCAAAGCATCTCTGTGTGGACACAGTTTAATATAAATTTAAACCTTGGATCAATTTGAGTGATTACAGGATGAATGGGTGGGTACCCATCACTAACTTCAGAAACCGGAACATTTGCCAAAGATCGGACATGCAGAAGGCAAAACCAAGTCAAACCCAGTACAATTCCGAAAAAAGCAGCTAATATAAATCAATCTGTATCCTCCTCCTTCTGCACTTGGAAGTTCAACTGAAATTTATAATCTCAAACTCATTGCAGAGTGGATAACTTGTTGTAGAGTTGATAAAAATAGATTATCTTTTTCATAATTGGATCTTTAATTTAAATTGGATTTTTAAAATTTAAATTGGATTTTTGATTTTAAGAAAATTCTGTATGTACTAAGTCTTTCTTGAATAATAACTAAGTTAAGAGAGCCAGTGTGGCGTAGTGGTTAGAGTGTTAGACTGGGACTCAGGAGATCCAGGTTCTAGTCCCCGCTCGGCCATGAAACTCACTGGGTGACTTTGGGCCAGTCACTGACTCTCAGCCTAACCTACCTCACAGGGTTGTTGTGAGGATAACATGGAGAGGAGGAGGAGGACTATGTAAGCCGCCTTGGGTTCCTTGCGGGGAAAAAAGGCGGGGAATAAAAATAATAAATAAATAAATAATATTAAATCTGGATATACTCACGCTGGCCCTACTGTTAATCTATAAACTGAATCAACTCCTCTACCATATACATTTAGCTAAAGGTGCCTTTTCTATGCAAAGAACCAATTTGATCATTTCTCAAATTTTATCTGATAAAAATAAACTGCTCTAGTTTCCCTAGTAAATATTAGACCTTGTTTGCTAATTTGTTTTTGTGAGAATGGAGCTGGGCCAAGCAGAAAAAAGCAGAAAAGAGCAACTCTGGAAAGAGAAGACAAAATTGTCCAGTGCGCAGGTTCCTATAGTCCCATAGTTAACTTCACAAAATGTAATGGGTGCTGGTCAGAAGAAAGGACCTAAATCATAATATTTTAAAGACATTGACAAGGTTTGGACAACACACTGCAGCTCATCGTGGGTTATTACCCACGACAAACTGCAGTGCCTGTGGCTGCCAGGTTCAATAATCAACCGGCATTCAGGGGTTGTTGTGTTGTGTGAACCCAGCAAGCATGGGTTATGCGAGGGTTCACACGATTTGCTGGGTTCACATGGCATATTCAAAATGGCAGCCACATGTGCCCCGCAGTCTCATGTCAGGTGAACAGCCCCATTCTCTCTCTAACTAAAAAAAGGAAAGCATGCAAAATGGCAACGAAAAAGCCTGAGTGCAAGAAAAAGTGTAAATACTTTATTTAGGTGCAAATTAACATGGTTTAGCAGTCAGATTTGCACTACTGTTTATATGAATATATGAAGTAGCAATTAGATTTGATTTAAATTGGCTTTTTTCTCTTGCTGATTTGAATACTAATTTAAATCAATCCACATTCTCGTAGTGATATTACCCCATGAACTTTTCATTTAAAACGAATTGAGTGAAATATTTTATAGTAAAAACTAAGCAACATGAATTAGGTATTCCTGTTTAGATTCCTGCCAAGGCATTCTGGAAGCAAAGCACTTCTGTCTCTTGTCATGCAGAACCACCATTTCTCATTCCCACTGGACTTAATAGTGTCAGTCATTCAGAGATAGAACTTAAAGCTCTCTGAATAAGTACTGGAAATACACTGCTGGTATCTCCATGGTTCTGTATATTTATTTCTAGTATTGTACATGCAGAAAGAACTAGAGGGGGAAAAAGGTTAATTCCACAATACCTAGTCTAAATAAAGATAGTAATTTAGAAGGAATCTACTGGAGCTGTTCACATGACACAACAGTCCACTGTGGGTTGGTTTATTTATTTATTTAATTATATTTATATCCCGCCTTTTTTCTTGCAAGGAACCCAAGGCGGCTTACATAATCCTCCTCCTCCTCTCCATTTTATCCTCACAACAACCCTGTGAGGTAGGTTAGGCTGAGAGTCAGTGACTGGCCCAAAGTCACCCAGCGGGTTTCATGGCCGAGCAGGGACTAGAACCCGGATCTCCCGAGTCCCAGTCCAACACTCTCACCACTATGCCACACTGATGTTATAACCTATGGTAAGGCTGTGGGGTGTGTGGCCACCATTTTGAACATGCAACCCCCACTTGGGGGTTGTTGTGTTGTGCGAACAAGGCAAGCGAGGGTGATGCGAGGGTTAAACAACTCTCGCATAACCCATGGTCTGTTTTAAATAACCCACAATGAGCTGCAGTGTGTCGCCCGAACCCGGTCACAGTGTCATTCAGTTTAACCCCTGCCTTAAATATCTTTCAGAAATATTACAGCATTTTCTGTCACAAAATGTCAGGAAAAACTATTTGCCATTTAGAAATATCACTGCTTTGCTGAATTGAGAGAGAAGCATAAGTTGTTTGCAACAAAGCTATACACTTATAAGCTCAGCATGGTTTTCATGGAGGAATCCAAATTTAACTCTCAGCATAATCAGCCAGGAGAGGTGATGACTTGAGTTACTGCTAATAAAATGGGACTGGACTTGTAGTTGCAATTAGGGAGGCTGTCAAAAGGCTGGGTTAATAGTCCTCTTTAGCCTCTTAATTAAAAGGAGACAATCTAGAATGGAGAATTGGATGAAGCACCACACAAACTGGGAACAGCTTTTCAAGGAGAGGTACCCATCTCTTCAAGTATAGTGGTTACTACCAGCTCTTAGATCTTTCGGATAGGGAGTTTTATAAATTAAAATAAATTTAAATTTTGGTAGGTATCTCAAAGGCAGTTTGGATCCTACATTTTAGTAACCAAGGTATATGTAAGAGTTTCAAGGGCCCTTTGGACCCCAATTAAGTTTTTACAGTAACATGAAACTGAGTCACAGTTTACATCAAGGCTAAGATATCAGGACTGCCAAATAGCTGTGAAATTACTCACCCTCTCGTTTCTTCATCTTGTCCCTTTCCTCTCTGTATTTTAATCCACTGTTCCAATTGCAGCATTGAATTAGTTCTCTGTATAACACGTTCAGATTCTATGTGTGAATGAATGGCATTGTGATGTATTCCATCTCCAGAGTCCCCCAGAATAAGGTTGACAGCTTTCTCTGATCCATTTAAATGAACGGACCTGTAGTGTCCTGATGGAACTGTGCTTGCTGGCAAACTCCCATACTCTGACCCCAACGAATTCAGTTTTACACTGTTGATTTTTGTTAAGGGTCTATTATCACGCCCAACTTTTTGAAATCCGTATTTTTCTGCTTCCAAGGCCTTTTTGTCTTCCATTTTGCTCACTTCTTTGTTCCGCTGATTATTCTGCGCCTCTGGTTTAATTAGCACCCGGTGGTTTGCAATGCTATTCACTTCACGGGGTGGTGTGTTTTCAGCAGTTATCTTGTCTGCTCTAAAAAAAGGAAGAAACACACACTGGAAAACAACATCACTAGAAATATGCTGAAACAGGTACAATATCAACTGTTTAACAGCATGCAAGTTCTTCAGCCTTGCAATTCATGCAGCACTTGCAGGCTAGACAACCATATCGGGTACAAGATTACAGGCCCCTGCAACAGTGCTGAACTCTGAACCCAGACTGATGTAATTATATCCAAACAGAAAGGCTGCCTAGGGCACAGTGTGATCTCCCTGCTTGAGTGCTCTTTGAATCTCAATGCCTAAGATGGGAAAACGTGAGGAGAGCAAAGGCTGGTTTTGATAAACTTATTGCCTAAACTTATGATTAAGTTTAGGCAATAAGTTTATCAAAACTTATTGGGCAGGTTCACATGATCAAACAGCCCACTGTGGCTTATTTAAGTCAAGGTGGGCTGAGGTGCATGCCAGTGGCTATTCTGAATATTCAACACCTGGGCGTGGCATGTCATATCACTACGAACCCAGAGACTGTGGGTAATGGAAGGGTTAAACAACCACGGTCTGTTGTTGGGCAATGAATATGCAAATCATTCCTGGAATGCGCCGGCATGCACTGCACCCCTCTGTGGCTTAAGCCACAGTAGGATGCAGTGCATGCTGGTGCGGTCCAGGCTGGATTTGCATATTCAATACCCAACAACAGATATAACCACAGTGGGCTGTTTTGATCATATGAACGATCATTGCCTATGCATGGTAGGGGAGCAGGACATTAAAACAGTGCATGTTTTAATAGTATGTGTTGTGTTGTTTAGTTTATGTATTTTATATTTTCTGTTGTTCCCCGCCTCGATCTAGATGGAGAGGCGGGTAAGGACAGGTTGCTTACCTGTAACTGTAGTTCTTCGAGTGGTCATCTGTGCAGTCACACATATGGGCTCTGCGCCTGCGCTGAGCCAGTCTCGGAAGATTCTTTAGCTGAGTCAAAATGGGCGGGAACCCCTCCCCCACGGTGCTCGCTCCTAGCACGGTTCCCGCCCATTCCCTCAGTTCCTATGAGACCGCCTATTGCGACCCCATGAACCGAGGGACCGCTGTTGGTGTCATCCTATATGTCCTTTGGGTCGTAACAGCAACGCAATTTCTCATCTTTGGGACGAGCTGGAGCGATGCACCCAATCTCCACTGGCAGGTCCATCGAAATCGATAATGACGCCGAGCGGGGATGGATGGGTGGGTTGTGTGACTGCACAGATGACCACTCGAAGAACTACAGTTACAGGTAAGCAACCTGTCCTTCTTCTTCGTGGTCTCTGTGCATCACACATATGGGCAGAGTAGCAAGCTGACTTACCGGCGGTGGGACGGCGTCACATGTCACTGCAGCACCGATGAGAGGACTGCTCTGCCAAAAGCGTTCGCTTCTCGGGCTCGGAGGTCAAGCTTATAGTGTTTGACAAACGTCGAAGGCGCAGACCAAGTGGCCGCTCTACACAGATCCTGTAGAGGAATGCCCCTTCCAAACGCCGTGGATGTTGATTGCGCCCGGGTTGAGTGCGCTCTTATCGCACCCGGCAACTGTCTGTTGCTTAACTGGTAAGCGAGCTTAATTGTCTCTACAATCCATTTGGCGAACCTTTGCCTGGACACAGGTAAGCCCTTTGAATTTTCGCCATAACAGACGAACAGCTGCGTCGATCTCCTAAACGAGGCTGTTCTGTCCTTGTAGAAAGCCAGTGCACGGCGGACGTCTAGAGCGTGCATTCTCTTTTCCAGGTCTGTTGTTGGACTCTGAAAAAAGGCTGGTAGTATTATATCCTGGCTGGTGTGAAATTCCGACACTACTTTTGGGACGAAGGAGGTGTCTGGACGGACAATCACCTTGTCTCTGTGAAAAATCATGTAAGGTGGATCCTCTCTTAGTGCACATAGCTCGCTGGATCTTCTTGCCGAGGTAATGGCGACAAGGAAGGCCGTTTTCCATGTTAGCAACCGATAATCTATGGTGGCGAGCGGTTCAAATGGCTTCTGTTGTAGTGCACGCAGTACCAATGGTAGGTCCCATCCCGGTGTCAAGTCTTTGATCGGAGGAATGGTATTCCTTAGACCTTTCAGGAACTGCTTCACTATTGGGTGAGTGAAGACTGTCCCTGCGGTGGAGTAGGGTCTATTGGCCGAGATTGCCGCTAAGTATACTTTTATAGATGAAAGCTTTAATCCTCTTAGCATTAAAGTGTGTAGATATTCCAGGACAGTTTGTATTGTGCAAGTATTTGGATCTTGCCCTTGTGTCTTGACGAATCTCGAGAATGCCAGCCATTTTCTAGCATAAGATGCTCTTGTTGCTGGTTTGCGTGCCGCTGTTAGGATGTCCTGGATTGCTATTGGTAAATTTTGCACTAGGAGTGACGTATCCTCCATGCCATGAGCGCCAAGCTCTTCAGGTCTGGGTGCCGGATCTCGCCCCGAGCCTGGGTTAATAGAGTTGGTGTGATGGGCAGTGACTTGTATTCCCCTCTGGAAAGGTGGAGAACCTGGGGGAACCACGGCTGTCTGGGCCACCATGGTGCTATCAGGATGCAGTCTGTGCAGTCGTTCCATATTTTCGAGACGACCCGTGTCAACAGAGGAAGGGGTGGAAAGATGTAGAATAGATGCCCCGACCACTGCATCATAAAGGCGTCTGTAATGGACTCTGGATCTGAAGCTGCCCTGCTGCAGAACTGGTGGCATGCTGTGTTCTCTGAGGTAGCGAAGAGGTCTATTTGAGGGTGGCCCCAGATTGAGAAGATCCAATGGAGAACGTCCGGGTCCAACTGCCATTCGTGGGACTGCAGGGAGACTCTGCTGAGGGCGTCCGCTAGGGTATTGTCCTTGCCCGCGATGTGGATCGCCACTAGAGAGATGGACCTTCGGATCGTCCAGTGGAGGATTTTGAGGGTCAGTCTTGTTAGTCTCATGGACCGCGTGCCTCCTTGTTTGTTGAGGTAGGCCACAACGGTCGTGTTGTCCGTGACTACTTGAATGTGATGGTGGTATAGCTCGGACTCCAGCGCCTTCATGGCGTTCCAAACAGCAAGTAGTTCCAGCATGTTGATATGCATCTTGCGTTGAATGGAATTCCATGTTCCTTGCGTGGTAAGTCCTGCACAGTGTGCTCCCCAACCCAGGAGGGAGGCGTCTGTTGTTAGTATCTTTGTTGGCGTTAGTGGGTGGAAGGGAACCCCCTTGTCCAGATTCCTCCTGTCCGTCCACCATAGCAAAGTCGCTTTGACCGTTCTTGGAATGGGAAGACGAGTGGAAGGGGACTGTCTTTGCGGATTGTAGGAGCGGATGAACCAGTTCTGGAGGGTTCTCATGTGCAGGCGGGCGTAGTTCACGACCTGTATCGTTGAGGCCATGTGGCCTAGGAGGCGCTGGATTGTCTTTGCTGGTGTGGAGCGAGATTGGTACAGACTTTTTGAGAGGGTAAGTATCTTGTCCAATCTGTCTCGTGGTAGATAAGCCCGTCCTTGAATCGAGTTGAGAACCGCCCCTATGAACTGGATCTCCTTGGCCGGAGTGAGGACAGATTTCTTGGCGTTGAGACATAGTCCTAGATCTTTGAGTAGGTGCAATGTCGTGCGGATGGCCGACTCTAGACGAGATTTCGTGGAGTCCACTACCAGCCAGTCGTCGAGGTAGGGGAAGATCCGGATTCCCCTGGCCCTTAGACTTGCACAGACGACTGCCATGCATTTGGTGAACACCCTCGGTGCAGTGGAGAGGCCGAAGGGGAGGACTACGAATTGATAGGCCTCGTCCCCTATCTTGAACCGCAGGTACTTCCGACTGTCTTGGTGAATGGCAATGTGGAAGTATGCGTCCTGCAGGTCTATCGACGCAAACCAATCCGTCTTGCGAAGTAAAGGCAGTATCGACTGGATGGTGACCATTCTGAACTTCTTTGCTGTTATGAAGAAGTTGACAAGTCGGAGGTCCAAGATCGGGCGAAGTCCTCCCCCCTTCTTCAACACTGTGAAGTACCGGGAATAGAGCCCCTCCTGGAGGTGATGTGGGTGGACAGGCTGGATGGCGCCCTTCTGCAACAGAGAGTCCACCTCCTCCAGTAACGGTGGAGTGGGCTGTGTGGTAGTGATGCCGAGGAAGGGGGGGAGAACGTCGAATTCGATCTGGTACCCGTGCTGGATGATGTTGAGGACCCAGCGGTCCGTCGTAATATGGTGCCACGATGGAAGGTAAGTGGCTAGTCTGTCCGTGAATAGGGTAATTGTATTTGACGATTTTGATGGAGTTCGTTGGGTTGTCATAATCGGTGGTGTTGTCGTGTCCGGTGTTTGAGTCATGTCCAGTAAGTATGTCTCGATTCGTGTTAAGTCAAAGACGCCGTTTGCCGAAAGAGTTGCCCTTCCTTGGTCCTTGGTACTTAGGTTGGAAGGGTCTTCTTGGCCCAGAGGGTTGACGGTCTCGCCCTCGTAAGTCTTGATTTTTCTGTGCGAAGCGCGGCCGAAACGGTGCTGCAGGCTGGAACTTTGTCCACTGCTTAGTCTTGAATCTCTGCCTTGGGGCTGCGTTAAGCCCCATCTTTTGCGCTGTGACTTTCGCTTTCTGGGCTGCGTCGAGGGAGTCATCTGTTTTGGTGTTAAAGAGTCCCTCGCCGTCAAATGGCAGGTTCTCTATACGCGCTCTCGCTTCTGTGTTCAGCAACGTTGAGCGGAGCCAAGCATGTCTGCGAAGTGCCACTGAGCTGATAAGTGCCCTCGCGTGGCAATCTGTTTGGTGTCTGGCGTTGTTCATTTGAAGTGTTGCCATGCTCAGGGCTTCCGCCTGCAGCACGCGTGCCAGTTGTCTTTTTTCTTCTGACAGGTCCTCGCATAGGTTGCCTAGTTTTTCTGTCAGGAAGTGTTGGTATCTTGCCATTATTGCCTGGTAGTTTGAGACCCTTAGGCCCAAGGCGCTGGAGGAATACACGCGCCTAGCACAGGCATCCAGCTTTTTGCCCTCCTGATCCACCGGTGTGGTATGTATCTTACTCGAGGTGGACTGGGCAGACTCCACTATAATAGAATTCGGAGCTGGATGGGTAAAGAGGAATTGGGCATCCTCTTTGCGGACGCGATAAAGGGATTCCAGCCTCTTGCCCGTTGGAGGGATCACTGCTGGTTTGTTCCAGGTATTTTTGACGACTTTCAGTAGCGCTGGCAGGTAAGGCACCAGTGCCGGTGATGTTTGTGTTGATTGCATCATGTTATACACTGGGTCGTCATCATCAGGCGATTCAATGACAGTCTCTATCCCCAGGGATGCTGTCATTCTCAGCACGTGGTCTGCGAAAGTCCCAAGGTCCTCTGAAGGTGATACTGCCGCCCTCGATTCGACTTGGAGATCTGGTGACGACTCGAGGGGGCCAGACAATGTGGAGTCTGAGTCTGAGTATGGTAAATCCGACGAGGATCCTGGGTCTAGATCTTTAGATGGAGCTGGTTTTTTTAGATGTTTCTTTTTACATAGGGCCTTTCTTGGGGATGCTTGGGTCGGAGGGTGACGAGATTTGGAACTCGTAGCCTGGTTTTTGTTTCGTGGGCTAGAGTCTCGTGCAGTCTGTGCGGTGCTGTGATATCGCTCGCGTGGACTCCTACTCCGTGTCGGACCTCTGCGTCCATCGATACCGGGAGGTGAGGATCGGTGTCGACTGTGTCCATCATAGGGAGATCTGCGGCGTCGTTCGGCATCGATGGGTGGTGTTCGATGTCGATAGCGATCAGCATAGGGGGAGCTGTGGCGTCGTTCGGCATCGATGGGCTTCCTTCGATGTCGATGGCGATCCCCTGGCGGCGCGCTGCCGGAGGAGGTACTTCGGCGTCGGCGGTCGATTCGGTGCCGAGGCTCGTCGGTGTCGATCGAGTGGCTCCTTGACCTGCGATGTCGACGGTCGGCATCGAGCGATCGGCTTCGATGGCGGCGACGGTCGATGTCTGGCGAAACGGCTGGGCGATTGCGGTCAGTTGAAGACCCTCGATGGCGATGATCGGAGCCGTAGGGAGGGCTGTAATCGGTGTCGGTCGAGACACTTCGGCGGCGGCGTGCGACGCGGTAGGGAGGGCTGTATCGGCGCCGTTCGACATCGATGGAGGGGCTACGGTGCCGGCGGTGCTCGACGTCGTGTCGTAGATCCCGGCGGCGAGAGCCCTCGGTGTCGACCGATGAGTGTCGATGGCGGGGGTTTCCGGTGTCGGCAGCGGTCCGTCTTGGGCTGCCAGCGTCCGCCGGTTTTTCAGCAGCGGCGCGCTGCGTACTACGTCGGGTAGCTTCATCCTCGGATGAGCTATCAGGACGAGTACTGTGAGACCCATGGTCTCTCCGGTGTCGAGGCGATCGATGTCGAGGCGATCGATGCCGAGGCGATCGATGCCGAGGCGATCGATGCCGAGTCGCACTGTCCTCCCGCTCCTGATATGTGAGGTCGTCTTTGGATCGTATAGAGGGTCTCTTGGACGCTTGCGATCCAGACCGACTGTGATGCCCAGATGGCTTCAATTGGGGCTCCTCTCCTCTCTTAGGTGAGGTGGAGTGGCGCGATCGAGCCGTTTTAGGCGGGGAGTCTAAAATTTCTCCGTCGGAGATGGACTCTGCCCGGTCTAAGGCTGTGTCGAGCTCAATGATCCTCGGAGTCGATAGCTCTTTGTGCACCGATGTCGATCGTCTAGTTGAAGACGGCGATGCCACAGTTTTGGTTGCGTCTTGTTTTTTGTGAGCTACCGAGCCGATTGGCGATAGGGTCCTTGGTTTCTTTTTAGGTTTTTCTCCTGCAGGGCTCTTGTGAAACCTTTTCTTTTGAGGTTGGTCTCCCTCTTTCCCGGTGACTTTTACAGTCGAGGGGGAAGGTTTCTTTGAAGTTGTGGCGCGTGGGAGAGAAGGGCCAGCCGCCGATAGAGTTTGCTGCCACAAAGAGGTTTTGAGCTTTAAAGCCCGCTGCTTTCTAGTCACCTTAGTGAACTTTTTGCAGTGACGGCAAGTCTCTACAATGTGTTCTTGCCCCAGGCATAAAAGGCATAGGGTATGGCCATCTGCTGGGGGTAGCTTTGCGTCGCATTCGGTGCATTTTCTGAACGGGGCCTTAAGGGCCATCGTTTTAGGGGGGGGGGGAAGCCAGAAGGAAGATCAACGAAGAAGTTTTTTTTTTTTTTTTTTTTTTTTTTTTGAGTGAAGAAACGAAGGGGAGATAGTTGAATAGTTGAATAATTGAATAGAGATAAGAAGTAGTTAAGTATTTAAGTAGTTAAGTACTCAGCCGTTGGTAGAGGGATAAATCCCTGGAGAACCTTTCGAGAGCTGCTGGTCGCAATGGCGGTCGAAAAGGAACTGAGGGAATGGGCGGGAACCGTGCTAGGAGCGAGCACCGTGGGGGAGGGGTTCCCACCCATTTTGACTCAGCTAAAGAATCTTCCGAGACTGGCTCAGCGCAGGCGCAGAGCCCATATGTGTGATGCACAGAGACCACGAAGAAGAATAAATAATTTTATCATCATCATCATCATCATCATCATCATCATCATCATCATCATCATCATCCACCACCTACTCAATCCACTATGGACACCCCACCCTTCCTCTGGGCTTGTTGGATGTTCAGACGGTGGCATCTCATTTCTATAGCATCCTTAGCCCTCTTCATGGGTTACTTGTGTGAAGGGCAATGCACGTAGAAAAGGGCAGTGGGGTCACAATGCTGGCTCCACCCCCAATGAAGTGAAGCTTCCCCCAGTTCTGCCCTTGACATCCATACATTAAGTGTAGAAGTCTGGGTGGGGTGGGGGCAACTTGCATAGATCTGTACGCATGAGCAATCAAGGTTCCAGATCCTGGGGAAGCCTATGTACACAGAGATCTACATGTGGAGGTCAAGGGTGTGGGAAACTGCCCGGGGTGGAGCCATTGGTGCAGCCCCACTACCCCTTTTTATGCATGTTGCCCTTCACACGAGTAACATGTGAAGAGGACTTACGGTATATATGAAACGTCTAGCACACTTAAGCTCCCACTGCACAAACAATATCCCAGACGAAATCAGGGAACTGATTGTGCAATCTAGGCCTATACAACTTTGGATTTTTCATGTGTAGGTGCTGTGCAAACAAGATGCCCAAGTGTGGATGTCTGGTGGGCCTGGAGCCCAGTCCCCATCATGGATAGGCTTTTCAAAACAGGCCCAGAAGGGCCCCTGAATTCTATCCCATAGATGGAACTCTTCAGTTTTTAAAATATGCACAGAAAAGAGATTTTTCAGCTGGTGGAGCTTCTTCTGTCTTATTCTCTACATTTATATCTGGCACTTTCAACTCTACAGTGTTCCCAGGGCGGCTTACAATTAGGATAAAAATACAATGCAATGCAAAGTAATAAATACAAAACACTCAAACAATATACAACAGCAGCAATCCCAGCAATAGTAGTCAAATGAGCACAGCAGAGATAAAATTACTTTTAGAGATACTTCACTAGAAGAACCTACCAGTGTTGAAATTCTGCCTTTCATGTTACTATGAAAAATAGGAACTCTTCCCTGTATTCAATCCAGCAAATGTAGGAGGGGAGAAAAAAGTGGTGGACAATTTTCTCAGACTGCATGATGTTGGAAAAGCACACGTTGTAACTTCTTTTTAGCTGTTAAAGCCTCTGGAATCCTGACTGATTTCAAGCCAAAGTATTTTGTGATGGAGCAATATATAGAGCTATCTAGCTCACAGATGCTCCGTGCCAGCCTTTTGAGCATATAAAGGGGAACATTATTCTATTTTAAACTTCACATGGTCACGACATCATCAATTTGCTTCATTTGGTGAGTTTTCATGTCAGTTATTATTCATCGTTTGGAAAACACTTGTGGTTTCTATAATTATAGCAGAGGAAATATCTGCTGACTTTAAACTATGGTGTAAAATAATTGTATCCTTTCAGAAACAGTAACAGCTGCACTGTTAGCATATTTACCCACAAGAAATTCAGATGTTGACAGATCAACCACTTTTATTAAATTTCCAATTCCTTCCTCTGCAACATCCCACTTTCTCTTTCATTCTCTTCTTCTCACTACACTCCTACTCTAAAGTAACCCAATATTCTCTTCAATTCCTGTCCTACAACCTACCGAGTTTCACTTCCCTCATACCAATCCTTGTTATTCACACACACATTGAGGAATGCAGTTCCTTCCCCTCTGCTTTCAAATATGTTTTGTCCACTTTTGAAATATCCCTCTTCTTCACAAAGAGCTCTTCATTCTACAATACATTCTGTTTTCCCTCATCTCCATATCTGAGCCAGTTACCTGCCTTCTAACTCTCTCCTTGAGTTTTTAAGCCTAGTCTAACCCACCAAAATGGTTCTTTCCAAGGATCTGTTCTGTTAAAAGCTAAGGGCTTCCTCCATCCTTTCTTCTTATTAGCCATCTTTTACCATTATTTCACTTTTATTCCTTCCCCTTGGGATCCATGACACTGCTCTGTCCTAGTTCTCCTTTTATCTCTGGTAATTGTTTATTTATTTATTATATTTATACCCCGCCTTTTTTCCTGCAAGGAACCCAAGGCGGCTTACATAATCCTCCTCCTCCTCTCTATTTTATCCTCACAACAACCCTGTGAGGTAGGTTAGGCTGAGAGACCATGACTGGCCCAAAGTCACCCAGGGAGCTTCGTGGCCAAGTGGGGACTAGAACCCGGATCTCCCGAGTCCCAGTCCAACACTACGCCACGCCGTTCTGTCCCTTTTGAAGATTCATCTTTCCGGAACCCTGTAGGAATCCCTCAGGACTATGACTCCCTCAACTATCTCTAAATTCTCATTTGTGCCCAAGTTACAATCACCATCTTCATGCGAACAACTATTTTTTTAAGCTAACAGTCCTTCCTGGATGCTTCAATAACTTTTCAAACTGAATATGGGTATGAAAGCACTATCTTTTTGCTCCAACTCTCCCACATCCTACATTCCGTCTGCCACAGACGGCCTTCTCCTTGTCCCTTCAGCCAGAGCAGCTAGACTGGTGGAGACTAGGAAGAGGGCCTTTTCTGTGGCGGCCCCCATACTGTGGAACTCCCTCCCTAGTGACATCCGCCATGCCCCCTCTCTGTTGAGCTTCTGCCGCTCACTAAAAACATGGTTATTCAGGCGGGAATATGGGGTGGGTTAAGATTTTAAAAGTTATACTGTTTTATACTGTTTTAAATATATTTTATATCATGTATTTTAAATGTATTTTATCATGTTGTATATCGCCCAGAGTGGCTGGTTTGCCAGCCAGATGGGCGATCCAAAAATACAACAACAACAACAACAACAACAACAACAAATAATAATAATAATAATAATAATAATAATTCCTGTTACCACTGGAAATGCTGTTTTCTCTCCCATTTCCCAGTGATTGTGGGTCATCTTTATCTCTTTTTGACTGGGTTCGCATGACATGCTAAGCCTCAGTAGGCTAATTGCTACTGAGGCTTAGCGTGTTGTGAGAACCTGGGATGGGTTAGTCAGAATGGTTAAGGAGAGTCTCCTTAACCACCCTGCTAAGCCATGGCTTGCGCTAGGGTTTAGAAAACCCTAGTACGGTTAGCGTGTCATCTGAACCCGGATGGCACGCCAACCCTTTTACAAGTCAAAAAGGCACAGAGCTCCTTGGCCAGAGCGGCAAACAAGGGATGCCGCTCTGGCCAAGTGCTCAAGTGGCACTTGGTGCAGCTGTCATCAGCTTCCCTGTGCACTCCTGCTGGTGGCCTGCATCGGCAGGAATGCACGGGGAAGCCGCCAGGGTCCGCTGCGTGCCACCCCCTCAATCCCCGTCCAGGGCTTGGGGGGCTGGCACGCAGAGGAGGAACCAGCCCCCCCGCCTTACTTGCTCTCGGGGAAGTGAGCCTGAACACCTGGATCCCGCCCACCACTGCTGCCGCTTGCCACTTGGGGATCAGGAAAGGGGAGACACACGGCAGACCCAGCTGTTTTGTGCCTCCTCCTCCCCAAGCGGGCTTGGGGAAGAGGAGATGCGTGGCTGCAGTGCCAGTGTCTGCTGTGCACCCCCTTCATAAGCGAGAAGAGGGCATGCGGCAAACCCTCGTTACAGCAGCCAACCCCGCTGCAGTGCTCCCTAGCAAAGATGGGTTTAACCCACCCTTGCTGAGAAACGAGAGTTAAACCCTCAAAGAGAGCCAGTGTGGTGTAGTGGTGAGAGTGTTGGACTGGGACTTGGGAGATTCTGGGTTCTAGTCCCCGCTCGGCCATGAAACTCACTGTGTAATGCAAATAGAATGATTATGTAACTCTGATTCATGAAACTTCCAGCTGCTAGTACTTGGATGAAATTGTGGAGAATTATATGCAATAAATACATGGTATCATTGATAGATTTCTTAGCATGAAACTGAAAGTTGCTGTGGTGAAGCAAAATTTTATCTTTTCCTTCTTAAAAAGAAAAAAAAAAGCATTTTAAGGTTTTGCATAATGTGGGAAGAGCAGTGTTTTATTTGGAATTACCTAAATTAGGGCAGGGATATAATCAGTAATGTAACCACATAAGAGCTTGTTTCATTGCTTGAGTGACAAGTTTAAATGGGCTTTTGCTTATTTAAAACAGTTAGGATTAATTATTCTCAATAGACCCCTCAGGACATTATTAAACCTAGGCCTACTTATAACCAACCCCCGCCCCCCCAGACATCATTATGTGAGAGTACTTGCAATTAAATCTCCAAGGGAAAATAACTTCAGTAAAATGTGTATTATACATATTCATTACTACAGATCGGAAATCTATAAAATATGTTATGCTATTATATATACAGACAAAGAATCAGAAAAGGCAAACAGGCCCAATGTCTCAAATGACTATTTCTATAGGAAAAGTTGTTTCTTAAGACTTTTTAAATATTAAAAGTCGTACCAGCAAATTTGCAGACACCAAATTTTTATTTTTGGCATGAAAAAGTTAAGAGTAAAAAGAGATGAGACTCAGATTCCTCCCTCCTACCATTTCCCTGATACCATCTTTAACTATGACTCTTTCAAGATGGCGCCAAATTAGTGTAGTGAATAGAATGTAATTATTTCATTACTCCCAATGTTCAGTATGATGCAATTCTAACTTGGGAAGAACCATCTACTTCAACTGTTAAGAATAAAGAATTTCAATAAGTGGGAGCAGGGAAGGAGTCCTGATGAGAGTCTCTCTTCTGGTGTTTTTGCTGTTGACACCTATTTCTTGGAGTTCAAAAGCAAAAATGGGTTTTAGTCTTTTCCTAAAGCATTCAGAACATTACCAGTAAGCTGTTAAGAGGAGCAAATTGAGATCCTTTTTAACTGAAGAAACCAGGAATCAAACCACGGACATAACTCATTCAAATAATGTATCCTACTACCAAGGTAGTACTTCCTCAACAAAGTCCAAAACTTAAAGCTGGGCATGCTGGGAGTTGTGGGACCTTTTCTGTCTAAATATGCATAAGGACAAGGGGGTGTTTTTAACCTGGATGTACTGAAGTTGAATACAATTTTAATGGACTATTTTCTAGTTTTAGCTTACTGTTATCTGCCTTGAGGCAGTGAGATGAGGTTGGCTAGAGGTTTGAACAATCTGGTCCAACACATTTTCAGTAAGACCACTGCCTCTTGTCTGCTCTGTTTCACATGCCATAGGTTGAGGACATCAGCCCACAGATTCTTATAATATTTATTTTTAAAAGTCTTGCTCTACTTTTTCACAGCTTGCCCAGCTAAAATCATGGGAACAATGTTATGGAGGATGAGGCTTAATGCGCTAGTTGTCATAGGAAGTCACCTAAGCTCTGTACAGTTTATTGTAAGGCATCACTGCCATATAAAACTACTATATGGGTGGGTACGTTGTTATTACTTTACATTATACAATTTTCTCTGTACTTCTTTACTTCCTTACTCGAACCTAGAAGTATACAAATTACTTATTAACTCTCTGGTTTCTTCTCCTACCTATATTACCCCCTTGCAAAGCCCCACCTGTTACATATAAACAGGACAAAATGCCATTAAAATCAGCTTATCACCTCTATAATTAATCATCTCATTATTGACAAACTGGGATCAAACCCTAGCAGCACAAGCTGCAAACTGTGCATCTTTGTTCCTCAGCTCCAGTAAAATGCTTCTGAACAAATGCCCCACACCAATACAGACCATGGAAAACAACTGAACCTTGATAGTAAACAACTGAACCTTGATAGAGAATTTATTTAGTTTCAACACTATTTTCTAAAAGGATTTGATGTTTGGCAAAGCTAAGAAGTATCTATCAGAGTTGCCATTACTCATTGCCACTCAAGACATATTCACTCAAGATAATGAAAACAGGTCTGGTACTGTAAAGTGACCAAATTCTATGGGACTGTCGACCTACATTACCTTTTCACTGGCTCTGTCTGTACAAGAGCTGCATCTATCATGGCTTTCATCCATAACTCCATTTCCTTCCCTGTATCTGTGCAGAAATAATAGGTCCTCATATTTGGATGAGCTGCCTGATTGGAAATGACACAGTCATTTTTGGGCGGAAGTTACAACAGTCTGTAAGAAAGAGAGTGTTGGGGGGGGGGGGATCAAAGCATGTTACTGGTTTCCTTAATCAGTAATTCATTGGTTTCAAGATTTATGCAGCCTACCTCTAGAAACTCATCACATGGTAACTTATACAATGTTATTCATCAACATGCTCATCTTTTGTGGCACTTATACTGGGGGAAAACACATCAGTATTAAATTTGTACACCTTGTTGTTTCTCAGTGCACCTGCTGCTCTGCTAACTGATTTCTATGAATTACAGAATAATAATACACTACGGACATCTGGGATACACAGATCATAGAAATATATCAGCTCAGATATATCGAGTGAGAATTAAAACTGCAAGTTGTAGAATATGTACTCACCCATTAAAACTTGCAGTGTGGTTTAGCTTACTCATCATCAAGAACAGCCCAAAGAAGTTCAAATCCAAGAAACAAAATGTAAAGTTAGGAATGTTTAACAGAGGAAGAGTTTTAATTCATTATGTATACGTTAAAGGAAATAATATTATAAAATTGATACTATGATTAAAAGGCTAAATTTAAGAGTGCTAACAATTACTTTATTCTTGTTCAAGTTAGCAAATAATTATGTTTTGCAAGTGCACAGAAGAAAACAAATTAGTACTTCTATTTATTATTATTTATTTACTTTAAAGTAATTCTACTTCATAAACAGAGGCACAGAGGGTGATTACCAGACTATAGCTGGGGTGGTAGAGAAGGCCTGACAGGGAGACAAGATGAGTCTAAAAGCTTCATTCCCAACCCTAAGTGTCTGAATGACTCCATAGAGAATCTAAAACCTCCCAGAGAGCAGAGCGAAGAAGACAGCAAAGAGTGGGATGTCAAGGCAGTGAGGCAACTGATGGGAATCTTCTGGAGATACTGCAACCCTGTTGAGGTTACACGGAGTTGCCTGCAGACACACATACACTTCCCCGCAGGATGGGGCGAGTTCTGGCACTGCAGTCTGAAGAGCATTGCAAAGAAATCCCACAACAGCTAAGAACAGAGGACAAACAGACTTTACACTTCTTCTAAGCAGAGGCACAGGGCTGGCGCCACACTTCTGGGTGCCCTTGGGCATTGTGCCAGAAGGCCCACTCCCAACTTCCACCACTGCCACCCATCCTCCCCCTCCACTCAACTACAGCACCATCATTACCACCCATCTCCTCCTCAATGCCATCTGCTGCCAAATGCCTGGCTCTGATGGGATCCTTCCTCAGAGGTAGGCATTGTGGATACTGGAGAGGTGTACCTGGAGATTGCTTGTGCCACAGGTGATCTCCCAGGTCACCTCTCCTCTGCAGAAGCCACCCGTCCTGTGTTAGATCTGGCTAAGCAGAGCATGGGCAGTTGCTCCAGACAACAGGCAGCTGCTCCTGAGAAGTGTCCTGGGAGATTGCTTGTGGCACAGATGGCACCTCTGGGACACCTCTCCAGTCTCCACAATGCCTGGCTCTGAGGAAGGACCCCATCAGAGCCAAGTATTTGGGTCTGGCCCGCTCAGCTCTCCAGGGGAGAGATTACAGCAGCAGTGAGTAGAAGGTCTTTGGGGTTTATTTATTTATTTATTTTATTTATTTATTATATTTATATCCCGCCTTTTTTCCTGCAAGGAACCCAAGGCAGCTTACATAATCTTCCTCCTCCTCTCCATTTTATCCTCACAACTACCCTGTGAGGTAGGTTAGGCTGAGAGGCAGTGACTGGCCCAAAGTCACCCAGTGAGTTTCATGGCCGAGCGGGGACTAGAACCCGGATCTCCCGAGTCCCAGTCCAACACTCACCACTACGCCACACTGGGTTGGCAGGGATGGTCCCTTCTATGCCTGTGAGCCCTTAGCAGCTGCCCAGCATCACTGACCCCTGATGCTGGGCTTGCAGAGGTGGATTACTATGTGAAGTCACAAACATGTGCATATGTAATAGGCACCATCTTGACAAACACAGTAGACGGAACTGCTTATTTACAACACCAAGCGACAACAAAAATTACACTTGAGCTGAAGAAGAAAGACCTTTAAAATAAATTTCTCTGGGGCAATTTTTGCCTATTCTGCAAACCACAGTGCATGTGTTCACAATTACAGCTCCTTGATCAACTAAACACCACAGACCAGAGGATGAATAATATCCTCACCTTAAAAGCGTATTTCCGGTTGATGTGATCCTCAGAAGAAAGCATGGATATCTGAAAGCTGGGAAGAAGTATACTCCCCAATATTCCTTCTTCTTTTTCATCTGGGGATGAAGTAAAGATAGTTGACTAAAGTAGCAAACTGTTGTTGATCTGCATTATACACCACAATAATATACATTTGTATTTAAGCTTTCTCCAAGCACTTAAAAATTCTTTGTAGGAAAAATTCACGGCAAACTTCCACATCAGAGTTTATAACAGATTTTTAGAGAGCACCGTACATATAACCATGCCTCTAGACAAGGGATCAAAGCTAGCCACTATGAGCGCCATTTTTTGGTGGAAAGGTGGGAGATAAATTTAATAAAGAATAATAAAGAAGCAGAGAACCCAGAGCCTCCCAAGCAGCACCAGTTGGCCTACCAGCTGCCAACACAGAATGTCTCCCCCTATACCAACTTCTCAGGCCACTACGATCATCAGGGGAGGCTCTGTTGTCTGTGCCTTGACATATGGATTTCCACTGGGCAAAGAAACAGAGATGGGCCTTCTCTGTAGTGGCCTGCCCTGTGGAATGGTCTCCCCTCTGAGGTATGTTGGGCTTGAACACTGGCATGTTTTAGGCATTTACTAAAAACCTATCTGTTTGTGTTGGCTTTCATCCAGCCATGAGCTATCTGTGTACCAGCATCATGATACTATTGTGCGTGTATGTGTGTCTCTGTGTGTGTGTGTGGTCTTCTTTGTTTGTTTTCTTTGCTCTTATTCTTTTGTAAACTGCTTCGGGATTTGTTTCAAATGAGAAGTGGTATATAAATATTGTTAATAAATAAGCAATAAATACCAATAAATAAGGTGAGGTGTGTGTGTGTGTGTGTGTGTGTGTGTGCGTGTGCGCATGTGTGTGCGTGTGGAGAGCACTGGGGCATGCTGGGGAGTTGTAGGCCAAAAACATCTGGGGACCCAAGGTTGGAGAACACTGGTCTAGATAGTCTGTGCAAAGAAAAATAAGTCACTGGCCTTATGGAGCTTAAATACATTTAAACAATACCATGTATTCTAGCGGCAGAGAAAATCTGAAGCAAATAATTGGGAATCAGCAAGAAACACCATCGCAAGCCTCTAGTCCCCTGCCACATCTGAGCTGCCCTCTGCATCCATCCATCTGTTCCTCGCCCAATGTCGGCTGAGAACATCTCAGAGCAACAGCCTTTGTGAGCTTCAACTGCCAATGGCTCTCCTCTTCCTGAAAACCCTGCGGGGAGGTGTCTCAGTAAAGCATGATGGCATTATAAACCTTTTGCCCTGACCAAAAAGATTTTACTAAGCAAATATTATGAAACACTCAATTGTCCCCTGACTAGATGAATTAAAACTGGAAATCACAGTTAATCACTGGAATGGAGAAGAGGATTTTAATCCTGCTTTCACTCTGCCTTAAGGCAGCATTAAGGTGGAGTGGCTAATGATGCCTCTTCAGTAGAGGGGCTCTGTAATGGATGAAAGCAAACACATAATTTGCAGTTCATGTGCCTGCCAAAGACCCCAGTGTGAATGCTGCAATCATTGACACAAAATGAATGCCTAGCCCAAAACAAAACCTACCGTGTACAACTGCAGAATGTTGAGTATTCAGGTAGTGTTTCTTATGTCTGCCTTTAATGGGAACTATGAAGTACAATGATGCTGTTTTTCTGAAGTGAGCATGCAGCCTGCAAGGCAGGCTATAACAAAAGGGCCATGCCATTAATGCCTAAACATAAATCTTCTGAAATACACAAAGTGCAAGCCATTCTTAAGCAAGTAGACTTTTGGGTGCAAAAATTGTAATATATGTGGGTATTTCAGTGTGCTAGTGCCCATGAGGGAAAATGTGACTGTCCAAGTATCATATGAAATACAGCAGCAAAACAATGCTGGAGGGGTTTTGTTATTGTTTAACTTTCTTCCTCAAATGCCTCTAATTAGTTTCTCTTTTTCATAGGAGTTTGAATATATTTGAAGATAGGCAATTTGATTCCTGTATTATCTGAAGACAGTATATTCACTGCCATGCTCTTGAGGGAATCCAGGTACATGTGTACGAGTGAGTGTGTGTGTGTGACACATGCACTATTATCTTTATTATATTATCAACATCCAACATTTGAGGTTCTAAATACAATTATGTGCTGGACCTGTGAAAATCAATGAATTAACGTAGATACAATTATCAACTCTGGAAAACAACTAGTAGCAGCAATAGTAGGGTTAGCAATAGAGGAAAGAGAGTTCAAAACCTGACAAAGAGTATACTCAAAATCAAGGAGCACCAGTGACAAAGGCCCAGTGTAGATGAAGTGGGTCGCATCCAATGTTAGCCCTCCTTACAGTAGACCCATTGAAATGAATGGAACTTAAATTAGATTAAAAGTGGCCACAACCCATTGCTTGCTCTCGGAGTGTTCCCTTCCTCTTCTGAAATGAGTTCCCCATCCCTTCCTGGTGTTAACCATGGTTTAGACCAGGGGTCTGCAGAAAGCAGATATCCAGATGTTTTGGACTTCAACTCCCAGCATTCCTGACTATTGACCATGCTGGCAAGGGCTTATGGGTGTTGAAATCCAAACACATCTGGAGATCTACCTTCTGCCCACCCCTGGTCTAGACAGGGGTGGGCAACTTGTGGTCGTCCAGATGTTTTAGCCTACAACTCCCATCCCTCACCACTGGCTATGCTGGCTAGGGCTGATGGGTATTGTAGGCCAAAACATTTGGAGGGCCACAAGTTTAGGGCCACCCCTAGTTTAGAAGGTAGGAAGCTGTGTTATACTGAGGCAGATCACTGGTTCATCTAGCTCATATTGTCTACACTGACTGCCAGAAGCTCTCAAGGGTTTTAGACAGGAGTCTTTCACAGCACTATCTGGAGATGCTAAGGATTGAACTTGGAATGTTTTGCATGCCATACATGTGCTCTACCACTGAGCTATAGCCCTTCCCTGTTGTTGGTATACAACATGTATACTAATGCAAAACATGCCATGCCGCTTCAAGCTATTGTTTCAAATTCTGGTTTATAAAAGGAACCATGGTTAGCATTAACCATGATCAATATCAGTGTCTATGTAACACAAAGCCATGGTTAAGGCAAAAAAGGGAAGAGAGTAGGGAATTCATTCAGAAGCTGTGAGGACAGAGTGCACATCTCCAAGACTGACTTGTGAGCCAGACAGGGAGTAATGTTACATCTGCACCAAACCACTGCCATAGCCATGTCCAGGAATGGACACTTGTCAAGGCATGTAAATTATTGCCTTGACTATACCACACATTGCTTATTCAATGCAAATTACAAAGCAATCGTGAGCACAAATCTTTTAAAGATATAATGTGTGTTTTGATGCATGAGCTAATATGCATCTCTTCTTAATTATTGATTTAACTCAGGCATATTGGGGGAAAGAATATTCAATATCAGGGGAGGGGATTTCATAGATCATAGAGTTGGAAGGAGCCTACAAGGCTATCGAGTCCAACCCCCTGCTCAATGCAGGAAACTAGAGGAGGGGTCTCCCATCCAAGTAATAACCAGGCCTGACCCTGCTTAGCTTTAACTTCAGTAACATCCTTGCATCCATCCCCAAACACTTTAAACTACTAAAAAAACTTGCATGACGTTCAGCTGCAACTGTTTTAAGTGGAACTACTGGTTATTACTCAATCCTAGAGGAAATACATCATGTATTTTTGCATCCCAGAAACAATATCAGTCAGACATCTATAAATGAGTTGCAGTTGCTGCCAGCACAGGCAGTGTAGCAACAAAAGTCCCAGAATGCTCCATAGCCCACCTACCTATTAATGTGGTGTACAAAGGCCAATTCCCACTTTATGGGGTGGGTGAACACCAAAGATATGAACGGTGGACTCATATCTCAGCATGAGTTAGATGTGTGCCAAACAGCAGCAGCTAACTATGGCTTCCTGACACATATCCCAACATGTTCACAGAATGCATCTCCTCTCACAGGAAGACCCATACATGGTGCACATGCAGCAAACATACCTGTGATGCATACTTTGAATCGACCATAAGGGACCATGACTGGCCTACACAATTTGCGAAAGAGTGTTCCATCCTCACGCTGGTGGATGGACAAATAGGCCAAAACACATGGCCAATAATGTTTCGCCTTTAACAGCATCCCAGTAGCAAGCAGCAGCAACTGAGATCTAGTATAGTGGCTGAGTGATAGAGTTGTGAAGCTCCTAATTCAAATTTCTAAGTAGGTGACCTTAGGCAAGCTACTTTCTCAGCCTTTAACATGCAATATGAGAATAATATTGAACCTAGTTTACGGAGTTGTCATAAGGATTACTGAGAGAATGTACTGTATGTTCAGTGCCTTGAATACTCAAGTGCTACCTAAATGCAATATAATTGCTACCTTTACATTCCTGGGGACAGTGGTCAGTCCCTATGCCCCATGCTGAGAAGGCTTTGGGACAGCTCTACCTAATTATTGTTAATTATAGACACAGATTATTTCTAGCAGATGTATATACAACTACATTTATAATGAATTTATTTATACTATCTTATTAAAAATCCCCTTTACGTGAGTTGTGTCTATAGATTTTTTTGCCTCCTGCATCTATTTTTATTTGCACAAAAATATGAATAGGATAAAACTACAAAGAAAAATCTTTTATTCCAGTCCATCAGTTGGAATGCTTATTCACTTAGAATGCCTTATTGTTTGCAACAAAAATGAAATTGGTCTTTACCTTGCAGCAGAAGCAATACAAAGAATGGTGAAAAGAAAAGGTTCCACAACACCAGAATAGTGAGCCTCTGCCAGGAATAGAAAATCTGATTGAAACTTCATATGCATAAAGAAGTGTGTGTGTGTGTGTGTGTGTGTGTGTGTGTGTGTGTGTTTGGACTGCATTTGCTAATACATACCATACTGGTGCTGATCTGCACAGCTCCATGGCACAGGATGGAATATGTGCTGCAGTCTAGTGTACTGGTGTAGCAGTTAAAAGCATGAACTGCAGGCAAGGAAATCTGATGTTCAAATCTTAGCTCAACCATGAGCTCATTGGGAGGGCTTAAGCAAGTCAGGATCTCTCAAAACCTACTCTCACATCTGTAATATGAGAATAAGAACAATGACCTAGCTTACTACATCATTTTAAAGATTACTTTAAATCTTTAAAGCTGGGTGAATGTAAGTGCAATCTGAGCTTACATTCCTGCAATTTAGGAAAAGGACTAGTAAAATATAATGTATTTTAAGTGTGTATACTGGTTTTCTGCCATTGCCAATGGTACACAACACACAAACATACAGTGCCTTGCCGAAGTATTCACCCCCCTTTGACTTTTCCACATTTTGTTGTGTTACAACCTGGAATTGAAATGGATTTAATTGGCATTGTTACCACTTGATGTACACAAGATGCTAAACACTGTTAAATATGTTTATTGTGGCACAAAAGTGAAGTAAACAAAAACAGACTGGCACTTGTTAGTTGCATAAGTATTCACCCCCCTTAATCAATACTTGGTAGAAGCACCTTTGGCAGCAATGACTGCTGCGAGTCTTCTTGGGCAAGTCTCTTTCAGCTTTGCGCATCTGGATCCTGCAATGTTTGCCCATTCTTCCTGGCAAAATTGCTCTAGCTCTGTCAGGTTGGATGGGGACTGTTGGTGAACAGAAACTTTCAAGTCTTGCCACAGATTCTCAATCGGATTGAGGTCTGGGCTTTGACTGGGCCATTCTAAGACTTTCAGGTTCTTGTTTTCAAACCACTCCAATGTTACTTTGGCTGTGTGTTCAGGGTCATTGTCCTGCTTGAAGGTGAACCTCCGCCCCAGTCCCAGGTTCCTTGCAGACTGAAACAGGTTTTCCTCTAAAATTGCCCTATATTTGGCTCCATCAATCTCACCCTCAATCCTGACCAGTTTCCCAGTCCCTGCCGAGGAAAAGCATCCCCACAACATGATGTTGCAACCACCATGCTTCACCGTGGGGATGGTATTCCCAGGGCAATGAGCGCTGTTGGCTTTGTGCCACACACAGCGTTTTGTGGCAAGGCCCAAAAGTTAAATTTTGGTCTCATAAGACCAGAAAACCTTTCTGCACATGTTTGCTGTGTCTCCCACATGCCTTTTTGAAAACTCCAAACGGGCTTTGATATGGGTTTGTTTCAGCAATGGTTTTATCATCGCCACTCTTCCATAAAGCCCAGCTTCGCTGAGCATCCGGGTGATAGTTGTCCCATGGACGGTTTCTCCCATCTCAGCTGTGGATCTCTCCAGCTCCTTCATTGGTCTCTTGGTTACTTCTCTGACTAATGCCCCCCCTTAGCCAGTCACTGAGTTTTGGTGGAAGGCTTTCTCTAGGCAGAGTCGCAGTTGAGCCATATTCTTTCCATTTTGTAATAATGGGATTTAATTGTGATCCAGGGGATGTTTATAGTTTGGGATATTTTTTTATAACCCAACCCTGATTGGTGCTTCTGCACAACTTTATCCTGGAGTTGTTTTGATAGCTCCTTGGTCTGCATGATACTGTCTATTTAGATATGCTCTCTGACAAACTCTGAGGCCTTCCAGAAACAGGTGTATTTAATCTGAAATCATGTGGCACTGGAATTGCACACAGGTGGACTCCATTCAACTACAGTGTGTGACTTCTGGAGGCAGTGGGTTGCACCAGAGTTTATTTTGGCATGTCACAGCAAAGGGGTGAATACTTATGCAACCAACAAGTGCCAGTTTTTGTTTACTAACTTTTCTGCCACAATAAAAACATTTTGCACCTTCACAGTGTTGAGTATCTTGTGTATATCACATGGTAACAATGCCAATTAAATCCATTTCAATTCCAGGTTGTAACATGACAAAATGTGGAAAAGTCAAAGGGGGGTGAATACTTCGGCAAGGCACTGTAACTATTATAATAAATCCAATTACTATCAAAATTCTAACTCTAAAGTGACCATTGTAGTTACAAACATATGAATTTGTTACTCAACTGTAACTAAGTGTAACTGAAACATTTCATCTGTTTTCACCCTTGTGTCTTTTTGTAAGCTGCAAGCAGCTTGGGATAGGGGCTTGCCTTCTCATTCTTTGGAAAGCAGATAGGTGCTTTATAGATCATAAAGATAATGATCAAACATCAACAACAATAGGAAATGGGGCAAGACACTGGGTTGATCCATGCCACATTAAAACCAACTCTAAAGTATTCAAGAACCTAAACTTTCATTTTTGATGCTTTGGAACTATAGCAGCGGAAATTGAAGACAAGAGCCAAATCCATTACAGAGGAGCTTCAGACATGCTGTACTGCACCCTATGTATTTAACTGGCATTACTTTGACACGTTGGATCAAGTGTCCATTTTGGTTCCAGAAGGCACAGCATGGAAAGCTGCCAGCAACATCGTCGGTAAGAATTTGGACTGCCACAGAGATACAGGAGCCACAATGTGTACGTGCATTCTCCTTGATTTAGATTAAAGGGAGTTCCCTGTCGCTATGGAAACATAAAAATGCCTGCCTGATAGCAATGACCGGGTTCGCACGGCATGGAAACCCATAGTGGGTAACTAGCCATGGTGGGTTGCTGTGCCATCTGAACCTAGACCACTTCCAGCAGGGTGGCTTGTTTCTGGGCAACAAGTCACCCAAACAACCCATAGCTTGTTCTATGGGTTGATGAACCCATGATGGGTTGTTGCGTTGTCCAAACCTGGGACAGCGTCGAGCAAGCTGCTTGGAAAAAGCAGCAAAACCCCCTTGACATTTTTGGTGAGACCACTCGTGCTGCCACCAGTGACAGCTGCTCCACCAATACTCAAGCAGCACTTTGGAGTGACCATCACCAGCTCATTACTTTGGAGGGACAGGCAGGAAAAATATGTGCAATTTTGTTCATAATTTTTTTAAAAAAAGTTTTCAAGGTCCTTCGCAGGTATGCACCTACAGCTGCCTGAAATGTAAAGCATTGCCTGGCCCGTGTCCTGGTAAGTGTCTGCTGTCAAACTGCAGTGGGTAACATCCATGGACATTGACCAAGCGAGGCTGCATACAGGTTGCTTCAAGCAGCAGCTGTTCATTCATTCTGCTTGGGCATCCCTCACATTGCTGCGTCTTAGCTCTGAGAATAACCCAAGACCCAATCATTCCTTGTGACTCTTTCCTAGTATGATTCTCCATTCCACTTTGGTGCCTTTCCCACTTTTTCGGGGCCAGAGTTCCCGGCTATCCTATTGAACCATCTTGTGTTAGAGAGATCAGTTTGCCTTGCATATCCATAGAGAAAGCTTTATCCCCTGGTAATTAATTAACCCACGATTTGCCACCAAATGAGCCCTATGTCTTTGTCCTATTAAGGAATGTTTCAGTTAATTTACCCATTTTACAAGTACACTTTGTTAAGAGTGTAGTGCATAAAGCTACTGCGAGCGCACCGTTCCTCAGGCTAGAGGCCCCCTTAGACCCATGTTGGTCATTACACATGTGCACACATGAGTTGCATGTCGATGTGAGAGGCCTGACTAAACCTACACAACCATTTACAAATGGTGTTACAAAGAAGCATATTGTATACAAGCCACAGTTTTAAAAACTTCACATTCTAACAACTTAAGCAAGTGAGGGTTAATATATTTGGTGTGTTCTAATAACCATTTCTAATGCTTGCAAATGATTATGGTTGCTGGGGAACATGGGTGGGAAGGTGCTGTTGCACTCATGTCCTGCTTGTGGGATCCTGTGGGCAGCTGGTTGGCCACTGTGTGAACAGAATGCTGGACTAGATGGACCCTTGGTCTGATCCAGCATGGCTTTTCTTATGTTCCTATTACTTTCCAGCAGTTTTGCTGCAATGTTATTACTTTCCAGCAGTTCTTATTACTAGAACATCTGATTATCTAACTCCATCTGGTTCAATTGCTTCCCAGAGCATGGGTATAAAAATAGCTTTGGTTTATTTATTTATGCATTCTAAGCAAGTCAGCTTTTATATTTTCTTATCTAGCCTAAAACCAATAATTTAATCAAGTGGAAAACAGTAAAAAGAATTAGCAACACAGATAAATAAAACTTTTGAACTTGGTTATGATTAATATTCTGGATGCACACAATGGGATGCTTCCCAAGAAAACAAAAATGACTGCCTCGAACGAAGCAGTTGCATGCTTGGGCAAAAACAGCTGAATTGACTTTTCCTATAAGTAGGAAAACCAACCAACAATCTGGCCTCCTCCCTAATTACAATATAATTTTAGCTCAACCAAAGTCTCCATGTCTAAAATTACAGTATTACAGTTACACTAATTTTGACTCAGCAGTGACTTGGTTTTTCCAGCAGTCTATAATCTTTCTGAACATAATAGTTCTGAATTTGTAAAATCTTGGGTTCACACCTCATATCAGTGTCTGGAATTGCATGTTATTTCTATTTTGATTTTATCAATGAATGTTCTGAGTTTCATCACCAGCACCGAAACCTGAAGGGTATAACTTCCTGATGTTATTTTGCTTCAGACTGAAGGCATTTTTGTTTTAGCAGGTAATCAGCCTATTGGATGTTTGAGTTAAATTCTTGAACTTTGTGGGTGGGTTTGATGGTTTGTTTACTCCTTCCCCATAATTTGGTTGATATTCACTGGGTTCACACACCACAATAACCCCCACTCAAGGTTGAGTATGGATTGAATGGGGGTTGCTGTTGAAATGTGGGTTGTTGTGCTTTGTGAACCCAGCAGTGCTAACAAACCATGGTTTCTTAACCACAAACAACCCACAAGTCACAACAAACCATGAGTTCTCTCCATGGGTTGTTTGTGGTCAACAAACCATGGTTTGTTAGTGTGGCTGGGTCATACAACACAACAATGTTTCAACAGCCCACAGTTCAATGAGAACCCACACTCAACCCATACTCAACTTTGAGTGTGGGTTGTGTTGTGTGAACCCAGCCATTAACAGCTTGTTTTTAGTTTTCACATTATATATTTTTATCCATAACCCATTGTGAGTCGAACAACCCCTAGAACAAGCCATGGGTTGTAAGGGTGGCTTGTTGCCGAAAAATAAGCTACCCTGTGGGAAGCAGTCTCAATTCGGATAACACAACAACCTACCGTGGCTAGTTATCCATGATGGATTGTCGTGTTGTGCCAACCAAGTCAGTATATGTTTTTAGTGTAGACAAGTCATTATTTTTCTACTGCAGAACTCGGAATACAGGATGATTTGCAGCTTTAAAAATCCCCATGAACTCACAACCCTTTTAGATATGATGACCCCAAACATGCTCCTTTTCTGGTTTCCAGTAAGTCTCCCAAAGAGTTGAACATATTTAAGGAAGTTTCCCATTCCTCAGTGTTACTGGGGCCTGTTCCCACTTTCTAGTTCACTTTATTCAACTTCCCCATGATCAGTCCACTATTTTATGCTGGAAATCTCAGCTATCAGCTAAAAATGCAAGAAAAAAAGAGTGTAAGCAAATGGATTGAGTGTTAGGAATCAACAGTAGACGTAATCACCAGATCAATAGGGAAAAAGAGAATAAGTAACAGTGGTTTGGGCTGCAATTCAGGAAGCTGCATGGAAAGTTATACACCAAGGATCCCCAATGTGGCACCCGAGGAGGGGTTCCCAACGTGGAGCCTGTGGACACCAGGTTTTAACTTATTATTTTTTTTAATCTGTTTTTTAAATACACATACATAGATTTGTATGACATGCATACAAACTTCTACGAATCATATATAGGCTTCAACAAAAGTCTATATGCCACCCATTCAAATATTGAAAGCATTGTAAAGTCCCCAGACCATTGCATTATGGGAGGTGAGTGTTTATCCTTCCAATTTTGAAATAAATAATTTAACAGAGTGTGTCCATCAATTAATATTAAAGGCTGTTCCAGTATAAAATTTATCTGCGTAATAACCTCTCCCCCAAAAGAGGCAACTACTAGACATTGCAAAAACATATGTTTAAAAGAAGCATTAGCTATATTGCATCACCAGTAATTTGCTGAATTAGACAATTCCTTATTAAAGAGATGTTGTGGTGTCCAATAGGTATGAAGTGATTTTTTTTTTTTGCTGAATAAGATGCAGCCTAAGTTCCGCAGACATGACAGATAGATGCCAAAGCAGCGACCCACTGATTAGGCATTTTGTGGTGGTACCCACAGCCATTTCTCAAATTCCCAAATGTGCCCAAGGGACCAAAATGTTTGAGGACCCCTTGTATACACGTATCTGTTGGTACTTTCATCTATTTTAGGCTAGGAGTGCAACCATACACACACACTTGGCAACAATGCATACAGATTTTGAAGGTCCAATTAATTTAAAAAGCAGTTTGTGATGCAGCACAAAGTGTCCATGTTGGGTGGCGGATGGGGAGGGCAGAGAAAAACTTGGGAGGGAACACAGAACTAGTTATGGCTCAGTCTTTACAAAGGAACCATACATGTTCTGTGGAACAGACTAAGTTTACCTATCAAGTTGTTTATATTAACAGGAGGACAGAATGACCACTATTCATTTCACCATTTTTATGTAAAGACACACACACATATTTAATTTTTGGAAAGCCTTTAATACTTAGAAATGTTTTGAAAACTTACCCCGATAGTAGAAGAGGCATAGATCAGAAAGAACAAACCATCGTTTCTTCCAGAGCTTCATGCCAGTGCTATCCTGTATGAAATTAAAATACACAATCCATAGGCATTGGCAATGCAAAGGCTTTAGTGTATTAACAAAATTGTCAGTATAGGAGCCCACGGCCACCTTTTGTGGCTCTTAGGGTGGCATTTGCCCTTAGTGTGAACAAGCTGCAGTCTCCTTCAACATCACCCTATCTTTTGAGTGGGAGAGTGTCATGTTATGGGAAGCGCTTGCTACCAGAAAATAATGGACCTTATGCAAAAGTTATGTGGCAGGTAAATACAAGTAGAGGGACAGTATTTCTGCCCTCCCCACCACAGGAGAAAGTGTCGCCTATGCTAGCTAGGTTCAAAGCTTAATCTGAGCCAAGACTCACCCGGCTCCAGCTCTAAAAGGCAGAGCACAGCCCTGCCACCTGAGAAGGCATTACATAGCATCTCTAAGGGCCTTTTCACACATTTGCAAATCCACCTGTTGACTGTAGCATAATGTCATGATTTGTATGTATGAGTAAGCCAGTAAAGGTTCATCACCAGAAATAGAACACTTTATCATCTGATATCTATATGCTGCCTCTGAACAACCGTTGCTGGGCAACAGAAGCAATAAGAGGGCTGTTGCCCTCATTTCCTTCTTGTGGGCTTCCCAGATGCATCTGGTTGGCTGCTGTAACAAAATGCTGGACTGCACAGGCCCTTTGCCTGATCCAGATGGGCTCTTCCTATGTCAACACACAATATTTTTCAATGGAGGCACATTCACCTGAGAATAGTCATGCAATGACTATTGAGAGATCAAGTGACATACATGCATGTGTGAACCAGCCCTAAATATGTGCAAAATGCCTTGCGCTCACACCTGAGGAATGACAGTCAGTCCCCAGATGCCTTGGATTACAGAGGAAGGTTTCATAGACGGTGTAACTTCCACCCTGGAATCTCTCAGCTACTAAGCCTCACCTGGCGTAAGGAGTAGACACTGAATAGCAAGCTGAGGAACTAGAAACCCCACAGATTTAGAATTCTAGAAGGTCCAGATCTTTCAAAAATTGCACATTCCAGAGGCAGAGGAAGGAAGGAACCATTGCCAAATCCAGCAGTGCCCAACAATAGTGGATGGTGGTTACACATGCTCTTGAGATGGGTCCTCCTGAAACGTCAGAGGGAGGGGGTATAGCTCAGTGCAGAGCACATGCTTTGCATGTAGAAGGTCACAGGATCTCTCTCAGATCTCCAGTTAAAAGATTTCATCAGGTAGCAGGGTTGGGAAAGACCTCTGCCTGAGACCTTGGAGAGGTCAGACCAGACAGTTCTGGGGTGGGATCATGATTCAGTGGTAAAGCACAAGCTTTGCATACAGAAGGTCCCGGGTTCAATCCCTGGCATCTCCAGTTGATGGGAAAGACCTCTGCCTGACACCCTGGAGAGCCACTGCCAGACAGTTAACTATGCTGGGCTAGATGAACTGTCCTTGGCAACACCCATTGTATCAGGCTGCAGCACAGGAGGAAAGAGAAGAGAAAAGGACCACCATCAGCTCTGTTGAGAAGCCAGGCTCCTCTCCCTCCAGCCTGGCTTCGGCCATTCCATCAGGCTGTAGCAGAGCGACCAGCAACATTTTGCTTCTACCTTCTGAACTGTTTTCCATTCCAGCTGGTCATTTTTTAAACTAAGAACTAGTGTCTGAGTTTGCCTTTTTCCTCTTCCCTCCCAATCCCTTTTTGTGTTGTGACTTTTTCAGTTGTAAGCCTAAGGGCAGGGATTGACTTATTATTTTATTGGTATATAAGCTACTCTGGGAGACTTCTTTTTATTGAAGAGTGGGGTAAAAATTATTTTAACAGATAGACAACTTGGCCTGGTATAAGGCAGCATCCTATATTCCTATGATAGTACTGGGCAAGTGAACCAACGATTGATTTAAGGCAGCTTCATATGTCCAAATACAGCCAGCATGCTGTAATGGTTAGAATGTCAGACAAGGACTGGGGAGTGCCAGGTTAAAATCTCCACTCATTCATGAAGCTCACTGGGCGAGCTTCGGCTAGTTACCGGTATACTCCTTTTCTCTCTCAGTCTACCCTTCCTCAAAGGGTTCTTGGGAGGATAAGATAGGGGGAGGAGAGTCCCATATGAGCTCCTTGGAGGAAAGGCAGGATATAAATAAAAATAAAGTGCGGGGAGGGCAAGACTATTTGAAGGAGCTATGCAAGTCTTCTTTTTCCAAAGAGTGTCTTTACTCTGTTATCAGCCATACTGTTACTGTCAAGTAAATGCCTCCAAATATAAAAACTGTATTCCTGAAGCAATTTTGTTTGCTTTTATGTCTGTAATCAATTTGCAGTTCATTTCTCAGAATGAATGGCTAGCACCACCACAAGTGTGCATACCCGCTAATAAATATGTTAATCTTCTGAAGGAAGAAAGGGTATTAGTGAATTTTAAGTACTCTCTTGGTGAATAGGCTTGAGATGATATCCAGGAGTCACAGAATAATGAATGCCACATCTCTGAATATACTTAAACAGAAAAGGGCAGCTGATAATTATTTTGTTAAGATCACTCAGCAGATGTGTGGGCTTTCTTATTTTCAATGTGCACCCCAGGTAGCAAAGCAAATATTTAACTGTTCTACTTTTACTGAGGAGCTTTATACCCTCGTATCTCCAAATGCTACTCGTGTCAGCTTCTCAATTGACAAAGAACCTTATTTCAAACAGATCATTTAAGCAAATCTGCTAAATTCTCAAGCATTTAATGGTTACTAAAAAGAAATGCCAAGTGGGACTCTCTGACAATATTTTGCCTTTTGCTGTTGGTTCCACCTCAATCTGATCTCCCATTTATCTAAAGCATCAACGGATGGTTAGAAATTACAGCCAACAGAACTTCCTTCCATTGAAAAGGAATAAAATGTGGGTTCTTCCAATGTTGTATGCATTGATATATGATACAAGGAGTGCCTTTGTCCTAAGTGAGATCATTGGTCCAACAAGCACAGAACTGCCAACTCTGCCTGAGGCCCTGAGAGCAGCTGACCACCAGAGGTCCCTTTCCTAGCTCTGTCTCCTGAACACATTTAAGGGGATATGCTGGGGAGTGACCCTGGGTCCTGTCTGCTACATGAAAACCATGTATTAAACTATTGAAAGCATGTAATCCTACTTAATCCCTATCCCCAACTTGTATCAAATGGAAGCAGACACTTGAAGCTCATGTACTCCTGAGAAGACAAGCTTCCTAACATTGCAGGGCAGGAAGAGCAAACCATACCGGTAGACCAGTGATGGCGAACCTATGGCACGGGTGCCACAGCTGGCACGCAGGGACCTCTCTGTGGGCACTCGAGTCATTGGTCACCAGATCGCAAAAAGACTGTCCCCTTCTGCAAAACACTAATGATTTTGTTCTTTCTCACAGTGTGGAACAGAATGATTTTATTTTAGAATTCCTGTTACAGAATTATTTTCTACATTGTAATCACATTTAAAAGATTTTGAAGAATGATGCACAGAGCATGGCTTGGATGTAAAGCCCTAACAGTTGACCTGAGTGCTGCATGTGTTGCTCTCAAACTAACGGAGTATGAGCCAAGGTTTGACAAATTATCAGCATGCATGCAATAGCAAAAATCACATTAATTGTGCAAAAGCATGCCCAATGCAAACTTTTACCTAATGCACTGTTTGTAGTCCAAGACATAAAGTGTTTAAAATGTGTTAAGCACATTTAGTTTTCTTGTTTATCTTGCTCATCCTAGTACAGGTTGACTTTTACTTTTACTAATCCGACACCTGTAGAAGCAGGGAAAGGACCCGGGGTAAAGCTTGCCCCATACAATTTCAGTCTGGCATATAATCATATTACAAGTTGAGAATCCCTTATCCAAAAATACATGTGCCTAATTATTTTAAAAGTTTGTATAAATTCCCTTCAGGCTATGTGTACAATGTAGTACTATAATAATTTTTTGAGTTGATTTTTTTTCAACAAAAAACTGTTTGTATCATTGAAAGCTCTGTTATTGTGCTTTTCTTTTAAGACAAAAGATGTTAATTAGTTCGGACAACTGTATGAGTTGTTTTTCTAAAACTAAAACCTTGGTATTCAGGTTTAATTGCAGTGTTGGCACTTTGAAATAAATAAGTCGGTTTTGTGTTGCAGTTTGGGCACTCGGGCTCAAAAAGGTTCGCCATCACTGCGGTAGACACATAAGTAACTTGTTGACTCCCCACCCTCACCCTACGTTATGCGTTTGGGTCTCCTATTGTTTGGGAACCCCATCTAACTATAAAAGGAGACTGCATGAAGATAGGGCTGTAGACAAAGTCAAGTTCCTAACCTGCAATGTTGTAATTGTGGAAACAAACACAAGGTACTGAACAAGTAGTCAATGATTTCTTAATATATATATTTTAACTCTCATGAATTCCAAATTTATACCTCAAGGCATTTTAGGGGCTAGTACACGTTTTGTCATATTTCATATTTGAAAGTGACAGCTGCAGCATATAGAAATATTTTAGCTTGTTACTAGCTTTGTTCGTTAAAATATGTAAATACTTATACATATGCAAAATATAATATTATAATAATTATATACAGAGGACTGTAACTTTTACAATGGGGTAAGTACAAATAATCTGACTCAGATAATATGCTAATATCTGTCCACGTCTAATGTTTGACACAGGATGCCTGTTTTTATGGGTGGTTTTTCCCAAGCTAAAAAAAATTGTTCACGCTTATATTGGCCTACAAAAGATTGAATAAGGAACATGGTACAGTCCTTTCAGGAAGGACTGCAAATGCAGAGCTAGCAGCTTTATCATGATAGTTTTGCACGTGCCGGAAATTTCTGATATAGGGGTTCAAACCGAGCAACCCTCATGTACATGTCTAAGTTACAGAGACAGTGGCAAGCACATCTGAGGCAGCTTTCAGAGTGCAGTATAGAGAAGTAACTAGCCAGTCATACGCAAATAATTACAAACTGGCAAGGGCATTCTGCTTTCTGAAGGTGACCTTTTCTGAAATGTTCTGAAAGAAACATTCTGCACTGAATTTCAAGTTAGCTGGCCAAGCAGACACAATAAAGAAATGATTGTGCCAGCGATTGCAACAATATAAATAATACCTATCTTGTCACTGTTGTTTTGACAGGTTTTGACAGCTCCCGAAAAACCAGAGTTTAACTTTTGTTTGACTGTGGGATTGTCTTTTGTGGTGTCATATCAACTGCTTCAATTACTTATAAGCAGACATACTCTATTGTATCAGAAAGCCACAGTATCTAGAGCAGGGGTCTTCAAACTAAGGCCCGCAGGCCACATCCGGGCCGCCTTGCCTTTTTATCCGGCCCGGCGGCTGATCAGCGGAAGCAGACTTTTTAAAAACTCTTTCGCTTCAAGCGCCAATTCTTTTGTCGAGTATGCTCATTTGTGTGATGGCAAAAAACAAAAGTATATTCGTGTTAGGCATGAAACAATTGTGCAACTATATATGTAAATACCACCAGCCCTGCCAGGAGTATTCATTAATATTCCCCCTTCTTCCCTCCCCATTCCTTTTTCCTTGTATGTCGTGTCTTTTTAGATTGTAAGCCTGCGGGCAGGGACTGTCTTGTTAATTGCTGTAAACCAACCAGAGAGCTTCAGCTATTGGGCGGTATAAAAATGAAATAAACAAACAAACAAACAAACAAATAAATAAATAAAATAACTTTCCATTTAAGGGGAAAAAATTCACCCCTATCAAGTAAAAAAAAGGGACCTGGGTCCTTTTTTTAAAACTTGATCCATTCATTCATATTTTTTTCAAACTATAGTCCGGCCCCCCAACAGTCTGAGGGACAATGAACTTGCCCCCTGTTTAAAAAGTTTGAGGACCCCTGATCTAGAGAATCCTGATGTATTCCAGATGCCATGAGACTTTATCATAAATAAAGATAGGGGTGTACATCTTGTGTAACTGCCTCCAATAAACTCCACACCCAAGTCCTCCAATTAATTTCTTTTCTCTAGGCAGAAAGATTGGGGTCACATGTGCTGGCCCCACCCCCACATGCCTCTGATAGGGACAGCAAGTCCTTACAGCACTATGCCTCACCATCTCTCGTAAGAGACCCGGAAAACAAAAATAATTAATTTGAAAGTACCGGATTGTACATTGTAGTGATGTCCACCAATCTGGACAGCATTAAAAGGGGATTGGACAAATTCATGGAAGAGAAGGCTATCAATGGCTAGTAGTCCTGATTGGCTATACGCTTCCTCCAGTATCAGAGGCAGTATGCCTATGTACTCCAGTTGCTGGGGAACATGGGTGGGAAGGTGCTGTCACACTCATGTCCTTCCTGTTGGATCTCATGAGTGCTGGAGTAGATGGACTCTTGGTATGCTCCAGCATGGCTCTTCTTATGTTCTTATGGATTCTCTTGGGCATGCCATTAGCAGAATTTCCTCATCATACTTCAATGAGGGATAATAAAAGCAGAAATCTGTGTATTAGGAAAGATTTTCATCTTTCATAATTTCAGCACTGCATTTCAGATAAAAGTCGTTGTAGTACATACAATATTCAGCAACAAAGACAGACAATACCTGCTTATAAAGCCAGCCTCGCCGAACGACAGGTGCATTAGGGTTTCTTTTTATAGAATTCGACCTCTTCCCAAAATTATGAACTTTCTTTGAAGAGCGTGATGTCTAAAAAGAGAATAAAAAAGATTAGAAAATGCAGCATCAGTATCTATTACATGGGGGAAATGCATAGAGCATGGCTATCCTCAGAGAGAGACAGTTGGTCCCAATCACATGCATCCCATAGGATTTATTAAGGAACAGCTTTATTCTCTTTTTAGGTAAATAAGTAAATTTCTTGCAGGTTTTGCTGGCTTAGGCATTTCTTGGAAGTTTTCTGCAGAAGGAGAGAAACAACTCCCAAGACATATCTGGATCAAAACATTTAAAATTGAAGCTTAATAGGATATTACACAAATATAGCACTACTTTTTGAAAGGGCTGGAACACAAAGTATTAAAGCTTCTAACAAGAGAACTGAAAACAGAGCAGAAATATGTCACCAGAAAATTAAAGCAGGTTTTTGTAAGGGAAGTAAACCACAACAGGGATGGGCTAAAGTCACTAAGAGATTTAAGTCTCAACTTGATTGCTGAAATTCTATCACACACACAAATCCCTTAGGCTAGCTTTGTGACTGCTATAATCTTGGATTTTTCTGAGTAGTCACAACAACTCCATTGTGTGTGTATGTTACAAGTTCAGGATGGTGGTGCTCATGCCACCCTCTTTCAGGGAGCTTTTGTCCAACCCTTGCCAAATTACAATGAGAATCTAACATAGGGGAAACCATCTGCTAAATTCACTTCTGCCCAGTCCAAGTGCCACAGAAACCAGAATGGCAGAATTCATATGGGATTAAGACTGTTTCATTCTGGTATTTACTTGATAGCAGCCATTTGTAGCTCTTTGAGACTGATTAAAAAGGACAAAAATAAGCTGGGATGCAGTAGTACTATTGAAGGTAACATACCAACAGGCCCACGCTTTGAAAAGACATAAAAGGCTACGTACAATCGCTCTCATGTTGCCCTAGCAGCAAAAAATGGTGTGCATTATCTACACAAGCAATACAGTGAATTTGTTTTTTATTAGATGTTTGCTAGGGAATGCCCGGAGAGCATGATCTCATTGGCAAGTAGGCAATTTATTTAGATAGATAGATAGATAGATAGAAACAAGTTTCAAAAGGCACTTTAATTTTTGTTCCATGATTGAATGTTCTTCAAAACAGGGAGGAAAAAAACCCTCAGCTCATGTCAACTGGCTCTGGGCACGTTCGCACGTCACGACAACCCATCCTGGCAACAAACCAGGAAACTATACAGGTATATAGTGTCCTGGCAAAAAACTTTTTGTTTAAACCCTTTCTAAATCCCACTTGAAAAATGGAGCTTTACCTTTGACAGCTGTCAAAGGTAACTATTCTTGTAAATGGGGTGGCTTGCACTTTTACATGTTCCTGAGGTGGTAGAAACTTGGGAAAAGTGCAAAAGTGAGGGCACCATTAGGACACATCAGTCAAAAAACAACAACAACCCCAAACCCATGAGGATCTTGCCGCAAATGGGGTGAACGAGCTGCCACCCCCTTTTTGTGAGCTAATGTCACTCATGCCTTTGGTTACATTTGATAGCTCACCTATTGACAGCTGTCAGATGGAACCAAAGAGGTTAAATAAACTTACCTGAAGCCTCTGTGGGGCAATGCCCAGGGTGGGTACCTGCTGGACTTTGCTAGCAGGCAACCCCTGGAACACTGCCCACCTGAGGCTCTTCCTCCCCACAGTTGTGCAAGTGTGGGTAATTTAAAAAAAATAATTTTCGTAAATATCTGTGAAAATTAGAGTAGGCAATTAAAAAAAAAAATTGTTGGGCAACCATGGGCAGCCCCTCCAAGTGCTGGGGCACTTTGAAGGGACTGTCCTGTAGCTGTCAAAACAGGGATTGTAAAAGCCGGCTTCACAGCCGGCTTTCACAATCTCTAGGGGGGAAAAAGTTTAAACTGCAAAAAAGCCATGGTGAGCCTGAAATGGCTTGCAATCATGGTAGGGAGGGGTGAAAGCTAGTGGCAGATGCCCCCAAGTGCTGCTTGGGCACTTTTGGGGTGACTGGCACTGGTGGGTGCCAGGCCACGCTTGGCAAGAGCAGCAAGGAATTTTTGCCACTGTTGCCAAGAGAGTTGGTAACTGATTCCATGTACCCATGATGGAATCGGTCGGACAGGTTCAGACAACACAATAACCCATCATGGGTACAACAACCCTTAAAACAAGCCATGGGGTGTCATGGTGGCTTGTTGCCCTCAAAGAAGCCACCCTGCGGGAATCGGTCTGGGTTCACACGACATGGCAAACCATCGTGGGTAGCAACCCACAATGGGTTGTCATGTCATGTGAACCAATCACTGTGTGTCAGAAGCAATCTAAAATTAGAGGCTTAAAAGCAAATCTGATACCTTATTTTCAAAAGCATGGAAGTAAGCATTTTTGTGAGAGTGGTTAAGACCCACATTAGTCTCATTTGATATCAAAGCAACTGAACAAAATTTGCTTGGGTTCATTCAGATTTCCCCCCTTCTCTGTGGAGAGATTGGGCATGGGGTCTGAGCTTGCTTCCTTCCCCACTCCTCTAGGTGTGAGAATCTTCCTGGCTACTATTCGGGGTTTGGCAAAAATGGAAACATCTGAACAGGCACAAAGAAGTAGAAATTATATATCAAATATGTATCAAATTAGAAATTAAATAGAAACAGTTCTTAGATAAATATTTTTATCTGCAAAGTGCCCAACTTCTTGAAAAGTTAGGAGTACTGGTTAAAGTTCATTAAGATCACTAAAGATGGAACTTGACAGTTATTTCACACATTCCAGAACCTGTTAATAGCCTGACTTTGTGTCAAGTGCCATCATTTCAACCACTTTGTAACCTCAGCTCTTTATATCTTGCTTTTTCATAATTCAACTGGAAGACTATGTTCAGTTCTGAACAATCAAGCTCCATTAATTTTTATAACTGTTGAGGATATTTCTGTGACATATGGTCCATTAGTGTTGATTGGCAATGTCTTGCAGCATGTCTTAAAATAAAAGTGACGTGACCGAACAAGCCTGCTCATTAGGTGGGAAAGGGTACAAGAGCAATGGTGACACCCCACTGTCTTTCTAGTAAGTATACCGGGGATTGCAGAGGCAGCTAAAAATTAAGGAATAAATAATAAATGATCATGACAACCAAACATCTGCTGAGGGGCTTTGAATATGCATTTGTTCACTTTTGTACAGGGAACAACATGTGGATCTTTATAGTCATTGCACATTTTACCAAGAATTGTGAATATCCATTATGGTTAATTAATCAATGCACTGTCAATTTTCTTCTAATTCTAGCTAAGAAACTAGCACAACCATTTAAGGAACTCTTCAAAATATTATGTTGTATCATAGAAATCCCAGTACCCACACCAACCAATGTGCATTTTAAAAGCCTGAAATAGTACAGGCATTGTTCTGGTTCACACATCACGATAAGTCACCATGGGTTAAATAATCTGTGGGGCTCTGAGACGTGCACAAGCCACTATTTTGAATATGCAAGCCACGGTGGGTGTGTGCCACAGCTTGTCGTGTCATGTGAACCTCCCACAACACCCGGGTTTGCATGAGATGACAAGCTGCCGCACGCCCCCGCCATGACTTGCACATTCAAAATGGCGGCCAGTGTGCATCTTGGGAGTCCTGCAGGATAATTAACCCACAGTGGCTTATCAAGATGTACAAACTGGCCCAGTGTTTTCTAACCAGAGTCTTACTTAAAGCTAATCTACATACAATTTAGCTCTCTCTTCTTTTAAAAAAAATAATATGTTATTAGAGTGCTTGGTGTTTTAAAGAGACTTCACATCATTCAGAGGTAAAAAGGTTGCTTGTACTTCATGTGCTAAATTTAATGCCCACAAAATAGGAATTTTTGGTTTAAACTATTTTTCTCAGAAGATGTTTTTTCTGCAATATGAACCAACACAGTGATGGGTTTCTGAATCTGCAACCAATTATGCGGGTTGCAGATGAAGATTTTTCCATGGCTTGAAATCTTCTCATTGAAGGTTATATGAAACCAGTAGCAATGCTTTAAAAAATGCACACAGTCTGCCAACAATTTCTGCAAGGCAAATTCACATTTTTCATTGTATTTTCTCATGGTTTCTTTTGTTTTATCCCTCAGTATATCAGGAATATGTGGACATTCAACCGTGGAGAAGTTAAAGCAAAGCTTAAAATTAAACCTGGAGCAAATAAGCCTTCTGTTGTGGTGTAGGAAACTTGACAAGTTTCATAATAATGTCCAGGACATCCCTGTACAGGAGTTCTCTTCTCGAAGATTTCTGCCCATTAAGTTCTACGCATTATATCCTGTTACTCTTTACAGGTAAGTATCTTTTATCCAGAAATAAAAGAGTTCTACCAATTTACACAGAGAGAGGAAGATATCCTAAGATGCTGGAGAAGACTAGACTTTTAAAAAGGAGCCCTATGCACTGTGAGCTTTACAGCTGTTTTAAAAAACATTTTCCCTTTTTCCAACTCCATTGATGAAGAGGTTTTACTTTTTTAACTTACTTCCTCCAGAGACAGTATACTGTAAGGTTACTGAACTATAACATACAATTTAGGTACTGCCCTAAAATTTAGAGCCAGAAAATAAAATCTACTCTTTCTTGACAGTGTTGGGGAAAAAAGAAAATAATATTTTAATAAGACTTGCATAGCTTGAAACATGTCAGCTCAATTTTTAGAGTCCTCCATAACACCTTTTAGTATTTCCTTCTTGTTTCTATTCTGTTTAAGTACAAAATTACCAAAATTGCCAATTGCTCCCTACACTAGCGTCTCTACACTGGAAGAGGAAGTTGCAGGAAGATGATAGTCTTTGGATCTTCCCCTCACCCACAGCCAAACACACATCAAGAGGAGGAAAGCCATATCCTGCTAGAACAGACATAGCCTCTCTCTAGGAAAGCAGGGGAAAGTGGAGATCAGGTCCATCTGGCTGTGCAATGAACTGTTAAGGCACAATATTCCTCTCTCTTCTCTACTGTGCTCAGCTTTCCCTTTGTATATGCCTCGATGAAGAAAAGTTCTCCACAATTCAGAAGCCATCTAGCTAATAAAATGTGTGATGCAGTTATGTGGACAACTCACCCTAGAGGAGTATCAGGTGATTCAGCACGTGGTCAAGTGACAGAGATGTGTCCTATGACCACATGAGCTGACCTATAAATGCATCAAGTGGGTAGGTAGCTTTGGGGTGTAGCCAGGGTACATGGATGGAATTGCTGTATGAAAACTGTTGCAGGTGAGAAAGGATTTCCAATCCTGGATGCTTGGCTTAAGTCAGGCTAGGAGGAAGAAGTCAGTGCTGTCAATGGGCTCCAAACTGAGGCCTTTTACAACACAGCTGACTAGGAAGGGGGTGAGACTTGCAAGCAAAATGATCTCTAAGACATCCTTCACAAAGAAGTATCAGAGTCATCAGCCGAATTCATACATTTAACCGGGGGTGGCACTGAAACAGCACAAGCTCAAGCTCTCCACCACACTCCAGCACATAGATAGCCTCCAGAGTGGGGTTTGCACTTCTAAAAATAACTCCAAACAAGTGGAAACACTTATTTCCGGATTGGGGCAGAGCTCGCTTCTGCAAGTTCCACTGGCCTGCCCCGTTCCAGAAACATGCGTTTCTAGTCATTTCAGGATATTTTTAGAAGTGCCAAATCCCTGTTGCTTGAGCAGTGGGTCTCAAAAGTGCATGGGCACAATAGGATACTACCCCGTCTCTCCTAATCTTGCTGTATTTCATATGAGCACATTCTTGTACAGTGGTCAGAATAATTTCCCTAGGCACCATCTTCATAAACCATTCTGACTAATACCATATGAAGGCTAATACAGTCAATGCTGTAAGGCTATATGCTGTAGCACTCCCTCCCCCTTTATTCTTTGTTTAATTACTACTGTTGCCATCTCTCATCAACAGGAGGCAATTTAGACTTCGATGAACTAATGAAAACTATTCCCACTTGGTTGCACTTTAGATCTAGGTTGCATTTTATGCTTGACCTACTTGACTGTATGTTGTTGCTGTTATGGGCCCAAACACTCATCATGAAAGTAGGCAAGGTGAAAATATTAATTAGACTAAAGTTTATTGGTGAACAACTGTAAGGGTTCAAGGTTTCAATAATAATCAATTTAGCTCTTTTTTAACAGGGAAAAAAAAAGTGTAGTGCTCAATCAGAGTTTACTGTCAGGAATCAGAAGAACAGGCTATGAATCAGAAGACCACACCTTTCTTGTGACTGTAAGGAGTTTGCCCACAAAAATAAGATATAAAAACATGTAAAATATTAAAGAGTCAGCAGTAAAACTGCTATTAAAGACAGCAAATTAAATATTAAATGCCAGTTGGAAGAGGAAGGTGTCTAAATGTATACAATGAAGACACCAAATGGATCTCCCTGGGAAGGGCACTGCACAGACAGGGGGCCACCACAGAGAAGACCCTTTCCCATTGTGGACAGCAGCACCCAGAGAAGAACCTCCAAAAGTGATCTTAACAGTCAGGCAGGAACATATGGGAGAAGGTGCACCTTCTTATATTCAGATAATTCAAGTTAATTTTTTTTTGGTAATAAGCATTCCTTATTTTGATGGGCAGTCATAGGTAGAATGCAGCTTTATGTAGTTTCATGACATGCACATGGGGGATAGAAATACGACTAAATGTAGAAAGTTCTGCATATCTCTGGTGATACATCTGATTGATTAGACAGACTTAATGCATTTGAAGGATGTGTGCAGGGGTAGAGAAGAAGAGTGGAAGTTTAGAACCTTCATTGTTCTTGTTAGGAACAAAATTAAGACTCACTTTCTAACTCATGAAACTCACTGGGTGACTTTGGGCCAGTCACTGCCTCTCAGCCTAACCTACCTCACAGGGTTGTTGTGAGGATAAAATGGAGAGGAGGAGGAGGATTATGTAAGCCGCCTTGAGTTCCTTGCAGGAAAAAAGACGGGGTATAAATGTAATAAAATAAATAAATAAATAAATAAATAAATAAAATGGCTTTCCAAGAACGGAAATCACAATCCTCTGCCTTCCTCCATTCTGTACTGGATGCAGCAACTGGAAATATGATATAAAAGCAGGCAGCCATACAGACTGTGGCAATCTCCAGAAGAGGATGTTTAAAGACTTAGGAACAGTTCTGAGAGTTACTCATTTGTGTCAAACTATCATATGGGAACAATTAACACACTAATTTAGCTCAGAAAAAGATGCATGTGCTGAAAGGCTCAGCAGCACATACCTTTCTGTAAGCTAAATAAAAGTATTAATCATTCTCATGTGGACATTTTCAGCCATGAAAGTGACTCTCCCATATCATTAGTCTGTAATGTGAGGGAATAAGCCTCCCAAGACAGAGATTGCCCAGATGTCTACATTAAAGTTTGGACACAAAGAAGCTCTAGCCCTGCATTGCAGTAGGTGTGAATCCTAAATGAGTTGGAGTGTCAAATTTTTCACTAAACAGACTACCTGCATCTGCATCTACAGTTTGTCTTTTTGATAACTCAATCTCTGTGTATGGCACTGCCCCAAGAAGCCTACAGTCTAAAATTTGACAAAGGGAAAACAACAGGGGAAGGGGAAGGAAGTGAAGGTAGAGACAAATGGAAAGAATGTGTGATTCTGGTTTAACAACAAGGCTGGGGGAAATGGAGGGTGGTGCTTGATTCTCTCTTTCAGTTTCACTCAGTTCTAACATTCCAGACTTCTACTAGCTTGAACTCCAAGGGCCTGAATATCAAAAATAAAAGAACAGAAATAAGAGAGAGTATGGGGTGGGAACAGTGAATCAAGCAGAAGCTGGACACTTCTTTCTTTGATGGGGCTCCTACTATAGACTAGCAGTTTAAATGCTCCTTTGTTAGATTGTTTGCATTTCTAGTTAAAAGCTAAAAGATGCATTTCAGCTGACTGAAGAAAAGCCTTCATTATACAAGTACTGAAAATGTTTCACAAGTTGAACCTATGCATGTTTACTCAGAAATAAGCACCACTTAGTTTAGTGGAGCTTACTCCCAGGTAAATATGCATAGGATTGCAGTTTTAGAAATAAAGTATATACTTCAGAGTAGTTGGAAATTAGTCAGTGTTTTAGAACAGGTGTCTCCCATCCACTCTCTTTTGAACAGAGACTTCTACACAGGTTTTTGTTTTTTTAAAAAATAAAACTCTGGGTGCTTGTGGAAGTGCTAACAATTCCTGACAATTCATGTAAATAAGTTTTGCATCTTGTCAAATTTTGGATTTCTCACTATGCATTCAGAGCAAAGTGATAGCTGCTTGTGTTAGCATCAGATCATGTGTGATGCAGGCTGCTGAAGGACAAAACAAATCCCCATTCTGAGGGTGCTCAATGAAAGAGCTGACATGCCAACAGTCTTAAGAATTTGAAAGGACTAGGGAAACCCTCTCAAAAGTTGTGAAATAAATCTCAGGTTAAGATTAAAGAAAGATTTCAACCTACACAAAGCCTGAGTTGTATAACTTCATCAGACAGTATCTGTGTTGGTAAACACATACGATATTGCTGAACTATCATGGACTTTGCAGCTGGCTAGTAGAAGCTAACACTTGGCTACCAAGCCCTGCCATAATTTGTAGACCCCTACTTCAGAAGTTTTGCGCAATTGTTCCCTTTGTTTACAGATATGTAAACTGAAATCCACGTTTATGCTTTTACAAATAAGATGTGGCATGCCTTCCCAGCTTGAAAAACCAGGTCACTGAGCTCTTTTGTGAATGGGGAAGCATTCCCCATTTACTCAGCCCTGCTCTTTGCTTGTGGCACAAATTAATATGGTCTTATGTAGGCTGAGATGTGATACGTGGAGAAGATTGATATATAATGTTGATGCAGTTTGATCCTGTGTGAGGGACCTTGCTTTAGGGCAGAGAACTAGACAAGTTCTTCAGGTTCCTTCAAACCCCATTATTTTAACTTTTTTTTTTTTTTTAGGAAGACGTTGTCCTGCCACTTAGGTGATACAATGAGTAACATTTTCTGACATTTCTATTTCACTTCCACGGAAGGGACAGGGGAGAGTAACCCTGTTGGTTTTCCTGGACCTCTTGGCAGCTTTCAATAGGGTGCCACAAGGTTCTATCTTATTTATTTATTTACATTATTTGTATACAGCTCCATATCTAAGCAGATTCTGGAGCAGTGAACAATAAAAAGATAAAAACAGATAAAAGAAACGGAAACAATACATTGAAAATAAGGTATAATTAAAATGGTGGTTGGACAGTAGAGAAGGCCTCCTGGAACAAGGAGGTCCTCAGCAGGCACCGAAAGCAACACAATGTCGGAGCCTGCATGACCTCCAGAGGCAGGGAGTTCCATAGAAATGGAGCTGCCACACTGAAGGCTCTTCTCCTGGTGAACTCCAATTGGGCCATAGGTCCATGAAGAACCACCAGGAGAATGAAAAGGAGAATCTTGTCCCTGATACTGTTTAAGATCTACATGAAACCACTGCTGGAAGTCATCTGGAGGTTTGGGCTCAGGTGTCATCAGTATGTGGATACTGAGTGCCACCTCTTGTTTCCATCTACTTCTCCCAGGAATGCTGTGGAACTCTTGAACCATTGTCTGGATGCCTTGGAGTGGATGAGGGTGAACAAGCTAAGACTTAATCCAGATAAGATGGAGATGCTGTGGGTAGAGAAATCATCCACTCTGGGTAGAGGTTTACGACTGGCCTTAAATAGGCCTGCTTCCCCCTGAAGGACCAAGTACACACTCTGGGAATTCTCCTGGACTCTGAGTTAACTGTGTAAGCTCAGCAGTGGCCAGGATAGGAGTGATTTTTGCTGGTACAGCTATCTGAAGAGGTCTAACCTTGCCTTGGTTATCCATGCATCAGTGATGATGAGATTGGACTATTGTAATATGCTCTATGTGGGGATGCCTTTAAAGACTATTTGGAAACTTCCACTGGCGCAGAATCTGTCTGCCTGGATATTGATGGGGACCAGGCAGTCAGATCCAGATCACTTCCAAGCTGAATTTTATGTGCTGGTTTTGACCTTTAAAGCTTTAATGGTTTGGAACCAAGTTACTTAAAGGACTGCCTTCATCCATATCAACCTGCCCGCACCTTACCATCAGCAACTGAGGCCTTTCTCACATGCCCACCAGTAAGAACAAGTAGGCTGATGGGCAGAAGGCAATGGCCCCATGTTGGTGGAATACACTACCAATGGGATCCGTAAGACCCATTATTACAGGCTTTTAGAAAAGCCTTAAGGACTCACTTGCTCTCTATGGCGTTTTGTTTATAAGAAAGGTTTTACTGGGCTACTGATGGTTTTAGCTGTGTTTATTTATTATTTTTCTCGGCAGATATTTTAAGTTACTTGTTATCACTGATTCCTATTACAGTAATACCTTGGATTGCAAGTAACTTGGTTTGGGAGTGTTTTGCAAGACAAGCAAATGTTTAAATATTTATTTATTATTTATTTATTTGATATACAAGCGACGTCTTGCAATACAAGTACTGTAGTACGGCTTAAATTAAAAATCTCTGTACAAATTATTTTTGGGGGGGGATTTCATTTTGATATAAGAGTGTTTTGGATTACAAGCACATTTCCGGAACGAATTATGCTCTCAATCCAAGGCATGACTGTACTAGCGTTTATTGTTATTTGTATTTATCTTTGGAAACTGCCTTGAGGGTTTTTTTTACCTTTAAAGACGGCATATACTTTATATATCTATATCTATCACACATAAGTGCCTTAAAAGCAGGCATACAAGATTTGCCTATTTCTAAAATGAGATGAATTGTCTCAAAATGTCTATGTAATTGTGCCTCAGTGCCATATTGCATTGACTAGCTGAATAATTTTGTACTAATAAATTATGTATGTTGGATATAATAACTTACTCTGCCCAGAGGACTCATTGGATGTGCAGCATAATCTGATGTCAAATTATAGTGCGCAGCTTCACTTATCATGTTTACTGGCCGGTCTTTCTTTTCTTCAGATGTCATAGTTGCTGCAGTCCTGAAAATAGAATATGCAATAACAATAGAACCTGCTGTGTATGCAGACTACCATTAAAAAGCATCCTTAGCTGTTCTTAAATAAAGGCTGTACATGCTACTTGTCTAATATCCCAGCAAGCAAACTACTCAGATGTTGTGGCAAAACTAACTGTGCAGATATTAAAAAAGCAACTATATAGCAAAACTCTGTCACAGGATTCTCAACAGATCATGAAGAATCTTCCACCTTAACATTTTCCCAGCTTTCAACATTGCTTTCTGTGGTTCTGAAATAGAATGAAAGAGCTTGACAATATCTAGAAATTTGGTATGCACACTCTTCTGGATCACATTTGTAAATACAGGCCTGTGGCTCATGCTGGCTCAGCTTGTCTGAGTGTGGAAAGCTAAGCAGGGTCAGGCCTGGTTATTACTTGGATGGGAGACCCCTCCTCTAGTTTCCTGCATTGAGCAGGGGGTTGGACTCGATAGCCTTGTAGGCTCCTTCCAACTCTATGATCTATGAAATCTATGAAACAAATGCTATATACAACTGAACACTTTAGTAACTCAATTGCGCACAAATGCTTAGAAAGCCTATGGAAAAGAAAGTTACTGGTTGATCCCCATAGCTTCTAAGTAAGCCTCTAGAATGGATGAAATCAGGCATGCCTAGAACAATCAAGAGTTTGACAAAACTCCCACGCTTCCTGTATTTGTTGAATGGCCAACCTCTACACCTTGCGTTTTGCTTTCGGCAGCAAAAGCTTTTTGTTGATGCTGCTAGAACAACAACTGGAGGATGAATATAATCATTCTGCTCCCTTTCAAGATTTGAATTTCTTGAATGATAGCAAGATCAGGGGATGCAGGAAGTTGAGAGGGTAGCAGGGAAATCTGAGTAAGCCAAATGCATATAGGGAGGATGCTAAACTAGGAAAGACAGGGGTAAGTCAAGCAAAGGGAGTAAACCTGGAGTGTGAAGATACCAGCTGGTCTGTGAATATGAAGGACTGTGAGGGCTACAAGGTCCAAGAGTAGGAACATAGACTAGTATGTAAGTGGAATGGTCAGGAAGAAAACCTGCAGCATCAGACAAATGAACTCGGCAAACAATGGGCTGATAGTTTACATAACAACAGGTTGAGTCAACAACAAAATGGGAACAGAGGACAAACTGGGGAATAGGTATGCTGCCATATAACATGGAGCAATAAGATCATCAGGATGCTCTTTTTAATCACCTGTCACCAACTAAGAGAATAACAGAATCTTGATATGTTGGGGAATTCAGAAACTTCGTACTAGACCCCATGTTTTTCAGCCATTAAGGCACCTCTGGGCTAAGAAAACTTGATTGCAGGAATACAGCAACAATGGCAAGAATGTAAGAGCAGCCCTGCTGGATCAGACCAAAGGCCTATGTCCAGCATTGTATTCCCACAGTGGCCAACCAGATGCCTATTGGAAGCCCACAAGCAAGACATGAGCACAATTTAGCAATCTCCCATTTGTGTTTCCCAGTAAATATTATTTAGGGGCATACTACCTCTGACGCTGGAAATCATATATAGCCAACATGACTAGTATCTCCTTGAATTTAGCTAATCCCCTTTTAAAGCCATCTAAGTTAGCAGCCATCACAACATCTTGTAGTGAATTCCATAGTGTAACTATGCAGTAAGAACGAATGAGTGATGACACTCATTAATTCAGGCTTCACTTAAGGGACCAATGAAAACCTATCTATAATAAACGGGGTGGGTGCGAGAATCAAATAGCAAAGAGACAATGAATCTCACTTATGCTTATATGCATCATGGCATCTCACAAATATCGATCTACTTGATCTGTGAGCAAATAGAATGGTGCAAAACATACCTCTACCCACAAAGAAAAGACACACTGAAATAAGTGATAGGCCAATTTAGGGTAGTTGTTTCTATATTGTAACCTCAATCTTAGAAAGTTTAGATTGTAAATCTTGGAGGGGCCTTGTTTCTTTATAAAAAAAATATCTGCAATGTTTAGTCATGGTAGGTGATTAACAAAACATGTTAAACATCCCAATCTAAAATTCAAAAACAAACAAAAAAAGTTCAGAAAGCACTCAACAGCTGGTTGGAAGTCTTAAGAAATATGTAAATTGCAAGTGATCATTTGACTGGTCAGAAATATGGTCAAATGTCAAATAATGGTCAAGTTATTTAAAGCATGAATTTAGTAGACATGCAAGAGTCTTGTGCTTTTATATATTTTAAAAAACCATGTTATTCAACTTGTGAAACCATGAAATTATTTTCTAACCCGTGTGTTTATACATGTGTGTGAACTGACTCCTGAAGGTGGGGGAAGTAAGAAATCCACACGGCTACTTTTGCTACGAGATCACACCATGATGTAATTTAAAATGTGGACTGATCTACATAACAGCAATCTTGGCTACATGAAATATTTGACTGCAGTCAGATAATTTGGGGTCAATTGGCCAGTCAACTGAAAATATCTGAATGGTCAACTTAGCAGAAGCCCAACGCTGTTAAATCCTGTATTCACTGAGCAAAACAATTACTTACTGTTCATTCACAACAAAAATGCAGTTGTCCTGTGATGGCTGCCCAGTGACTGGATGCTTGCAAGTCACTTTTCGTTCATTATGACTGTGGGGAACAAATAAGAGGAAATATATAAGCACCCAATCCTTTTCTATACACAATTGAAAGATTCAGAGGCAGCATGTGGGTAAATTTGTCAAGATCTTAATTAGTGCATACGTGCAGTTTCTCACAGTAACAGCAACTAATGATTCCTGAGGCAGGATATTTTAAACTCCAGCATTCAGCAATCCTTTAGAGCTTATCAGAGAACATTTGTGCTAAACATTCCCTCTCTATCCACATTAAGCCTGGATATACTGTTAAAGGTTTATTTTTTTAAAAAACACTGCAGGCTAATGTTTTAACCCATGGTTGAATGGCTACCAATGCAATTCTTTATGGTCTTCACACTAGGCAACATGCAGATATATAAAGATGATGTTGAACGGGGCACAAGAACTCCGTTCATACCCTGTTCTGCCACAGACTGATCAAGATGCTCATATTCCTCATGAATACATCCCCTGCACAGAGTTGTGGTGCAGAAACCACTTCCTGTTTATATAACTACATTATGAGAGAGAGTGTATATACACACACACATACACACACACACGCGCGCACACACACACACACACGTCTACAAAAAAGAGAGAAAGTGATAATACACAAGCACAGTGATTACACTTGTAGAACTGTACTAACATGTTGATTAGGAAAGCATGTAAGCTGGAAGCCCTGATTCAAATTGCAGCCTAGCCAAATGTGCTAGTCTCTCTCAACCGTCATACTAGCAATAGGAAAATAGAATCGGTCCACCTTACAAAGTTGTTGCAAGGATTACTGACAATGTGCATGAAATGCTTTGAAACTATAGCAAAATTAGGAGGTTGCCTCCCATTTTTGTGCTAATAATAAATAAATAAAATCTAGTTGTTTAAAAAGTACTTGCAATTCCTGAGGTTCTACACAGTTGAACATGACATTTCAGCCTGGTTCGCACACAATGGTAATCCAGTTTTTTTAGAAAAACAAATCCTGGGTTACCGTGAGCGTACCAGAGTACTAGTGTGCACAGCTCAATCACTCCCATTTGGCTTCTCCTGCCAGTGGGAGTGGCTAAACAAGGAAGGGACACTCTGTCCCTCGCTTGGGTAGTGTTACATCCAAACCCGGAACTCTGGCTTGTCTCTCCCTTGGCAACCTTGGGTTACAACTTTGGCTTGCTGGGGGGTCGAGGGGAGAGACAAGCAGAGTTTCTGGTTTGGACATAACACTATTCAAGTCGGGGACAGAGCATCCCTGGCTTGTTTAGCCACTTCCAGGAGAAGCTAAGCAGGAGCCATGTGGCTCACTCACGGTAACACAGAGTTTAAAAAACCCTGGGTTACTGTTCTGTGTGAAACTTTAAGTGCACATCGCCAACTTTTTTGCCATACCATTCAGCCTTAGAGTCTATGTTTGAAATGCTGCTCACCTTCAAAAACCCTGGAGTCTTTAACTTCAGCAAGATAATCCTAACAATTCCCTGGTTGGTACTTTTGCTAAAACTCTTAGATTGTAATCACTTTGCAATTTCACACAGTCATGCTCTAATCATAAATCCCCTTCTACACAAAAACTTACACTACAAAATTAAAAGCTTTGTTCCTCAGCAAGAAGCATGATAAATACCACCCATACTAACTGAAAAGAGGTGAACATTCAGCCATTTCCTAAAACTTCTATTTCTTATGCAAAAAGGCAACATTTAGTGATTTAAAGAATTCACTTCTGTCTACAGCAATACACAACAAATGGAAACGAACCAGTCTTAAGATTGAACTTGGCTAACAAGCATCACTGTCAGTGTTTATATTGTAAATAAAGAAGAGTTCAATGGCTGATAGTTTCTTTTGAGAAACCTGATAGGGGCTGCATTCTGGCAGTGGGTAGGGCAGCATGCTGGTGGTGGGGGTAGCCCCATCTCCTTTTCTTTCTCTCTCTTTTACTGGCATCCCCCAACCCCTGTATTTTTGGTCACTTCCCAGATGAACCTGCTTCTCAAGCTGGCAGGAATTTTCAGCCCTTTTCTACAATTGGTCGAGTGGGCCTAGTTCTATTTTTCTGATTGGCTGAAGTACCACCTGTTGATACGCAGATCTGTGATGGGAAATCCAGAGCGTGATCGACGGGCAGTTTCGCAGTTCAGAAAGTGAGCTATTCCTTAAAAATTGAATAAAGAGAGAGCTGCTTCTGATGTATCCTTGCAGAGAGAATTTCTACAGGAAAAAAATAGATAATTGCTTCTGGTGATTACAGTTACTCATGAGTAAACTCAGTTAACTGAGCAGAACCTCTGAGTAAAACATGCATAGGATGGGTTGTTCATAGGTTTTGATTCAAATGCTACACTCAGATCCAAAGTTTCTCACACATGAAATCCATCTGTTAATGTATGCTACTTGATTCTATGATCACTTAATAAATTCACTTTTAAACCTAGCCATCCATAGGGCTATTCTAGTTCCCCAAAAGCTATTATTTCTTCCACAATTTTAGCGTATATTTATAAACAGACCAATACTATAGAAACCTGAGCATACAATTCTCATGGTCATCCTTCATAGCACAGAAAAAGACATTAGATTATACAGTCATGCCTTGGATTGAGAGCATAATTCGTTCCGGAAACATGCTTGTAATCCAAATATCACTCTTATATCAAAACGAAATCCCCCCAAAAAAATTTGTACAGAGATTTTTAATTTAAGCTGTACTACAGTACTTGTATTGCAAGACGTTGCTTGTATATCAAGTAATAAATAAATAAATAAATAAATATTTAAAAATTTGCTTGTCTTGCAAAACGCTCTCAAACCAAGTTACTTGCAATCCAAGGTATTATTGTATCTAGAATCTTTTGTACACAGGCGAAATCAATATTAACCCCCTCCACTGTATCTGAGTAGTTAATCGGTGCCCCCAGTGACCCAAAAAGAACTTGACTGTAGGGCTATGGAGGCAATAACTTTACTAATTAACAATTACCACTGCACTTTAGATTTTAATACATTCATGTTCCACTTGCACAACAAATCAGAACTGCAATTCCATCTTCTCCTATGATGTGTTACTCTAGACCAGGGCTCTCCAACCCCGGGTTCCCAGATGTTGCTGGCCTACAGCTCCCAGCATACCCAGCCAGCATGGCTAATGGCAAGGGATTCTGGGACTGGGAGTGGTAGTCCAGCAACGTCTGGGTACCCAAGGTTGGAGAGCCCTGCTCTAGACAGACTTCACTGAAGCTTCCTAGGAAAAATAATTCAAAAACCTTCCAAGGCAGCTTGTCTGCTGAACTGCAGCCTGATTCTATGCTCTACTGCACATAATTCTAGAAGGTTCGCTTGTAGGCTAATTAAATCTACCTGCCTGGAATTAAATCCAGTTTCAATTGCCCTCTCCCAAGTAGTAAACATTTATTCTCTCACTTCTTCTTTATATCCTTTTAATTATATGAAAGCTGTCAGTTTGTAACCCACTTAAGACTTCTATTCTCTGGGCTAAAAGCTTTTCCTTCAACATGTTATCTTTAACATGCAGAATTAAAAAGCCTCAGAGACAGATGAATACAGAGATGTATTTTAATATTTTCTGTTATCTAAGTTCATGTTTTTGCTCTAGTTCTTCTACTACAAAGAAGTATTTGGTAGTATGAAGCGTTGAAAAGCAGAAGGTGAGCTCTCAAAAATATGCTAACTTGGAGCCAAAAATCCACAATTCTCCAAGGTATTTCATTGGTATGCAAGACCATTCCTTCTCCAAATCAATATGTAAGCAGTATGCTTCTCACACACAGATACATACACACACACTCGAAGCCTTCATAAGTGGGCACAGCTAGCTGAGACATGAGTTCACCAGAAATCAAGTGACAGCTTGCATCATATATCCTCTTACTGGTATGTTCTTAGTTGCGAGGCCTTGGACTCAATCTCACATTTTAGCACAAGATATAGGACTCCAAATTCTTTGCACTAATACATCTGTGTATTAGTGACTCTGTATAGTTGGTAGCAAAGTCTAAGCGTAGTCCTTTGGACACTTAGTTCTTGGGCAGAAGCACATTGCACCCCCTGATGGGATTCCAGAGAGATAGGCCTGTGCCATTCGGGGCGGAGAACAGGGTTTGCTCCCACCTTAATGGCATTCCCGAGTTCAGTGCTTTCCTTTTTCCATATACATAAGTAAATGGCAAGTAGTTACTTATATGAGATAAATTAAAGGGGTGCATGTGGGAATACAGCAGCTTGAGGGTTAAGCCTTAAAACCTACATGCAGCTCTCTGCTGGATCATACTAAAGGTCCATCTGGTTCAGCATCTTGCTATCCATAGTGGCCAATCAATGCCTCCAGGAAGCCCACAAGAGAGGCATGAAGACAACAGTCCTCCCCTGTTGTTGTTCCCCAGCAACTGGTATTCAGTGGCACACTGCCTCTGGATATGGAGGTTCTATATGTCCATTATGGCTTATAGCCATAGAGAGACCTCTCTTCCATGAATCTGTCTAATCTCCTTTTAAAGACATCTTTGCTAGTGGTTATCACCATATCTTGAGACAGCAAATTCCATAAATTATGTGTTGTGTGGTGGTAGTAGTACCGTACTTTCTTTTGTCTGTCCTAAATCTACTGCCAACCGTAATGACACCAGCCATTGAGAATCAAACCTCTTCCTATCTTCACAGCCATGCTTCATCACCTGTGCAACCCAACACGGTTGTCTCTTGCCCACTTGAGAGTGCAATGAAATGCTGAAAACTGGCTTTAATAGAGAGAAAGATGTTCACAATGTGAGCATCTTCCCATTTGCTTGTTTCCACTTAGCCTATCTCAAGCTTAATTAGTTTTGCATCACCAAGTTTAATCTTCATTAAGCAGACAAGGGTAATTGTTGAATACAATTTTTTATTTATCCTGGAATATGTCTACTACTTTTTATATTTTCCTCCCCATTTACTCAAAGGCTAAATTCTACATTACTCAAAGTACCACAAAGGCATTTATTTCATTGTTTTTACAGTAAGTTTATATACAAAGAAATGTATATAAATGTAGCTCTTCTACATTTACAAATGCATTAGGAATGTGAGGCCTCAAATTAAATGCAGAGGCAAGTGAAGCCAGTGCAACCACGTTCCAGCATATAGAACTTCCCATTCTTCATGGAGCAAAATGTCAGCAATATTTCTTGTTATTTTTGTTCTCTGTCCTAATTTTTCCTTTTCAATGAGGCAAATACATTACATACAAGCTAACAAAATAGTGCTTGAATATGGGGGAAATGTAATAAAAATATATTCCTATCTACTACTAGCAAGGATGTGGTCTGTGGCTGCACCAAGCTGCTTCCATTTTCCAAAAAAATGTCACTCCAGATTGCATGCATAAGCCTTTTCATACATCTGAATATATGAACTTTTTCCAATTAATCTATTTAAGAAAACAGTTTGAAAGCTTTGTACAGAAAAGGTTTTCCTGGAACACAAATGACTTTCGTGCTCCACGATCAGAATACATAACTAGAAAGGTAACAAAAGAACGTTATAACGAACACCAAAGTAATTGAATTCTCACACAAAGGTACTCATTTTAGCTGTTAAACATCAGGATTTGAAATCCACATTAATCATCTCTCCTGCTCCCACACAATTTGAACACTCATGATAATAGTTACCATACCCAATTTTCTACAGAGAGTTGAGGAACCTAATCTAAGGGGGTGGCAGTTTGCCACTTGATCTAGGTTGGGCTTTACTTCTTTACACAAGGGACCAGTTTGTCAGATGCTTAACGATTAAATCCTTAATTTAAGCCCTGAAAGTCAAAGTTTGGGAAGCCTAATCCTTAACAAAACAACACTGTTGTAGGCATATCAGGAAATGGATTCAGTGTGCCCAGGTGTTATCCAATCACTTTCCTGATGTGCTAACATAGCACCTTGGTTCCTCAAATCTGAAGGAGTGCTGAGAAAGTACATTGTGTGTATATCCAAGGCCTTTTGTCCTGAGTCAGCATATGTATACACTAGCAATAGGCAAGGGCAAAGTGGGGGAGGAAAGGAAAAGAGGGACATTTAGTAACACAATGAATTGCACTAGATCTCTGCAGCCCACATAGGACTCATACCCTAATCTTTTAACCACGTGGAAGGAAAATATGGAAGAATCTGCCATCCAGGTTAGTTCAATGACAGCTCCAACAACTAGCCCAGAAAATGATAAACCAGTACCCCTGCTGCCATCTCTATGTTTGACCTGAAAATACTACCATGACATATATACTCTTCTCAGATATTCACCACTTTTCATTGAGTTACCACATAGTGCATATTTGAAACACCTTATCCAGGAGTAATAGTTTTTCTGAATTAACTTATCTTTTTCCCCATTATATCAGTCCTGGGAAAGGCTTGCATGCCCCTGCTTAGATTAGGGTTGTCGCTACCAAACAGTAACCATAACAGTTTGTGAAGAAACTAATGAATAAATAGTTGGGTATCAAGTTCTCAGAAAATATTTCCAAAATATATTTTGAATTTGTTTATGGTGTACATATAGATTTTTAGCACTTAAATTCCAGCACCTTCTGTAACTGAACTTTCCAAACATTGAGATAAGCCTGGCAAATACCTAGTTCAAAATATAAAATGACTAGATAATTCGATACTGTTGAAAGGGGTCGGGGGGGACATTTAGAAGTTTGTTCCAAGATCTTTCTGTTTACAGATGCTAACAGAGACCCCTTCCAAACAGTGTTCACCAACCTGGTGTCCTCCAGATATGATAGGCTACAACACCCATCATCCCCAGCCAACATAACCACTGGAGAGGGCTGTTTCAAAGCACTATGTTGTTTCTAATTCACAACATTTAATAAAGAATGAAAATTAAATGTATTATGGTCTACAATAAATTTATTAACTAATAATATATTCAGAACAGCAGATTGTATATTACAGGAAGAAAAATAAAGCCACTTCTGAATTATTCTAAGCATCTCTTTTCTATATCCACGACCTGTTGCTCAATATATAAACATACATTAAGTGATATCTGAATGTAGATCTGATCATGGGTCTATTTTAGTGCAGAGTTGTCTATCTGACAGAACTCCAGAAGCCCAATATTTATTTATTTAGGGTACTTCATACATGTCCCCATAATAAAATCAACACATGCAAGTCCTCAAGGCTGTGTTCACCATATATGTTCCTCACCAGATAGCAATGACACCACACATTAGCATGGGATGTGTGTCAAAAATTCTATTTGGCAGGATGATACAGATGAACTAACTCTCCTGAAGGAATAGAGTTCACCCCAAGGTTCCTTGCATTCTTACAGGCTCTCTACAACTGCAACATCCGGTGAAGATTTACATGTATGCAGGGCCGGTGCTACCATTAGGCCAACTAGGCAGCTGCCTAGGGTGCAGGGCTAAAGGGGGCGGCAGAAATGCCTTGAAAAAAAAATACAGGGCTAAAATGCGTATAATAATAAGGGCTTTCCACTGGTGCGGAGCAGGCAGAGGAGCCGCAGTGCGCCAGCCAAACTTTGCCTGACAGCGCAGCGCCCTGGAGAAAGCTGCGAAGCCGCCAGCCTGGCCAAGCCGCCCAAGCACCTCTGGCGCCAGCCGTGTACCCACATCCGCATACAGCAGCGCTTCCACTCGGACAGCGAGCGCTACCTGTGGCCGGCCGGAGCCCGTGACGCCGCGCTCCGGCCGGCCCTGCAGAGCCCCAGGATGCCCTGGCCCACCTCGCTGCATTGACGCCGGTAAGCGCGATTGGAGAGGCGGCGGGGAGAGCTCCGGGGACGCACCCTCCCTTGGCCAGGTGTGGCTGTGGAGGCTGCTTAGGCAAGGCGCGCACACACGCGCCTTTGGAGAGCTCCGTGCGCCCTGCAGTTCCTCTGGGGCGCACGGCATTGGGGCAGGAGGGGGCCGCTGGGAGTCCCGAGTGGGGGCTATTTGAGGCTGGAGGGGGCTCTCTGGCTGCATCGTTGGCTGGGGCTTGGCGTCCAGGGGGCTGAGAGCCAGGTGTTGCGTGCGCCCCGCATTTGGAGAGGGTCGCCAACTGCGTGAGCCCTGGATTGCAAGGAGGGGGCGGATAAGGCGAGTTTCCTGAATTTTCAAGTGAAGTGTGTTGGGGGGGGGAATCATCCCATGTTAGAGGACTAGCGGCTTGCTTTTCTTTCTTTCTTTCCTTCTTTCTTTCTTACCTTCCTTCCTTCCTTCCTGGGCTGGGTTGAATTTTATGTATGTTTGTGATAATAAATTTTTTAGGTTGAAAATTTTATTTCATTTATTTACTTTTATTTCTTAATGGGCATAGGGCTGGAGTGAGGGAGGGCTCAAGTGGGAAGGGGGCGCGCTAAATATCTGATCTTGCCTAGGGCACCAAACTGCCTTGCACCGGCCCTGCATGTATGCAACAGGAAAAAAAATCAGACAGAGTTTTCATCTCACTTGACATCACCCCAGACAGTGTCTGATAAACCCACTCGGCTTCTTGCTACTTGGCAATGATCCCTTTCCCATCTGGTGATCAGCATTTTCTTCGTTCAAAAGCCCTGCTTGCAGTATACTGCCTCTCCTTTCATCCTTATTCTCCTGGGAGAAATGGAAAAGGGCTTTTTTGCTACCTTAGCTTTTAAAAAAAGCATAAACCCAATGGAAAGGGCTAGAAACCACACTCCCTTTCTCCACCGTGCAAGGAGAACTTTTGAAGGTCACTTGAGAAAACCCAATGGGAAAGGAGAGAAAGAAGAAAGTTTCCCTTCATTTCTCACATTTCTCACTGTTTTTTTTCAGGAAGCAGCAGCAAGGCATGGTTGGCACTTTCTGCAAAAGTCCAACTTGCAGGAAGAAAACAACTTTTTTCCCTCCACAGAGAATGGGGAAGAAAGCAGAGGTGGCTTCTGTCCTGCAAGTTTTTGTTTGTTTGTTTGTTTGCAGTGTCTTCCTGCTGTTGCATCCTGCAAAATCCCAATGGGAAGAGAAAGAAATAACTCATTTTCTCTATGGAGAGACTGGGGGATGGGAGAGACAGTAAATGGGTAGCTCGCACTTTTCCACTTTCCTGAGCACCTAGAGCAGTGTTCTCCAACCTTGGGTCCCCAGATGTTTTTGGCCTACAACTCCCAGCATGCCCCAGCCAGCTATGCTGGCTGGGGCATGCTGGGAGTTGTAGGCCAAAAACATCTGGGGACCCAAGGTTGGAGAACACTGACCTAGAGTCTCGGAAAAGGGTGGAGGACACTGAGTACAGTCAGGTCCAAACGACAAAAAAACCTAGAGGATCTTGCTGTGAAGTGGGTGATCTACTCGCCACCCCATTTTGTGAGCTAAGATCCCCCTCACAGCTTCGCTTCTCACTTGACAGCTCGCTGTTTGATAGCTGTCAAATGAGAAGCAAAGCAACAAATTAACCTATTTCTAGCCTTGCTTTGTCAATATCCATAGATGGAGCCTCCTGTACCTTGACAGGAGGTATCAGCCAGGGCATTGATGAGGCAAGGCTGTGCATTTGTGATAGAGCCACACACTACTGACATTTTTTTTAAAAAAAAGAAAATAAGAAGATTTGTGCAACTGTCAAGCACACACACACACACACACACACACAAAGATGGTGAACCAGTGACCTCTTGGGCACTTTGAAGGGGCTGTCAGTGGCTGTCACTTCAGAGATCGTGAAAAGCAACCTGGGGGGGGGAAGGGGGGAAAGTGGCAGCGAATGCAAAAGGGATTGCGGTCGCAGTGGGGAGAGAAGACGAGACAGGTCTTGCCACAGAGTCCCCTGGGATACCTGCAGGAGGACCGAGGGGGTGGGGCAATCCAGTGAGCCCAATTGTCTGTTGGACACACCATGGGTTATTTAGCTTATTCGCAGGGTGGGTTGTCATGTTGCCCGAACGCAACCAGAAAGTAGTTTCTTTTTCTCTTTAGGTAATATCTATATGTTTCTGAGCAATGCTATTCTATAGCTAAACCTTAAAGAGTAGGGAATGAGATCACCACACATTTTCATCTGCGGTATACCATGAGGACTGCTACTTCTAGGCTCTCGCTGGAAAGCACATAATATTTATCACGTGGAAGCCAGGATCTCCCACTCTCTGGCTCATGAAAGCTTTTCGTGACAGGCTTTGGCATTGGAGAAATAGCCACTCTTTATTTAGATAGCTCGGAAGGCTGAAGAGAAACGTGATGACTCAAGAAAGAGCAAACAAGAGTGTGACAGAACTGTCATGGTGCTTGTAAAAGATACAAGATGAAGTAATTCCAACAGAGACTTCAGATTTCCATCTCCCAAAACAGTTAGCTTTTCGTAAACATTGGGAATTGTCTAATGATCATTTTGGTCACAATTTTCTGAGGACTAAAGTTATCCTTTTGCTGAAACCAAGAACAGTTGCTTCATTAAAACAGTCAAGTTAACCGACTGTATCCAATAATTTTAGTCTGGAACAACTGGCAACACATGTGTCGTGGGGGCTAAAGTAAAGTTAATGATCATTAAAGCAACTGGTAACCCTGCTAGTGGCAAGGGCTGCCTTCCCCAATCTGGTTCCCTCCAGATGTTTTGGACTACAACCCCCATCATCCTTGACCACTGTTTGGTTGAGCCTGATGGGAGTTGTAGACCAAAATACTTTCCTAAATTGGGAAAGGCTGGGCTAAGGTTTTTTTCCCCTAATGAAATGCTTAGAGCTCTCTGACAAAGCCACTAGCTGAAGTAGACAAAGAACAACAGGGTTTTGTAGTGAACACTGCTGCCATTCATTTTGCTCAATGAGGTGGTCTGTATTACTCAAAAGTCTGCAGGCTCATACAGGATAGCACTTTCTCTCTTTTCAAGCATTTTCAGGAGCATGTTCAACTCTGAAGATAGGTTAAAGTCTAAGAATTGACATTTACAGCACACCCTTCCCAAAGGCTTCTTATGGTAGGAGAGGCTTGCAGAGGGCCTGGTGGAGGGGCAATACAGACCCCCATCTAAAACTGGTTCCCCACCCCTGTGTTAGGGTGTAGGATCAATTGCTGGTTCAATGTACATGTATGCTTTGAAGCATAAAGTGATCCTGTTTCAAGACTATTTTAATGCAAGACATTCTGTATTTGTTGAGAATTCACAGCTAGTCTCAAAGTTAAGTATGTCAGATGCCTTACAAAACAATTCTTGTGACTACATTTTAAATAGATGAGGATCTGTTCAACACAGCTGTATGGAAGGGAAGGAAGCCTATACATGTCAACAATAATTCATAAGACTGGAGATATTTCAATGGCAACAGGAGGAAAACACCTTTTAAATTATATATATATATATATATATATATATATATTCAGGATGTGTCAACGTTATGTATTACCTCTCAAAGGGATCTTATGATGAAATGTGACAGCATCACCCCAGCCCCCCCTCCCCTGCCCCATGCGGATTCTGGAAGTATACTGGCACACTGTTCTTCAGTTGCTGTTTAAATCCCTTGAACATCTTTGTAAACAAGCAGCACAAATCACTTTGCAACATTTACAGTCTTGATTAAAGGTTTCAAACGAGAAAATGACTTTCACAATGTGAATATCTAGAAGCCTAGCAGAGTAGCAAATGGTAAATATGATGCTCTGTTGACCCATTGCTATTACTGAAGCTATTCCAAAAGGTTAAGCACCATTTGACCTGTTTGAATAATCAAGATTCTCATCTATTACTGAATAGAGCAACTGAATTACTACTTCTTAATTGGAAAGGTTTCCAAAGTTTGTTTTTTTGGGGTCCAAGGAGTAAGCAAGTCTGAGTTTAGACTCCTAATGGGAGTTTTATTTGGCTTCCTGACATATTATCTGCATTGTCCCAAACTCTAATAATTTCATGCCTTGCCTCATTCTCAGGATGAAGCCAAGGGATAATAATTGTTGTAAGAGAGACCATATGGCTCTTACACAAATCTTTTCACTTGCCACCAAAATCCACTCAAATTGGAAGTGGCACGGAACAGCTGTTTAGTAATGTTTAGCAATGACACTGAATAGTTCAAGTTGGGGAGTTAAGAATGAAGGTATAACTGACCCTGTTTTAAGTGGCAAGGGGAGGGGCTTAAATTTGTGATTTATGGTGGCAACTCATGTCAGAATATTTAAATTGTGCACTACAGTTCTAAATACATTCAGAATAAAATTATTTACTGGATATAATATGTAATTTTTACAAATTTGTTCCTAGTAATCTTCCTACCAGTGATGCAAGTATGAGCTATACATCCTATTAATAAAAAAGATTTCTGAAATTCTGAAAAGCTTAAGGGTGCAATCCTATGCATGTTTAGATGGGAAAAGGTCCCACAACTCCCAGCATTCCCTAGCCAGGTATGCTGGCTGGTGGATGTTGGGTGTTGTAGGGCTTTTTTTCTGTCCAAATATGCATAGGATTGTGTCTTAAGAGATTGTGCCTCTCTCTCACTGGCTAAACATTAGATCATCATCATCTATCACTGAAAATGTTCTTTAACACAATTGCCAATCAGTATAAAATAAAAATCCAGTCTACCTTATTGTTGGTGTTTCCTCTGAGAAGATGTGATGGATGACTTCCTTGCTTGTTCAGGCAAGAAGCGAACTAAGAAACAGTATATTCTGTATCTCACGAATTCTGTAGTGAATCAGTGTTTGCTAGATATGCAACAGTTTGTTAATTACTTGAAAATCTGCCAGCATTAATGCAGACTCATCCACTCTACATCAGCAGCAATATGTTAGTCACAGAAGGTCACATATTCTCAGCCTAAGTGAAAATGTTGCACTGTTTTATTCATTTATGAGATAGGAATTACATTAATTTTTAGATGTAGTACTTTAAGTAAAAAGGCAATTCAGAGGTGGCCTGATTTTTCTTCCACTCAGAAGAATGCAATACTCCAGGTTTTGCAATTATTTCCTTCTAGTCATCTAGGTACAACTGAAGGTGTTGGTTTTGGCCTATGAAGTCCTATACAAATTGGGACCCCATATCACAAAGTCTCTTTCTGATGCCTCTTCATGCTCGAAGAACAAGCATACCCTCAATACCACTGGTGCACTAAATTTGAACAAAAAAAGCATACTCAGTGATTGCCCTCCAGCTCTGGAATTTACTCCCCTCTAGAGGTTCCACAGATTATGCCTTTCCAAAGTCTATTTCAAGGGTAATGGAGGTCGTTTTACTCTGGTAATCATTTAGAGCCCAGGGGCTAAGCAAGAGTTTATGTAGCCTTTATGAACTAAAAACATATGAAATGAACTTAAAGGGTTGTAACAAAGTACCATTGAAGATAAGAGAGGTGACGCAATTAAAACAAGACTGCAAGGCTGACAAGATGAGCACAGGTTGCCAAGGCTTCTTACTAGTAGCCTGTTCGAGAGCAGCAAACTGCACTTCTTATGTGTATTATTGAGAATTCTACAACATATTTTTCGTTACTATTATTTTGCAAAACACTGGTAGGAAAAATAAATTCACTGTGATCCTGGAAGAAATGATAATAAATATAACCTTTCTTTTAATGCCTACTGTCCACAAGATCCATTCATCCAACTGGGTTTTTTACATTCTTATCAAAACATGATCTCTGATGTTATGTGCAGACAGTCATGTGTCACTGAATTGTAACAGCAAGCATGAGAGACATTAATTTCCCAGGATACCGTGTTTTTGGCCTTTTTATTGACAAGCCCGATTGGATTTTTATTTTTTGCAATATAGAGTAGTGTTGATTTATAACCGAATGTAACTGAATGTCTGCTTATTTTTAGAAAAGCCTATTCATAATTATGGCCAGATATCCAGAGGGAGCAGGGGCAGAAGATAAGGGGAAGATTATTTAGGTAAGAGAATAAATACATCTGTTTGAAAGCCACAAGTCAAAGCTGAAAGATCATTGTCCATATTTAATGTGTTTATATTTACAAGACATTTAACATGTCCTATATATTCAGGCATGACATCTTATCACAGGAGTGGGAGAACTATTTTAATATAAAATGCAGCACAGTCAGATAATTTCTGCAATGCTCAAATACTAAAAGGGTGATTGCTTAATGATACTAAAGTCTACAATGAGCATACAGTAATACCTTGGATTGCAAGTAACTTGGTTTGAGAGCGTTTTGCAAGACAAGCAAATTTTTAAATATTTATTTTTTAAAAATTGACTTGATATACAAGCGACGTCTTGCAATACAAGTACTATAGTACGGCTTAAATTAAAAATCTCTGTACAGATTTTTTTGGGGGAATTTCGTTTTGATATAGGAGTGTTTTGGATTACAAGCACGTTTCCGGAACGAATTATGCTCTCAATCCAAGGCATGACTGTATTGGTCAGTAGTGCTATTTATAATCAGTTTCTTTATGCCTGCTTGACGTACTTCATACTCTTAAATTCTAAACAAATTCAGCTAGGATGTTTGCACATTTAACATGAATGACCAAATAGATTCACTGTGAGCAAATCCTGGCTAAATTTTGAAAGTCCTCAGAAAGCATGATTGGTTTCAACATTTAGAGAGGAAAATATGATCTAGAAGGAACTCTCAGCCTGAGCCACAGCCCCATGGACCCAATTCCTCCCTCAGTGCCGCTTACCTGACTAAGTTAGCAGTACCCCTTGCCCAAGGACTGCAAAGAGTCAGGCGATACCATCATGGCTCTCCTGTGTCACATCTATTTTGGCTTTATGGTAAAACTCATAAACAAATAGATACACACACACTGGCTCAGCTTGTCTGAGCGTGGAAAACTAAGCAGGGTCAGGCCTGGTTATGGGAGACCCCTCCTCTAGTTTCCTGCATTGAGCAGGGGGTTGGACTCGATGGCCTTGTAGGCCCCTTCCAACTCTATGATCCTATGATATCCTATGATTTGACATGAATCAAGCAGAAAATCACAGCCAATTATTAAATTGCTAAAATTCTCTTACATAAATAAATAAATACAGTATTTATTTTTATTTTGCCTGATAGCACAGAACAGGTAACAAAATGAGACAACAAGTAAAAAGAATGAAAGAAATGTAACATAACCAAGATAAAGGATTTATTGCTAAGGGTTTGGAATCACTTCGATTCACTCAGGTTTAAAATACTGATTTGTCAAAGAAAGCTGGCTAAGAGTTGCTTATTACAGGAAGGTCATTTAGGTAACATGTCATTACTCATTTTTATGGAACACTTAAACTGAAATCTTACCATAAAGGTTTGCTTCAAATTTACAACATCTATCCAGTTTCTAGGACTAGTTCAGAGCACTATTGAGACCTTGGATGACTTTATGTGAAATATATCAGACTCTTATTCCCCTGGCAAAATACTGAAGTAGTCAATAGGACATTAGCTCAAAAGTCAGTTTTCTCCCATACCCCCAAACTGGTGCAGAGAAAACAAGAGAGAAAGCAATTTGTATTAAGTAGGCCTATTTGCAGCAGTAATGTATTGTAATAAATCAAGAGATCTTGAAGTGTTCCCCCACCACCAAACTGAAACGGAGATGGATTTTGGCTATTTCTGCTAGAAGCAACACTTTCTTGGCTGTTCTCTTCTATGTTTTCTCGTCTCCACATATTCATGTCTTCCCACATCTGTAAGCCTTTAACTACATCATTCCATTCCTAGAATTTTAAAATAGGAATGTATCCCATATATTTACCAAAATGGGAGCTAGCATTGTAGATCGTAATTATGGAATTCATTACTTTGCAAAATATGTACTATGGGCACACATGGAGACCGAGGGATATAATGGTCGTGTTCACATGACACGACAACCCACTCTGTGAATAAGCTACATACACACTATGGAACAACCCACAGTGCGCCTGACAGACAATCAGGCTCACCATGGGTTGTCCCCCACTCCTTTCCCCACAAACCTCCACCTGGTATCCTCCACTCAGTCCTCCACTCAGTATATTTTCATATTTTCCCCCCAGTATTTTGCAAGTGCACAGTTGCACACTTTCAGGTGACTGAAATGAAGAGGCTTGCCTGCTCAATGTCCTGGTAGGTGCCTGATGTCAAAGTGCAGTAGGTACTAGCCATGGACATTGACCAAGCAAGCCTGCAGATAGGTTAATTTGTTACTTTGGTTCCCTTGACAGCTAATCAGGTGGCTTTTTTCATAGATTCATAGAGTTGGAAGGGACCTACAAGGCTATCGAGTCCAACCCCCTGTTCAGTGCAGGAAACTAGAGGAGGGGGGGTCTCCCATCCAAGTAAGAACCAGGCCTGACCCTGCTTAGCTTTCCACGCTCAGACAAGCTGAGCCAGCATGAGCCACAGGCCTGTCCTACAGGGACACACACAGATTTCATGGCTGCATATGTCCCTGCCTGTCAAAAACCCCATTTTAAAAGGAAGCCTAACTAGTCCATGCTCCCTTAAATGGGGTTGCTCACACTTTCCCACATTCCCAATCACCTAGAGTCTTGCGAAAGGGTGGAAAACGTGGAGGGTACTGAGAACAGTCAGGTCCAAACAAAAAAACTAGAATATCTCACCACAAAGAGGATGATCTACTTGCCACCCCCTTTTGCGAGAAGATTCCTCACGGATTTGCTTTTCCTTGACAGCTTTCCATTTGCAAACCACCACCCCCGCAGCCGCTGGACCTCCCCGCAGCCGCCGGACCCCCGCCACACACCCCGCAGCCCCCTGCAGCCGCCGGACCCCCCCGACACCTACCTTCCCCCCCCCGCCCTGGCCGCTTCCTCCTCCTCCGAGCCTGCCTCCCCGTCCGCTGGTCCCGTCGCATCCTTCCAGCATGGAGGAAAGTGATGCGACAGGACCCCCGCGCTCTGTTTTTGGCCAGGGAAACCAGGGCAGCAGGGCTGTTTAAGCCCTGTTGCCCTGGTTCCTCCTGCCAAAACAGAGAGTGGGCGGGGCTCCGGCAGCAGCGCGGAGAAGGTAGGTGGCAGGGGGGCTCCGGCGGCTGCAGCGGGGTCCAGCGGCTGCGGGGGGGTCCGGCAGGGATCCAGCGGCTGCTGGGGGCGTGGGGGTCTGGCGGCTGCGGGGGGGTGGCGCAGTGTTTCTGCGCCCTCTCCAGCCACATGCCCTAGGCAACCGCCTAGTTTGCCTAGCGGTAGCGTCGGCCCTGGTTGCCATGTCATGTGAACCCAGTCAGTGTTTCAGCCTCTAAACTGAATACCAAGCCTGAGTGCTTGCAATACATTTCCAACAGCATACGAAACGAACAAATCGTTACTAAATAGACGTATTGGTTGTTGAAAGGCAAGAGGTTGATGCAATTTAAGTCAATGCCATTTAAAATACTGATTTTACGTCACCAAGAAAAAGGCCAATTAGAATCAATGATGTAAATTTCCAATTGTTTGATCTGTATCAGGGTTCTCCAACCTTGGGTCCCCAGACGTTGCTGGCCTACAGCTCCCAGCATACCCAGCCAGCATGGCTAATGGCAAGGGATTCTGGGAGCTGTAGTCCAACAACATCTGGGGACCCAAGGTTGAAGAGCCCTGATCTATATGGTTTAGAAGAACAGCTGTGTGCTGCAGAATGGTATGCTCCCACCTCTCTCACACATGCCAAGTCCCTCATCCATTTCCAGATGTCCTATTGCCAAAGTCAAATGAGTATCTTGAGAACATGTGTAAGTTTGTACATGTGTCTAGAGAAGCACATTCGGTAACGGATATGATGGGAGTTGGGAGTCCAACATCATCTGAATGGCCATGGGTTTCCACCTCTGATGTAGACTTTAATATGTTTCCATTAAATTCAGATTTCATTTTTAGCCAGCTTTACCCCTCCAAAACATTTAACCAAAATTAAAAACTTAAATTAAAAATCAGAATTTAAAAAGTTGATTTTTAAGTGAAAGCTAAACAATATGCAATGGTATTAAGCTTCACAAACAATGTATTATCTTGATTTTATCAGGTTTTCTGCACAGCATTGTGTTATTAGTAATAGAGTGATTCTACCCAAAGCGTTGTCCCATCTCCTACATAGAAAATATTGCTCACTCTCATAAAAGCAGTTTATTTTAAATTGCCCAACTTTGATTGGGGGGGGGGGGAGGTCAGCTTAGGTGTGTTCAACAACAACAACAACCAACAGACAAGTTTAAAATTGTAGAACATTATTACAACTCAGTACAGTTACACACATTTAAACATAACCACTATTGGCACTACTTTTGAAATCCAGTATACCCTGCACATTGCTCTATTATCTGTATTCCTAAAAAAATACAGTATGTGAAACAAAAGTACTTTTGAAGTAATCAACATACAAAGCTGATTCTTACTTTTTTTTTTACTGAAGCTATGAATGAGCCGTCTAAGCGTTTTGGGCCAGTGTGGCATATATTCAGAACTAGAAAAAACAAAATTCTGAGATGGCCATAAATTATGCAAATGTGCACATATTTGTGTTTGTATAACATGGTCTGCCTCTGCCAGCCATGGGGAGGGTCAAAGACCTGGGCAAGGCATTGAAGACCCACCCATGACCATAGAAATCCTACCCTGAGATATTACCAGGATTTTCCCATAGATACTTTCACAACAATTTTCACAACTAGTAAATTATCTAACTTCTAAGATGTCTTTAGGCATAAAAGTAGTACCATGTATACATTTGGAATGAAGGAAATAAAAAAAGCAATGTCTATTAATAAAGATGCCCAAGAGCAGCATCCTTTTTGCAAAAATGTTCCTAAAACATTATATGACCAAAAACAACTCACAGTGCCTGGAGTATCAGTCCTCTATGCTTTTCTATTCTCTCTGTAATATCCATTGTATCTACAGTATAATGAAAAATGATCTAGAAACTGAATGCTAACTTATTTTCTGCCAAAACTGGTTCTTTCACAGAATTCCAAGTCATTAGTAATTTGCATATAACATTTCAAATTAATTGCATCTTGCCATATGTTACATTACTCACTTTTCCTTTGCCACTAAACTATATATACACACTCATGAGCACTCCCACAGAAAATGTGAAGCACCCTCTTCAGAAAGGAAAACGAGTAAGCTTCATTTCAGTTCTTTTTCTTTAAGATTACAGATATTATTTTTTTTGGCATTAATGACTGAAATCTGTTCTTGTAAAACATCCAATATGAACCAATTTTTTTAGCAGCAGTAGTAACTCGCAACTCATAATTTCTCTCATTGTCAACATATAGCTGTATTCAGATAGTACAAGGCAGTTTACAGTGAATAGTTATAGATTTCAAAAGTCTTTTAATCAGTGCTGTCAGAGCTTAAGCAAGGTCTGTGTAAGGTTCCCTCTTTGTTTAGACCAGTGTTCTCCAACGTTGGGTCCCCAGATGTTTTTGGCCTACAACTCGGGAGTTGTAGGCCAAAAATATCTGGGGACCCAACGTTGGAGAACACTGGTTTAGACTGTATCTCCCTTTCTAGCCAGCCTTTAATTTTAACTTTTAATTAGCCATTCTTTACCAAGCATTTATAGTTCACCATAATCTTAGGTCAGACTTGGCTTCCAGTTTTACAGGTTTATGGAAGGAAAACTGTGTGTGGCTTTGCAAGAGTAATGATTTGTCCCTCCTTTGGCAACATAGCTTTTGTCAGCAATTTTTGTACTACCCGTTTCCATTGCTCCCAGTCCACAAACAAGGGGATGAAAATGATTAGGACAGCAACAGTACGCCAGCTTTGGTGTCTTTAGCAGCTAACTGTGGTTCAGAGCTCACTAGTGAACCACAAGATCAATGCAAGGGGTTGCTCAACTGTAGAACAAACACAGAAATGTACAGTATTTTTCCATGTATAAGACTATACTTTTCCCTAAAATTGTTAGACTAAAAATTGAGGGTCGTCTTATACACGGAAGTAAGCCGAGGAGAGAACCGCGCAGTTGTGAAACTGCCCAGTGGGGGGGCGTCTTATACATGGGGGCGTCTTATACACGGAAAAATACGGTAATGTTGCCAAATTATACATGCTCAATGAAGAATCTTTAACTGAACAGCTAAGTTGCATTACAATCAAAAGAGTTTCTTTGCTCTTGTCTAAACCCTGGATACTATTCATTGCTTAGCAATGTACAAAAGCCTCCACCTCTAGGCTGCTATTCAGTGTTCCAGAGCTCTATGCCAGGGCTCTCCGACCATGGGTCCCCAGATGTTGCTGGACTACAGCTCCCAGAATCCCTTGCCATTAGCCATGCTGGCTGGGTATGCTGGGAGCTGTAGGCCAGCAACATCTGGGGACCCAAGGTTGGAGAGCCCTGCTCTATGCAGTCCACATGGCTCAGGGAAGCTACTGAGTCTTGGGATTAAGGGAGTTGTACAATCACTGAGCTTGTCTCACCAGGCAGAGCTAAAGCTTACATAGAGTCCTGTTGCATACTCCGCAAACCTCCCCACTGCCTATTCACTGGTAACATCCCCAACCACAAACCTGCCAGAGTTTTTTGTTTTTTTTAAAGGGACATTGTCTAAGCTTTAGTTCAGTCAGGTAGGGAAGTTTCTCTCCAAACAGGTCAGACAAGCCCAGGGAACACACAGCCCCTTGGCTCTCAGGACACAGGAACTTCTCTGTGCCATGTTGGTGGGATAGCTCAGGACTGCACCATTCCCTGGAACCTTTAAAAATCAATAAAATCTGCACTTCCTTCTAGTGCCCAAAACTTGGATGAAAACAAAGTTTCAAGTGGGCAGTGAAAAGTATATAGAAACAGGCACTTTCATCAATACCTGGCAGCATAAGCTGTAGGCTTTGGAATTAAACAGTAACTTGGAAAGTGCCGACACCCCTTTCAGCTATGAACCATTTATAGCACAGGTGTTTCAACACCATCTACAATATTAGCATTGCTGCAGTATCACCTCCAGGTGGTGACTGATAGATTTCACTATTACTGTAGTGCTTGTAGAAGATAAAGAGCTAATTGTTATGTCTGAAGAACCCAAGCTACTAGCTAGCAGGAAGGGAAATTACTGGCCCGTAGCTTAATTGAGGGGGTTACAGTGGCAGATAGTTGGCTAGCCTACCCAGTCAAACTATCCAAGTCCACTCACAATAGGCATAAATTATTTGCATCAGGGGTGCTTCCAGAAAAGGCTTGTATTGTGAACTCACAATATCTATCATGAAATTTTACAGGGTCTTCTATTGTAGGCCATCCCATATTTTCCCACCACTTCTTCAATCTCTCCCCGTCTTCCCCCCTGAAAATCTGTTAAGGAGTAAAGATGGAGCAGGTGCACAATGTCTTTTAACAGGTGGTGCTAGGAGTCGTCTGTCTGGAAGCATCACAGGGTAGTGGGCAGGGACAACTGCACTGGCTTGACAGGGGGCAAAAAGAAGAGGGAGTAGGGAATGCAGTCCACCCTCCCAGCTGGGATCAATTTAAGCAACTTCCCCCTCCCCAAACAAATAATGTAGTTATCCCCTTTCTTTCATCATGATCATGATCATGATCATCATATAATAAAATAATAAAATAATAATAATAATAATAATAATAATAATAATAACCGATAGCAACTGTGGTATAGTGGGTAGTTGGAAGATGGGCATGGTACAGAACTCTTAGGTCATTCACTGAAAAGCAGCATGTAAAAAACAGGCAAGCCTTTGAACCCAGTTACTGCATACCCATATCGAATGAAATGGGGCACTGACAATTTGAAATACATTTGTATTAAATGTTTCCATGCACTTTTGTATAATTGCTATTGTATGCCCTACATCTAGGGAGACATGTAAATATACATAACTCTATTATGATTGTGAGATTTTTTTGAAATTTTGAACACATTTTTTGGGGTAGAAGTTGTATTCTCATATTGAAGACCCATAAGCCATAATCCCATACTATTGGTTTGGAACTCATTGGGACTGCTCACACAACACGCTAGTCCACCATGGGTTATTTAACCCATGGTGATGCTGTGGTGTGTGTGGCCACCATTTTGAATATGCAACCCCTGCTCAGGGTGAGCACCTGGCAAGCATAGGTTATGTGAGAGTTAAATAACCCTCAAATAACCCCTGGTCTGTTTTAGGGTTATGTGAGGGTTGTTTAACCCTTGCATAATCCATGCTCACTAGGTTCACATGACATAACATAAGAACGTAAGAAGAGCCATGCAGGATCAGACCACGGGTCCATCTAGTCCAGCATTCTGTTCACACAGTGGCCAACCAGCAGCCCACGGGATCCCACAAAGCAGGACATGAATGAAACAGCACCTTCCACGCCCATGTTCCCCAGCAACTGGAGTACTTAGGCATACTGCCTCTGATACTGGAAGAAACATAGAGCCAATCAGGACTAGTAGCCACCGATGGCCTTCTCCTCCATGAATTTGTCCAATCCCCTTTTGAAGCCATCCAAATTGGTGGTCATCACCACATGCTGTGGAAGTGAATTCCATAATTTAACTAGGCACTGCATGAAGAAGTACTACCTTTTATCTGTCCTGAATCTCCCACCAATCAGCTTCATGGGATGGCCCTGGGTTCTAGTATTATGAGAGAGGGAGAAAATGTCTCTCTGTCCACTTTTTCCACACCATGCATAATTTTGTACACCTCTATCTTGTCTCCCCTTACTCGCCTCTTTTCTAAGCTAAACAATCCCAGCTACTGTAACCTTTCCTCATAGGGCAGCTGCTCCAGCCCCTTGATCATTTTAGCTGCCCTTTTCTGCACTTTTTCCAACTCTACAATGCCCGTTTTTTAGGTGCGGTGACCAGAACTGTAAGCAGTATTCTAAGTGTGGTTGCACCATAGATTTGTATAAGGGCATTGTGATCTTGGCAGTTTTATTTTCAATTCCTTTCCTAATTATGCCTAACATGGAGTTTGCCTTTTCCACAGCAGCTGCACACTGGGTTGACATTTTCATCGAGTTGTTCACCACAACCCCAAGATCTCTTTCTTGGTCAGAAAGAACCCCCCCCCCCAAATGGGGGTTGCATATTCAAACTGGCACTTGCAGGTACCGTGACTTGTTGTGGGTTCTATAACCTGAACCCGTTCACGGAAACCAATACTAGTAGTAAGTTTTTGAAATGAAAAGGAACACACATTTGGAATGATTGCTCCCTCTGAATATGGAAAACAGAATATGCTTTTTCAAATGCTGTTTTTAAAATGATCACTTTAACTTTAATAACACTAGCTAGACATGCAAATGGTTACAGACTGCATTCCTGTATTTTCTACAATCTGAATGCATTTCTATGTTAGGATGGAAGGAAATATATGTATTTAAAATATTTCTATACCACCCTTCACCCTGTTAGATTTGCATTACCTAAATGTTCACCTCTCTGATTAATTATTAACCAGTTTTAGTCTTGTTTGTGCTCATACAAACAAGTTACCACAAAGTTCTCAGGGCTGATTATTACAACCATTTTAGCATCACAGAATATGGGCTTCCAAGCATGCAGCTGTCATCCATAACAATGTAGTCATATGAATGCTTCAACACAAACTCAAATCACAACTTGCACCACCACTACTTAATTTACTTTTAGAAATCTTGCAATGACAAGTCAGCTACAATCTTAAGCAGGAGGGTATTTTGCGCATGTCCTGCTTGTGGGCTTCCATAAGCATTTGGTTGGCCACTGTGGGAAAAGAATACTGGACTAGATAGGCCTTTGGTCTGATCCAGCAGGGCTCTTCTTATGTTCTTAATCTGAAAGATGTGGTGCATTCAGGGCAGAACCTTGGGGGAGATGTCCTGGGCCCCACTCAGAATGGGCAGGACCACCCTGCAACAAGAGGAGGGAACTAGTAGAAAAATTGAGAGGCCATCTTGCATAAGTGCCTTCTGCTCATGCAAGAGAGCGCTTTAGATCCCAACCACTATACCTTTCAGCCATTCAAACTACTTCTCATCCTTATAAAATCAACCTCCACAGCTCCTAAGTTACTACTGAATTTCACTTATCCCCGCAGAAACATTTCATTCTTCATCCACAGCAGTTAGGCATCACAGATACCAGAATGTCCTAGGGAAATCTTTATTTCAGAGGGTTTATGCTAAAATAATTCATATAGTACAAATAGAAGCAAGAATGTATCAACATATTCCAAAAAGCTTATAAAAACACTGACAACTGCGAGTTTAATTTCAGTGCATTTTTAAACAGAAATCAATTACATATGTTTTCACAAATTACATTTTCTACTGCTGTTTTAAAGAGAAAAGGCTACTGAAGACTTTGCAATATTAAATTCTGACTTGACAAAAAACAACGTTATTGTACCAAAGAATAGCAACCATGGAGTGACTCAGTCCTAGCTCTGAAAGCAAAGAACACTTCAGTATGAAATAGACTCAGTGTGACTCAGTCCATCTGAATTCCAGCCACAGCCTCTCCCCCTGCCAGAAATATATATATATATATATATATATATATATATATATATATATATATTTCCTCAAATTAGGGGCTTTACGCTATAGGAACCCCAGAAATGTTGGCTTAGATGGGCTTAATATTGTATTTATCTGTGAAGTCTTGATATCCTTATTGTAATTAAGTCAAAGCTTTCACTACAGGTGATATTTATATGTCTGTAAATAAGTTGTAGAACTTTATCTGAACAAAAAACAGCTTTGAACTAGTAAGGTTTTGAATGAACAACTGCTCCGGTAATTATAAGTAAAAGTGGTTTCTCCCACAAGGTTTTTCCCTTCAGTCAAAAATATATCATTTCAGTGAGATAGGGGGTGGGGAGTTTATAAATGGGATGGGAGTTCATACATGCAGTATAGACCTTTCATATCTGTAAACCTGATAAATTATTCACTTCATGGCAATGTTCAAATAGAAGTGCATTTTCATTTTCCATATACAAAATTTCTCTTGCATGATGATCTCTAGGTTAAAAAAACCCCACATGAACCATTACTATGTAATTGGACCAGGTGAGATAGGACACTAGAACTGTATGTAAATATCAAAGGTTAATTTTTTAGGGGAGATTCTAACCAATTTTTTTTAAGTAGTGGGGGTGGGGGAGAGAGAGAGAGAAAGTATAGTCCTCATTGGAAGTTGTAAAAATAGCTTTAAGCAAACATCTTATCATGGATTACACAGCTATGGCCAAGCTTCTACTTTGGTGGGTGGGGGACTGAAGAGTCTTAACTTAGCTCCTCAATTCTACAATTGATCAGTTTTATGCCTTTACTGAGAACTTATATCAACAATGACACCAGTTTTCTTCCTCCATTTGAATAATGGTTGGTCATACCCTGCTTTTCAGTAATGTTCATAGAATCAATTCCTACAATACCTTTATAACATACAGTACTATATAATCACTATTCTGGTTATGTATGGTTCGGGGATACTCTCATTTTCCATCTTACTTCCCCAATGAAGAACAATAGCTATAATTGGACAATTTACAGAAAATGTCTTGAGTCCCCATTAATAATTTCCATGGCATGTCAGTGCTGTAGCACCTTATCCTATCTACCTACCAACCTGGACAGTGGGAAAGAGGAAGGTGGTGAATACTGTTCCTAAAGTTGTTTTTCTCTGAGCCATTTCAATTTATTTTTTTACATGCAGCATGCAAATTTATTATGCAAGTAGTGATTTATTCTTTTTAAAGTACACAGCAATATCTTTTGTAATAAAAGCCTTCCAGCTATGTGCAATTAGCGGTGACTGTTAATAATCAAGTAAAGCTAAAGAACAAACAAAACACCATATGTCCTTTCTCTAGAGCCAAGGCACATTATAAGTGTGCATGTTTAAAAGGTGGCTTGGTTTATCCAAGGAAGCAAGAAGAATCCTCCCGTTAAAGAGAATACACAATCACTTACCAGCCTTCAGAGAAATTCATTCTTCACCAAAGCCTCAATGCAGACAGCACTTGGAAAGATATGAAGCACCACCCTTTTGTCTTGAAGCTGCTCCCCAATGAGCTGTACACAGCCCTGACACTAAGAAAAAGCATCCTGGCTGTGAGAGTTGCTAGCTGGGCTGGAAAACCGATACTGGAGTGATGTCACACTGCTTCTGAAACATTACTGAAGGTCAGAATCATCAGCACTGTTCTCTCAAGTGAAACACTGTTGTGTAACAGAGGCATTATGAACATGCACGCGCACACACACACACACACACACACACACACAATTTCTACCCAGCAAAAAGATCCCTCATATTTTCCCCCCAACATCAAAGACCCTGATTACATTTAGCATAGCTCCCTTGTAACAACACCTAAAGAACGGGTTCTTTAATTTTACTCACCCTCTTATAGTTAGATTTTAGACTGTCGGATTACTTAGAGAAAGTGTTATTTTGGTACCCAGGAGCTAAAGCTAAGTGTTCTCCAATCTTGGGTCCTCAGATGTTTTTGGCCTACAACTCCCAGCATGCCCCAGCCAGCCAAAAACATCTCTGGACCCATGGTTGGAGAACACTGAGCTAGAGCAACACCACAGTGATCTAGGTTTTGTGCTTTGCACATTACAAACATGGTATTCCTTGCTTTCTTGAGGAACATGAGGAACCAATTCCAGAACTCTTAATGCCCCTCCCCTCAGAAAACTAAACACCTGAGTTCTAAGAAGATAGCAAATTAGTGAAATCTTCCAAAAGTATAATTTTTGTCACACCAAAACACATCTGTTCTGCTCAGTTTTAGACGGATTATATCCAATATACTTTACAGGTCATTCCTTCAAAGAATCTGTTTTTACTATCTGGTTTTAAGTCTGCTTCTGTCACTTTGCTTCTGAAAAACATGCTTAATCATAACTTTTACAAGGCGATTAAGATTTAAATTGGCTAAAAAGGATGAACTACCATCTCACCTCAATGAAGACAAGAGTAGGTATATTTGTCAGGTAGGCTTGACTAAACAACATTTGTGCCAAGAGTTTGTATTGTTGATAAAGGAAGGACTTCAATTGCCATAGCTGTTGGCGATCCACCCTGCCCACTCTGAAGAAAGAATTTGCATTGTGAAGGGGGAAATGAAATATGCATTCTTAACAAAATGTTCTAACCTTTGTAAGCCTATTTTGTTACTTTCAAGGAACTGGCAGAAATATACTGGTGGAGAAAAGCTTGTGTAACAAGAGGAATGGCATGTGAAGAGTACAAATGGCACCTGCATTTTCTGCACATAAACACACAGCCACAACTGGTTAAGGGACCATGAGCAAGCTACAGTATCACATGTATGTGATACATACATACATATGTATCCCCCCCCACCCCCACCCCCAGGTGCAAACATCCCTCACTGACCTTAATTATGGGTAAGAATTACATTGGCATCAGACTTGGCCACGGCCAATGCTTACCAGTGTCTGATGTCAGCCAGCATTATGTCTGCACTGGCCCTTTAAGTCCATCACCACAAAACAAAAAGATAAAAGGCAGAATTGGGGCAAGGCAGCATCTCTCAAACCTTATGTGACCACATCTTGCTTCTAGACTCTATGTTTTTGCAGACCCAATCATACCTCCAAAATCTCATTGGGTTATACCAAATTGGCTCTCACAACCATTGCATTGCTTCTCCAACAGTGAGAGCTCCTACAGTGCATCCATGAGTGCCATTGACCCTCCTTCCCTGAACCCATAACTTTTACATATTATTTTCCTCATATCACTTCAGCTCCAGCCTCAGCTAATTGGAGTTCACAGTAGTAACTCAACTCTACCCCATTCTTTCAGCGAACTCAATGAATTATCACCCACTTCTTGGGAATCCCTGAATCTTGATTTCTGCTGGTGTGTCAAGCCCTCTAATTGGCCTTCAACACAGTTTGAGAAACAGTGAGCATTCAGTATTTTTGCTGCACTAGTTGTTACAGGTAGAAAATCCCAAATAATCACAGATCATGTCTGGGCACAAGCTTAACAAAGTAGGCAAAGTCCCCCATAAAGTTGACAGAATTGGGCCAGCCCCTTCATTAGATTTAGGGAGCAATCCTATGGCCCTTGCCTGGGGGGCCATCGGATGGGGCACAGATACTGCTGCGACCTTGGAAATCCCTTCCAAGGTCGCAGTGCTGCAGAGCACCCACCCCCCACCTCGTAGCCAGCAGTGATTCTTTCTGCACCGGCTCGGAACAGAACACAGAACACTGTCTTGGGTTCACCCGTAGGGGGGCGTTCTTCTGTAGAATCCAGGCAGTGTCTCAGCCTCTCCTCCTCTTGAAGAGGTGTAAAACATCCAGATGGCCAAAATCAGCCATCCAGATATTTCTGAGGGCAAGGGGAGCGCGGCGGCAATCCTATCCACTGCGCTCCTCCCGCACTCAATTGGATGCCCTTAATCCTCTGGGTTTGGACATTAAAGTTAGAGAAGGGGTGTTGAATGTCTTTCAGCCAGAGGGCCAAATTCCATTTTGGAAAAACTCCTGGGGGCCACATTCCAGTGCTGGGTGTGGTGGAAAGCAGAAGGAGCAGGGCCATAGGCAAAAGGGGCAAGGACAAAAACCAAAACTACCAGCATATTGTAGCTTAAAGCTCTTACTGCCAGTAACTAAGCTTTAGGAGAGGCATTTCAGTCTTTTAAAATGGGGGGGGGGGGAAGTTGCACAAAAGCCGGGAAAACCACCAAACGATTGGTGGTGAAGGAAAAGGGAGTGGGGACAGGGAAAGGGATGTAGCTATTTGCAGATTAGGATTGCAGGAGGGCCGGATTTGGCCACCAGGTTCTGCACCCCGGGTTCAAACCCCGACAAGACCGAGGTACTTCTGGTGGGAGACAAGAGAAGGTTAGGGGATGCTGACCTGGTGCTGAATGGGGTACATCTCCCCCTGAAGGACCAGGTCCGCAGCTTGGGGGTCATTCTAGACTCCCAGCTGTCCATGGAGGCTCAGGTGTCAGCTGTGAGCCGGGCAGCGCTGTATCAACTCCATCTGATACGGCAGCTGCGTCCCTACCTTCCTAATCATCTGCTCCCATCAGTGGTTCATGCCTTGGTCTCCTCTCGCCTAGACTACTGTAATGCGCTCTACGTGGGGTTACCCTGGAAGACGGTTCGGAAGCTTCAGCTGGTACAGAATGCGGCGGCTCGCCTGATTAAGGGCAGCTGCCGGCGTGATCACATCACACCAGTGCTTAATGAGTTGCACTGGCTACCAGTTGCTTGCCGAGCCGAATTCAAGGTGTTGGTTTTGACCTTTAAAACCCTACACAGCTCCGGTCCAGTTTATCTCAAGGAGCGCCTCCAGCAACATCAAGTAGGCCGCTCAACAAGATCTGCTGCAGACGGCCTTCTCCTTATCCCATCAGCCAGAGTAGCCAGGCTGGTGGGGACTAGCAAGAGGGCCTTCTCTGTGGCGGCCCCCACATTATGGAACTCCCTCCCTAGTGACCTTCGCCATGCCCCCTCCGTGATGAGCTTTTGCCGTGCATTAAAAACATGGCTGTTCAGGTGGGAATATGGGGTGGGTTAGGATTTTAAAAGTATTTTTATACTGTTTTAATTATCATATTTTATTGTATTGTTTTACTGTATTATTTTAATTGTACATCACCCAGGGTGGCCGGGTGGCCGGCCAGATGGGCGATTAATAAATATAAGAAATAAATAAATAAATAAATAAAGGGTCATGTTAGAACTCAGCAGCAGCTCTTCAGGTTCTGACTTATTTTTGTATAAGGGGAAACTTTCAGTCTTTTGAAGCAAGCTCTGTTCCAATGCTTATTTTCCCCCTCCCCATCTAAAATCTGACAAGATTACTCTTAGTATATATATGTAACCTACATTTGCTTTAAATGCAGGTAAAGTAAAACAGCCACAAACTACCTAAATATTTACAGTATACCTAATCACAGAAAGCTACCTTGTGATTAACTAGGGCTATTTGGCTGAGGCAATGGTTTTAGGTCTCCACAGCCACGTTCAGCTTCTCAGACTAATACAAACTTCAGTGTTTTCCGACTTACTTTGTTAGAGCTCATTTCACGACTCCTGATCCAACTATAAATATGGAACATGTTTTTTCTTCCAAAAAAGCAATCATGAAATTTAATAGATTTTCTTAGAGTTTTATTCACCACAAAATAGGTTTTTCAAACATTAATGCCAACAGAAGCAAAATATCCAATATCTCTAGCAATTGCTCACAGCCATACTATAGGTTTGAATGGAGAGAAAGTAAGAAACCTTTCACCAAAACAGTTAGCAACCTCTGCTCCCCCTTGTGGTGAAAATATTTCATTTATTAATTAGCTTTCAGGAAATAATGCAATCCAATTAGAATGTTTTGTTACTGTATTACAGTTCTGAGAAGTCATTACTGAACAGAGAACCCATTTTGTTCCACATAAAAGTAGGGATTGATCACACAAAGCTTCCTCCCAATAATTAGCCCACTATAAATAAATGGGCCTATTCACATGTGGGTGGATTATTCTTCTCAAGGAAAATGGGATTCCTCGAGTTCAACTTGGCTGGAGTCATTTTGCCTGAAACAGCTATCCCAAGATTTTTGCACAAGTGTCTGAAAATCTTGAGAACCATATTTAAGCATGTTGCAATACATGATGCCCAAAACATGCGCTGCAAGTGGAGTAAGAAGTGGATATAAATCAAACCTTCTAATCGACCTCACTGTAGAAAAATCAAAACACTGTTTAGCACCTTAAAATTTCCTAATAACTCAGGGCATGTTTATTACAATGCTAGAAGCCTCTGAGACAAAATATGAGAGTCCAGGCACTCCAGCCTGGTTTAGGAGAATATGCCTAAATATGGGCATTATGGAAACCTGGTGGAATTAAGAGAACCAGTGGGATACGTTCATCTCTGTATATAAACTCTATAGCAGGGCTCTCCAACCTTGGGTCCCCAGATGTTGCTGGACTACAGCTCCCAGAATCTCTTGCCATTAGCCATGCTGGCTGGGTATGCTGGGAGCTGTAGGCAAGCAACATCTGGGGACCCAAGGTTGGAGAGCCCTGCTCTATAGGAAGGACAGGGAAGGGCGTACTGGAAGAAGTGTTGCCCTGTCAAATAGGGCATAGTGTCAAGCAGACTAGAAAACCTAGAAGGGCAGACTCTTCCACAGAAGTGCTGTGGGTGACAATACCGTGCTCTAAAGCTAATTTAGTACTAGAAACATACTATCATCCCCAGACCAGAATGCTCAAGGTGATTAACTGTGGTTAATTTAAAACACAAACAGAAGCTTCTGAACTCCTTACGGCTGTGCTGAAGAGCAGAGGGGGAATGCACAAACCTGGGGAAAGGCTATGCTTGTTTGTTTGTTCTTCCAATGTTAAACCATGATTTAGTGTTACAGCCAAACACAGCCACTAAAGCAGGATAGAACTGATATATAATCCTAAAACAGGGTGTTCACACAATTAAGGGTGCAATCCTATTGCGTTGCCAGTAAGCCACCGAACCTGGAGGCTTATGGTCATCTCATGCAGAGTGGGAGTAACAGCTTTTTTTGCCCGTCTAGCTGAGGTGGTTTGGAGGAGGGAGTAAGGAGGCTGGAGAGGCATCAGGATAGCTTGTATCCTGCCCTCTCTACTCCCCTCCCTGCTCACTGGAATGCCCCCTTTCCCCCCTCTCTGAGGTTGTTTTACCAACCTCGGAGAGCAGCTGGTATGGTTCTTTCTGCGGAAGCTGCAAGGGGGGGGGGCAGAGCTCCAATTCCCTGCTCTATCTCCGATCTGGGAATCTGAAATATCCTATAGACGCAGTCTAAGGGCCACAGGATTGCTCCCTAATGTAATTATCTTTGCTGTGAGATGATCTACCACAAGCACTATGTTTAGAAGCAGTGGATAAATTTAGGTTTTCAAAACACTTCTAAGTAATTCATGGTAGAAAAGTGTTCTTATCCACACTCAAGTATTCTGAACTGCCAGTAGAATTGGCCAACCTTAATACCCAAGAATGAGACTCCTTTGGGGACTGTTAGTGAAGCAGAAGAAGAAGGGGAAAAAGTGCATTCTGAAAAAGCCTGTTTTTGTGTGTGGATGAAGCATGCCCTAGGGCTACTTAGAGCCACAGGTAAAATATGGAACGTGATGCTCCTCAAAGCAATTCAATACAGGCTTGCTATAGAAGGCAGTGTACTCCCAATACTCTGGAAGAATCATGCATTGAATTTCCTTTTAGGCATAGCAACAATCCTATTCTTCCTCCCCTTCCCTGCACTTTTCCTCACTCTAGTTCCAATCCATCATCGAGGCACAACTGTAAACAACAGACAAAAACAGCAAAGGAGCAGGTGCCAACTAATGCAAACGTCAGTACCAGCTCTGAAGGGAAAAGTCCTTGTCAAGAGGCAACTCAAAAAGTGAGTGAAGGGTTGATGGAAGAGCATTTATTTGACATTCACAGCCAAATTGTGCAAAAAGCTCTCCTAATGGAGTGGGATGTCAGTCAGCTTTGACCTGTTTTGAGTTTTTTGTATTGTTTTTCCTTACAAGTTTGTAGGTTTGCCTAAACTGACCTTCTACTTCAACATTAGTCTGACAAAGTTCCAGAGGAAGTGGGGAAATAGAAGGCTGATATTAAAGGGATTGCTTAGCAGTTTTCCATGGGTATAAAACTACAAGGGTCAGTAGAATCCTTTACAGCTCATGCTAAATCTTGAAGAAACATTCTAAAAGGAGCACAGTTTACTTTGAGATACAGCAATTAGACAAACTGCTGTAGAATTGGGGACTGCACTCCTAATCCACCCCTTGTTCACACCCAAGACTACAGGTGGCATTTTTGGAAATACATAGCATAACATTACTAGTGCCTCTCACTCCTCCTAGTGATTAGTGGAGCAGCCTCATCTAAGCTCAAAGTTACCTTTTATGAGGAAGGGAGGAAGCACAAATTCAAGCAGTTGAGTTGTGCATACTGTTTCACTGCCATGAATGCTATATAGTTTTGTATGATTATCCTTGAGACTCTGCCCCAGTTCATCCATTCAACTAGAGCAGGGTTGGGCAACTTTGGAGGCTCCGGGCACCATTTTTGCCCCCACCAGATAGCCCTCAGGCTGCACTTCTGCTGCTGCCATTGGCACCCTGCAGAATTCTGCAGGGCACTGACAGTGGTGGTAAATAACAATAACAACAACAACAACAACAACATGGCAGTGAATTTGTTCTCAAGCCAAATTTGTCATTTTCCCTGCTCAACAACATAAATCGGTCAAATTGAACTCTGTAGCACTAAACCACTTTATTTTTTTGTTGCCATGAATTTTGCCTGTGGGCATCGGGGGTCTCACTGGGGGGGGGGTGCTGGCAGGGGTCAATGGAGCCTGGATCCAGCAGGCATATTGCCCACCCCTGAACTAGAAGCAGCACTGAAGTAAAATGGTCAATTGGCACAAGCCCCTTGCCTCCAAACATACAAACTCCATTGTGAATCCAGGCTCCGACACAAGTCTATGCTTTCCCCCATCTTTTTTGAGGGGAGAGGAAGAGTGCACTCATCCGGACAGCCTATATTCACACTGGAGGCTGTGTGACTGAAGTGAGGGAACTTATGCCACTCCACCACCACTAGGACTCCAACCACTGTATGGAAGACTGGAATGCAGGCACATAGACCCATCATAAAAGGGAACTTCAGCATGAATACTGCTGAAGTAAATGTACTGTTGTGAATTCCAAACTCCATGAATCCCTGGGTAATGAAGGCCCTCAACAGAATACAGTTAGTGTGAAAATAAGGAATGAATTGCATCAAAATGTTGATCCCGTGCCCTTACCACTTGTTCCATCACTATTCCAAAGCAGCCCATTCTGTACTTTCATATTAATTGTATTTTATTCTGGTGAGGACCTCTTTTACCCAAGGATTAACAGAGCTTTCAATTCACAGCAATACATAAAGTTAATTGGTCTGTGATAAGAGACTTTGGCATTTTATTTGACACTGATAATTATGGTGCACTGATGATTTTGATGTCTCTTTATGCTACAGTCCAATACACTATTTGGAACACATTATTTCTTGGGGTAGACATTTTGTATTTATTTTTGTTTACACACACACACACACACTTTTTTTTTTGGTTGATCTTTGAACATGTTACACCATAAGAATAAATGATTTCAGCAAAAATCAAAATGAACAAATCAGAACTTTTCTTTGCCACAAAAGCTGGGGAAGCCAATGGCACTTTCCAAAATTGATTGTTTTAACCTGTGTGCCAACAGCGTACAGTAATACCTTGGATTGCAAGTAACTTGGTTTGAGAGCGTTTTGCAAGACAAGCAAATTTTTAAATATTTATTTTTTAAAAATTGACTTGATATACAAGCGACATCTTGCAATACAAGTACTGTAGCACGTCTTAAATTAAAAATCTCTGTACAATTTTTTGGGGGGGAAATTTCGTTTTGATATACAAGTGTTTTGGATTATAAACACGTTTCTGGAACGAATTATACTCTCAATCCAAGGCATGACTGTATAGGGACAAAATGTAAAAGCAAGTCTGCTGAGCATCTACTACGCTTACATTCAGACTAGATCTACTGTGAGCCTTCTGATCTGAAATCAGTGGAGCCAAAATGTAATCCTATTTAGATTTACGATACAGATACCTACAAACAGGACAAAGTAATAACTGATAGTAATAGAATCTTATCTTCTAAATGGACCTGCCTCTCTGCAATCAGTTTATTCCAGTAATGTTTTTAATTTAGCTGGAAAGAACTCAGGCATCTGTTCTCAACAATGCATGCTGACATTTGGAGAGAAATAAGCACATTCATTCATAAAATAATCAATTCCCAAGAATTAGAATACTATAACAGACTCGGGTTTATTCTCCATCATAACTAGCAGTCTTCTTCCTAGTTGCCTTATCAATCAAAAGGATGAGTATCAATTTTGGTTCCCCCAAATAAACTGTCAAATGTATATGAACCTCTTCTCTTTATACTGAATAGCCTCCCTAGGTGATGAAGACTGACAAAGTGCTGCTGATCTATCCCTTGCTTTCATATAAATCAGGGGTGGGCAACTTGTGGCCCTCCAGATGTTCTGGCCTACTACTCCCATCATCCCTCATCATTGACTGTGCTGGCTAGGGCTGACGGGAGCTGTAGGTCAAACTTATGGAGGGCCACAAGTTGCCCACCCCTGATATAACTGAGGATAACACTTAATACATCTGATGAATTGGACTCTATGCATGAAAGCTCATGGCATAATGAAAAGGGTTTGCTTTCGAAGTGCTACAAGACTGTTTGTTGTTTTTGCTGCAGCAAACTAACTTGGTGACCCCTCTGGATGTTGAAATGGTTACTTTCACTATACTGTCACAACAGTTCAGAGGCAAAAGGTATATTCTACTACTTAAGTATTATCTGTGATCCTGCTCTGTCTCCACTCCAATTCCTTGATCAGTAAGGATGCTAACAGGAATTAAAGTACATGAAAGAGTTTGCTAAACTAAACTGCTCATGCTAGCAGGGTGTTAGTCTAACCTTGGTGAATCTACTTGGCGAAGTAAGAAAATGCCACCAGACTATCTGTGTAGAAAGCCAGTTTTATTTCAAATGCAAAAAAGCTCTAGAACCCTTTTAAGAAATAACACTAACCATTTACAATGTATTCTTCTCTCTCTCTCTCTTGCCTCCTAGAAATTATACAACTGATTTATTGAAACATCCAACTTTTGGTCAGGCCCAGAATGAATTTAACCCTTGAAAGTTGTAAGACCCAGACACAAATGAAGGGCCTATGCAAAGAAGAGGAACGGTGTTGAACAGTTTTAACTGTTGTCATTGCTACCAATTCTGCCTATAAAAGCTAATCTTTAGTTACATGAAATATTCATAAAAGCAAATTTGTAAATGAAAGCACAAGTCATTCAAGCCTGTAAAGTCTTATATAAAGAAAATAGGCTAGAGAGTGAAGCAAACGTAGCTGATAAAAAACCTATTTACAAATAATTGAAGATCTTAAAAGGGGAACAAAATGGTCGAACAAAGGGAAGCATGTATCATTCTTGTAAGCCAGTCATTCCAGAATAGACTACTTCAAAAGTTCATAAGAAATTTAAAAAAGCACGTTACAAATATACTGGGGAAGCACCCTAAGAAAGCCAACAGAGAACCCAATCACTAGGTCCAATACCCCTCCCCACACCAAAAGGCAGAACAGATTGTATCTGGTGGGCACCTATTCAGCAATGATGTGAAAGCCTCCAAAAAGAAATTGACAGATCTTCTTAGGCAGCCTATTCTACTGTTGAACTCTATACAGAAAAGGCGGTTCGCCCTCTATTCTGTGGTTCTTGAATATTTATCAATAGGCAACATGAGCCCTCATCATAATTTTTAATGTTTGTTTCCTTCAGATTTGCCTAAATATGTTTGCAAGATCAGTTTGCACGGCACACTTACGTTCATCTGAACCCTAAACTGTGTTTAATTATATTAGCTACGGTTAGTGAGAACAAGCCAGTTTCATGAGCTATGGTTTAAAGTTGGCTTGTTTCTACTAATCATAATTAAGATTAACCACAGTTTGTCCAGAATCGAACAACATGGCAAGCTGCAATTAAATCAAAAAAGAACACTTCCAAACACCTTCTCATGGCTGCACCGCAGAGAGGGAGAGTGTGTGGCTTGCCTAGACTCGTTGTCATAACATTAAACTATGGTTTAGCGTTGCATCTGAACCAACCCACTGTATTTCTTGTATTGGTATCAATTATTTATTTATTTATTTTCATTTATTAATCGCCCATCTGGCCAGCAATGTTGTACTTCCACAAATAAAAAGCACAGGTGAGATCATGAGTAGTGCAAGACAGCTTCATTGTTAGCCAACACTTCAGCATACAGCCAAGACACATGCACGATGTATGTGTCTTGGCAGTTGCATGGGGGCTTCCTCATCACATTGCCTTGGATTGGGAGGATTTGCAGTAGCAGCCATGAGCAAATTGACACCACAGAACCTAAGCTATATTTACTATTCTAATAAAAGTTTTGGAATCAGAATTCATTTGTTTGTTGTGTTTTTGTACGTGAGCCTTACTTCAAGATAAGCCCAATTAAAAATCAATAGTATTCATGAAGCCTACTCTGCACTCTGGGAATTGTAAAACAGCTATTTTTATAAACAGAGCATTTGAGCAAAAAGTAGATAATTGCACAACTGGCCAGGTGCATTAAGAAGGGTGTTTCTGTCTTCCTTTGAAGCATTAAATATTTGCCTCTCTGCCAAAGGCAAGATACCAGATTTGATGAATAAATGAGCTGATTCAGAATGGCATCTTTTAATCTTATTAATCTATATGCATTTAATTGCACTCCATCATTATGTTCCTTGCTGACAGTGTACGTGGTACTACAAACACAGAGCAAAGACCTTGCCCAAGGAACACAGCACAACTCCCGTGGAAATAGAAAGCACTTTCATTCATATTAAATACATTTTAGTATACTTATTTTACTCCATTTACTGTTTCTTGGGTAATGGCTACATGTATTCAATAGGCACAATGTACAGATTATGGATTTTTACGGCAGCAAGAATTCATGCATTATATTTTAAGTATCACATAGCGTCATCAGTCCATTCAGAGAATGGTATGCTACCATGGACCCATATCTCAAACCCATGTATTTTATGAGAAATACTGAATGCTATATTCTTGATGGTCCCTCTCTTTTTCCTCTTGATCCATTTACCTTTTCCCCCGTAGTAGTGAGATGCCTTATGTCAAAAATCATAGATGGAGGAGAAAAAGCAGCTTTAAACACATTTTAGAGGGGGGGAAATGAACAAAAAAGGTGACACTTCTGCCTATTCAGGGCCACACTATTCTCAGAGTTTAGTCTCTTCCACAAATTTACTGTGAGGCCTAATTTCTCCTTTCCTGTGCACCCCAATATTAAAATACATTATCTCAATACCGCAGAAGTATAGCAAAACAGAAGGCAAGAGTATCACTTTCTTTGCTCACTTTCAATTTCTAGCGGATCACTGTATCTCCATAAGAAAAGCTACTGATATCCTGCAAACCATATTCTTAGACAATACTATCTCTAACCTATAGAAGAGAGAAACAGGAAATATTCTTAGATCATTCTCAAGACACTGGCACATGCCACTTTGTAATCTGCATGAGTATGCTCCTTAGTGTTTGCCTGCATTCCTAATTTACCAAGGGCAGAGTTGAAGATGACTAGCTGCTGGCTTGCAGCATCTAGGTGGAGAACACCTGGTAATCAGGTGGGTGCCACTAGTAGCTGCATCTGAGCTACTAAACTTATACTCATTTAAACTGGGGGCAGTACTTTCGCTATAATGAAACAAACCCGTAATTTAGCAAAACAAGGTTCCTCATAATGGGATAAGAACAAGATGTTTACTTGTAATTGTGGTTCTTCGAGTGGTCATCTGGGCATTCACACGTATGGGCTCTGTGCCTGCGTGAAGCCTGTTTCAGGAAGCTTCTAAAGCTGAGGATTTTAGGCGGGAAGTCTTCCCCCACCATCCTACTGTGCATATCCCTAGCGGGTTTCCACCTATTGACTCAGTTCTCTGAGACCGCCTATTGTGCCCTTGAAACTGAGATAATTCTTGGTATCAGTGTCGGTACAGAGATCAACATCGACACCGACAGTGTAACCACTTCAGTTAGCCCCATCAATATTGATAGTGTGGAGAGAAAGCCAGAGCATACATTGAACCCTGACACCTTGAACCATGACACACTGATCCCTGACTTGTTTTTCTCGTTCCACTCGTCATCCATCTGCATAATCCCCACCCAGGGCATAGGAGACACAGTTCTGGGCAGACAGAGGCACAATCCACATCTGCACAATAGGGCCCATAACATTCTGGAGAGGGGGGGCGCAGTCTCAAAGAGCTGCAAAGTACCCCAAAGTGCCCCAAAACACCCAGGAGGAGTCAGCACCAGGAGACATCACCGCCCCGCGGGGGCAGACCCAGCTCACCTGGTCAGCAGGGGCGGGGAGGGAGCGTAAAGGGTTGAAAAAGGATGTGCCAAAGGACCAGAGGTTGTTGGGAATACGGTGCAGGCTTGCACAGGTCAGGTCGCTAGCTCCGGCTAGAACCAAGCAACTTCCAACCCCGGGTGGGATGCCCAGCGATCGGCAAAGCAAACCACTACGTTAGAACCTAGAGTCAGAGTCTCTGGTGTCAGGTAATATTCTGCATTCGAGCAAAGCCTCCTAGAAAGCAAATTGAATACTTCCGTTTCCGATCTGATTTGACTGTTCTGTTTATACTGTGAAATTCCTGTAGTCTATTAGTTCCGCTCCATTAAACTTTGCTGGAACTGACTAGATTGTTGCTTCCCTGTGTTCTGGAGGGGATTCTCTGTCAATTTCATCGCGGCTAAGAGAAAAGGTTTTGACAGGCGCATACCGGGCACGACTTCGGTGCCGGTTAACCCCTAAGGTACCGAACCCGCGCAACGGACCAGGTTCGGTCCGCCACAGAGAGTGACACCGAAGCGGGGACAGTTTGCGGGTTGTGTGAATTCACAGATGACCACTTGAAGAACCACAGTTACAGGTAAGCAACTTCTTATTCTTCTTCGTGGTTTCTGTGCATCACACATATGGGCGATATACCAAGCTGACTTACTGGAGGTAGGCCGGTGTCATCATTGTAGTAGGGATGGCAGGACTGCTCTGCCGAAGGCACAGTCTGCCCAAGCCCAGACGTCCAGTCAGTAATGTTGGATGAAGGTGGACAGTGTCGACCAGGTAGCCACTCTGCATAAGTCTGGTAGGGGAACGCCACGGCAGAATGCCACCAATCCTCTGGTAGAATGGGCTTTAACTCCGGAATTGAGTTCTAGTCCGGCAAGTTCATATGCAAGGTGAATGACATGCACCACCCATGCTGCGAAGCGCTGTGTCGAGACCGGAAGTCTTCTGTTTTTGCCCCGCATAACACAGGAAAAGCCTATCGGATTGTCAATATGGCTCAGTACAGGTCTTGTAGAATGCCAAGGCTCTCCGGACATTGAGAGCGTGGCGGATGCACTCAATCGGTGTCAATGGTGATGGAAAGAAAGCAGGCAGGATGATATCCTGACTCAAGTGAAACTCTGAGATGATCTTAGGGTGCAAGACAATGTCCAGTATAAGAACCACATTGTCCAGTGAAAAGTCAATTACGGACGGTCGACACTCAGAGCACACAGTTCACTTGAGCACCTAGGCGATGTAATCACTACTAGAAACTCCACTTTCCAAGACAAGAGTCATAAGTCCTCTGAAGCCAGAGGTTCAAATGGCTTGCCGGTTAGTACCTTTAAGACCACCATGAGGCTGCAAGCAGGGACAACTGTCCGTACGACAGCGAGTGTCGAAGACTGCTCCAATGAATTGGATGGTCCTTGTGCGACAAAGCACTGACTTCTCCTGGTTGACATAGAGCCGAAGATCGTTGAAAAGGGACAGTGTCATTCTCAGTGCTCATCTGAGGCTGGATTCGGTAGGGTCCACAATCAGCCAGTCGTCCAGGTATGGGTAGATCTGAACCACTCGCATTCGAAGATGGGCGCAGAGAACACTTCGTGAAGACTCTCGGTGCTGTAGAGGGTCCAAAGGGCAGTACCTGAAACTGGTAGGCTGCAGCTCCTACACATAATTGGAGGAAGCGCTGTCTGTCTGAATGGATCCCGCTGTGGAAGTAGGCATCCTTGAGGTTGACGGATGTAAACCAGTCCCCCCTGCAGAGCAGAGGCAGGATCGATTGGAGTGTGGTCATCCTGAATTTCCTTGGTGTTACGTAGGAGTTGACACCGCGGACGTCCAAGATCGGCTGAAGCCCTCTATCCTTTTTCGGCACAGTGAAATACCTGGAGTACAGGCCCTCTTGCATGCCGAGAGTCGGGACTGGATGGTTAGCCCTTTCTTGAGAAGAGAAGTGATTTTGTCCTGCAGCGGTTGCGAGGGTTGCATGGTACGGATGCCCAAGAAAGGAAGCAGGGTGTCGAACTCAATCCTGTACCCATATTGGATGATTTTCAGGATCCAGGAGTCGGATGTTATCGACTTCCACATCAGGAGGAAAGGTCTCAGACAGTCACCAAGTCGAAGCGGAGATAGGGAGGGCCAGAGTTGGTGGTAGAGAGGTCATTGCAGAGTCAAAAGACGCAGCTTCCCAGAATAGTTCCCTCCCTTTCTGGAGCCATGGTACCAAGGCTGGCTATATGTATGTCTCAGTGGTGGTGGCTGCTGAGTGCAAGGAGGAGGATCACTTTGCTGGCGAGGAGGGAATGGCAGCTGCTGTTGATACCACTTCCTCTGTTTGAAGGAAGGAGCAGAAGGGTACTGGACAATTCCCATCTTTTTGGCCATTGTTCGGGCCTTCTGGATGGAGTTCATTGCCTCATCCATTTTTGAATTGAATAGCCCCTCGCCATCAAAGGGAAAGTCCTCTATGTGGGAGCGTGCCTCTTGGTTTAGACCAGCTGAACGGAGCCAGGCACTCCTCAAGGCAACAGACCCTACCGTGACAGTTGGTCTGGTGCCAAGCAGTATTTATCTGTTGTCTGGACAGTTTCATGGCCTTGGCTTGGAAGATGCAAGCCAGCTCCCTGCAGTCGTCCAGCAAGTAAACACATGGCCCCAATCTTCTCCCACAAGAGCTGGTAGCAGGCCATGGTAGCAACTTTCAGGCCCAGTGCAGTCAATGAATTTGCCCAGCGGCCGTAAGGTCCAGGCAGCGGCTTTCTTTATCAACCGGGGCTGAGAGTTTCTACCGAGAGCAGCCCTGGGACGACTCCACAATAACCGAGTTCGGTTGCAGTTGTGAAAACAGGAATTTTGCACCCTGCTTCCTGCACCCAATACATCCTGTCAAGCCTCTTGGATTTTGGAGGCATTGAAGATGGGTTTTTCCAAGCTGCTTTAACCATCTGGAGAAGGGTTGGGAGAAAAGGGATAGAGATCGGTGCCACCTCCTCCAAATATACGGCACTGAACACTGGGTCCCTTATTCTCTCTTTCTGCTGTTGGATAGTGATCCCAAGGGACTCCGCCATCCGACAAACCTGCTCGGAAAAATGTCCCATGTCCTCAGAAGGTGAGTCCAGGTCTTTGGACTTGATCATAGCATCTGGAGATGAGATGGATGGCACAGGTGCGGATATAGAAGCTGAATCTGAGAGGTAGTCATCCAGAGAGGAGGCCCTTGGTGATTGTAAGATGGCTGCCAGCTTGGACCTCAGCATCGAAGGAGACTGTGTGACTCAGTGGTGCAGGTGCCACTGTTTGTCTTGGTACCAATGCAGCTGGTATTGACAGCTTCGGTACCAAGGACATTGGTACCAGGCGTTGTGTCCTCGACTCCCTTGGTGGAGGAGGTGGTGGCTGGAAGTCCTCTGGAGTGGGCAGCCTGCCTAACATTGCAGAAGGCTCCTGACAGAAGGTGGGATTTCTTGGTAGTATCTGGGATCGTAGTAAGGATCCCTTGGTCTCCTGAACTGCCAGTCCTCCCAATAATTATGAAATCTTAGTGGCAGCGACCATTCTGACCTTCTCTCCCAATCAGATAATGGAGAGCATGTGTGATATCTTGGTTCCTGAGCGGAGTGAGGGCTTCTTCCCTCCCTGCGGTGTGTGTCTAGCTATTGCATCCACGGAGAAAGGCAGTCGTCCCAGTTGCTCTCTCGGTGGTGAGGATCAGTGCTGAGGCAGTTCCCTTGGTGGTGAGGCTTGATCCTGAGGCTGTGCTGGGGGGGGGGGGATCACGCAACTCCCCTTCAGAGATTGATAAGATTGGTACCGAAGCTGATGGTACCAACAGAAGTTGCTTGGTTGAAGCTGGCATCGGAGTCATTGGATCCGAAGGTTGCTTTGGTGAGGAATGAGATTTCTTCAACTCCCTCTTTCTCTTTCTCTTCTGCTCTGGATCTGCTTTAGAAGAACGCACCTTCTTGGCCAGTTTCTTAGCAGTTTTAACCGCTAAGGAGCAAACCAGAGTCGGAGGGTCTCTCCCTGTCGAGAGGGTCTGACCCGGAGTTTGTTGTAGCAGTTAAGTTCTTGAAAGCACACTGACAAAACCAAACTGGATAAAGCAATGACTGGATTCAGACAACATGATAACCCACACTCAAGGGTTGAGTGTGGGTTATCATTGAACCATGGGTTGTTGTTGAAATGTGGGTTATCGTGTTTTCTGAACCCAGCAATGTTAGCAAGCCATGGCTTAACCACGAAAAACCCATGAAGAGAACCCATGGTTTGTTGTTGAATTGTGAACTGTGGATTGTTCACTATGGTTTGTTATCTCAGCTGGGTTCAGACAACATGAACCCACATTTCAACAACAGCCCATGGTTCAACGACAACCCACACTCAACTCTTAAGTGTGGGTTATCATGTTGTCTGAACCCAGTCCATGTCGTCTGTTCCATTCTATGCAAAGTGGAACTCCTTTCCAGTAGTTTTAAAAGTTCATAATAACTATTTATTTATTTTTTATTACACTTGTTAATCACCCATCTGGCCAGCCACCCAGCCACTCTGGGTGATATACAATTAAAACAATACAATAAAACATGACAATTAAAACAGTATAAAAAATTCTTTTAAAATCCTAACCCACCCCAAATTCCTGCCTGAAATACCATGTTTTTAATGCGTGGCGGAAGCTCATCACAGAGGGGGCATGGCGAAGGTCACTAGGAAGGGAGTTCCATAACTTGGGGCCGCCACAGAAAAGGCCCTCTTCCTAGTCCCCACCAGCCTGGCTGCTCTGGCTGATGGGATAAGGAGAAGGCCGTCCGTGGCAGATCTTGTTGAGCGGCTTACTTGATGTTGCTGGAGGCGCTCCTTGAGATAAACTGGGCCGGAGCCATATAGGGTTTTAAAGGTCAAAACCAACACCTTGAATTCGGCTCGGCAAGCAACTGGTAGCCAGTGCAACTCTAAGCACTGGTGTGATGTGATCATGCCGGCGGCTGCCCTTAACCAGGCGAGCTGCCGTGTTCTGTACCAGCTGAAGCTTCTGAACTGTCTTCCAGGGTAACCCCACGTAGAGCACATTACAGTAGTCTAGGCGAGAGGAGACCAAGGCATGAACCACTGATGGGAGCAGATGCCGTATCAGATGGAGCTGAAACAGCGCTGCCCAGCTCACAGCTGACACCTGAGCCTCCATGGACAGCTGGGAGTCTAGAATGACCCCCAAGCTGCGGACCTGGTCCTTCAGGGGAAGATGTACCCCATTCAGCACCAGGTCAACATCCCCTAACCTTCCCTTGTCCCCCACCAGAAGTACCTCGGTCTTGTTGGGGTTCAGTTTCAACATGTTCCTTCCCATTCAGCCACCCACTGACTCCAGGCACTTGGACAGGGTCTCAACGGCTAACCTTGGTGAGGACTTGAAAGAGAGGTAGAGCTGCGTGTCATCTGCATATTGATGACATCGTACCCCAAACCTCCTGATGATAGCCCCCAGCGGCTTTAGGTAGATGTTGAATAGCATTGGGTAGAGGATGGAACCCTGCGGCACCCCACAAGTGAGCAGCCGAGGGTCCGAAACCTCCTCCCCAAGAACTACCCTCTGGTACCTTCCAGAGAGGAAGGACTGGAACCACTGCAATACAGTGCCTCCGATACTCAACCCCTCCAGGCAGTCCAGGAGGATACCGTGGTCCACAGTATCAAAAGCCGCTGAGAAATCAAGGAGGACTAGGAAGGAGCATTCACCCCTATCCAAGGCCCTCCTCATATCATCCACCAAGGTGGCCAAGGCCGTCTCCGTCCCATGTCCAGGCCTGAAGCCTGACTGGCATAGATCTAAATAATCAGCTTCATCCAAGTGTGCCTTCAACTGAGCCCCCACCACTCGCTCAATCACCTTGCCCAGAAATGGCAAATTGGAGATATAACTAAATACTGTATATATAGTTTATAACTATATAACTAAAGCATGTTATATAGCATTCCAGATTCCCTTGAATATTATATGAATGCTGGCTAATTAGAAAAACTTATTAGAAAAACTTTGGACTAACTCATGATATAACTATTTGAGAAGTTCAAAATGTTATTTGATTACGAAGAAAGAAAAGAGTCAATTTTACACTTCAGTTTGAAAACACTGTAATAGGCTTTTTCCTCAATTCCCCCAATAAGTCAGTACTGTAGAATTCACTATTGAGTTCTTATAAACAACACAATTTTATCATGGTCAATATACAGTAATACCTTGGATTGCAAGTAACTTGGTTTGAGAGCGTTTTGCAAGACAAGCAAATTTTTAAATATTTATTTATTTATTTTTTTGCTTGATATACAAGCGACATCTTGCAATACAAGTACTATAGTACGGCTTAAATTAAAAATCTCTGTACAATTTTGGGGGGGGGGAATTTCGTTTTTATATAAGAGTGTTTTGGATTACAAGCACGTTTCCGGAACGAATTATGCTCTCAATCCAAGGCATGACTGTATTGGTCAGTAGTGCTATTTATAATCAGTTTCTTTATGCCTGCTTGACGTACTTCATACTCTTAAATTCTAAACAAATTCAGCTAGGATGTTTGCACATTTAACATGAATGACCAAATAGATTCACTGTGAGCAAATCCTGGCTAAATTTTGAAAGTCCTCAGAAAGCATGATTGGTCTCAACATTTAGAGAGGAAAATATGATCTAGAAAGGAATAGAAGGAACTCTATTGTAATCCAAGTGTTTTGGATTACAAGCCCGTTTCCGGAACGAATTATGCTCTCAATCCAAGGCATGACTGTACAGAGAGCTTCCTTAGATAAACCAGGCCTTTTTCTCTTAACAGTTCTCTGTCACATATCACAAACTGCATCTGAACTCCCCCCCCCAAACCCTAGTTTTTAAAAGCAGCTTGTCATATGGCAGGGAGAGCTACTGTTCAAAAAACAGTACTGTCTACCTTAATTGACAGCAATTCTCCAAGGTCTAACAGGAGACTGTCCCGGCAGCCCCATTCACCAAGATCCTTTTAGCAGGAGATATAGCTAGAGGATGAACCTCAGACCTTCTGCATGTAAAGCATGTGCTTTACCATAGAGAGAAAACTATTCTCTCTGTGCATATTTTCTCATTGACTTCTTCATTTTTGGCCATTTTTCTTCTCATCTTAGGCAAGTCTCTAGATCTACAGACTGCAAAAACCTTAGACTTTTGAAACAAAGATTTTAAATACCCTGGGGGCGTGCGTGGGTGGGTGGGTGGGACGGACACAAAATGTTCCAGATTTGTGTATATTTGCAAGCCTAGCTCTTTTACTGAAAACCTCGCTGAATAAATTCAGCAAGTCTTTCTCTACAGAATATATCTATTCATAACATCCTTCACCCCCTGTAGGGAGAGTTCCACATTAATAAGCAAGTGGTACTGTATGCGTTTCATAGAAGTATTCGCACGGGAGAGCACGCTGTGTACATTACAATTTAAAAAAACAACAACAAATTGCCTGCAAAAGCATACATGACAAGCCTTCTAATGTCAGCAACAGACTCTTATGTACTCAAGCTTACTTGTATTTTTTACATGCAAGCATTCTAAACATGTTGGCTTTTACACACATTAAGTCTCCAAATACTAGTTAACATACTTTGGTGATGCAATTATTAAAATTGGCTTTTCCAACGTTGAAACAAAATTGGAATCACAGGTGTGGAAACAATCCTCGAGATTTCCACCTTTTCTATCTATGCTTAATATGTAGCTGTTTTGTGGAAGTGAGAGAGAAGTAGGCTTAGTGACCATTATCCTGGTAATTCTTATGTTATAGTAATTATTTTAAACACCTGATTCAGATGATATGACAACCCATCGTGGGTGTAATCCGAACCCAGCCTGCTTTACCCACAGTGGCTTGTTTTTATGGCTGTTTATGTGCATGACAAAAAACACCCATTGCTCTATCAAACTCCCCTTTTAAATGGGATCCAGAGCTAGCCAGAGTAATAGTATATAGGCAGGATATAAATTGAATAAATAATAAAAAATCATAGAATCATAGAAAAGTAGAGTTGGAAGGGGCCTACAAGGCCATCGAGTCCAACCCCCTGCTCAATGCAGGAATCCAGGTCAAAGCATCCCTGACAGATGGCTGTCCAGCTGCACCTTGAAGGCCTCCAGAGTGGGAGAGCCCACCACCTTCCTAGGTAGTTGGTTCCATTGTCTTATTGCTCTGACAGTCAGGACATTTTTCCTGATGTTTACGTAGGTGGAATCTAGGTTCCTGTAACTTGAGCCCATTATTCCGTGTCCTGCAAACTGAGATTTATTTATTTATTTCTTATATTTATTAATCGCCCATCTGGCCGGTCACTCATGATCGAGAAGAGATCCTGGCCCTCCTCTGTGTGACAACCCTTCAAGTACTGGAAGAGTGCGATCATATCTCCCCTCAGTCTCCTCTTCCGAAGGCTAAACATGCCCAGTTCTCTCAGTCTCTCCTCATAGGGCCTTGTTCCCAGTCCCCCGATCATCCTTGTTGCCCTCCTCTGAACCCTCTCCATTTTGTCTACGTCCTTCTTAAAGTGTGGTGCCCAGAACTGGATGCAGTACTCAAGATGAGGCCTAACCAGTGCCGAGTAAAGGGGAATTATCACTTCACGCGATTTGGAAGCTATACTTCTATTAATGCAGCCCAAAATAGCATTTGCCTTCTTTGCAGCCACATCGCATTGCTGGCTCATATTCTTTTGTGATCTACCACAATTCCAAGATCCTTCTCACTTGTAGTATTTGTTGAGCCAAGTGTCCCCCATTCTGTAACTCTGCATTTGGTTTCCTTTCCCTAGGTGCAGCACTAGTAATAGCTAGCTGTCAAAACACCTTTTCCCCAGAAAAAGAGGGTGGGATGCACTTTTGCACTATCCCCAGCACCCAGAGTCTCGGGAAAAAGTGCAAAATGTGCAACAAGCTGAGGACTATCAGGGCAAAAAAGAAAAACATGAGGATCTTGCCACGAAAAGCGTGTAAATCCCACCACCCCCTTTTCATGAGCGATGATCATTTACACCTTTGCTTTCCCTTGACAGCTCGCATTTTGACAGCAGTCAGGGGAAAGCAAAGAGGGGAAACCAGTTTGGAGCCGCTCTGGGTCAACATCTAGTGTTGGTACCTGCCGCACTTTGACAGCAGGGATACCCCCCAGGACACTGCCCAGGCGAGGCTACACACTTTTGGACCCATGCAAGTGCGCACCTCTGCACTTGCACAAGTCAGACTATAATTATCATCATCACTGGGGAAAAATGCACAAATTTGGGGAGCAATTATTTTAAAAGGGGGTGGCCAATTAGTGACAGCCCTTCCAATGTGCCTCTTGGGTACTTCAGAGGGGCTGTCACTGGCTGTCAAATCGGAGATCACAAAAGGCAATCTCCGAAAAAAGAGTAAAAGGTTTAAAGGGCAAAAATCCACAGTGAGCCAAAAAATGGCTTGTGATCACGGCAGGGAGGAGAAGGCAAGTCAGTCCTGCCACAGTGTCCCCTGGGATATCAGCTGGAGGACCGAAGGGGAGAGAGGGGGAGAACAACCCATGATGAGCCCGATCGTCTGTTGGGTACACCATGGGTTGTTCTCTCGAAACAACCAATCCACTGTGGCTTATTGTCAGGGTAGGTTAGCATGATGTTAGCAAACCTGCCCTGAGTCTTTGTCAGACATGTCACAAGCACAACAATGAGAATGAATAGCACAGTCTTCATAACTTGGCTTCTCTCCTCAACTGGGGGTATCATCATCATCAGGCGATCACTCGTGACCGAGTAAGATTGTCTTCCGGGATAAAAGGAGGAAATTCTAAAGAAGATTGTGTAGACTCTAGCGATGGGTCCGTAAGTGACTGTGGAGGCCAATTCTAGATCCACACAGCTTCCCACAGTGAGGACACAGGTTACCAGATAGAAGATGGTCCTGTAAAGGATTCATTTGACGTGCTTTTCGCTTAGCACGTTTCTCCCTTTCACCTTGCACTCGGGCTTCTTCAAAGTCCATGGAACCTTTGTGAAAGGCCAGCCTCCATTTAGATCGTTCATGGGCCAGAGCTTCCCAGTTTTCGATGTTTATATTGCATTTTTTTAGATTAGCCTTATGAACATCTTTAAACCTCTTATATTGACCACCGATATTCCGCTTTCCATCCTTGAGTTGGGAGTAAAGTAACTGCTTTGGGAGACGGCAGTTAGGCATTCGAACAACATGACCGGTCCACTGAAGTTGGCGTTGAAGGATCATTTTTTCAATGCTAGTAGTCTTTGCTTCTTCCAGTACACTGACATTTGTTCGCCTATCTTCCCAAGTAATTTGCAGGATTTTCCGGAGGCAACGTTGATGAAACCTTTCAAGGAGGTGGAAGTGACGTTTATAGATAGTCCATGTTTCGCAGGCATACAATAAAGTTGGTAATACAATGGCTTCATAAACCAGTGTTTTGGTCTTCTTACAAATATCCCGATCCTCGAACACTCTATGTTTCATTCGAGAAAATGTGGCACTTGCGGAGCTCAGACGATGCTGGATTTCACTGTCGATGTTAGCTGTAACAGAAAGATAGCTGCCAAGATAGAGAAAATGATCGACATTTTCCAGTATTGTCCCGCCAAGCTGGATAGATGGCATCACCAAAGGATTGGCTTGCACTTGCTGATGAAGCACTTTGGTTTTTTTGATGTTAAGTGAGAGACCAAGTTTTTCGTATGCTTCTGCAAAAGCATTTAGGATAGTTTGGAGATCATCCTCTGAGTGTGCGGAGACCACATTATCATCAGCATACTGAAGTTCCACAACGGAGGTTGTAATTACCTTACTTTTTGCTTTCAGCCTGCTGAGATTAAAAAGCTTTCCATCTGTTCGATATATAATTCCCACACCGGTGGGAAGTTTCCCCTTGACAAGATGTAAAACCATGGCGATGAAAATGGCAAATAATGTTGGGGCGATAACACATCCCTGTTTAACACCTGATCCCACTTTAAATGGAGCACCATGAGAGCCGTTGTTGTCCAAAACCGTTGCCGTCATGTTGTCATGGAGAAGTCGCAAGATATTCACAAATTTATTGGGGCATCCAATTTTCATAAGGATAGTCCAGAGAGCTGTACGGTCTACAGTATGAAAGGCCTTAGCCAAATCGATAAATGCCATATAAAGGGGTTGATTTTGCTCCCGGCATTTTTCTTGGAGCTGACGTGCAGTAAAAATCATGTCTACTGTCCCTCTAGAGGGGCGGAAACCATATTGAGTTTCAGGGAGGATCTCTTCTGAAATAGATAGAAGACGGTTTGCGAGAATCCTAGCAAATATTTTACCTGCGGTTGCTAAGAGAGAAATGCCCCGATAGTTTCCACAGTCTGTTCTATCACCCTTCTTAAAGAGGGTGATAATTATGGCATCCCTGAAGTCTTCTTCATAACTTGGCTTCTATCCTCAACTGGGGTATACTACCTATCTGCATCAGTTAGTTTTTGCCTGACTTGAATTCAGAATGAGTTAGATGCTGCCACCCTCCCCTTGCCTGAAGACAAGCGGTTTTGTATCTAATCCTCACTCTATACAAGTCCTCCTTCTTTTAAAAACCTCTAGGAAATATCTCCCTAGCTTCCCTAAACATACAGCATTTGTGCCTCTTCCAACCAGTGAGCCAAAATGGAGTTGTTCAAGAACATGTACTTATGCATACTCACTGTGTGTCAGGCTATAGGCATCTGTTCTTAAATCACAACGTAACCATTACTGAGTTATTAAAAAATATACATTTTGATTTTATACAGCAGCTATTTGAACAAAGTAGGCACAGACTGCTATGTCTGCACTGGTCTAGACTATTTACAATTTTACAAGGAGAGTGAGCAGGAGCTCTTATACAGTCTACCTTTAAAGTTTTGATGTTTAACAAATGAAGCACGTCTTCAAAATGCAATGTAGAAGATAACATTTTGAAAAATTAAGAGAGGAAATAAAGCCCTTGCTTATGATTATGAAGAATTATTAGATATGTTCAATAAAATGCTTTTCAAATAAATTACTTAGGTATATCAAAGGTTAATTGAGCCATTTGTTAAGAATAGATCACACGTGGACAACCTGCAGCTTGCCAATACCCTAGCTACACATTCAAATTCCCCTTCTTGCACCTGACAGTAAGTCTATTCTCTGGGGTCTAAAACGGATTCTCCGGCCCTCCAGCCACGGTACTCCATGGTTTCTCTCTCATGAGTTTTTTGCCGCTCAAGCCCACTGGACTCCATCATTATGCTCTGCATGAGGGCGAAACTACTAAGCTACTCTAGAGTAGCCATCACTTCTTTCCAAGCAGGGGAGTGTCACGAGGGGAAGTTTCACCCTTACTTCTCCCAAGATCCTAATGACGATCCCTTGTATGGAGGAGGTAAAATGGGGGGAGGGAGAAAGAGGGGAAGACAGTGTGTGTGTGTGTGTGTGTGTGTGTGTGTGTGTGTAGAGTCCAGGCCCCACCCACTGCTGGAATGTGGCCCCCGACCTGCCATTCACCACCACATGCAGCCCTCAGGGGAAAAAAGGTTGCCCACCCCTGGAATAGGCAGAGCATCACCTAACTTTAATATTTACATCTAGTGAATACATCGCAATCCACTTCCCACTGCACATCACCAATTTATTCAAATGTACAGTTTTAGTAAAAACTAAGTACCGTCTTCTGTTTTATTTAGTTGGGGATGTCAAGATTCAGTATAACCGAACTGCTTTTGATAGAAACTATATATGTACAAGCAATGAATGAGATCTGATCTTGAAAAACTTTTAGAATCATGCTTTCAAAGAGCTGCAACAGGCAATATAGTTACTGCATAAAAATCATTTGTAAAGAACATACTACTTTACTCAACTCTGCTGGTAATGTCCACACTCAGGAATTAAATTATCTTCTTGCTACTGCCAATAAAAAAGCCCAGTTTACACAAGATGGTTCTGTTATTTTTTGACTAAGTGGAAAGGAAGAGAATAATACTGGGGCTAGGCCTAAAAGAGAAATGAAGCTATCTTCAAGCATTAGACACAAGGGAGGAAAATACAATCCTTATTAACTCACCCAGAACAGCTTGCTGTTGAAACTGTGCTCTCTCCAAAGTGAGCCTTCAGTTTCTACCAATAAATCATGTACTCTCAAATATTACAATGACAAAAGGACATGCTGTGCTCTTTTCCTCCCCACTTTAAACAACTGTTCCACTGATAGAACTGAGAAAGGCTGCAATCTCAGAGTAAATATTCAATATAAGCATGCTCTGAATCCACTTTGGAAAAACAGCCTGATGCTAGATCTCTCTGCATGTGATGGCCTATTTCCAAGTCAACACAGGGTTGTAAATCAAACCTAAAAATCACTAACTGCAATAAGCAAATCGGAACCACCATGAAATATTGATTTTCTCTCCTCTCATGACCTCCCCCACCCCCTTAAATTAATTGGACTTTGTGTGCAAGCAACAATTTGTAATACTTTACTGAAACATACAGTATACCCAAGCTTTAATAGTATCATTGGATGATAACTATGTAATGCCTCTTTGACAGGCCAGAAAAAACACTTACTAGGTCACCATTTGACCCTCAAATCCTAGCAGAATCTTAAACTGTAACCCCTGTAAAGTTCCCATCCAAATGTTTTCTATGTAGTGTTAGAATTCATACATCTAATGCACTTTTGACTAATACTGTTTAGCATTCTTACTTTGTTCTGTACACTGGTATGTATCTCAGATTAATCCAGTGTTTTCCCTATGTAATGAAAAACTACATTCTAAGAGTGCTCTTAGGAACATTTTATTTTTCACAGCTTAAAGGCACAATCCTATGCATGTTCATACAGGAATGAACTACACTCCCGGCCCCCCGTTGGTAGGGTTGCCCCTAACAATGGATTTAGTGATAAACAAATTTTAACAACTTTGCCAAATATGCAGGGGGTGGGAAGTTGCTCTCACACCCTTCAGTTCACTCACCTAGGTCTCCTTCATCTTGTGTTCCTCCCCTCCCTATTCCAAGAACAAAGGGAGGGAGCTGGTATTGCACACAAACTCTGCATGTTCCCGTTTCATCTCCAACACAGAATTGCTAGGAGGTGCAGCTCCCTTTAAGTGTTGGAGAGGAAAAGAACATTAGCCCACAGACAGCATTGCTATGGAGACTGAGCATAGACCTCATCTTCTCTCTCTCTCTCTCTCTCTCTCTCTCTCTCTGGACCACCAGTTTCTCAGGTGAACACAGCACAGCTAGATCATGCCTTTCTTTTTGTCCCTCATCTAGGAGAAGAGAGGTGGTGGTGGTGGGGGGGACACAGAACTAGCCAGTAGAGGCATATCCTTTGAAATGGACTCAGTAATATAGAGCTCCATTCTGGAGGGAGACCATGGGACCATTTCTCACCCACACCAGAAAGGGGAGACATGATAGAGGTGTATAAAATTATGCATGGTGTGGAGAAAGTGGACAGGGAGACATTTTTCTCCCTCTCATAATACTAGGACCCAAAGGGGTCATCCCATGAAGCTGATTGATGGGAGATTCAAGACAGATAAAAGGAAATCCTTCTTCACACAGCACAGTTAAAACTGTGGAATTCACTTCCACAGGATGTGGTAATGGCCACCAAGTTGGATGGCTTTATTTATGTATTTAGTATATTTATACCCCGCCTTTTTTTCTAGCAAGGAACCCAAGGCATCTTACATAATCCTTCTCCTCTCCACGTTATCCTCACAACATCCCTGTGAGGTAGGTTAGGCTGAGAGTCAGTGACTGGCTTTAAAAGGGGATTGGGCAAACTCATGGAGGAGAAGGCCATTGGTGGCTACTAGTCCTACTATGCTTCCTCCAGGATCAGAGGCATTATGCCTATGTACACCAGTTGCTGGGGAACATGGGCAAGAGGGTGCTGTTGCACTCATGTCCTGCTTGTGGAACCCCGTGGGCAGCTGGTTGGCCACTGTGTGAACAGAATGCTGGACTAGATGGACCCTTGGCCTGATCCAGCAGGGCTCTTCTTATGAACTTATGAAAGGAGGAGGGGAGACAGCCTGACATACAGCCTTAAGAGTGGAGGATCTTCCTTATGAAGGCAACGGATATAACCCTCTCTCTTTTGTTTCCAGGCGGGGAAGGGGAGAGAAGCAGCCACCCACACCCACATCCACCACACACTCAGATTCCAGAACCGAACACGGACAGTTCTGTCTTGCATGATTGCCTGAAGGAAGTTCTTACTCACCCCCAAGAAAGTGATTAATTTCAAGCCTGTTCCACAGGGTATTATTTCAATGGCACTATGTTCATGAGAGAATCAAGGAAATGTGCTTAATAATGCCACAGAAGAATGTTGAAGATGTAAGACAAAATGCAAGTTTCCTCCTATCTGCAGGTGCTGAAATAACAAGAAATGTATTACTGATTAGGGAATGTATAAGGAAAAAAACTGGTTAAAAATGTATTAACTGCTACCAAAAGTATTACAAGGAATGGCTTAAAAAATTGTTCAACAATTCCACTTGCCATTTTCACCAGGGGTGAATAGCACACTGCCATCTTGCAAGAGCAACTAGAGGAGTCTCAAGATTACTTCTCCAACTTGGAGCTGGGATAGGGGGAGTACGGATTGTCCCCACAGTTCTGCTGCACTTGGGAGCACAGCTTAACTATGGGGGAAATTGCCACCACTGTGGCTGACCACTTGGTGCTGATCAGAGGCTACATTGAGGAGTGCCTGCCTGCCCAGGAAGAATTCACTCCTCTTCAACCTTTACCTCCAGCTTGGGAGATTAAAGCTGGTGCTGGCCACTTTGCACTGGGCACCTGCCACCAAGCACCAAAACTAGTTTCAGAGCAAAATTTGTTTGCTCCAGAAATGAAGGCCAGGGCTGTCTGCTTTGGCGATGGGGGCATTCTTCACAGCCAAGAACCAAAATACACCCAAGCTTTCCCCCTTTGGCTCAGGAGAGAAAGGGTGAGGCTGGCCATTTGGGTGCTGGGCTGTTGATGCACTCCAAATGCCCCTCAGCCATCCAGAACTACAACAATCCCCTCCTACGTTGTAGCTAGAGAGGGAGCTTGGAATTGTCCCTAGTTGCACTAGGCTTTCACACCTGCGTGGCCAATCCCGCTGCCCCACCCCGATCCAAAGATGGAACTAGAGAAGAGGTTATCCCTGACCTCATGCAGATTCGTAGCAACAAGTCAGGGGAAAGGGGAGGGGCAGGGTCCTGGCATCTTTAGTTCTTGGCTTGGTGGCCAAGGCCAACCAAAATTTGTGGAACCCTGCTTAGAAATGTTTTGTACATTGTGTTAACAAGCAAACCAACAGTAGTTGGCAGCCTGTGCAAACTCCAATGGTGTCCAAGCATTTCTTGTTAGTTGGAATCAAAGTAACCCCTAGTAGGAATACACTTTCTCCTGTTTTGGATTGCCCAGATAGGGACAGGGAGGGAATAGGCCATGAGCATATTTATTTTTATTTTATTTATTATGTTTCTACCCCGCCTGTTTTCCTGCAAGGAACCCAAGGTGGCTTACATACCGGTAATCCTCCTCTTCCTCTCCATTTTATCCTCACAACAACCCTGTGAGGTAGGTTAGGCTGAGAGTCAGTGACTGGCCCAAAGTCACCCAGTGAGTTTCATGGTAGAGTGGGGACTAGAACCCGGATCTCCTGAGTTCCAGTCCAACCCTCTCACCACTATGCCACACTGGCTCTCAATGGTGAAACATGACGGCCAGCCAAAGAAGCTTAAGGGTCATAGCAGAAGATGCACACTCCAGAGACACCTGGAGAGGGACACCATGTATAGGTGCTTCTATGTTAATGCTAGAAGCTGCTGAGCCAAAACAGGAGACTTGGGAGTGTCTGGTTTTAAAGGAAAACTTAGATATAGCGGGTGTAACGGAAACCTGGTAGAACAGAGAGAATCAGTGGGATACAGTCATCTCTGGATATAAAGTCTTTAGGAAGGACAGGGAAGGGCGTACTGGAGGAGGTGTTGCTCTGTTTGTCAAAGAGGGCATAGTGTCAAAAAGGCTAGAAAACCTAAAAGGAGAAAACTCCTCCACATAACTGCTGTGGGTGACAATACAACACTGGGCTCCAAAAGTAATTTGGTAGAGAAAAGAAGGCTTCCTTCAGAAAATGTAAGTCTTGCCCAAACAAGAACAAAAAGGAACACAAATGTGCACAAAGGAAATGCTAGTAGGCAATAGGAGATGCAAAAAAGCATTTTGAAGAGCATACTGCTAACAACATCAAGGCCAAGAATAAAGAATTATTTAAATATATCAGAAGCAGGAAACCACCTAGGGAGGCAACTAGCTGCATGACAATGGAGTTTAAAAAGTACTAAAAGAGGAAAAGGAAATTGCAGAGAAGCGGAATGAATTCTTTCCATCTGGCTTCACTGCAGAAGATGTAGGATAGATACCTGTGCCTGAACTGATGCTTTCAGGAAGGGAGTCTGAGGAATGGAGTAAAATGGTGACAAAATATGAAGTTCTCAAACCTTTTGACAAATTGAAAGATAATAAATCACCAGACCCAGATAGTATCCATCCTAGAGTTCTTAAAGAACTCAAGTTTGAAATGGCTGATCTTCCATTAAAAATATGTACCATCCCCCTAAGATCAGCTTCTGTACCAGAGGACAGGAGAATGGCCAATGTAACATCAATTTTTAAAAAGTTAGCTAGGGGGGATCTGGGAAATTACACGCCAGTTAGCTTAACAAATTGAATAAATTTTACTGAATAAATTGGTTTAAAAGCATTATTGGTAATGCTACTAATACATTGGGTAAATTGGCTGAAAAGATTATTAAAGATTATTATTAAAAGATTATTGAAAATTAGTAAGTATACAGGACAAGCCCTTGATGAAAAAGAATCAACAAGGCATTCATCTTGCTAATGTTTTAGAGTTCTTTGAGTGTGCCAATAAATATATAGGAAGCGGTGAACTAGTAGACAATGTTTACTTGGACTTCCAAAAGGTCTTTAACAAAGACATAAGATGTGGAGAAGGACTGCAACTGTCCTTCTTGGCGGGTCCAGCCACTCAGGGGTTAACCCGGACTCAGGTAGCCCTCTATCAGCGGTACGCAGCTCTCTGGCAGAAGCCGCAACCAATTATAAGGCAGGCAAAGCGAGGAGACCGAGTCGCTACTACACTGGATGCTACTACACTGTTATGGGTAAACAGAATTTAATGGAGCGTAACAGAACATATACAAAGCGCCACACTAAGCATACACCTACAATTGAGCTGGTAGCGAGCCGCAAAAGCAATACAGACAGTCATACCTGGAAATGCCTTGTTCCTAGAAAGCCGCTTAACTCCGAAAGGGCTGTTCTATGTTAGCGTTGTTCACTGGGAGCTCCCCCAGGGTTGAAGGGGAGGTTTGACCTGAGCCATGGACCTTCGTGCAGCTTGCTGCCTCACGACCAACAACCCTTTTCCCACCACTGACCCTGGGCTTTATACCCTCCGTTGGGCCCCCTCCTTCTTGTCGTGCCCCCTCCTGGCACGACTGGTTTTTCTTGTTTGCCCAGCACCTAGGAGTCTTTGGCTGTTCCTTTCTTCTATCCAACACCTGGGAATGAATATTTCACAGCTCCTTCGGCTGCCAGACCAGGGACTTGCCAGGGGGCATGTTAATGACTCCTATTGTGATTCTTGGGTGTCTGATGCTATCTTGCGGTATGTGTGCATATACGTGTGTGTGTGGGGGGGGGGGCTATGGCTTTCTCTTCACACAAGAACATACAAAGAGTCATACTGGATCAGACTAAAGGCCCATCTATTCCAGTATTCTGTTCACAGAGTGCCTAGCCAGCTGCATGTGAGAAACCCACATAGGGATGTATGAGAATTCCATTTGGGGGGGTGAAAACCAGATGGATTTTTCTGGGTCGGCCCTCCAGATTTCATTCCATTTCCTCACCACTGGTGTCAACTTGATTTGTATTGACTAAGAGAGGTTGTGAATAGGTTAATTTCTTATTTTGCCACTTGAAAGCTGTCAAATGGCAAACTGTCAAGTGAAAGCAAAGCCATGAGAAGATCTTTGCTTGAAAGAGGGGGTGGCATGTATATCACTCCCTTCGCAGTGAGATCCTCTAGTTTTTTTGTTTGGACCTGACCGTTCTCAGTGTCCTGCATATTTCCCACCCTTTCACAAGACTCTAGGTACACAGGAAAGTGGGAAAGTGCAAGCCACCCCATTTATGGGAGCACGAAGTTTTGACAACTGTCAAAACAAAGGCTTCCCTTTAAAATTGAGTTTTTGACAAGGCTAAACAGGGGGGGCAGGTTGGACAGGGACATACAGTCTACAGATTTTAGGAGTGATTAGTTCTATATATGCTATGAAGTAGCTTTGAGCACAAAAATGTGTTTTTGGAACTGAGGTAAGGGAGCTTGCTGCAGGTGGTTACTTAGTTCTTGGAAGCAAAAAGCTCCTTAACTCAGGAGGTGATGGACCTTCACAGCAGTGCTTCTGAAGTTAGCTGGAAGACTGGCTGTGTAAGAGAGAGGCCCTCTGGGGGTTAGGTGCAGGAGACGTGACTGGGTTTGAAGCTCATGTTTGAGTCAAGCTACATACATGTTTGTTTAAGGTAAGGAAGTAGAGCTAATGTTAGGTAGAATGTTATAAATAGTAAGATTTTGACCTGGTTGAGCAGGGAGATCCTGAGAGAATGAGAAGCCTGCCAAACATGTTCATGTTAACTCTGTCAACCTTGCTAGTTATTTCGGGTAAACATAAAATTTTGATATTGGCTGTTAGGTTGAGAGGAACTTGAATTTTACTTTTATTAAGAATATGCTTGCCACTATTGCTATTATACATTTAGTAGTTATAACCTTCATGTGTTAGGGATGTTTGTGATCTGCTTCATCATGCTAAAAATATGTTACTCTCTAAAATTGTTTGGGCAATAAATATATATTCTTGAGTATGAATTTTTGTTGTTGTGTGGCTTGTGAGGTAGTTCGAGGACCACCACCCATTAATTGTTATATTTCTTGATGCCTAGAACCATTAGATAAGATCTGCAAATCTATATCTGATTGGGGGCTATCCGAATACCTGCAATTTCTTACGTGCCTCAACTGTGAGAAATTAGTTAGTTGGATGGAGCGGGTGTGATTAGCCCCATCTCAAGCAGTGTAACCTGATCACTCGATTTTGCTGTCAGATTAATACCCAATCTGTGCATATAACACCTTTTTAAAAAAATGTTTCTCTGAATACTTATTGCTGAAGAAGAGCTTTTCCTAGTGCAAAAATCTTGCATATTCAGCATTTTGAAAATTACTAATTAGAAAAATGGCAGTGCAAGCACAGCCACAGAAATAATACATTAGTAAAATCATGCCTATCTCCGCCCAGATAGACCTAAATAGCTATGGTGATCCCTGATACTTCTGGGCGGGTTTCTTTTCCTGCTCATGTCCCAGGTCTCGTTACTAGGAAACGAATATTTATACTACTGTATTGGTTTAAGCAAAGGAACAATAAGTCATACCAAAATGTAACAGGTTGAAAAATATAAAAAACACAAGGTATGATTTAAGAGATTCCAAGCATACACATAGCGTGCTTGCTATCCAAGGAGGTAATCATTCCAATTGTCATCCTTACCATTTGCTTATAAACTTGTACAAAATGATAGATGGGACTTTTATTCCACAATCTCCTTCAAGCATCACGCTATCTGTCAAAATGCACTACAGTAAATGGCAACTTGAATGAATCAACTCAAGGATCCAGATCTTAAATTCTGTACAAAGCTGAGTAGCAGAGAATTTTTTATAGTAATCAACATAAACATAGATCAGATCCTAATGAGAGATTTTATTTTTCTTATGTCAACACATCCACCCACACAAAACTTAGCAAGTGGAAGTCAATTTGAATGTGTATCCTAATTGGTTATTAATCTGAAGAAGGAAGCCTGTGCCTAAGGGCACTAATATTGACTTCATTTACAAACAAAAATAAGTAAGCCCCATTCAATTGCTATCACTCTCTTTTTGTGAGGAATTAACGCACAATCACTAAAATCTCAATCACATAAAATAATTTGTTTATAATAGTTTTATTCTAAATGTCTAGCAAATTTGCCACCAAGAGAAAACAATAAGAAATGCAACTATCAATTTCTCTAATACTTTAGCACTAATCTCCAATGGAAGATCTTGCAATCATGAAGTACTACAACAAGATTCTAGATACTTGAATGCAGTCATGAACTTTAATGAAGTATAGGAAACACAGCTTCTGCAAATTCTACACTATTTCATGTGCTCTCTTGCAAGTTAAAATATTCTATGAATGGGTGGGTAGGATTTTTTGTTGCAACAACATCTCCATTGGATTACTGTAAAGCAGAATATTTTTGGCCTCGAGGGCTGCATTCAATGTCTGCTGGGGGGCCAGGAGTCACATATGGATGAACACACATATACACACCACCACTAGATGGAGACCCTTTTTCTACTCATAAATAAGCAGGACTGAATTACTCAGCAGTACTTTCAAATAGCATCTCAAATAACAAACCTTGCATATCTACTCAGAAGTAAGCATGAGCAGTATGTCTACTCAGAAGCAAGCAGGACAAGCTTCAAGAAATAAGGCAGACTGAATCACTCAGCAGCTTACTCCCCAGGCCCTCTCCCCTCTCCCCAGCAGGAAAAAGTTCTTACCTCCAATCAGCTGCTGATCAGAGAACAGAGCTTTTCCCTGCTGGGAGAGGGGGCAAAGTCTGGGGAAAAAGCTGGTGGATGGATCAGTGGATGGGATCAGTGAGAAGCACCTGGGCATTATAGCGCCACATAATGGAGAACACCCCACCCCCCCGTTTATATACTTTTATATACAATGAAAGTATTACCATTATAGGTGGTGGGCCCAATGTAAACTGGTATCTTATTTTAGTATTTGCTCATCTGCCATTATTTAACCAAAGTTCCCTCCCAGTCTTGTTTAATATCATCAGTAAATATGACCTGGATTAGGGAAAAATTTAAGAGCCACTCAATAACAGCAATTCAATAATTATGTCTAATTTCACATTTCAATTATTGGGTGAAAATTTATAGCCCAATTCTTTCTCAGTGGTACTAATGCATCATAAATAAATCCAATTAGTAATTGCACACAAATGGTCTACATTTGAAAGGCAGGCAAACAAGTTATCTGCTGTTTGCAAGATAATTCATTATAAGCATATCTTACATGTACAATATTTTACATGGAAAATATAATGACTTGATGCATGGAGAAATGGTTGACGTTTTATCAGGGCACAGCATCATCACTACTTGATCACAGTGAAATATTGACAAGTATTTCAGAAAGTAAAAAGTTGTCTTACATATTATTGAGTTAGGCAGGCAGTAGCTTATCTTTCCAACAGTATAATAGCGCCATCTGCTCACCAAGACAGGCATCTGCTGTTATTAATGCAGAAAATGTGGAAATACAGCAATCAGGTGCATATCCTCCTCCTGATGTCATGCCACATTTCTCCACACAAAAGGGTCAGAAACAGGCTGGCTCTGTCTGTGCAAGAGGGCTTCACACATCTTACAAGAGAAAGGGAGCCCCCAAGCTCCAGAAATCTCTTCCAGAGATTTCATGCATATGTTAAATAGCATGGGAAACAAGATGGAACCCTGAGGAACACCACAGGCCAATGACCATGGCTTTGAACAAAAATCCCCCAGCACCACCTTCTGAAACCACTCCTTCAAGAAGGATTGCTCCTTCAAGTAGGACAGCGCCTCCAAGTCCCATCCCAGACGCCTCAGAAGGTTATCATGGCCAATATCAAAAGCCTGAAACCAGACTGAAACGGATCTTTGAAATTAATGATACTTGGGTATTTCCTGGGCCAACATCTTGGTGGAAATGCATTAATGAAGGTGAGATGGCACCAGTTTTTCAGTACGTACATACCAAGGTGAAATGAATTTCCAAACCTCATGCCCTGTCAAAAGTAGAAAGGGAGTCCGAGGAACACTGCTGTAGTTATCTGTGAATGAGCTGGTGGGTGGGAAGCCAATGAGCTGGTGGGTGCAAGATAATTCATTATAAGCATATCTTACATGTACATCTTACTTGTCTTGCAGCAGGGAGGTGCTGGGGTGGGGGAAATACCAAATGGCTGCTTGGCCCATTCCAGTTATGTAAATCATCACTTTTAAATGCTGGGCTCAAACTCTCACAGCAATGGTGCAACTTGCTATACAAGCAAATAAAAATTATGAAAAGATTTAATCAGTATTGATTTATATTTCCTTGGAAATAGTTGTTCCAAATTAGTTACTCCTGCCATTCACTTCCAGTCAACTATCTGAGTTTACGGTAATAGATTCAATTCCAGATATATTCCACAAAACATGCAAATATAATTTCAGAAATTATTGGTATTAATGTGGAGGTCTGTCCAAAATTAGCATTGTTATCAATAATGGAGAAACTTCTGTGCTCACAAGAGAAAAAGGAACTAATTGTAAGTTTATTAGCGGCAAGGAGATTATTGATTGCAAGGAATTGGAAAGTTCAACATCAGTATTTAATAATAGACTGGTATAAAGAGGTTTGGGATATTGCTTTAAATGATAAACTAACATGTAGTATTAAATGTAAAAGGGGACAATTAAAGAAAAATAATTTTAAGGAAATATGGGGGTCATTTTTAGATTATGTTTTAGTAAAGGGAAAAGGGAGTAAGCCATGTCAAGATATGATGTATTTTTGGAATATAGATTAATAATGGATTATGTGGATAGAATTGGTTTTGGCCCCGGGGTGACGGGTGCACCTGTAGTGTATGATTTGTAGGTTTATGTGTTTTTTTTTGTATGTGTGTTCTTTTAAAAATATATAAATAAAATTAAACAAACAAACAAACATGCAAATACAATCTGCAAAGAATAGCTGTGTGCACAGGGATTTTGAAGGAAATCCTGGCTATAAAAATATTTCCGATATTGAAGCCCCCTGTATATAAACTGCAATCTCATGAAGTGGTTTTGCTTTAGTACATGTTGAAGCAAAACAAGGCAATCAAATCATTCCGATGCTGTTTACAAGGCAAATCGGGAAAGCAGAGTACGCTTCTTGGAGCCTTCCAAACAAAATGTGAAGAAGAAAGTGGTGCCCTCACCTGGCCAGAAAGATTTCTGCAGTTTCACAGAACTGACTTTTCTAACCACAACCTCAGAACATGCATCCTTTTCAGAGATAGGCTCCAAGTTAATCAGCACAGAAATAACTAAAGCAACTCTGTCAACATCACTTCAAGGTATACGAGAGAAAGTGAAATTTGTGCAATGCTGCCCTTATCCAAAATGTTTGTAGTACAATAGAGCGGAGAATTCTAAACTGATGACGGTCACCAGGGGGTGGTAAATTCAAGATTTTTAAATGATACTGCCCAGACATTTTACAGAACTGTAAACAACATTTTACTGTCTTCATTGTTCAACTCCAACAGCTGCAATTAAAAATAAGCTGTGTTATCAGTAAATTGTGTGTGGGGGTATTTTTTTAATATAATGCCTCAGCAGTCGGAACACTCCAGGTGTTTAGATAAATTATTCCAGTTTTAGAAACAGAGAACCAAGCTTGAGAGAAAGCATGGGGAGGAAGTAGTACTGACTTGTCTGGATCTTCCCTAAGCGAAATTAACAGAGGTAGAACTTCATTTCAGATCTTCCACGTTCACCTCTCTGTACTTAATGCAAAAGACAACCTTAAATGCTCCCTTATTGCCAGCTTTGGAACCACTAAGCTCCATATATGTACAACAAAATTTCTCCTGTCAACTGAAAAAGTGCCAACTGCAGATAGAAATCTGCTTTCCTGGATCATTGGTCTCTATGTGCAGCTCAACAAGTGACTCCCCCCCCCCTTGCACAAGTTTCTAGCATTTTACCCCTTTCTTCGCATACCCTTTTCAGCAGTGTTCTGCTTCAGCATGAGTTAGGAATTGATTGTAGTACATGCTTGGAAGAGATAGCTTATTTTCCAAACATATTCCCCAAATTAAAGTCCTGTTAGGATGCAAATGTGCCCCAAAAGCCATTGGAGCAGCTTTTGGAAGATATGCTATATAAAAGCATTCCAAAAGGCTCCCTAATAAAAGCAAACTAAAAGCGAAGTACCTGGACAGGAACAACATGGTAAAGCCATTCTACTTGTAATCAGCCACAGACCAATAGTCCCTTAAGGTGCAAATCCAAAATGGTGGTTCAAGAATAATACGTAGGGTGATCTAGATGGATCACTATCTCCCTTGCATCAGTTTCCTGCATGGCAATGTGGTTAAGGAAACGAATGGGAAGCTGACCTCTACATTAAGGGGTATTTCATACAGTTGGATTCTAAGCCAAAAATTATTTTGCTGGACCTCTTTAGTAACTTATTCGTGGAACAATGCGAGAGAGCTATGCTCATACCATTGTCCCTCTTGTGCTTCTCAGTGTGTTTACCATCCATGTGCCCAAGTTTCAATTCAATAATAAAGGACAAAAGACTTCAGGGACAAAATGACAGGCTTGGGCACTACTTGCAAGTAGATCTTGTTGCAGACAGGCACGTTCCCATTCAATGGAATGCCTGTCTGGCCATTGTGAAACACACATCTGTAGCAAGTCAGCACCTCAACAATTTTGCCAAAACAAAACACAAAGTGGAGCTCTAATAAAGGACACAACCCCAGACAATGTGCAGACTACACTCACTGTTCCTCATCTGCCTTTGAGCATATCCCAGGAAAAACAACTGTTGCAGACATACTTAATTTTTTCAGCCAAGTGTGCTCTCAAACCATGTATATACACAGCCACACTCAATACTTCAGCAGGAAACTTCGTCTCCCAGTCATAAACTTGTTGACTAGGCCATACTGATTACTTCTATATGATCAGAGAAACAATGGACTTTAATAATAATTGTCAGTACCTCTCTCTACTAAGGTTCTTATTGGAAACCTGCTAAACATATTTAAATAAGAATTGCTAATGTTTTACTGTTCAGCAAACCAAGATTACCATTTTCTGAAATACCTGTTGAGAGTGGCATTCTTTCAAGTGTGAAAAGTTCTTTGTTACCTAATAAGAAGTTTCACCAGCTGGCTCCTTTTGCTTTTAGTCATGATGCTACTGTACACATCTGCCTTCATATCACTGTTTAGATGAATAGCTCTGGGTTTCTTGTGTTTGGATTCAGAAAGTGACTCAGCCTGCAGAATGACTGATGGGGGGCCCTGACTCCCTGCTGGGTCTGTAAAAGAATCTGAGAATGAGACTGCCCTTGATTATTGTGTTTTGACCTACTATTTCAGAGAAAGAAATTTAAAACACCAAACACATGGTGATTTAAAAGATAGAATTCAGCAGCTCAGTTCTTTTGGACCCAAGGAAAACATTCTCAAAGTAAATCTCAGTAGTGACATGTTTGTAGTTAGTCTTACCATCTCTTGACAATATAGTTGGTTTTAACATTCATTGGCGTAGCACTCAATTATGTACACAAAACCTACGACAGATTAACAGCAAAGAATTTTGCTTGCCTTTTTTGTCCACTAAAATGCTGGAGCACTGTAGGAATAAATAAATCAAAGTGGTAATTTTGTTGATATTAAATGATACTTTAAATACTCTGTACTACTCAGGGCGGATACCCATTCATTGTTTTGCACTCGGATACAAACATCCAAGAAAAAGTTAAAACCAAGCACAACATCATTTGGGAAACGAAAATATGTTTATTGTTTGCTGATTATCGACTTAAAATATAAGTGGGAGCTGGATCCTTTTCCACCACTGCTTCCAAGTATCTTAAAAGGAGGCAGAGGCCTTAACAACTGACGTAGGAAGTATGAATTTTGTCCTGTGGTATCTGTAATGGGAGTACAAAACTTTGCATGAGAAACTGCCTTGCCAGACTTTGAGCCACTTCTCCTAATTTCCATCCATATACAAAATACAAAAACACACTTATATAACACTGTGCAATGAGGACCTGTGTACACAACATATACGGTACTTGTTTGGAAGCTATAACCATGACACATTCCCACATACACACAGCAAGGTAGGCGTGCACACTGGTCTTGCGCATTAGATGGACACATATTTCCCCCCCCTAAATTGTATCTGTCTAGCAAACGAACCCAAAAAAATAATCAGAAGAGACTCTCAGTGAATAAAATGTGACAGTGTCAATATTAACTCTTAAGTTTTCACCTAGTTTGCCTCTAAATCCTGGCAGTCTCCTATTATTCTAATAAAACACAGCTTGCTCAAATTCCTATTAGGCAGAATAGTGGTTAAATATCTAATTCAGATCACATGTGCTTTTAATACAAGAGACACTCATCTTGTGAAGAATGTAGGACTACACTTGTAAGGCTGAATGTTTCCCACGATTCCCTAAGTCAGTGTTTTTCACTGCAAGGCCCGAGGACTACTGATGGTTCCACGCCATCTCAAATGAGGCTCGCCACCTCTCTCTTTTTTTGCAGTAGCTGCTCACTTTCAGCAGAGGCTCTCTAGCTTCACCTTATTGTTTGTTTTAGTGGTGGACTGGCTGCTGGGATTTGGATTACCGGAGGCGGCTTCAGGGGTGGGGAGACATGAGATCTGCCACTCCTCAGCTGTAAGGTGTTTGGGCGGAGGGAGGAGAAAACAGGAACAAGTTTGTCTGAGTGTGGAAAGCTAAGCAGGGTCAGGCCTGGTTATTACTTGGATGGGAGACCCCTCCTCTAGTTTCCTGCATTGTGCAGGGGGTTGGACTCGATAGCCTTGTAGGCTCCTTCCAACTCTATACTATGAAATCTATGAACCAATTAGTTGTGGGGGGGGGGGGCAAAAGCCAAAGAGCAACATAATCAGCTAGCTGCAGGGGTGCACTGTGCAGTTGCTGGAGGTGGAGGGGAAATAGAACGTGTGGGCGAAAGAGAGAGGAGCAGTGTGGACCTGCTCTTGGAGACTTTGCAGCACTGAGTAGAACAGAGCATGTTTCACTCTCTCTCACACCTGTGTACAGAGCACCTTCTCCGTGATTAGAAAAGTTCCACCCCAATCCAAGGACCAAGTGAGCCTGTCAGGAGTTTTGCTACCTAGTGACTTCGTGACTGACTGAAGAGGCCTTGCTTGGATGACAAGGAGGGGGGAAGGGGAGGGGAAGAGAGGCCCCAAAAGGCCTCCAGCTTAGTCTGATGCACAGCACTGCCACCTGACGGGGGGGGGGGGGAGAGGAGAGGCCCTTCATGGGCCAGCAGAGGCCCCAGAGTGGCCTTGTTGGCAGTGCCTGGAGCCAAAGAAGGCCCCTGCTTGGAAAATAGTGACAATCATTGTCCTATTTATTGATTTATTACATTTCTATGATGCCCAATAGCCAAAGCTCTTTGGGCAGTTTACAAAAAGTTAAAACGATAAAATACAACAACATGACAAAACTTTTAAAAGTTTAAAACTACAATATAAAACTACAAAGTAAAAACCAGCAGCACTGTAAAAAGCTAAAACTACAAGCAGCACATTTAAAAGTGTATTAAAAAGCAACAAAAACTGAAGGACTACAATGCCTGGGAGAACGGTGCGGAAAAGATCACCATGTAGGCAACCAGGCAAGCCTCTCTGGGAAGGGCATTCCACAACTGGGTACAACCACTGAAAACAACCTCTCTTTAGTAGCCACACACCTCACAGTCACTTCATTTGGAAGCGGCACCTGGAGGAGGGCCTCTGAAGACGGTCCAGGCAGGTATATATGGGAGGAGACTATCCTTCAGGTAACCTGCTGCCAAGCTGCTTGGGGCTTCAAAAATTAATACCTGTCATTTGAATTGGGCCTGGAAACGGTCTGGAAGTAGTACCTTCTAACTAAACATTCTCAGGACCTATTTACAGTATAAGTTACTTTAAAATGGCATTCAGCCTTCAGCCTCTGTGAGCTCATCTGAGCTCGCAATAATCTGAAATGAGTCAATATGGTTAAAAAAAACGGGAGGCTGTTTGATGCCACTCTTCGCAAAATGAATTATTCCTGTCAACACAGTTGCAGGGTTGCTTTCTCTGTATTGTTCTACAAAGATCTACAAGGTCAACAAAGAAAGCACTGACCTCTGAAGCATACCAACATATGTGAGCAGGGGTGTGTGGGTGAAAAACTATGAAATTCTGTGTTTGTATAGGCAGGGATAACCCCAAGATTAATTATGAATTTTGACTCTTAAATAAGTTCTTATTCTCCATCCGCAAACTGGAAAAAAAGGGAATAATTATAAGGCTAGACAGGTGGGTTGCCAGGAAGGACCATAAAAGTTACACATCCTTTTTGGTCATGAAAAGCGCTACAAAATGCCAAGTTTTATATGTTGAATAAAGAAGCCAGATCAATAAATGCCTTAGCATGGAAACCATTAATTTTGGCCTTAGCAATGAAGCCAAGAGTAGCAGTTAAAAACATTTAATTGGCATAATTCAAGTCTGTTAGGAGCTGATTTTAGTGTGGAACATGCATAACTTGAGACTTTGAAAGGAACAAGATCTTTTGCCTGCTGTAAATTAGTAAAGTCATGCCTTGGATTGAGAGTCAGAACTGTGGACTTTTCATAAGAGTGCAGAGATCTGAAACACCACGGAATTCTGTGGTATCAGTATCAATTGTTTGTCCCACTTTGTTGCAAAAACAACAACAGAAAGCAGTTGTCAAAAGTGGGCAATGAAGGAGTAAGTAGCACTAGAAATGTCACTGACACAACTCAAAAGGCATGATAACATTTGGTTGCTGATCACCACTTTTCATGTGTATTCCATACTTACAGTATTTTTCCATGTATAAGACTATATTTTTTCCTAAAATCGCTAGACTAAAAATTGAGGGCCGTCTTATACACGGAAGTAAGCCGAGGAGAGAACCGCGCAGTTGCAAAACTGCCCAGTGGGGGGCGTCTTATATATGGGGGCATCTTATAGACGGAAAAATACGGTATCATAAAATATTACAATGATAACCTGTATTGTATTTGTATATCACAACTTTAATCTATAGGTTATATCTCTGAGACCACAAGATTTATTATCAATCTGAAAGTCCAAAAATAATCAGCCAGAAGAGCAGCTCTCCAGAGATTTCTAAAGTCAACCTCACTTGACTACTCTCACCGGGTAACAAGGGATATATGTGCTTTGCTTGGGATTCAGTCAAGAATGGATATTGTGTTTTTTAAAAGGTACACACTTGTCTCTGCACTGAGAAATAAAGGTGCCTTCGGAAGGATTTTTTAAGCTGGTTTTGTAACACTTACAATTTTCACAAACACTGAACACTGCTGATTCAAGACGAGTTCACCAGTTCTCCATAAATGAACCAATTTAGAGTCTGTTCCGCCTGCATAAATTTACAGCGCTACGACATAAATGAGAAGATGATTCAAATCTGAGTAGCATTATATGTATCTAGCCTGAAGGAGTTTCAATCAATCTGCTCCTAACTGTGCGACTCCCGCTGGTCATAACACTCCCTGCAGCAAGTTGTTCAGAGAGTTGGAAAGCATCCAAAAGTAAAAAATAATAATAAAAAATAAAAACAAGAACAGGCTTGCAAAGATAAGTAGGTCAGACTAGAATAAGGGCTATAGAGGGACCTTCTCAGAAATAGTCTGGGCTACCACATCCCAGGCCATGTCAAGCTGCCAACTATACATGCATGTATGTGCGCACATGTGCACACAAAGCTTCCTCCCATGATCAACCTATGTCTTCTATTCCTTTTTTCTTTGGCTTTCCCCCAGCCATGAGCTATCTGTACCAACCACGTCATGATACTATTGTGTGTCATGTATGTACGTGCAATTTTTGTTTGTTTGGTTTGCTCTTATTCTTTTGTAAACTGCTTCAAGATTTGTTTCAAATGAGAAATGATACATAAATATTGCTATTAAATTAATAAATAAATATGACCTGCAGTGCCTTCTGCATGCCAATGTACATATATCAAACATTTCCCCATCTCCTAGGCCTAGGGCTATGTCTCCCTTGGCCCATACTAAGGTTGCGGCTTAATATATAAGGTTGAAGAAGATCTTAAAAGGACCCCAGCTAGAAGATCTGGCAGGGTATGCTCTTCACCTGGGCAAATTCCTAATCAAGCATTAGATGTGGCCCTGCTGTAGGGAATACACAGTGTAATAATAAATCAATAAATAATAGTTAATAACAGTGTAATAATAAATCAATAAATAATAGTTAATAACAGTATAATAATAAGTTACATGTACATGTTTGAACTGCAATCACAGACTGGCTCTGTTATGGGAGCACAGTATTCTTGCATGGAAGACAAGCACCAAGTGCCTTCATAAGCTGGCAACTGTATTTATTTATTTTATTTATTATAACTATACCCTGCCTATTTTCCTGCAAGGAACCCAAGGCAGCTTACATAATCCTCTTCCTCCTCCTTTCCATTTTATCCTCACAACAACCCTGTGAGGTAGGTTAGGCTGAGAGTCAGCGACTGGCCCAAAGTCACCCAGTGAGTTTCATGGCCGAGCGGGGACTAGAACCCGGATCTCCCAACTCCCAGTCCAGCACTCTCACCACTATGCCACACTGTAAACAGACAAGTTATGTTTACTATGCGAGAGCTGCAGTTATGTACAATTGGCATCCTGGATCAGTTATATCAGATTCTTCTTTGAACCACAAGCTGGGAATTGTATAAATTCACCCAAAACTTCAGATCAGAACACAGGGAAGCATGGGGGAGCAGTATGTAGAGAGGGAATTCAACAGAAAGAATCACTCTTGGTCTTAGGAGACGAGAAGCAGGTCAGGACACCTCTACCTTCCACATGCACCTTCTTAGTGAGGCCTGTCTCACATATTGAGAAAAGAAGGAAGGAAATCATTGCGGTGGTACAAGAATGAAAAGCAAACAAACCATGCACTCTTTCAACAGTAGTTCAATTTCACGTTTCTGTCAATGTGCAGAAAGGTTACATTTAATGTCCTGTCCTATTAGAGCTACAAGTAGGAGAAATCCTGGAAGCAACCCAGAGGAGAAAGTGAGATAAACAGGAGATCAGATGTAGTCAAAGCAGCTCAATCTCCTCAGAGATTTCAGGGAGATCAGAGAACACTCTTCACAGTGCTAATGCTGCTGCGGTCTTAAGACGAGGAAGAGCCACACCTAGGAGCATGCATGTTGAGATAGGGTGGGGCTTCCCACCAAGAGCCTTTCAGCAATAGAAAAATCCAAAGTAGTGTGCAGGTGCAGAACCCGTATGTGTGATGCCCAGAGACCACAAAGAAGAAAGCTTCCATTTAATGTCCTGTCCTATTAGTGCTACAAGCAGGAGAAATCCTGGAAGCAACCCAGAGGCCCATTACCAAAAGACGCTGTAAAAACAGCAGGTTACCTGCAACAAAACATCCAACAACATGCTTCCAGCGATACATCTACCCTGTACTTTTGCTTATTATAGAAAAGAAAAATTCAAACCAACTGCCCACGGGAAGGTTGTGGGGTTTTCTTTTGTTTTGGCTCTCAGACTTAAAGAGAAAATTCCATCAGAAAAAGAGGTGCACCAAAATCCTCATAAATCTCCAGGAAATATAAGCTTTCGCACCATCAAGTAAGCACAACACCAACCTTTGTTTGCTAACAATGACCAGCTACAACCAGATCTTCTGCCATCTGTCTTGTAAGATATAATTTATTAACATATTTACAAACTGCCTTTCTGCCCCAAACACATTAAAACAAATCTACAATAAACCAGATTTAAAAAAGAGCAATCTGTAAACCATCCCAGAGCATGGAATCAAAATGAGCAATTATGGTCCAGTTTCAACTACCAGCAAACCAGTTATGGGAAAAGCCGCCATACACAATTATTACTGAATCAACGTTTCTATTAATTAGTGGCCTTTTCATGAGAGAAACACCTTTGAAATGGGTACAAATATTCCATTCTAGAGCTGTTGTAGCAATTGGTTAACAGTAAACATACTTATCAGCAAGTCCCCAATTCAAATATCTGCCATGCAATTTACAACTGATCCTAAACAGTTATTAGAATGCGTCTGTTGAAGTACTGGAAGATGCTGGGTGGCTAGACTATTTGACATCGATATTGTACCAGCTGCACTGGTTGCCAGTGCATTTCTAGGCCCAATTTAAACTGCTGATATTGGCCTTTAAAGACCTAAACCAGCCTTCCCCAAGCTGGTGTCCTCCAGATGTTTTGAATGACAACTCCCAGCATTTCTGATCATTGTCCATGCTAATGGAAGTTGAAGTCTAAAACATCTGGAGGGAACCAGGCTGGGGAAGTCTACCCTAAATGGTTTAGGTCCAGGTTACTTGAAGGACTGCCATCACCCACACCAACTGGCCTGCACATGGAGATCAACATGGAAGCCACGCTTGAATCCCTGCCTATCAAAGTAATTAGGCTGTTAGGCTCAAAGGATAGGGCCTTCTTAGTAGTAGTGCCCTGCTTGTAAACTCTGTTCCAATTCATGTCAATCAGGCCCCATGATTACAGGCCTTCAAGCAGGCCCTAAAGATTTACCTGTTTACCTTGGCCTATAATTGAGTTAGGTCTTCATTGGGTGCCATGGTAGATGGTGCTATTTGGTTTTAATTATTAATTTTGGTTTTATAATTGTTTTATTGTTGTTTTATCATTTATCTTGTGTCTCACAGTTTTAAATTTTGTTGTACACTGCTTTGGGAGGGTTTACCCTAAAAGGCAACTTCTAAATCTTTTAATTAAATAATTAAATAAATAAATATGACGTAATCATCCATGGTGCCAACCATATTCTCTAGCTGAGAGACAGTGTTCTCTTCAGGGGAAGCATATAAACTGGGGGAAGTATTCCAATAAGAAGCTTATTACAAAGTTTATTTAGAAGAGACCTTTTATTGTTGAACACTGGCACATACTCTCTTCAAACTCTGTATGGCAACAAAAGAATGCTGATCAATGGTTTGGATATAGCCTGAGATTACACATTTATTGAAGAATCTCAAGACAGCATATTTGGGGATCTTGTTGTTAGATCAAGATCTACTATTGCATGTCTCCTTTCCTCAACCACTCCACAATGTGCAATTTGGGGGCGGGGGTTATGTCAGCTGCAAGCTTAGTTTATTAACTTGTTCTGAAATTTGCCGTTTTAAATTTGGTTTTTAAACTTGTGTAATGAAATTGTATGTTTTTATTATCTGTATTTTATAATGTGTACTATTGTTTTAATGAATTGTTGTAAACCGCCCAGAGAGCTTCGGCTATGGGGTGGTATAGAAATAAAATAAATAAATAAAAATGGTCGTCCCCCCCCCCAATGGTGGTTAATTTTAAACCAAGTAGAAAACTTGATTCTGTGCTATTAGAATGTGACCATACTGACATCAGGAAGACATATTTCACACATGGAATAGTGCAGGAACTATACACGCTTAGCTTGGATTTAAGTAGCGCTAAACTTTGAACCAGGCTAAGCTCCCAACTGCAGTCACAGCTGATAAACCTGAAAAGCCAGCATTTGTATACACAAATTAACTAGGTATTCAAAGGACAGCTGACTGTACATTCAATGCAGTTTGTTTCAACACGCACACTGTGGTCTCAGTAAACAGGCATAATAGTGGATTGTACAACCAGTTACTTTGCTCTCGACTAGTGAAACCTCTGAAAAGCTCTAGAAAAAAGAAACTAGTATAAAGCTTTTTGTTTGCATCCAACAGCTGTCTAGTGAACCATATGGAGCTTGATTGCTGAAACTCAAATTGGGCAAAATAAAGGTTCAAACAGAGCAAAAGCAGATGTGTCTTTAAACATGTGAGAGACCTATTCTAAGGTTTGCTGCACTGGGCCCCTGTCCAGGCAACTCTTCACTGAGGGAAGTCACCACCATGGTGCCGATACTTAAATTATTGGTTCTTACCCTTCCCTTTAATGGAGAAAAGTTGCTTTTAAAGTACTTTGCACAAACTGAAGTTAGTCTCATATGGGTAACAACAGTAATAATGAATACTTACTAAATACAATACTTTAAATCACCAGAAAGGAAGGGGTAGCAAGTGAATGTGAGGTTAATGTTTCAAAAGCAATGAACTTTGGTTATCAAAAGCAGGCGCATTGTAGCATTCCTAAACCAGATACAACAGAACTATGTCATATTATGTCTTCAATGCTTAAGGCATTGTTACAAGTAAGACCCTATTTAAAGAGTGCATAACAAAGTTGACATGATGACATATGGTACGCAAACACATTCATGGCTGACCTAGAATAATTCCTCAGTTCCTGTCCCCAAGTGCCTCCTTATTACCAGAGATACATCAGTGAAATCTTAATCTCAACCCATGAGAAGGGGACCCTTGAAAAATTCCACCAGCACTTCCAATAACTTCCACCCCACCATTAACCTGGAGTCAGAGCAGTCCACACAGCAGGTTCACTTGGTTGACACAACAGTGCAACTATGAGATGGACATATACGGTAACCACCACCTTATACCAGAAACCAGGGGAGGCTGATGACTCCTATGTCAGTGGGGCTCCTTATCAATTACAGCTTTTTATTATGAGCTTTATAGGAGCTATCCATGGTGGTGAACCTATTTTGGGAGTGGAGTACAGCACCATGGATAGCTCCTATAAAGCTCATAATTAAAAAGCTGCAATGGATAAGGAGCCCCACTGACACATGAGTCACCAACCTCCCCTGCAAGAAACCAACTGGCCACTACACTTACTTAGATGCTTCCAGCTATTACCCCAGACTGCACCACTGAATCCACTGTCTACAGCCAAGCCCTAAGATATAATGACATTTGTTTCAGCAATTTGGACAGGACAAACACCTGCAGGTTTTACATCAAGCATTCTTAAAAATACCCACTTGAAGAAGTAAACAAACTGATAAGGTCAAATGTGTCTCTAGGAATCACCTTGAGCCCAATAGAAAAAGTAAGGAGAATGCTGCTGGTTGTCATTTACAACTCCCAGCTAAAGTCCCTCCAGCGCATTACCAAGGATCCACAGCTTTTCCTGGAAGATGTTCCATCCCTCTTACAAGCTATGGGTAGAAGGCTATGGGAAGGGACTGTGGCTCAAGGGTTGAACACATGCATTGCATACAAAAAACAAAACAAAACAAACAAACAAACAAAAACAGCCAGGTTCTGTTGGGACATGTAACAAAACAACAGCTGTGGCACAAGTGTTTTCATTTGGAAAGGTACAGGATGGCTAGAAAAACAATCATGTTGAGTCTGACACTACTATTCTATTCTCATGGGAAAAGTAGGTGGGAAAGAAATATGAGCTGGTCACATGGTTTGTACTTTCTGATGACGTAGTATGATTGTTAGGTTTCGTTTTCCTGTAACCATTTTAGTAGAGAGAAGGATTGCTTTCTGTGTGCTTCTTCTTGTCTCTTCTCTCTAATGCTCTGACTTATTGCAAACATGTAATGAAGTACTGCTAGGGTGGACTTGGTCCACTGGACTATGCTATGCATTATAATCTGCAATATAGACTGTAATTTAGGAGATTGTATTTACTCTGATATAGAATAAACAGGTAGTAAAAACCCTGTTGTGGATTCTATGGGAGTCATTCCTAATTACAGGACGGGCAAGCTGCAAGTTGGCTGTAATCCGAGACGCTTGGACAAGCTGCGTGGAGGAGGGAAAGCTGAATCTCTGTGTGAACTACATGGGCCAGTTACACACACGAGACAAAGGCTATATCTTCCGTCTCACGCTCTGCTGAATCCCCGTAGGCAGACGGGCCTACAGGGTGGAATGTAAGCCATCAGGGCTGGAGCAATTTTAGTCCTTTCAGGGTTATGGGCCCAGAGGAATCGGATTACAAAATGACCTGTTGGACTGGTGCCGGAGATCGAGCGGAGAAAAGTTCGAGGCAAGGTCGAGGGTCTGTGCCAGCGGTGGCGGCGGGACTTATTTATCCAGCTGCTGTGTGTCAACGCTTCGAATACTCGGAGAAGCAGTGATTGATGGCAGAGAAGGACATCAAAGCGGAAGACGAATCTCCTGGACCTTCTTCAGCTGGTAAGCAAAGGGAAGAAGAGGGAGGTGTGTCTGCTGAGGGCTCTGACAGTGAAGCCGGGAGTTCTGAGGGGGAAGAAGCGGCTGCTCTCCCCGTTGCCAGAATGGCTGCTCAGGCCCTGAATCCACAGATAGTGGAAAAATTGTCTGGAACGAATTACGTGATCTGGAGCTTCCAGATGCAGCATTATTTAACTCATGCGGGGCTCTGGAATGTTGTAACACAGGACGCTGTGGCTGTGGGTGCCCAAAATTATGATGAATGGAAGGAACGAGACGAGAAAGCGAAGGCAATTCTCTGCTTATCTGTTGAAAGTTCCCAGGTGCCATTCATTCAATTTTTGGAAACAGCGAAGGAAATCTGGGAAACCCTACAAGGGACATACCAGATGCGAACAGCAGGAAGTAGGATTATACTTGCGCGTAAGCTGTACAGGCTGAGCTTACAACCAGGTGGTTCTATGCCTGAGCATCTGAGTACTATTCGGGACATGTTTAACAGGCTTAGAGCACAAGGGATGCAAGTTGAGCACCTGCATCAAGTGTCTATTCTGTTATCCAGTCTGGATTCTTCATATGACACAATTGTGACATTGATGGAGGGGCAACCAGATCAGAATCTGACCATGGAATATGTGTCAGGAAAGCTTCTCTCCGAATGGGAGAAAAGACAAAGCAGGCAACATGCTGGACGTAAACCAGCACACAGCACGGCTGACTCAAGCAGCGGGAATGCTGGTGGGAACGGAGCCAAGCTGGTGGGGGTTACACAAGCAACAGCTTTGAAAGTCAGAAAATGCTTTTGTTGCGGTTCGACTTCACATCTTAAAAGAGACTGTACTTTTAAGGGCAAGAAAAAAAAAGAAAAAGGAAGTTACCAGTACACCTGAGGATACAATTAGCAAAATGGGCAAAAGTTTGATTGCTCGGGTGGGTTTCTCCAACCAAGACATGTGGGTACTTGACAGTGGAGCTTCACACCACATGGCAAATTCCAGAGACATGTTTCAATCTCTGGATGATGGAAAAAGAATCCAGGTGACAGCTACAGGAACAATTGACTTTGCTTCTTTGGGTCAACAGAGAGCACTGCTTGTTCAAGAACTGGACACAAACCTGATAAGTATATCACAATTGGCTAATGATGGATATGAAATAAGTTTTTCTGACAGCAACTGTGTAATTTCACATGAAGGGGTGATCTGTGCAAAAGGGTTTGCAGAATTCTCTGTATGTTATAAATCCATTTGTAACACATGATGAGAAGGCAAAGTATGCAAATTTGAAACCACATGACAATTGTTTACATATTTTCCACAAACGTTTTGCGCATGCCAATTACAGAAGCATAGAAAAAATGCCAGGTCTGTGTGAGGGTGTGAAAATGAAACCTTGTTCAAAGTATGTGGAATGTGAAGTATGTAGTACAGCAAAGTCACACAGGTCTAACATTCAGAAACACAGCGATAGAGTTAGCACAAGAATCTTGGAGCTGGTACACTCTGATGTTGCTGGTCCATTTGAAAGTAGTCATGGGGGGAATAGGTACTATATGTCTCTAATTGATGATTATTCTCGATTTGGATTCGTATATCTGCTGCAGCATAAATCTCAGGTTCAAGAGAGATTTGAATCATTTGTTAAATGGGCTGGGAACAGATATAAACAATATCCAATAGGAGAATTACTCACGGATGGTGGGGGAGAGTACATGAGTACAAAGTTCAAGAAATTTTTGGAAAGTGAGGGTATAGGGCACAAAGTCACGGCCCCATACTCCCCATTTCAAAATGGCGTTGCTGAAAGACGTAACCGAACACTCCAGGACATGATGAGGGCCCAATTGACTGAGTCAAAGGTGGGAAACTGTTTCTGGGGGGATGCATTGTCAAATGCTAACTATCTGCTGAACAGGTTACCAAATTCCACAATTGGAAAAACTCCATATGAAATGTTTCATGGGAGGAAACCAAAGGTAGCACATGTGCGCATTTTTGGGTGTAAATGTTTTGTTCATGTACAGGCAAGCAACTTTGAATGTTTTCTGCTGGGGTATGATGCACAAACAAAAGGGTACAGGTTGTGGTCACCACACCACAACAGAGTAATTCTGAGCAGGGATGTGATTTTTCACGAGCAAACAGACCAGAAGCAGCTGGTGGAATTGCCAATGCATGCAATGTCTGAAACACAGCAGGATGCTTCTGGGACAGAACAGGCCACTGGGCAGATATCTGGGGAACAGGAGGGAGGTGAACAATCTCTGAGGCGTTCAACCCGAGAACGCAAAGCACCTGTTAGATATCAGGATGAATTCCAAAGTGGGAAAACTGTTGTACATAAAGCTCTCAAAATAGCTTTAGAGCCACAAAGTTTTGAGGAAATTCAAAGCTTGGAACCAAAAGTAAAGAATGATTGGTTTGAAGCCATGCAGGATGAAATCAATGCAATGCACGACAACAACACATGGAGTCTAGTATCTTTGCCTGTGGGGCGCAAGGCCATCACCTGTAAATGGGTGTATAAGGTGAAGACAAATCACCAGGGGCAGGTGGAAAGGTACAGGGCAAGACTCGTTGCCAGGGGGTTTGGACAAAAACATGGGGTAGATTATGATTCCATGTTTGCACCAACAACAAGGTATGCAACTGTCAGACTGTTGTTGAAATTGGCAGCACAAAGAAAAATGATGGCATTTCATTTTGATGTAAAAACTGCTTTTTTATATGGGGAATTACAAGAGGAACTCTACATGGTACAACCACAAGGTTTTGTAGAAGATCCCAGTCTTGTATGTCGTCTAAACAAGTCCATATATGGGCTGAAACAGGCAGCTCGATGCTGGAACCAAAAGCTGGACAGAGTTTTGATTAGTTTGGGATTCAAACAAAGCAAGGCTGATCACTGTCTGTATACAAATTACACAGAACAGGGAAACTGGGTGTATTTGTTGATTTTTGTTGATGATATCTTACTGGTAACACAAACAGTAAGTCAAAAAGACAAAATTGCACAAGAATTGCAAGCACACTTTGAACTGAAAGATCTGGGTTTGGTGAAACATTATCTTGGAATGCAATTATCCCAGGATGAGGAAGGTTCTTTCATGGTTGAACAAAGTGGAAAAATTCAGAAATTGCTGGAAATTCATGGATTGGAGAATTGTAACCCAGTTACCACTCCAATGACTCTTGAATATCAGAAACACACAGATAACACTGAATTTGAAGATATTGGAAAATATCAAAGTGTTATTGGAAGCCTGCTATATTTGGCAAATGTGAGTAGGCCAGACATCAGCAATGCTGTAAACATACTTAGCAGGAAAACGCAAAATCCTTCTAACTATGATTGGCTAGCTGTGAAAAGGGTGTTAAGGTATTTAAAAGGTACCATGAATTGCAAACTGAAATTGTCATCACACACAGATGGAGGTTTTTGTGTGTACACTGATGCCGATTGGGGGTCTGCAACAGATAGGAAGTCCACAAGTGGGACTGTGATCATGTATGACAACAGTCTAATTGACTGGTACACACAAAAACAGTCTTGTGTGGCTGTATCTAGCGCAGAATCTGAGTTCATCAGTTTATCTCAAGCATGCAATGAGATTGAATGGTTCAACACTCTGTAAGACCACAGGTCTATTTCTACCTGTTTATTCACTTAGCAAGTAAAGTTCTACAGAGTATACATTTCCTAGTTACAGTCCATGTGCAGATTACAATGCATAGCAAGCATTAATTCCAGTGGAGTAGATTGAGCTTCACTCCACTTCAGCAAAGATGTTACATTGTTGCAAAGTCCAGCAAGCAATAGCCAGAAGAAGGAAAGAATAGAGAAAGCAGTCCTGCTCTTCTCTAAAAAGGCTTCAGACAGAAAAATAAGTTAGCACGTCATTCAGAACATACAAACCATGTGACTAGCTCATAATGATCCCAGGATCTAACTTTCCCATGAGAAAGAACACGGGAAAGTAGAAAGACACAACATACTTGTTTACCGCCATTCTGTTCCTCTCCAAGTGTAAACACTGTGCTACAGCTGGTCAATGTGATTCATATCACAACACTTTTAACCTTGTATCACTCTGAACTTGCCAGTCCTTGATATTCTTATGTTTGTAAGTAACTGGCAGTTTCTCCTTGCAAGCAGGGATATTCTCCAGTAAAACAAGAAACAAAGGCAGCCAAGTTGGCCATAACAAAAAAAATCCAAAAACCATAAAGTGTAATATCTTTCTTACAAAGATCACACACACACACACACACACACACACACAGCCACAGCATGTTGGTGGGGAAGGTTCGCCCAGGATGAAGACAGTTTTGCATTAACAGTTAGATTTTGTATTTTCAAAAATGGAGGATTAACAATTGTCTGCAACTTCCTTGTTCCCAGTGGTCCTACGAATACTGAAACCTGAAACCATCACACATCAACTGGCAGAGCCCAATTTGAATGCCTCTCCTCCTCCGTATCATCTTAAGACCTTGACTATGTAGACATCTTGATTAGAACATCCGGATCAGCCTTTTTCCTCCCTCTATTCCCACCCCTTCCACCAATCTGCTATTTGTAACATATTGCCTGATTAAGAGATCTCAAACGCTTGCACGTTTTTTGTGTTAGTAAAACAAGGGCATATTCACTTGCAGACCAATGTATCTAATGGCTATAGCAACCAGCTAGCACAGATGCTTAAGGAAATCCACAAATTTCAAGCTAGGACACCTAATTTAAATCAATATTTTAAATTGGGCTTTTTCATTCATTTAAAATTGCCTCAATTTAAATCAAGCACTGTGTAAAGTAAAGTATCTTCCATCAAGGCACAAAAAAGAGAAGGAAAGAGAAACACAGTGCTTCTCTTATACCAGTTTATCTTTCTCACGTACTCTTCAATTTCAAGTGCTGCTGCCAGTATTACCAATACTATAGTAGGCATCTTTGGCCACTTCAGTCTTCACTTACTGTTGGGTCATCAGTGGGTCAGACACATCTAGACACTTATGTATTATCGTTTGCTGGTTTTGCACTAATACCATGTGGCACCTCATCGCACAACATGGGAGGAGTGACAGGATGAGAATCTGGAGACACAAGAAGCAGATGCAGAACTATGCAGGATGCACAATAGTGTTTGGTAGCCTTAATGCTCTTCTTCCACATACTAAACCAAAAGTTAAGTGGGTTTGGAAGCCAGGAGAGTCAGTCTCAGAACGGAAACCTACCATATCTAGAGAAGGATGCTGCCCCAATGCAAATAGCCCTCCAGGGGGACACCAACTGATATCTACCTTCCCAATAAACTTGCAAGTCGTTAAATGTGTGGGAATAGATACAGCTATGCAAACACACCACTTCACTGTATGTAGATGAGAACTTAAAATAAATTCAAATCCCCGTCATTTTTAGCAACACATGCTGAAAGACTTACATAAGCCAATATAGATTTGGGGTTTCTGACATGAAACCTATTTGTAAATGTTTCTCACGTAGGGGGGAAAAATCAATTTAAACAAGTTCAAGTTGATATATGCCATGCTAAGGATCTACTTACAAATGTATCATACATTTCAATCCTATTCTCTCCAAGGAGTTCAAGGTAGTATACATGGGGGTTTCCCCAGTTATCCTCACAACAATCCTGTGAGGTAGATTGGGTAGAGAAAGAGAGTGCATACATGACCGAGTGGTTTACGGGTACCCAGGTTTCTTCGTGGCTAAGCTTTAAATACGAGCTTTCTCAGTAAAAGTCCAATATCCATGAAACCACACTAGATCAAAAGTTCTAAAGAACACAATTTAATGTCAAGCTGGAATACTAACCAGGTCTAATATATTTCCAAGTTGAATGTTGGGAGGTGGGTGGGAGAGTTTAATTTTGTATAACAAACCTGTCACAAGTTCATCTTGGCAAGCAGTTCTGACCTTGCTTCTTAAGCACAAATTAAAATTGGAGTGGCCAGATACCGTAATCTTGTTATATGAAATACTGACAGACACTTTGGTAGATGACACCCCTACTGCATTCTTCTCTACACTCAAGGATTTTGTTTTTCATTAAAAGTGTAACTAGGTCCCCAGGTTAAATAAAACATACATCATTCATTCTGAGAGCCCATATGGGGCAGTAACTAGAGTCTAGATGCTCATTGATTCATCTGCTCAGCTGTGAATCTCACTGGATGGCAATTCACTCTCTTTTAGTCATACATTTTTTGGGAGGGATTTCGTTTTGATATAAGAGTGTTTTGGATTACAAGCATGTTTCCAGAATGAATTATGCTCTCAATCCAAGGCATGACTGTACTTGCCTCACGGAGTGCTTGTGTGGATAAAACCTCCTGGAGGAAAGATGGGATACAAGTAAAATAAATACCCAATACCCATTTTTTGTGAACTAAAAACTTTATTTTGTAATCCTATTGTAAAAGCTGTAGGCAAAAAGTTAAAAAAGCGGGTGGGGGGGGGATAGAAAATGCCACACACTTCCTAACCCATCCCTTCCATATTCATCTTAGCTACCAATCAAAAATGTTTATCACCCTGTAAGGGATACTAGTGGCTTCTCAAAGTACTTCCTTCCTATAGTCCTTTCTTTGATGAGACTTAGTACTTAAATGTGGTCCTTTCTGAACACCTGCAAAACAACCTCAACTTATGCAGTTATCATTTCACATTGTTATTTTAAAAACTACGCTTGCTCTATTTTCAAGGCAATCATCATAATAAACAAGAGCTAAAAATTAATGCAATCATACCTCTAGTAGGTTATTGACCTGAAAGTAGTGGCATATTCTCAGCAGGCAATAGTACACTTTTTCTAGTACGTATTTTTCGCTCCATAAGACGCACCGGACCATAAAACGCACTTACCGTATGGTACCAAAAATAATTTAAATTTTTTTTTAAATCAGCTGTTCCGTGGGGAATCAGCTGAGAGGCGGGGATTCCCTGCCCTGCCCAGGAGTCCTCCGCTCTTCCAGACCAGCAGAGGAAAGTTTAAAATAAATAAATAAATAAATAAATAAATAATGTGTTTTTTTTTTAAAAAAATCAGCTGTTCGGCGGGAGTCAGCTGAGAGGTGGAGGCTTCCCCCACCCTGCCCAGGAGTCATCCACTCTTCCGGACCAGCAGAGGAAAGTAAATAATAATAATAATAATAATTATTATTATTATTATTATTATTTTTAAATCAGCTGTTCCACGGGGAATCAGCTGAGAGGCGGGGGCTTCCCCCGCCCTGCCCAGGAGTCCTCCGCTCTTCCGGACCAGCAGAGGAAAGTAATAATAATAATAACAACAACAACAATAATAATTTTATTTTTTTTTAAATCAGCTGTTCCACGGGGAATCAGCTGAGAGGCGGGGGCTTCCCCCGCCCTGCCCAGGAGTCCTCCGCTCTTCCGGACCAGCAGAGGAAAGTAAAAATAATAATAATAATAATAGTATTTTTTTTTTAATCAGCTGAGAGGTGGGGGCTTCCCCCGCCCTGCCCAGGAGTCCTCCGCTCTTCCGGACCAGCAGAGGAAAGTTAAAAATAATAATAATAATAATAATAATAATAATAATAATTTTTTTTAAAAAATCAGCTGTTCGGCAGGAGTCAGCTGAGAGGTGGAGGCTTCCCCCGCCCTGCCCAGGAGTCCTCCGCTGTTCCGGACCAGCAGAGGAAAGTAATATATATATATATATATATATATATATATATTTACTGTATTCACTCCATAGGACGCACAGACATTTCCAACTAGGTTTTTTTTGGGGGGGTGCGTCTTATGGAGCGAAAAATACGGTACTCAAATCTAGGCCTTTCATTTATGGCAAGTGTTGAGCCTTAGCTTTTGGCACCAACTAAAAACCAATTTGTTCACCCAGGCTACTGACTGAATTAGTGTTGCTGCGTTTTGTAATCTGTATTTCTATTCTCCCCCAGTTTTACCAGTTTATGCTGTATTATTTTATTGGTTTTGTACACCACTTTGGGATTTTATAATGAAAAGCAAGTAATAAAATGAATGAATGAATGAATACTGTACTAATGCAGGGACCGTTCCACATGCAAAGTGATTTGTAAGAAGCATTCCTCTTGAAATGCAAAAAGAAAAAGTCTACCATTTAGACTTAAAAATACATTCTCTCTCCCATGCACATGGCTCTAAAAGAAAATTTATAAGATTCAAGTATTTGTAATTTTAAACTTTTTGTAAATCATCTGCAATTTTACCCTGGCAGTAAATTGTTAACCATGAAATGACCCAAGCTAGTTTTGTGGCGGGTGGAGAGAGGTGGGCTTTCACTGTTCCTTTCACTGAAACATGATTAAAAGCCTTCATATGCTATGGGCCTTCTCAATTATCATGATTGCTAAAACATGATTAAAAGCTACTCTGAAAATTTGGCTTAAGTGGGTTAATCCTGGTTAGCATTAACAATAGTTATCATTGCTAAACAATTAACTGTAATCAGGCTGGGATCTGGAGGGATGTGTGCCATCCTGCCATCCACTGCCAATTTGCTTAGCCATGGCTAAGCAATCAGGAGCATTATGGCTGTGCTGCATTATGGCTGTGGGAATGGCACCCCATGACCTCATACAGCTGTGTTTCTCCCACACCTGTCCTAGCAGTACTAAATGGAGCTCACATCTGACACAAGGAGGTGGGAAACTGGAATGCAGCTGAATGAAGGTTTGCGAGAGTCCTCAAGCCACACATTCCTATCTGCTGGGGTTCCAAAGCTCCTTGTTCTCATGTCCCTCCCACATTGCCAGCAATAGCCTGGCAGGGCATTAGATACTTGGAAGCCTCCAAGATCGGAGACTTCCTCCTAAGGGTATTTTTTTAAAAAAGTAAGACAATACACTCCCACTATTTATTTATTTAACATATTTACCGCCCATCAGCCAAAAGGCTCCCTGGGCGGTTTAGAAGAAAAACAGGATAAAAACAATCTTAAAACCAAAAACATCATTAAAATAAAATATAAATACAGTATAATACAATAAAAGAAAGCAGCCAGATGAATCAGACTGGAGGTACAGCAGTGATAATAAAAATGGGAATAAAAATCTAACCATTAAAATATTGGGTAAATAAAAAGGTCTTCACCTGGCGCCTGAAGGAATAAAGAGTAGGCGCCAGGCACACCTCCTTGGGAAATTGATTCCAGAGATGGGGTGCCACAACTGAGAAGGCCCTTCCCCTAGTAGCCACCCTCCTAGCCTCTTTTGGAGGGGGCTCTCTGAGAAGGACTATTCCCTATGCCCAAACCCTCCCTCAGTATCTTCACTTCAGGTATGCCTATTCAGTATCAAAGGTGGCATCACAAGGGCTACATTTAACAAGGTGACGATAGAACTATATAGCTCAATCTACTGTGGAAGAAAAAAGTAAAGATCAGGAGAGACATAAACAGGTAAGGGGGATGAGAGAAGATCACCTTTTGACACAGCAACAGATACTGGAAGATACCAGGAAAGACTGCAATAGATAAATGAAGGCTGAAGCTGAATAAAAGTACCAACGAAATACAGAAAGCAAGAAATTGGGAGATAAGCACAACAGGGGTCTTGGAACCTTTCCCCTAATTTCAACAGTCATGCTAAGCTCAGTCTGCATTACCAAATCACAAGTGCTTGCAAGTTGCCCTTGTCACATAGGCTATTTCAGCTGGCCATCATGCAAAACAAAATATGCAAAAGCTTGCTTGCTAAGCTGAAATATTTAGCTTTATGTTGGACAAGTAGAATCATAGAATAGTAGAGTTGGAAGGGGCCTATAAGGCCATCGAGTCCAACCCCCTGCTCAAAGCATCCCGTCCAGCTGCACCTTGAATGCCTCCAGAGTGGGAGAGCTCACCACCTCCCTAAGTAGTTGGTTCCATTGTCTTATTGCTCTAACAGTCAATAATTTTTTCCTGATGTCCAGGTGGAATCTGGCCTCCTGTAACTTGAGCCCATTATTCCGTATCCAGCAAACTGGGATGATTGAGAAGAGATCCTGGCCCTCCTCTGTGTGACAACCCTTCAAGTACTGGAAGAGTGCTATCATATCTCCCCTCAGTCTTCTCTTCTGAAGGCTAAACATGCCCAGTTCTTTCAGTCTCTCCTCATAGGGCTTTGTTTCCAGTCCCTTAATCATCTTTGCTGCCCTCCTCTGAACCCTTTTCAGTTTGTCTGACTCCTTCTAAAAGTGTGGTGCCCAGAACTGGATGCAGTACTCAAGATGAGGCTGCGCTTGGTGGGAGGATACAAATTATATGTATTGTGTGGGGAAGAGCATTTTGCCTCCTGGTCCAGTCAATATCAGTTGAGCTTTTGCAAAGGACATCACTTCATCCCTAGTCAAAGCTTTCACATCCTTTCAACACTTGCATTTTAGGACAAGATCCAGGAGCGGAGAGATGGAAAAAATCAATTTGCAGGGAAGGGTGCTCATACCGTATTACTAAAACATGTTATCAGGAGTAGGCATGGCAGTGATGCGGGGAGGAAATCTTTCCAGTGTCTTATTTTTCTGTGGAAATTTTTCCATTTCATAAGTTCATTAGTAACAGTAAATGGATGCCTATTGCAAATACAGTATTAGCCAAGTTTGTAATTAATATGTTTCAAAGATGTAATTAATATTTTTCAGGGGATTATCCTTAGCAAGTATGTGAGAGAATACCTACGGTATATGTCATTGAGATAGAGATAGACATGTCTCAAGTGAAATACCGGTATATACTCGAGTATAAGCCGAGTTTGTCAGCCCAATTTTTTGTGCTGAAAAATGCCCCCCATGGCTTATACTCGAGTCAGCGCCGCCGCTGCCGAAGCCCGCTGCCGCGGGGCCTGCCGCCCCCAACCCTAAGCCACCCCCGCACCCCTGCTCGCCAACCTCCCCGACCGCCGACCCGGACCCTGCCGCCACCCCCAACCCCCCCGCCACCCCGTCACCGTACCTGCTCCCGCCGCCGAAAAAGTCCCTGCCGCCGAAAAAGCCTCCCCGCCCAAAAGCCGCCGAGCCCCCCAGGACCCCTGCCGCCACCCCCAGACCCCCCCGCCACCCCCGTCACCCGCAGCCTCCCCGCGCCGAAAGCTCCCCCCCGCCGCCAACCCCCCCGCCAATCTCCCCCCGCTGCCGAAGAAGCTCCCCTCGCCACCACCCCGCAGAAGCCCCCTGCCCACTTCCGCGCCAACTTCCGCGCGGAAGAAGCCCCACTGCTGCCACTTCCGCCCAACTTCTGCCGCCGAAGAAGCCCTGCTGCCGCCGAAGAAGCCTTGCCGCCGCCAAAGCCCCGGCGTGGCTTCGGCGGCGGCGAGGCTTCTTCGGCGGCGGCGGGGCTTCTTCGGCGGCGGCGGGGCTTCTTCGGCGGCGGCGGGGCTTCTTCTTCGGCGGCGGGAGCAGGCACGGTGACAGGGGGTGGCGGGGGGGTCTGGGGGTGGCGGCAGTGGTCCTGGGGGGGCTTCGGCGGCAGCGGGGCTTTGGCGGCGGCGAGGCTTCTTCTGTGGCAGCGGGGCTTCTTCGGCGGCGGGAGCAGGCACGGTGACGGGGGGTGGCGGGGGGGTCTGGGGGTGGCGGCAGGGGTCCTGGGGGGGCTTCGGCGGCGGCGAGTAATAAAATGGGTTCCTTTCAGGAAAAAAGGCGGGGTATAAATATAATAAAAATAAAAATAAAATAAAAGCAAGTCACATTATAATTTAAATGCTGATCTGTCCATTGCTGAAAGCAAAAGCAATAGAATTCTAAAGGCCATACACAGATTTAGAAATGAAGAAAGGAGGGAGGGAGGGAAGAGAGGTGTGGGATGGCTGGGTTCGCACAACACAGCAACCCATCGTGGACAACTAGGCATGGTGGGTTGCTGTGTCGTCTGAACCCAGACCACTTCCGGCAGGGTGCCCTGTTTTGGGGTAACAAGTCACCCTAGCTTGTTCTAGGGCTTGTTGGACCCACAATGGCTTGTCGTGTCATCCAAACCTGGGCAACTGATCTCATCGTGGGTCCAGGGAAGCGATGAGCAAGCTGCTCCACAAGAGCAAAACCCCCTTGCTGCTCTTGCTGAGCTCGTCCGGGCCACCGCCAGTGACAGCTGCTCTACAAAGTGCCCAAGCAGCACTTTGGAGTGACCATCACTGACTCTTCTCCCCCCCTGCAATCGCGGGCCCATTTTGCTCGCTGCAGCTTTTTCCCCATGACAGTGACTGCTCCTTCAAAGTGCCCAAGCAGCACACTGGAGAAACTGTCACTGGTTCTCCACCTTTGGGGGGGGGGGCACCAGAAATGTGTGCAAATGTTTTCATTAAAACATTTTTTAATGGGGGGGGGATCCAGTAGTTCGGACTGGAGTTCAGCAAGTACACAACTCCGACTACCCAAAATGTGAAACCTTGCCAAGGTCAATGTCCATGGTAAGTGTCTGATGTCAAAGCCAGCTCTTACATTTGACAGCTGTGAAAACTTGGGGTTCTTTTAAAACAGGGTCTTTTACAGGGTTAAAGAGGGTTTTTTGACAGGAACATAGACAGCTATGAAATCTGTATATGTCCCTGTCAGAAAACCCTGTTTAGCCCTGTCAAAATCCCTGTTTTAAAAGAAACCCTTAGCTTTGACAGCTGTCAAAAGTAAGTGCTCCTGTAAGTGGGGTGGGCTGCACTTTTACACTTTCCTGAGTGCCTTGAGTCTCGGGAAAGGGTGGAAAAGGCGGAAGACACTGAAAACTGTCATGTCCACCCTTAAAACCTAGAGGACCTCACAGAAAAGGGGGTGATCTACTCGCCACCCCCTTTCACAAGCAAAGATCTCATGGCTTTGCTTTCACTTGAGAGCTTGCCGTTTGACAGCTGTCAAGTGAAACCAAAGTCACGTATTTGAAGCCTAGCTTTGTCAATGTCCATGGATGGCTTCAGTGTCCAATCGGCCAGGCAGGCTTCACATTTTGGGTAGTCAGCGTTGTGCATATGCACAACTCCGAACTACCGACAAAAAAAATACTACTAATAAAAACATTTGTGCATACTTCTGATGCAAAATAAATAAATAAGGGGGGGAGGTGCAGCGACTGCAAAAAGGGTCACAATCGCAGTAGGGAGAGGAGACAAGACGGCTTTAGCCACCAAGTCCCCTGGGATACCAGCGGGGAGGTGGAAACAATGGGAGAACAACCCATGGAGAGCCCAATTGGGTGCACCATGGGTTATTCCATGAAAAACCCACACTGTGTAGCTTATTCACTAGGGTGGGTTGTTGTGCCATGCAAACTCACCCAATGTATTGGTTGCAGTGTGCCTAAGGCTATTTCGCAAGGCGAATGGACAATTAAAAATGAAAGCTAGTACAGTAATACCTTGGATTACAAGTAACTTGGTTTGAGAGCGTTTTGCAAGACAAGCAAAATTTTTAATATTTATTTAATTTTTTTTTACTTGATATACAAGCATCGTCTTGCAATACAAGTACTGTAGTACGGCTTAAATTAAAAATCTCTGTACAAATTTTTTTTTAGGGATTTCGTTTTGATATAAGAGTGTTTTGGATTACAAGCACCTTTCCGGAACGAATTATGCTCTCAATCCAAGGCATGACTGTATTCTAAACTATTTATTGCTTGCTTAGTTATAAAAGTCCAGCAACACGTTTGAAAAAGTCCAGAAAATAACAGTTCCTGAAAATAATGCCTGCCAACTATAGTGCGGCATCCACTGTGTTGATAAAAATGGCAGGCAAGTCATATTACATGAGTGTATATGATGCAAAATGGCTGTGGTCCTTTAGGTCAGTGTTCTCCAACCTTGGGTCCCCAGATGTTTTTGGCCTACAACTCCCAGCATGCCCCAGCCAGCATAGCTGGCTGGGGCATGCTGGGAGTTGTAGGCCAAAAACATCTGGGGTCATAACAGATTCTATTATGTTTTATTAACAATGTATTAAATTGAACCCAGTCACAATAGATTTTAGCAGCTCTCCATTGAACAGTTGGTCTCCTCCAAAATAGGCAGCGGATTTCCTTGTCTTAAAAGGGAAAGTGAGTAACTGAAAGCAGAGCAGAGCTTCTTGTTCAACTTCAGAAACAAGCAGCATAAACAAGCAGGTATATTTTTTAAGTACAGTTGAGGTTGGCAGCCAAATGTAATAGCTGTTCACATAACTCAGCACTTGGGACCAAAGTGTAGATTAAGCAGCACAGACTGTTCAGCCATTACCCAGAGCAGTTTGACAGCTGTGATCTTGCCGTGCTGATGGTTGAGCACTGGGTGAGTCAAAGCTTTCAGAAAATAAAGGGTCATTACATTGGAACAGCAAACACTCTAGGCCAGTGAAGGCGAACCTATGGCACGCGTGCCACAGCTGGCACGCAGGGACCAATCTGTGGACACGCGAGATCAGGCAGGGATTGCAGGGAGGATTCCCGAGGGGAGGGGCAGGAGAGCAAGCGGAGAGAGGCCAGGCGAGGCGGGGAGGACAGCTGTAGCTTTAAATGAAGATTCCCCGAGGGGAGGGGAGGGAAAGCAAGCTGGGAAAGGCAAGGCAGGCAGCTGCTGCTTTAAATTCTACGTGTTGGTTCCTCTCCGCCTCTCTCTCACCTGCGCGATCGCTCTCAACCCTGCCTGCCTGCAAAGGAGTGGCTGGGCTGCTCCTTTAAATCCCCACGCACACGCACACTCCTCTTCCTCCAGCGTTGCCTACCTCAAAACTGATTCTTCAGGCCCAGTTGCTCTGAAAAGTCTCAGTCTCCCTCTCTCTCTCTCACACACACACGTTCAAGAAAGAAGCAGAGACTGACCTACTGCCTCATTCAGACACAGCAGCCAAACAGGACACACATACATACGCAGCCAGTCCTGGCCCAGGACATTTTGCTGCCTGAAGAGGACTGGCAAATGCCTCGCATTTCTCACTGGATGATCTGGGCCAGTCACTACCTCTCAACCTAACCTACCTCACAGGATTGTTGTGAGGGTAAAAATGGAGAGATCATCTGTTCCTGGAGGAAAGGCAAAACAAATATGAGAGCCAGTGTAGTGGTAAGAGACCTGGGTGCTAGTCCCCACCTGTTGCTGTGTTTTTAATGTGTTTGAATGTATTAGTTTACTGTTTTTATCAAGTTTATTTGTGATTGTAAGCCACCTTGAGTGCCAATTTTCTTTGTACTCCTTGAGTGCAGGGTACAAATCAAGTCAATAAATAAAACCCAGCCCATTAGCAGACTGGATAACTCTGGACTACACTGTAGTACAGCCTAAATTACATGTTAAATTCAGGATTACCAAGTATAGATCCTAATTACCAAAAACACTAATGATCTTGCTCTTTCTCAGTGTGGAACAGAATGATTTTATTCTAGAATTCCTGTTACAGAATTCTTTTCTACATCGTTATCACATTTAAAAGATTTTGAAGAATGATGCACAGAGCATGGCTTGGATGTAAAGCCCTAACATGACCTGAGTGCTGCACATGTTGCTCTCAAACTAACGGAGTATGAGCCAAGGTGTGACAAATTATCAGCATGCATGCAATAGCAAAAATCACATTAATTGTGCAAAAGCATGCCCAATGCAAACTTTTACCTAATGCAGTGTTTGCAGTCCAAGACATAAAGTGTTTAAAATGTGTTAAGTATGTTTAGTTTTCTTGTTTATCTTGCTCATCCTAGTAACTTTACTAATCCGACACCTGTAGAAGCAGGGAAAGGACCCGGGGTAAAGCTTGCCCCATACAATTTCAGTCTGGCATATAATCATATTACAAGTTGAGAATCCCTTATCCAAAAATACATGTGCCTAATTATTTTAAAAGTTTGTATACGTTCCTTTCAGGCTATGTGTACAATGTAGTACTATAATAATTTTTGAGTAGATTTTTTTTTCAACAAAAACTGTATCATTGAAAGCTCTGCTATTGTGTTTTTCTTTTAAGACAAAAGATGTTAATTAGTTCGGACAACTGTATGAGTTGTTTTTCTCAAACTAAAACCTTGGTATTCAGGTTTAATTGCAGTGTTGGCACTTTGAAATAAATAAGTTGGTTTTGTGTTGCAGTTTGGGCACTCGGGCTCAAAAAGGTTTGCCATCACTGCTCTAGGTGATTGACAGCAGATTAATAAATCTCGTTAAAATGGCAGCTTCCTTGAAATTATTTTCCAAATTACTATTGGATTAATTTTTCAATTTTTTTGCAAATGACTGCCATTCCAAATATAAATGTGTGCAACTTTGTAAAAAAATGACTGTACTTATCACATTTCCATACTATATTCTTCAGTTCCAAAGAAACAATTTGGGCATTATTACAAAATAGATAATATAAATATATAGAGAGAGTTTTTGATGGAATTCGAACTTATTCACCCTTCTGGAGAGAATGATTTTAAAAAACAAGCGGCAAGGGCCAGTGATAATAAGAAGACTACACTAAGCAATGAATGCAGAGTAATAATGCATTATAGCTCCATGTGGGGGACTCAAATCTGAGAGAGTCATATTGGCTTCAAAGCTTGGAAACTATTCTCTGCCTTAGCTTCACAGAGAAGTAACTGTTTCAAAGAGTAAAAGGGTGACCAAGGCAATTTCCATTCCAAAGTAGGCCTGAAGTCTGATTGAAATAGATCTATAATATCAGTTTTATCCAGAGTGCCTGAAGTTGGCTGGCTACCACCCATTTGAGCACCTTGCCCAGGAAGCAGATGTTGTTTACATTTTCTGGGTCCAGGTTAGGTTTCTTCAGGTTAGTTTCTTTCTCTCCCTCCCCTCATTTTTTTGTTTAATGGTTGCTTTTGCTTTTAATGTTCTTTTCTCACAGTCAGGACTTCACACATGCATAGAGCCTTGGGGTGGGGGCTTGTCACTTAAACACATTAAGTAATATATTTTTTCTGGATATCTGTGGAGTATGCAGAATCCCCTTCTCTTGCCTATAAGTGACCATGTTGGTTGGCAACCAAGTAAAATGAAGAGGTGGGGTCTGAGCCCCAAATGCCAAATCACTTATTTCTCCCACAAAATACCCATTTCACAGAAGACAAACTGGTGAGTTCAGAGAAACAGATAAGACCACAAAAAAAACACCACACATCCACAACACCACATTGCCCCCCCCACAAAGAACAGAAAACACACAGCACAGTCAAACTACCATACACAGACAATACACTGCACCCAAGGCTGGTCCCTGTGACCCCCCCCCCCAGGATGGGCCCTGTACGCTTCAATATTTTTATTAATGACATGGAGGAAGAGGTGGAGGGAATTCTTATCAAATTTTCAGATGACACAGTGGCACAGGAACAAACCTGATACAGCTGTGAGTACGTTCTAGATCAGTCGGGGCTAGAGAGTCTTACAACAGAGACGGGATTTGGAGTGCCTTACAATATTTCTCCTGAGATTTCACCCCTATTTTGTCATTGCTCTTCTGCTGGAGGAACCACGAATGAACATAGAAGGAGAATAATAGCAGCAAAATTACATTGGGAAGAAAACTATTGGAATAGTCTGATGAAGATAACGAAACAAGTTGTTAGCCGGCATTCTTCTAATCTGTACCCATAACTGTATTGTTATCTGTCTATTGTGATTCCTGAGAATTATGCTATAATTCTTCTTTATTATTTTTTAATTATATGGTTATACCAAAACCATACCACTGGTCTATGGCATATGAATAGTTATATTCACACACCTGGCTCTGGTGCCTTGTGCTATTTTGCATTTCACAAAATTGAGTGGGACAGCTAATACCTTAGAACAGTGTTCTCCAACCTTGCCCGTGGCTGGGGCATGCCCCTGGCTGGGAGTTGTAGGCCAAATACATCTGGAGAACACTGCCTTAGAAGAAACAAAATGCAAAATGATCTTGATCGGTTAGAAAACTGGGCAGAAAATAACAGGATGAAATTTAACAGAGGCAAGTGTGTATTTCTTCATTTAGGAAAGAGAAATCAAATGCATAGGTATCAGATGGGGGATACCTGGCTTGACAATAGAACAGGTGAAAAGGATCTTGGAATTGTAGTCAATCACAAGCTGAACATGAGTCAACAGTGCAATGTGGTTACACACAAGGCAAATGGAATTTTAGCTTGCATCAATAGAAGTATAGTTTCTAAATCACAGGAAGTAATAGTTCCACTTTACCCCGCACTGGTCAGACCTCACCTTGAATACTGTGTGCAGTTCTGGACACCACACTTAAAAGAAGATAAATTGGAATGAATTCAGAGAAGGGCAACAAAGATGGTAAGGGGACTAGAAACTAAGTCCTATGAGGGAAGTTGAAGGAACTAGGTATATTTAGCCTTAAGAAGAAAAGACTTGAGGGGGATATGATAGCTGCAACCTGATCTCCATCATCCAAGTCTGTAGGACATGAAATAATGGGCTTAAGTCACAATTAGGCAGATTTCGTTTCGTTAGGCAGATCAGGAAAAACCTCCTAATGTTCAGAAGAGTCAGACAGTGGAACCAACTGCCTAAGGAAATGATGGGCACTCTATCACTGGAGGTATTCAAGCAAAAATTGGAAAGCCATCTGTCTGGATCCTTTAAACTGGATTCCTGCACTGAGCAGGGGGTTGGACTCGATGGCCTTGTAGGCCCCTTCAACTCTATCTATGAAGACACAGGCAGCCTTGGTTGGAGCACCCTTTATCAGCTTAGGCTGATATACCAACAACCTTATCTGGACAGAGACAAACTAGCTACAGTTATCCATATATCACATTGCAGTAGTTTGGATTACTGCAATGTGATATATGTGGGCTGCCTTTCAAAAGAGTCTAAAAGCTTCAATTAGTCCAAAACAGGGAAGAAAAATTGTTAATAGGAGCTAGCTGATACGATCATATTATGCCAGCGCTTTGCCATCTGCACTAACTTCCAGTCCATTTCCAGGCCTAATTCAAAGTGCTGGTATTAACCTTTAAAGGACTAAATCTCCTCCCACATAGAAGTTTTCATCTTATAAGTGGACACTACTGAGGAAACCAGGTAGCACTCTTAAAAAAGAGATCAGAAATTAACCTCTATTTGTCAAGTTCTCTCATCTAAAACAAACACAGTCCAACTTTGAGGGGGAAACTGTCTTCTGTAAATCCAGAGAAGTAGTAGCATTTTTAGAAGTAAGCACAGGCTTAGCAATGACAACTTAAAACGGTATTACGGCTTTAAATGAAGGTTTCTTGTATTAAAGAGGTCAGAATGTATCTTATAGCTTCAGAAAGCATGAATTTTTAAAGGCATTAAACTGAAAACCTTAAAAAAGTTACTGATTCATAAATTCTCTAGAGCCATCATACCAAAACTAAAATGGTACAAAAATGTAGGTCTGTTTAACACAGAACCTTGTCAAACCAAGTTTTTCAAGAACTGCAGAAATCTTATGCTAACTAGAAGTATAAAATGTTGAGATCCATATGAGCACAGTGAGGCTAGCACATAAGTTGTATGACTCCAGGAGCTTAGACCAGTTTGTGCTGTGTTTAACTGAGTTTATTTTCAACTTCAACAACAACAAAAACAACAAAGCAGGGGTAGATTTTTAAAGCCCTCTGTGCAGAGAGCAACTTGGTTATTTAAGAACAAGATCTGTGCAAAGAAAAGCAGTAGTCTTAGTAAATTATTTATCCTATGGCTTAGAATACCCAACTCTATACAGCTCTGTGCCAGTTACTATGGGCACCAGACACAAGCACACTACACACACACACACTAACTTCTGCAGGCAGGGATGTAATCAGATGGCCCTACATTGCAGTTTCCTAAATCCAGCTTTTCAATTTTTACTTTTTAAAAAGCCAGTGTTCTACTGTATTTCTAATTATGTGAATACATTAATTCTGGTGAGGACCAATCAGCAGGGAACCAGCTGGGCAGGGGGGATAAAAATCAATGATTAAAAACAAACAAACAAACAAAAAATAGATTTTTAAAAATTTAAATCAGAAGTTTTGTAAATAGGGTCTTGGATTGGGGCCTCAATTTTATGGGGTTCCGTAGGCTTCTGTATACCGTATTTTTCGCTCCATAAGACGCCCCAGACCATAAGATGCACTTAGTTTTTGGAGGAAGAAAACAAGGAAAAAAATATAAAATGCACTTACGTAGGTTTTGGAGGAAGAAAACAAGAAAAAAATATATTCGGTGGTATTTTTCTGCAAGGAAATACTACAGTTAATGAAGGAACTATCAGTAATGTGTCCTTCATTGTTATGAGATTGTTACTGTTACCACCTCAATTATGGAAGAGATATAAAAGAATAAAGGTGCCTGAATGCGTTTGCCAGCTTTACACTGAGCACTGGTGTAGTGGCTAAGCAATTTCTTTAATTTAGTACCGTATTTGTTTATAAAATGTTTATAATGTTACTACCTCACAGGGTTGTTGTGAGGATACAATGGAGAGGAGGATTAGGATTACCAGTACCAGCCGCCTTGAGTTCCTTGCAGGAAAAAAGGCGGGGTATACAAAATGGTACAACTCACAATTCCCCTCCCAATAATGGATAGGATATTCTTAATTCCAGGATCATTTTAAAGCAGTAGGGTAATAATACCTACGTAGGTTTTATGAAGAAATCCGACTCCCCCATGTATAGCCTGCTGCCCGCTGCCACAAGATTTCAGTGTTGGCGGCGGCGGCAGCAGCATTGTCCGCTGGCTGCCCCCCCACTGCTGCCATGGGGGGGGTGCCGCTGCTGCCGCCACCACCGCAGCAAAGTTTTGGGGGGAGCGGGCGGCCTTGTCCCACTCCGCGCAGCTCGCGTCCCTGCTGCCATGGGGGGGCGTCGCTGCTGCCACCACCGCCGCGGCAAAGTTTGTGGCAGGCGGCCTTGCCCCGCTCCGCCCAGGAGTCCTCCGCTCTTACGCCAGACCAGTTGGAGGCGCGCAGAAGAAAGTAGGAAAAAATAAATTATTGGGTTTTTTTTTAGCATTCACTCTGTAAGACGCACAGACATTTCCCCCTCTTTTTGGGGGTGGGAAAAGTGTGTCTTATGGAGCGAAAAATACGGTAGATTATTTAGATTAATCTTTCTATCTCCGTCTCAAGTACTCAGTCTAGTATTCAGTCTAGAAGATACCATCAGAAAATTTTGCGGTTCTCAAACTGGGTTGGCATCTCCAGAGATACATAGATACATATCTCCAGAGATACATATTTCAGACACTGAAAGTGTCAATGAATAGAGGATTATTGGAGGTGGAGTCAATCTGGGTAAGGAGAAGAAGCCTGGAGATAAATGCAAGAAGGGTGGGGCAGGCAATAGAAATGAAACTGAACCGAGAATACCTAACACAGTCCATTTAGTTTTTGTTTATTTAATTAAAAAAATCATTTAAAAATAAACTTGATCTCAAAATATCTAGAAAAACCGTAAATGTTAACTAAATTAACTAGAGTTTAACTAGAGCTTCAGCTATTGGGCGGTATAGAAATGAAATAAATAATAATACATTTTCAATATGCTTGTTACATATTATACCTTTACTGTGAAAGAAACAAAAATCCACAATACAGTGTTGTTTTAGTTAAATAAAATAGTTTCAGTGTCTGTCTGGAGTTGGTGTCGATTGTCCTAAGACACTAAAAGGTAAGAAAATCTGCTGAATATTCATGATTAACCTGTTCAACTGCAGATTGCTCACCTTCCAGTGCCTTCACAAATATCTGTTTCCGTGAGCTTTGGTACCTCTCAGTTGTGTAAAATATGTATTAAGGTTATAGCAAGGAATAGTGCACTTTTGTGGCGGCGGGGGGTGGGGTGGGAATCGCATGATTAAATCGAGTCTTTCTGAGTAGTGTTTTAAAACATTTAAATCATGATTTAAATCAAATCCACCCTGCAGCTAGGGGACAAATAAATCTGGGTTCATCAGAAGAACAACTCACTACTATAACAGGAAACTGAAATACCAGGGGTAAAAAGAGTTGCTCCTTGGCTTTGTTGTTTTTGTTATTTACCCTGCACCTTCAGGATAGGGCAGGCTACAAATCTAAATAAAGACAACTACTGGCTAGCAAAGTATAGGGATTTTATTACAGTAAACAGCGTATTACTAATAAATAAATAAATAATAAACAATGTGGTGAATGCTGATCAGAAATAGAAGAGCAGACACTACAAATCCAGTTTTTCCTTTTCAGAGATTCCCTCCAATACTGACTTGAATGCAACAATGCTGAGAAAGCAGGAAAGGGAGAGAATTTTCTTTTCTAATTTCCAGGGATGTGAAACATCTTCACTTTACTTTGATGTCTTACCAATGCCCTAGGAATCCAGGGCTTATGCCCTTGACAGGGAAGATTTTTTACTGTACTGTCACCAGAAGAAGTCACCTTTTTTTTTTAAAGATACATGTGCAAACTGCATATTTAAAGTAATGTGTAGTTTGGCCCCAAGTATAGTCTAGTTGAGTGAAACTGACTGGGGAAGAATCAGCAGGGCTTCTGCAAGGGGGGAAGTCCTGACTCATCTAACTTGTACAGGTCTTTTTTGAGAGTATCAACAGATAAGACAATAGGGTGGGGTACAGTGTACATTATATACTGGAACTTCCAAAAAGCTTTTGACGACATCCCTGTCCAAAGCCATCCGAGTATACTTAGATATGGATACAACTCCAGCTGAGAGCTTCCCTCCCTCCAGCTACCAAGGGCCATTCCTTAAGGCTGTCAGAGTAAGGAGACATGGCAGCTCCTCCACGGTGCTTAAATCCAGTCCCATGAACTGCTTGAAATTACTGCCTGTCATGCAGATGTGAAGAAGGGGCTCTGGAGAATAGAAAGTCAAAGACAATATAAACCGTACCTAAAAGGGAGTGCTGTTCAAATTCCAAATCTTTCCATCATTATGAAGTTTCACAGACTGATACCCAAGAAAGATGCATAACTTTATTGATATTGTGTTTTAATATAGGGGTTTATTCTTTTTATCTTTCATAATTGTTCACCACTCTGGAATCTGTTTAGCTGTCGAGCGGTATATAAATGCTGTAAATAAATAAATAAATAAATAAATAAAAGGTATAATAGATACATTGATCCTAGTGAGAGTGTGCTGATTTATCAAGAGACAAAAGCATAGATTGTGTGGTTTATAAGGCTGAAGGCTTATGGTTTGGCTGAGACCGATGAAGTAGTAGAAATTGTTGTCTTTGGTTGCAGCCAAACTGGCTTTGCGAGATCTAAATAGCAAAAGGAATACACACAGAATTCTATTTTCACTGCAAATCCTTACTAAAATATTTATTTAATGGTGTGAAATATAGTAAACTAGATAAATTAAGTTTACTAAAATGGCTTCAATACTGGATATCATTTTGGTGTGTTTAAGACTTCCATTCAGACATGGCTTGAAAATCTGTGTTGCATAAAAACATGTTCGAATGCAATTTCATAGCTATTTGGCTTATAGGCTTTGCATATGCAGTAGTAGAAACAGAATTACTAGATAATATTGTGCAAAATGTCCACAGTAACATCTTTGGGCTAAGAAAACATATGAGGAGGCTTGATGAACTAGACCAAAGTTCCATCTAGTCCAGCACTGTTTGCACACAGTGCCCCGAAATATGCTTCTTGGAAGCTTACAAATCAGGGCTTGAAGGCAAAAGCCACTGTTCTATTGGACATCCACAGTTTCTGGTACTCAGTACATCTACTAACTCTGAACACAGAAGCTCCTTTATTAGGGATGTCGAAGAAATCCGCAGCCAACTCAAATGAGTTTGGATTTCTATGAATACGACCCGCGGCTTCTGCAGCGAACCAGCTTTTCCTGAGTGGCACAGATTCTGTAGACATGCAGACCAGTATTGCAAATTTACAGAGTGATCCTATGGCACCTAGACAGCGTCTAGAGGGCCATAGGATTCTTTGGATCCCAGATCTGAGGCTGGAACCGAGCTCCAAGCTGGGGACCCATGCTCGAATCCCCCCCTTGCACCAGGCATGGAAAGAACCAACGCCAGCTGCTTCTCCAAGGTAGTAAGACTGACCTCGGAGAAGGGGTAAAGAGGGCGTTCTGGGGGCTGGGGAGGGGAGGTGACTGGGTCCACCAGGATACAATGTATCCTGGCGGCGCTCCAGCCTCTTTACCTCCCCGTCTGAAGTGCCACAGTTAGACATCCAGAATCGGCCATATATAGCTGACATGCAGAACGGGAGGTGTGGAGAGGCGGAGATCGCCTCCGCACTTCTCCCCTGCCAGCATAGGATGCCTATAACTCTCCAAGTTCAGAGGCTTACAGGCATCCCCATTGGATTGCGCCATCAGTCACAGAAAAATACCAAAAATAAAAAACACTGTCTGAAAATGTGCATTTCCCCCTATAAGCTAAAATGTGAAAATGCACATTTGGGGGGTATTTGCACATTTTCGGAAGTGCAAATTTGTGCAAATGCATATGAATGAACTGAAAATACACAGAACGGCCTGTGGCTTACGCTGCCTCAGCTTGTCTGAGCGTGGAAAGCCAAGCAGGGTCAGGCCTGGTTATTACTTGGATGGGAGACCCCTCCTCTAGTTTCCTGCACTGAGCAGGGGGTTGGACTCGATAGCCTTGTAGGCTCCTTCCAACTCTATGATCTATGAATCTATGAAACGAATTTAACAAAATCCGTGCATCCCTATTAATAGCTCTAGATAAAGATCTTTCCTCCATAAATTTGCCTATCCCCCCCCCTTTAAAGCCATCTAAGCTAGTGGCTCCCACACTTGTAGCAGTTAACTCCATAAGTTAATTATGCATGGCTTGTCCTGAATGTGCTGCCAATTTCAATGGCCAGAGTATGACAGTGAGAAATGTTTGTAGCCACTTACTCCATGAGGAATAATTTTACAAATCTGTACTTTGTCTCTTGCCCTTTAAAAAACAAACAAACAAAAAAACAACTAAAATGCTCCAAACACTTTAGGACTTCTCATCAGAAAGGTGCCCCAATCCCTTGATCATCTTGGTTGTGCACTTTTTCAGTTCTATGATATCCTCTTTGATATCCTTCAGGGAGGGGCTGTGACTTAGCAGTAGAATACCTGTTTTGCATGCAGAAGGTCCCACGTTCGATCCTCAGCATCTCCAGGTAGGGCTGGAAGAACTCCTGCCTGAAACCCTTGAGAGTCGCTGCCAGTCAGTGACAACAGTACTGGGCTAGATGGACTCAATATAAGGCAGCTTCCTGTCTTCCTATTTAAATCAGCCCCTAGAACCATGAGGTCAGGAATTTTACTCTTACTCTTTTACTTGCTCTTTGAGAAGGGGTGACCAGAACTACACCAACTGCATGGAAATCAGAATGGATTGATTTAAGTTAGCAAGGAGCAAAAATTTGATTTAAATCATTTATTTATTACAGGTATATCCCGCCTTTTCCTCCAAGGAGCCCAAGGCGGCATACATGGTGTTCCTCCCTGTGTGTGTAGGTTAGGCTGAGAGTCAGTGACTGGCTCAAAGTCACCCAGTGAGTTTCATGGCCAAGTGTGGACTAGAACCTGGGTCTTTTTTTCTTGAACTGTGTTAGAAACTGCAACTGGTAAAAAATGCAACTCCTACGAAGCTGGTGGAAGCTTGGCATTCTGACCATGTTACATCTGTTTTAGTTGAACTGTACTGGCTGCCAGTCTTTTCTGGTCTCAATTCAAGGTGCTGGTATTAACCTTTAAACTGCCGAACAGCTTAGGAACTAGGCCCCTTAAGGACCACCTTCTTCCACAAGTTCTTTCCCACATACTGCAGTTGTCATCTGGTGTACTACTTCAGACCCCCAGTCTCATAAAACTAGGTGGACAGGCACAAGGTCTAGAGCAGGGAGGGCAACTTGTGGCCTGCCAGATGTTTTGGCTTACAACTCCCATGATCCCTCATCATTGGCTATGCTGGCTAGGGCTGATGAAAGTTGTAGGCCAGGCATTCTGGAAGACCACAAGTTGCCCCACTCCTGGTCTAGCTACAGACTAAAACATCTGTTGGGCATGAGGATGAGTAAAGCTGATCTGGAGCCTTTGAACCTTATGAAATACTCCACCAACAGAGATTTGTCAGGCCCCTACACTGTACAGTTTTAGGCATAAAACATGTCTCTTTAAGCCTGTGTGTTTGGTTTTAATAGTCCTTGAGTGTTTTTTTTTTTTACCCCTTATGGCTAATTTGCCATTTTTATAAATTTAATGTTGTTATTATTTATTTTGGGTTTTAAGATTGTTGACTTTGTTTGTTTTCTGCCTTGAGTTCCCCTTCAGAAAAATAGGCAGTGTTTAAGTCTTTTAAACCAATAAAAGATCATAAATATTGTGCAGGTCAATGAACAAAAGGATGAGGTTCTGACTCTACCTTTGATTGAGGATAGAGAGCACTGGTGCTTCCCTCCTCCACAACATCCAAATTAGAACCCATCTGTTGAGAAGCACTGCAGAACTCCATGGGGTTAAGGCCAAGCAATGTGAAGGATGGGGTCACTGTGTCTGGGCAGCCACTTTGCCTCATTTCCAGCCTGAAAGTGGGGAGGAGAGTTGCACAGTGGAACAGCAGTGCTCAGCAGCCTCTTTGCCTTGGCACCAGCTGCTTTCCTGCCCTATGTGGGAGGGGGAGAATTTAAGCAGAGGAGGTTGCACTGATGTTCTTTGCCCAATCAAAGAGCTGACGAGGGGTCATGATTTGTTTTTCATATGGATGCTGCAAACTTGCTCGAGCAGCTAACCTTTTCACAGTGCCACCCAAACCATCACAAGGCCCTTTTCCATGCGATGTGGCAAAGAAGTGCCATTCTGCATCGATACCGAAATCTGACTTATGCTTACTTAAGTTGTTGAAGTTTTTACCGTTTTTATACTGTGCTGCTACACCATCAGAGAAATAATAGATCTTAGTTATGCTACCTGTAGAAATGGTGTGCAGGAATTCAACAATTTGAAATGTCATGAACACATTGCAGCAGAAGCTTCAGGCCTGCCTTTTTCTTTCTTATCAGAATCTGTGAATAAAGCTTGATTTAATGTAGACATCCAAAGAGATATATCTTGGTGAAGGTTTGAGGCCTACCCATGCCTGGTTTGGTTTCAGCCTGAAGGTCCTGGAAGGGAGGGGGCGGGCTTAAGTTTAATTTCCCTCCAAAAAATTCTGTTTTAAGTGTGTATAAGGGGGTGAAGTTATTGTAGGGAGGTACTGTGCATGTATAAGAACATTCATATCTTCTGAACTGTTTGGAACCCCGTTCTGGAAATCGGTACATATACTCAAGGTAAACATGGGTTATCTGAGGAAAAAAATCAGCAAAAAAAAATAAATTGGTTTTTTTGGAATTCAAGGATCAAATTAAAGAAACTATAACCTTGAATATTTTATTTCACATGCATGCTTCATGTTACATATCATATAAAAGGGTAGTTTGAGAGCTTTCATATGACATCATGATTTACTTTCTAGGTCAATTCTGAAGGAAGTTATGATACTTTTTGTGTAGTCACAAATGCTGAAAAATCGTGTTTGGGGCATTTTGTGAGCACACTGTACTTTTGAACCGTGAGGTATAATGACCTATAATTTGGTGTATATTCATTTCTCATGCTGGTCTACCAGTATGCCAGTTTTTTAAAAAATCGCAGATGGTGAGGTAAATTTTTCATTTTATTTTGGTTGATTTTACATGGAATGACCCACCACAGATTTTGGGGTTGGGGTGCAACCAAGCACGGTCCAAGTCTGTCCTTCAAACAGTGCCTCTCTCCCACGAAAGAAGTAAGCTGCTGCAATAAAATTAAAATGGTGTTGCAACTACAGTATTCAGATAGAAGCCATGCCAGAAAACTGCTGCCTCTTAGCCAGACAGGGTTAAGCTGAGGAAGCTGAGGGAAGCCATTCCCCTTGTAATTATTGCTAGAAGTCCCAGGTCAGCTAAGAGGAGCTACTTCCAAAAGTGAAGACTGCCCCAGCCTGGAATCATTGGAGAATAGCCAATAATTAAAGGAAAGGGGAGGGGAATAAGAAGAGTGAACTTTTTATTTCAAACATTGTTTACAATTTCACCAGAATGACAATAGGATCAACCAAGAGTAAGAATGCTCTATGGATTGAGAAGCAAAGCAACTCACTCTATCCATATATTATCTGAATAATGATAGTTCAGCCTCCTGAATTTGTTGACATAATAATATTAATTTCCAAACCTTTCATATTAAAAAACAACAACACTATCAGTGGACAGAAAACCTGGTAAGACTATCCTGAACTTTAATTCACTTTATTCCCATCCATAAAGCCAAAGAGTTTAATCCAAAATATCCAAAACTAAAAACGAGAGACAGTGTGGTGTAGTGGTGAGAGTGCTGGACTGGGAGTCGGGAGATCCGGGTTCTAGTCCCCACTCTGCCATGAAACTCACTGGATGATTTTGGGCCAGTCACTGACTCTCAGCCTAACCTACCTCATAGGGTTGTTGTGAGGATAAAATGGAGAGGAGGAGGAGGAGGAGGAGGAGGAAAGCTGCCTTGGGTTCCTTGCAGGAAAAAAGGCGGGGTATAAATATAATAAATAAATGAATAAATCTTGTGACTGCTCAAAACTTATCATACATAATATATGGCATTTATCTATTCGACTAAGGTCTTTGATACCGTAGACCGTACAGCTCTCTGGACTATCCTTATGAAAATTGGATGCCCCAATAAATTTGTAAATATCTTGCGACTTCTCCATAACAACATGACGGCAACGGTTTTGGACAACAACGGCTCTCATGGTGCTCCATTTAAAGTGGGATCAGTTATCAGGGATCAGGGATGTGTTATCGCCCCAACATTATTTGCTATTTTCATCGCCATGATTTTACATCTTGTCGAGGGGAAACTTCCCACTGGTGTGGGAATATATATAGAACAGATGGAAAGCTTTTTAATCTCAGCAGGCTGAAAGCAAAAAGTAAGGTAATTACAACCTCCACTGTGGAACTTCAGTATGCTGATGATAATGTGGTCTCCGCACATTCAGAGGATGATCTCCAAACTATCCTAAATGCTTTTGCAGAAACATACGAAAAACTTGGTCTCTCACTTAACATCAAAAAAACCAAAGTGCTTCATCACCAAGTGCAAGCTAACCCCTTGGTGATGCCATCTATCCAGCTTGGCGGGACAATACTGGGAAATGTCGATCATTTTCTCTATCTTGGCAGCTATCTTTCTGTTACAGCTAACATCAACAGTGAAATCCAGCATCGTTTGAGCTCTGCAAGTGCCGCGTTTTCTCGAATGAAACATAGAGTGTTCGAGGATCAGGATATTTGTAAGAAGACCAAAACACTGATTTATGAAGCCATTGTATAACCAACTTTATTGTATGCCTGCGAAACATGGACTATCTATAAACGTCACTTCCACCTCCTTGAAAGATTTCATCAACGTTGCCTCCGGAAAATCCTGCAAATTACTTGGGAAGATAGGCGAACAAATGTCAGTGTACTGGAAGAAGCAAAGACTACTAGCGTTTGGTTAAATGATCCTTCAACGCCAACTTCAGTGGACCGGTCATGTTGTTCGAATGCCTGACTGCCGTCTCCCAAAGCAGTTACTTTATTCCCAACTCAAGAATGGAAAGCGGAATATCGGTGGTCAATATAAGAGGTTTAAAGATGTTCATAAGGCTAATCTAAAAAAATGCAATATAAACATCGAAAACTGGGAAGCTCTGGCCCGTGAACGATCTAAATGGAGGTTGGCCTTTCACAAAGGCTCCATGGACTTTGAAGAAGCCCGAGTGCAAGGTGAAAGGGAGAGACGTGCTAGGCGAAAAGCACGTCAAACGAATCCTTTACAGGACCATCTTCCATCTGGTAACCTGTGTCCTCACTGTGGGAAGCTGTGTGGATCTAGAATTGGCCTCCACAGTCACTTACGGACCCATCGCTAGAGTCTACACAATCTTCTTTAGAATTTCCTCCTTTTATCCTGGAAGACAATCTTACTCGGTCACGAGTGATCGCCTGATGATGATGATTCTATACACAGATCATATCCATTTATAGTGCACAATTTGTTGGCTGGCAGTGAAAATTAAGAATTCTAGTTTAGTTCATTTGTTTTTTTAAAGTTTTGGTCCCAAATATCAGTGATAAAAGATTTAGCCAAACAGAATAAAGTAAAGCCACACCATTCTTTAATAAAGTAAAGCTAAATTACAAATCAAGGAGAGTATTAACCTTTTCATTCTAAATTGGTTTATATCTTCATTCAAAAATGTACTTGTGAAATCAATGTATGAGCACAGTATATGTCTGGCAAATACTTCATCTTTACCCATGAATTATTGGAACAGCTAGCCACAAAATCTTAAAACTCAGCCTCCCAGTATAAAATCACAAGTTGGCTACTATATAACTCTCATTCGCTTGTACAATAAATAAATAATCCCATTTGGAAGAAAATTCACCTTTGTCTCTTTCAACAGCAACACTAGCTATATTATCTAACTCACATTAGCTTCAGTCTGAGGTAGTCACCCTATGTGCCTCCTATGATGCACACACGAGGGTGATCTACAGGCTGCCCCAGAGGCATTTCTGTGTGGTCTGTGTGTTTTACCAGAATGAAAACTTCAATATTCCTTTCCTCCAGTTTTAGTCCCTATGGCTGCAGAAGGAAACATGAAACATCTTATATCCCGAAGGCTCAAAAATCCATAGTAAGTAAGGAATAAGCCATATTTATGGTTCTTCAAGCTTTCATAGCTGATGTCAAAGAACTAAGCATTATAGTGTATAATCAAGAGCTGGTGTATCTTGTTTGTATTGATTTATGTATTGGTGTGGTCGGTAGACCATAAATAAAATATTCATTCATTATAGCTTCTTGGGTCCAGGATGACTTAAGTCCTCTCATCCCAACAGCAGTACCCAATGCCACCCAACACACACACACACCACACACACACACACACACACACAGCCACTGGGAAAAAGCTTCACTAACTTCCTCCAATGCAATGCAATGAGCTGGTATGCAGTGGGGGAGTGAAACACCCTGCTATGAGCAGGCATCCAAGAATCCACGAACCATCTCACTAGGGGAAAGTGCTTCAGCCCCTATGGCAAGGAAGTCTTCCAGCAGCCTCTAATGGGTTCCCACTTGCACTGCAGTCTGGAGGAGTTAAAAACTAGCAGAAGTCTCCTGCTGTTACTTATCCAAACCTCCTGCGCAGAGATTTGTATAGAAGGTAAGAAACAGGAGAGATTCTTACTGTTTCTTACCCAAACCTCCACACAACAGAGAAAAGGCAAAACTCCACTCTCTCCCAAGCCCCCTGAAGCTTATCAGAAGACTTGGGAGAAAGAAGGAGTATTTTCTTACTTGCACTAAAGTTTGAAGAAGGTGAAAAAACGAAGAACCTCCTCTTTCTCCATAACCATCCCTCTCCTGAAAGCACTCCACAGATGCTAGAGCAGTGTTCTCCAACCTTGGGCCCCCAGATGTTTTTGGCCTACAACTCCCAGCATGCCCCAGCCAGTGCTAGAGGACTGGGGGGGGGGGAGAGTTGGTTGCAATGGCAAATGGCGGCTAGCTATTATTTATCATCTCCTGGCTATGAACACACTTTTGCATCCATCCCAATGACCTGGAACAAACAACCTTCCAATAACCCATGGGCTGTTGCAGGGATACTGGAGGGTTGTTTCAAGCTATGCCACCCAGGTTCGGACAAGCCACACCCAGGTGGTGATTAGGGAAATTGCACCCAGCACGCACCACGATTTAAAATACGCTTATTTAAATCGTGGTGCATGCCCAGTGGCTTTCTAAACCTAGCTCACATTTTATGATTTTGAAGTGGGAAGGCAAGCAATATTTTAATTTTTACAAAACAAAAAATAAAAGGAAGGTGGCGCAGAAGATGCACAACATATACCCTAGCTACTCAGTGGACAGTCTAACACGCGAAATGTCTATAAGAACAGATATTTCGTTAAGTATGTAGTTTAGGTAGTATAGTGGGCCTCCACATATAAAAAAGGAAAATTCAACTACCATAATATAGCACCAACAGTGCATTGCAATGCATTTTCCATTTTCTGGGGATCTCATAGCCAAAATGATCACCGCACACAAGAGGAGGTATGCAGACTACAAGAGTACAAAAAATCAGAAGAAAATCCAGGAGGGACACCACACCCAAGCCGAAGAGACACTCGCTCGTTTCCGACTAATTAGCCGGATCAGCAAAAGGGGAGGGCCTTTTCGTGGTAGCCCCGATTGAACCAGCCTTCTTGGACATGAACCAACTATTTCATCTTTTGGGCCGGTTAAGACTGCCTCTAGTGAGCTTTTAATATCAAATGTAACGGCGGGGGGATTGTTTTAGCGTCGTGTTTATACAGTTTGTGTGTTTTAAAATGTTAAAAACCATTTTCTGTTAATTTTTAACTTATGTATTTAAATACCCGCCAGAGAGCTGCTATTGGGCAATGATTGAAAAATGTTAACTTCTCTCTAAATTAAACATTCATTTCATGTTAATAAAATAAACATTAATTTGTTTTAATTATAGGGATTAAAAAATACGATTCCATGTTCTAATAAGTCATGTTAGCAATTAATTTTCATAGCTTCCTGATCCTGCTGTCAATAACTATAGAAACTTGCACCAAGACTACATACGGGTAGGTTTCCTTTGTAGTAAGTGAACATTCACAAAGTCTTTTACTTAGAGTAAGCAGTATATTAATGCTGGGAGGGACACCCTGCTGAGTTCTCCCTCCTCCTGTCATCCTACCAAGGGAAAAAGGTGGGGTATAAATATAATAAATAAATTAAATAAATAAAAAAACCCAAGATTAAGCACTTCTCCATGTTTAACCTACACTCCACAAATCTCACTCAAATTACAGAGTTAACATTTGCTGTGTGTGTGTGTGTGTGTGTTTGGGGGGGGGGTGTCCTAGCTCACAACACCAGTTAAACATACAAATCTAAAGCTCTCTGTGAGGGTTTAGTATACATAAAGTGCTATGCGAACAGGAACTTCCCACATTCTCTTCAGCTGTACGCAGATTTTTCTGCTCAATTTAAATCTGCATGTGGAGCAAAACAACAGCAAAATGAACATGGAAATTCCCACTCACAGAAAATTGTGTGTGTGTGTGTGTGTGTGTGGCAAGAGTAAATTTGGTGATATATATTTTTAAAAAGGACATAAATATAGAACACAGATTAAAAGGCAACTTTAATTTTTCAAAAGTGAGTAACTAAGCCCACCATTGAATTTTCTGTGCCTCATTCATTTATCTGAAAGCCAACCTAGATGCAGCTCAGGAATCCTCTACTCCCAAGCTGCTGCTGCTGCTGCTCTCCTCTAGCACAACAACAAAGTTTAGCCTACATCTCTCCACAATAGCAGTGCTACAGCTGAGAAATTGCTTTAGATGTTTCCATGAAACAAAGATTTATAAAAATGTGGCAGACGACAAATTCCAAGAAACAGATATTTTATTTATTTATTATATTTATACCCCACCTTTTCTCCTACAAGGAGCCCAAGGTGGCTTACATAATCCTCCTCCTCCTCCTCTCCCTTTTATCCTCACAACAACCCTGTGAGGTAGGTTAGGCTGAGAGTCAGTGACTGGCCCAAAGTCACCCAGTGAGTTTCATGGCCGAGCGGGGACTTGAACCCAGATCTCCCGAGTCCCAGTCCAACACTCTAACCACTATGCCATCTGAACCACTATCTGAATTTTTCTTAGGAAGTCATAAGTGGCAGCATAGCTCAAAGTTGTTCCAACAAAAGAGAACACATGTCAAAACGAGTAATCTACTTGTATCTAAACATGAGCTCGAAACATCTGATGTGCCTAAAACCATGACACTGGCACCTAGGTTTTGAAATAATTTTCCAATCTTGCATCGATTTCCCATTTCCCCAGTGACATGATTATTTAACAAAACAGCACATGTTCAATAGATGCACTGTTTTTCCATGCATGGAAAGGTAGATGATGGCAAAGTCCACACCTGCTTGATTTCTGCCAGTCGTGCAGTTGTCAAAGGCACAATGTTCTGCATTAAAATGCAGCAAGACTATACCTGGGCTAAATAGTGACCAAATGATAGAATGCAACTGCTTGTGGAAAAATAGCAGTCCTACAGTTCAGTCTGAAGGCATGTTCTTCAATATAAAGTTCATGCTGAACTGAATGCCCCAAGAAATTCTTACATTGCCTGCCTCCAAGCTTGGCAACTCCAAAACGGAAAATGCATAAACGCGAAATGTGACACATGATAGCCTGAACGTACAGGTGTGGAAATGAATCTCAGATCTACAGTGACTCAGACAAACCTGAGAAGATTAGCTAGGCACAGCTGCCTTTGGTTATTCTCTCATTACCAGACATCAACCCATTTTCACAGGCCTCCTTTTCACATGCCAGGGGAACAAATGCTTGCCCAAGAACCTACACACAACCTGCACACAAGATAATTTTATTCCAAGACAACCCCTAAATTAGTCACCATCTTGGATTTTCTTGCTAGCAGCAAGCAATCAACCATATGACAGCAGGTGGGGCTGACTGTCAGAAGCAGAAAGAGTTACTGGGAAGTCGCATACAATTTTGTCATGGAGAAACAGGTGCATACAAACAAATGCAAGGTTGAAACAAGAGAATGGTCGGCTCTTCTTTCATTGTTAGGCTTCTAACTTGAAGCAACCAACCTAAAAAGTGATGTTCAATGCAGAACAGATAACAACAGCTTTAAAAAACAGTAAAAGGCAACAAATTCAAACTATTCACAATTTCCAGAGGGGTAGCCATGGTAGTCTGTTAGAGCAAAAACAACAATGAGTCTTGTGGCATCTTAAAGACTAACAAAATAGTAGCAAAAGCAAACAAAAGTAAAAACAGAGACTGGTGCAGCACATATCTAAAAAAAAAACCCAAGGAGGTTAGCCCCAAAAGAATCCTTATGCATCAGTAAATGGTTAAATAGCGGGAAAGAGAAGATAGGAATAAATGCATAGTTCTCACAATGGAGCAGAATAAGCAATGCGATCCACCAAGGATTTATAATGGGACTGGTGCTGTGCAACTTTCTTGTAAATTATTTGGAGTCAGGAGTGAGCCATAAGGTAGCCAGGTTTGCCAAAGACAACAAATTATTCAGGATACCGAGAACTCAAGCAGACTGCAAAGAGCTCCAAACATGTTGCCCGATCACCCAAGGTACAAAAGAGGTTCAAAATCAGTGTAGATGTGCACTGTGGGAGATGGAGGGGAAATCCCAACTAAATGTAAATGGAGGGAGCTTGAACTTAGAGTGACTAACCAGGAAAGATCTTTCGATCATGGTGGATAGAAATACGGTAATCAACTCAGCCTGAGGTAGTGAAAAAGGTGAATTCTGCCCCACCACCTATCCAAGAAAGATGAAGTCATAACACATATAACAGATACATTGATCCTAATGAGAGGGTGAGGATTTATCAAAGGGAAAGTATAGATTATGTTGTTTGTAAGGTGGAAGGCTTATCTCTGGGCTGAGACCTGTGAAATAGTAGAAATTAATGTCCTCTGGTGCAGCAAAAGTGGTTTTGCTAGACCTGAATAGCAAAAACAACCTACACAGAATTCCAGGTTCACTGCAAATCCTTTAAAAATGTTTATTTAATGGTGTGAAATATATTATTCTAGCCAAATTAAGTTTACTAAAATGCTAGGCAGCAAAAAACAAGGAGAGAGGGGGCCAAGATGACTTCTCGAGATAGAAGCTCCACAATCTAGGAGAAGGACCTCTCGTACATCCCAACCAGCAGTGTCTCAGCCATGCTCAGGACATTAAGAGCTTCCCCAGCAGATCTTCAGGAGCAGGCAGGCTGGTACAGGAGAAGAAAGTCCATTAGTCCATTATGAAACCCAGATTCCACAGGGCTGATCATCAGAGCAAATGCAAGTGTTTGCCATCCAGATAAAGCAGATTTACTATTTTTGCTACTGAATGTCCCAAAATGCTTCTCATTGCAAGACATTCCAGACACTGTGCTGTGTGCAAGCAAGAAACCTAGGGCCATTTCATCTCTGTAGCCCGCAGCTGGCTCACACAAAAAGTGGGATTTGGAATTTACAAAGAAGCCTTAACGGCTCCTCTTGAATCAGTTCTGGGAGAATGGGTTATTCCTCACTGCTAGTACAAGGTACCATTTATACCAGCACATGGACCATCACACTGGTTCTTCAAAGCAGTAGCTCCTATAATCAGGCTGCAACAGTAAGACTACAGAAAGGGAGTGCCAATAATATCTCAAACATAGAGACTCATCATGTACATGGAATCTTAGTTAGCAAGGTGGCTACAGATTAAACTACTTGAATTATTTATCTAGGAAGAATTAGTTCACATTAGTCCAATGCACAGATTCCATCAATGTATGTTCATTCCCATGCCATAACAAAAATGTCAACTATGTAGCAGCACCAGCATAACATGGTGGTTTAAAATGGATTAGTCGTGGAAGATACATAGCACGTCTCAAAATCAGCCATATACAGATTAGCAACTTCACCGAGTTGCTAATCACAAAGCCATTACATAGCACATCCCAAACCAAAGGTATGGGATTTAAAAGGACCAAAGCTGTCCTTTAAATTAAAAATAATTCTTACATAAGACTGTGCTCACATGGGTTGGCTGGGTGAAGGCAACGGCAGACAGAGCTGTCAGCCGTTCCTGTTGGGTTCTCCTTGTCCCACACACACCAACTCAACTCCTGCTGGGCTCTTCCAAGAATGGACTCAAAAGCCCCTCCCTTCCCTCAGTGGCAGCTTCAGCCCCCTTCATCGTGTGAAGAAGGTTTGGGCTGCACTCCCCCAGGTTGGTTTGCTGAAAGTGATGGCAGATGGTGCTGTCAGCCACTCCCACTGAGTTCTCTTAACCTCACCATAAGATCGTGATTGTGCTTTATTTATGATAAGTTTTTCTTTCACTGGCCCTGAAGATGCATTGGGCACTTTAGTATTTCATCTATTTTTTCAATACCATTTAGAGGGGCAATCTCTCTCTTTTTTTTTTTTTGCCTTTTCCTATAGGTGCCCCCGCACAGAGACCACAACAAATAAAATCTGGGTTCAAACCTACCTCTGCCACTGACAATGTGTTCTCTCTGACTCAGCTGACCAATACTCAAAAAGGAACAATGAACTAACCTTAAGTGATGACACAGCATGAACACTAGTAGCTCTATATACGATTTTAAAACATTTATTTATTTATTTATTTATTTATTATATTTATACCCCACCTTTCTTCCTGCAAGGAACCCAAGGCGGCTTACATAATACTCCTCAGAATCCTCCATTTTATCCTCACAACAACCCTGTGAGGTAGGTTAGGCTGAGAGTCAGTGACTGGCCCAAAGTCACCCAGTGAGTTTCATGGCCGAGTGGGGACTAGAACCCGGATCTCCCGAGTCCCAGTCCAACACTCTCACCACTACGCCACACTGGCTCCTTCATTAATAAAGGAAGCCAGAATATAGAGGAGAGAAAGTTTAGTAAGGTCAGTGAAACCAAAGTTTTAAGGATCAGATGCTAGAATTAATGGGAATCATCATCAGCGGTGTTTTTTCATGTCCAGATCTGCAATCAAGGTGTGAGTTTGCTTCAAATAAGGCATTGAGATTAGCAATGAAACAACATGGCTTCCTATTTCCTTCTAAAGTTTGCCTTTTTCAAAAAAAAAAACATCACCTCAGACTTAGATCCTTTAGCAATCTACTTCTCAGTTTGGCTTGTTTTCTCTGCACAACAACTTCAGCCAAGTTATTTTTGAATATATTGCATTTACTCTATTGTTAGAACCTTAAGATTGAATAGAGATTCATGGAGAACAACACTTGTTGTATATTTGCTTTGTTTGATTGTGATTTTGTATGCTGCCTAGGGCATTTATGTATAGGCGGGATATAAACTGAATGAACGAACAAACAAACAAACATTGTCAAAAGCTTTCAATGGCTACTAGTCATGTTACCACCAGATCCAGAGGCAGTATATCTCTGTCTACCAGTTGCTGGGGAACACAGTGGGGAAGGTGCTATTGCACTCATGTCCTACTTGTGGGCTTCCCACAGGCAGCTGGTTGGCCAGTATGTGAACAGAATGGTAAACTGGGTAGGCCTTGGATATGATCCAGCATGGCTCTTATGTTCTTATGTTTAATGGTAGAGAAAAGAGAAAAAGAATAAAATAGAATAAGCAAACATAGATGACCAAGTAGGATGGCAGCAATAACCAAGTGGAAGCTTGTTTTAAAATTGGTTAGCATCTTTAAGAAAAGCCTGGAAAACAATGATGTCTGGATTACCTGGTTCATCCAGTAAATCAGCTTTACAAAATTGCCCATTTTTCATTGATAACCCCCAATTAGAAATTGCACAGTATAAAATATGAACTTCAGAATAGCAGGAGATGTAAATTCACTGAGAACGCAGCTCTTAGCACAAATGAAATCCAGAGTGAAACACTTTAATCCCAGTCACTGTGGAAATGAGGTGTAAACCTTGAAGTGGACCAAGGCTTACTTCTTCAGCTATAATCCAATGGGCAGGCGTATTATACATCATTTCCCCACAACCGCATCTCAATATGAAGATGTCAATCACAAAATCACCTCATTTAAACTAGTTATTACATCAGTCATAACTGGCTGCTCATCAAGCAATTCTTCACTCTGCCTTCATGTCACAAAAAGCACAGAGCAAAAACTAAACTGAACTTTATATTCGTTTTGTGCTCTCTAGTGACTGCAGAAAAATGAGAACACAAATGTTTCAAGTCCTTCAATTCAGGGGCTACTGCAGAGATCACTAAAGTTTCTAAATTTACAAGTGAAACAAGAATCTTCAAAAGGTAGAAGAGTTGTTCCAGACCCATGCATGCATGCATGAGATATGTGTTCTCCAAGACCTTGGAACCAACTCTTACAACACAAACAGATCTCTAACCATTCTTTTCAATCATTCACCTCACCATCTTATACACTTTCCACACAGTGCACTCATCCTGACCCAAATTGACTCCTCTGGGCCCATATGTGGTGCCCAGCGATATACTCTTCTATCCTGACCTAGATTTTAAAAAAAACAACAACACCCTAATCCACACAACTCCTTCGGCTTCAGCTAGTGGGTGGTATAGAAATAAAATTAATAACAACCATAATAACTTCTAGCATGCCAGCATTTACCTTGGTAAGTCCCAAGGTGCCCCTCTCTGGGCCGATTTGCACATCACGATAAGCCATGCCCAACACAAGCCACGGTGGGTTGGTTACTTTAATCACTCGCTAAACCACACTGCTGCAAACAATCAGGCACCCACCGGCTTGCCATGGTTTGTTTCCCCCTTTGTCCTCTCCCAGCACATATCCCAGGGGTCTCTGCAGCACAACTCATCTATACTCCTGCTGTGATGAGATTGCAAGGCAAGAAAGTGGAAGTGTGGGGGGAGCAAAGCACCTGCGTTGACATATATATGCCATATCTTTGGAGGGGGGGGGGTTACCTTACTTTTTAGGATGAACTGGCTGAGGGTTTTATTTATTTTCTTTCTTTAACACTTAAAAAAAAAAGCCTCCTTGGCTGCTCCTCACAGCAAGTGACATTCTTCTTGCTAGCATATATGCATGATTGACTTACCTCTGGGTAATTGCATGTGCCCCAATCTGAAACCATTGTGATGGGGGGGGAGGGGGTAAAGCTCCCCACACACTGTTTTTATGCCAAAATAACTTCTCCCCGCCACATGGGGGGGTTTAAAAAGGGAAAAAAATCATTTTATTCTCTTTTTTAAACCATTCCCTGAGGGGGGGGGCGGTGGGGATTTCAACATGAAAACAGGAGGGGGGCTCCTGTTCCGCTCCTGAATTGCCATGGTCCCAAATTGGGGGCAGGCATTCTTACCCAGTGGTAAGTCAATCATGCACAGCTGTAATAACTTAGCTCACAAGGCGATAAAGCTGGTCGCTGTCAAATGAAGCACTGATCTGGAGGAGCAGGGGCAGATGGGTGAAGGACACTGCAAAGAGTGGCCAGATTTTTCACCACTCTTGCCAGGCGGCTCTGCAGCCCTTTCTGACAAAACATGCACAAGCCACTCTGCCGGGTTCAGACATCATAAAAAACCACCCTGAAAATAAGCCACCCTGAACAACCCAACAACAAGCCATGGGTTCTCAGGGTGACTTGTGCATGGTTAACAAACCATGCTGAGGAAACTGCACTGGGTTCAACCATCACAACAAGCCATCCTGAAACAAACACAGCTGACCACCCAGCATGGGTTGTTGTGTCCTGTGAACCAGGTCACTGTGCTTGCCATTATTGTCCACTTCCTTCTGCCTGGCCAAAATATTCATCTCTGGGGTGGCCTGCCATCACTGCTTCTACCTCCTGCTTGAGACCAAACTCCCTATGGTATTCCTCTCTCCAAGACCTGGGACTCTCTTCAGGCTGAGGACCCTGTTTTAGCGCATGGCTTCAACTGCTGCTGTTACATTCATCTACTTTATTTTCCAATCACAAGGGTTGAAAACCAAGTTAAGAACAGAATAACCTCTAAACAATGTACAGTCATGCCTTGGATTGAGCGCATAATTTGTTCGGAAACATGCTTGTAATCCAAAACACTCTTATATCAAAACGAAATTCCCCCCAAAAAAATGTGTACAGAGATTTTTAATTTAAGCCGTACTACAGTACTTGTATTGCAAGACGTCACTTGTATATCAAGTCAAAAAAATTTAAATAAATATTTAAAAATTTGCTTGTCTTGCAAAACGTTCTCAAACCAAGTTACTTGCAATCCAAGGTATTATTGTATATAAAGCCTAATCAGATGTGAGATTATTTTTAGAAGTAGGAGAAATCACTCAGCCCCAATAAACGGTAAGATTTTATAAAATATGAATTTTAGTTTTGAAATTGTCCTTCTCTTTATATCTCAGAATTCTAAGAACAGCAAGCACTTGGTAGTATGGCCAATCCTACTGAACCCAATAACCATAGTGCCAGAGCAGAAAAGCTGGCTGGTGCAGGTGTCTGTCGTGTGGCTTAGCTTCTTCAGGTCTACACCTCAGTTCACTTCAAGCGTCCGATAAATACTGTTACCTACAAAACCTCATGCCAAAAATAAGCAGCCTAAGGTACCATGGAACTGGTCTCCTGCCAGAAACAAATATGGCTACTTCACTGGAATTAACCTTTCAAAAAATATTTAATGAATATAAGCACTGGAATTCTTTTGCCGTCCATAAAGTAGAGCAACGACAGATGAAAGAATTAAATTCAGCAACATGGATACAGGCAAACTCCAATTCCTGCAGAACTTTAGACACCTATCAAAGGAAACTCAGGCATTTACCATATGCAACAACTTTCAGAAACAAGCTCCTAGTGCTTGCCCATGAAGAAAGCCCAATTTGATAGAAAGTGCTATGTTACAAAATTTATTTAAACAGAAAGTTTAAAGAAAAAATAAACCTCCATTTTCACAGTACAGTCAATTATTATTTCACTATAAACTCACTTAAATCTTATGCATAGCACAGTTTAAGCAGCACCATTCTATCTACAAAAAACCCAATAGCTTATTTCAAGTTACTTCCAGCCTCTGAGTAGAGTTTTGAGCCTTCACTCATTTCCCTGTGAAAAATGCTGATTTTCTTCTCTTCCTGCATACAGTTTCCAAAGCTTTCATGTTTTGAAGCAATTATGAAAATGTAACATGACATACACCATTTTTAAATGGTAATAACCTAATAAAAAGGAAGCCATTTTGATGTAAAAAGTATTTCCTCCATGCTGGTGCAAGGAAAACTACAGAGTAAAATAATTACTGCTATACCCACATGCCACTGACATGCCTAAAGATTACTTGGAAACAATGGGAAAATAATTGAGACTTACCGTACTTTCAAATGAACATGGTTCTCTATGTGACTGTCAAAGCAAAATTAAAAGTTGAAACTATGCTATGGCTTCTCACAAAATAAGTGGTGTTTATGCAAATGTAACGTCAGCACACCACCATGTTCAGCGTTGCCAAGAATGGAGCAGCCACAATGCCTCTCCTCCAATAGCTCCTTAGTACTGCCTCTGTCTGTGGGGAAAGGCAAACCCCAAGGAGCTAGTCCCTGCAACAGAAGTGGCCTCTTGGTTAAAAAGATGAGGGGTAGGGAAGGGGGTTGACATGCATTATATGATCAAGGAATTAAGCATGTAAAAGCCTTTCTAGAAAATATTTACCCATTATAGAGATCAGTAACATGTCACAAAACTGACCAATAATACACAAGAGCAGTCTCTCTTTCTCTGAATACACACTAACAGGGAAACTACAAACTAACAGGGAAACACTGACACATTATGCCCTGCTTCTAAGCTTCCCAGAGACTTGGCTGGCTATTGTTGAAACAGAGTGCAATAATATAGTAGATGTGTAGTAGTTTGTGGCATTGGATAGCTCACAAGGCGAATATGAGATCTGGATCCCAAAAACATGCCTTCACCCACATTTGCCACTTCAGCGTAACAGCTACGTATGTAACAGACAGCAAACCAGTTATTTTGCTATCTGGATCCTACCAAATCAATTTCACTTCAATATTCTCCACTGATTTCCCAAGAAGGTAACTCTACAATTAGTTTTCCCATCTGCTTCCCCACCCACCCCCCAATGGAAAAAAAACACATTTTTGTTACCCATGTTGGGTACAGGCTAGTTCCCCACCCCACTTTTCAATCTCCCATCTGCATTAATGAAGCCTCTTGGTCTCTGAATGCAGGAAACAGGAGAACAGCAGTGTCGTTTCAAAAATAGAAATAAAGATAGCTGTCCTATCTGCAATCATGCCTTTGCGGTGCCACCAATGGCTAGCTAGTCTTTTCCATGATCCAGTAAGCTGAAGCATAAGCACCTATGTGGCATATCAAGGCAAACCGTGGCAAAGCCAGAGTCTTGTAGCTTCAGGACTCAGCCATCATCTTGAGACCAGGAACAAAACCAGTAAATAATCAATGTGGATTGATGCTCTTTCCTGTGTGTCCTTAAAATGGCAAAATGGCAATGAAGGATGTCTTTCAAACTGAACAAGGGGTCATCACTGCAAGGAGCCCCATCAGCTGCGCTCCGCTCAGACTACTGGTCTCTAAGTAAAGACCTAGAAAGACTTGGCTTCCCTCCCACCTTATGTGTAACTCAAAGCTACTCTGAGCAGAGAGTAACTGAGGTCTCAAGCCTAGGTCACAACTGTGACCACCTCAAAATTGGTGCTGTAACAGAATGATAGGTCATAGCAACTTGTCTTCTCATTGTGGAGCCAGACCTAGAGACTTGGCTCCAGAAAGACAGAGAGGGGAGCTCAACATTTTAGTGTACATCAGCCAATCTTGGGGGACATTTCCATAGTTCAAAATAAAAAGGAGAGTTTGTTTTACTGTCAGATTTTATACACTGATATTTTTGCAATATTAGCATTGGTTCTTTCTTGTCTTAAGTCCCAATTAGGGGAAAAAACACTAAAATAAAATAAGCTTATCCCAGGTTAATCAAAGTGAAGCCCACAAAATCCTACTGATACATGTCAACTCTCTTATGGCCATATCTTACTTTTAAAAAATTAAATCTTAAATATGTCAGAGTTTATGTTTGGTTTAACTTTATCATACACATTAACCGACTGTCATATTTAGGTTAGAAGTTCTTAAACATAATATTTCTTAAATAAAATCAATTTAATCTAATAATCATGACTTAAAATGCTTTCCTTACCAATAGGTAAAGAGCTCTGCTTATAATAGCAGACATCAGTGAACCAGCATGATTCCAAATACTGTAGAGATGGCTTATTGGTTTTAATCTTCCCAAGGTCTGGATTTCATGAGGTTTATGATAGGGAACCAAGCAAAATGGATCACCTGCTCAAAAATCAGAAGGCCTCATGTGTGCCTATGCACCAGTGTGTTTGTGAAGAATTGGCAACAAGCATTTGCCACGCTGAAGTCTCTCCAAGCTCTCCAATGTAGAATTATGGTTCAACAACACTAAAAGAAAATCTTTTTTGTCTGGACAATCAACAAGAAGGCTGCATATATGAGGGGAAAAACCTGAACTATATTTCAAACAATGTTCTCTCCTACTTCTATAGTAATGACTTTCAAGTGTTAAGGGATATTCTTTAGATGTTTGAATATAAGGCACTCTGCTCCAATTAAAACTGCAAGGGAGTTATGGTAGCTAGACTGTAATTACCTATAATAGGAATTTGGCTAGGATATAGGAATTAACTCTGCTAATCTTGCAGAGTACACCATGGGATCTTTAATAATCGCAAGCATTCAAGATCTTCATTTTAAATCTTAGCCACATATACTTTGATTACTCATGCAGTTCCAATCCTTGAAGTTCCTATCTGTCAAGTAAAACTCTGAAAGGTGACTCATAATGTGAAATAATTTGTATTTCTGCCCTTTTGGGCTTTCTTTTTTGAGCTTTTTTCTGTAATACCTTAAAAGTTCCTTTTTTGCCTCTTCTCACTCTTTACTCTTTGTTTCTTTACATTAGAAATTCAGGTCTTGTCTAGGTTGGAAGATTTGATGGCAACTAGAGAACATCTGAAATTGACATTACAAGCGCCTGAAAGCTGAGCAATTGAGAAGTGAACAGATTTTCAATCATAGGTTTAAAGAACTTTTTGGAAAACACCAACACTTAAAAAGAAAACTTGGAAGAGAGGAAGCATATCTCAAGCTTGGGAGTTTAGCTAGATGAGCTTATTATCACTATATCCTCACTCATCTAGCTAACTATTTCTCCGTTGCTCTTATGGACTCCCCATTTTTCTTACCAAGAGCAGAAAAATCTTGTGAAGCAACATTACTTTTTTTTGAAATCCTTATTGAATGCCTATATATTCCATGTAAGTTGCTATATGTTGACAGAATCTGCATATACTTCTACAATGAAAGAATGCAGGAGACTGTAAGGCTAAAGATCCCTATCCGTCTGAAGATGAGAAATATTTTTCTGACACTTGTAAAGCGACTTTTTTTTCACATAAACTGTGCTGTTATAACTACTGACATCAAGACACTTTTACTCTGATATGCAAATCGATTGTCTTTTCACTGAGGGTTTGTTTGGGTTTTTTTAAGCCAATGAGAACAGTGTCTTTCAAGAAGTTCTCACATTTGTTGTCTCAGTAATGCCTTTGTCTTTTATTTTTTTACCAATTGTGTAAAGGACACACACAACCTGCCTTTGGAACAAGATGAAGCAATCCTGCTGCTTAAATCTACTCAGTCTCAAAATCCAATTGGGAAATAATTTTAAACTGCTCTGTAGAGGCAAATCACTTCAAAAATAGAGCCAGCGAAGTTTTTGTTTTAATGCTTTTCATAGATTTATTCGGGAAATGGCACTGAAGTGCTGAGACACATCCAGCAGAGCTGCTTGAAGCATCTGCTGATAAGTACTACTCTATCACAATGAAAGAATTTATCCACTGACATCCATGCTACTGACTACACAAAATGCCATAACCTAGCAAAATCAGCAGAAGGCATGAAGAATTTTAACTAGTTCTTGTTAAAGTTAGTTTCATGTTCACACATAAGGCCTTTTTAACAATGATAATAAAAAGCTTGACTGTGTGCCAGTTATTAACCAGAAATATGCCCATCATTATGACAGGTGGGATGTGTGCATAGGGAAGATTACATGCTACAAGGACCCATGGGGAGGGGAGGTATAACACACACTGCAGCCCCTGCAGGATTCTCTGTTAGAGAGGATTAGGCCACCCAGTGTCACAAGGTGGAGGACCAGTTTTTCCTTCCAGCCTACTTCCCAGTTTGGGCTGAGTGCAGTATGTATAGTGTTAGTATACTGCAGGCATGAAAATAACATATACATGTTGTAATTAATTATAGGTATAACATCCTCCACGAGACAGACAAAAGGGCATGGAGCTTGAGCAAAATACACTACTTAACACAGATGAGCTCAAAATAAAGTGACATGAGCACACTAGTATTTTATGTGGTCAAGCAAGGCTTTACAAATCTAGTTTCATCGATCTCTATTTGAAGGTAACTGCCAAATGGGAACGGATTGTAAGCCATAGCACCTTTTTTGAGTTTACCTTTTCCATAAAGCCTTTGGCACAACCCCCTAGTCCTGATGCCATACTGTAACAAAGCCTAAGTATGTGCAACTGAAATAAACACATATTCTTCTCCTATCTATCCCTGTCTCCATTGCCTTCCCTTTACTCTGTTATCAGCCTGGTGTTCGTTTTCTAGTTTTTAAGCCTCGCGGGGTAGGGACCTGAGTTTCTGGAAAACAGCACACTCCTACAGAATAAGACATCTGATTTTTTTTAAAGGTAGAGCAAACACCTCAACAATGAATGAAAAAATATGCTGATTTATGAAGAAAGTATATGTTGTGAAAACCTCTAAAACTGTCCTGACATACTAAAAATGACTACACCCTATTTAGTAGACACCAACAAAGAGACAGAGGTATTCTGGGATTATTTGAAAGTATGGAATTTCAAATTTAAAGGCAGGTGACAGTGGTAGTGGGAACAGGCTCCAGAAAAGGAAATAACAGACATAATTTTGACAGGATGTGATGCAAATTTCTCCAAGCCTCTTTTGAAATAGATGTAATTTTATGTGGTGATATGCCACATTACATGCTGTTCCATAAGTGTGTGTTCTTTAAAAAAGGTTCAGTTTAAATAATTGGGGTCCATAAGGACCACCTTTCTCTGCAGTGGCACCACAGCTCTGGAATGCCCTCCTGAAAGAGGTAAGACTGGCACCAACTCTGTATTCTTTTTGGTGCTAGGTCAAGATGTTTTTATTTACCCAAGCATTTTAAATTACCTCTATTGTTTATTTATTTATTTAAAATAAATATTGTTCACTGGGAGAGTTATGCCTCTCAATTTTATTGTATTGATCCAATTACTGTTTTTTTTTAATTAATGTACACTGCACTGGGATCTCTTGTGGATGAAGAATGGTTTAAAATTATAAATAAAATAATCTCCTGTTGCTGTTTTCCGTTTTAGACTTCATGTCTGCATTTTTCTTTTTATGGTTGTAAAAGTCTTGCATGCCTTCCAGCACCCACACATCACATGCTAGGCTGGGGTGCTCCCTTATAAGTTCTATTCACAAGTAACACTCCACCCTGCACTTATGCTCCCTGCTGTGTCCCCTTAAGAACATAAGAACAGCCCTGTTAGATCAGAGCAGAGCTTCTTCTAGTCCAGCAGCCTGTTTCTCACAGCAGCCAATCTGATCACTATGGGAAGCCCACGAGCAGGGGGCTTCAAGACAACAGTCATCCCCTGTTGTTGCTCCCCAGTAACCTGAGTTCAGTGGCATATTTCTATCTCTGAACACGGAGGCTCCATACAGCCACCATGACTAGTAGCCAGTGGCAGCTTTATCCTCCATAAATTTGTTGAATCTCCTTTTTAATCATCTAAGCTAGTGACAAGCACCACATCTTGTGGTGGTGAATTCCATAAAAATTATGCAGCATGTAAATAAATACCTTCTTGTGTGTCCTATAAATCTACTACCAATCAGCTGGTATGGGAAGGTTGGGTAGCTCCTCCCCCTGGAAAGGATTTTTTTTACTGGACCCTGCCTGTCGTCCAGTAGGAGGGACTAACCCGAAAGTTCTTGCAATGCCCTCCAGAAGATACAGGAGAATGGGCATTCTTGCTGCTCTCAGGACTCCTGGACAGAATGTTTGTAAGAAACCAGGTGTATTTAAGAGTTGCAGAATCTTGGCATTCACAAGAAAGTCTAATGCTCCTGTTCAATTGCCATCAGGTCTCTCTTGCAACATTTCATAAGAAGAGGCAGTTAAAACATACAGTAATACCTTGGATTGCAAGTAACTTGGTTTGAGAGCGTTTTGCAAGACAAGCAAATTTTTAAATATTTATTTAAAATTTTTTGACTTGATATACAAGCGACGTCTTGCAATACAAGTACTGTAGTACAGCTTAAATTAAAAATCTCTGTACAAATTTTTTTGGGGGAATTTCGTTTTGATATACAAGTGTTTTGGATTACAAGCACGTTTCCGGAACAAATTATGCTCTTAATCCAAGGCATGACTGTATTACTTCCATTTTACTACTCAGTTGGCTATAGGTAAGACTTCCCTTTCAACTGGATCCCCACCCCCACCGCAAGAATCGAACTACTGGTGTCTAAGCTGCTGTTTTAATAATGGTCTTTAATATTTGAATTTATCTAGCTTACGTTGTAGTTTCTTATTGTTTCATAATTGTTTGCATCTTTTTGTTTTTAATATATTTTATATTTTACTATTATACTTGTAAGGGCTATGCCCAAATAAAACATTGGTGGTCAAGGATAGGGATCATTAGGGTAGCGTAATTTGTGTAGCTGTTTGGGATGTGGCGTTCTAGAAGTCCAATCAATCAGTAGGGCAAATTCTGTTTATACAAAGAGTGCATGAGCTTCAGCTCAAAATTAACCCATTGGACACAAGAGGGTCACATTACTATTATTTTAGTGCCTACAATTAGGTGCTTTACAATTAGAATTTGATATAGTCTTCTGAAGTGAGACGCCAAGCGGAAGGAGTGTACATTCCTTTTACACTCATACCTAAGTCTCTGAACATCCTTTCCCTAATAACTAACCCATATTGTATACCATGTAATGTGCCTTACCAATCACTCCCAAGCATCACATCTTGCCCTTTTAGAGTCTAATGTTTAAGCGAGGATTGCACAGTGCTAGACATTAGCATAGTATGTTGCAGTGTGACCTTTACTATGATAATGAATGTTTACTACCAGCCACAGCCACTTATTGAAATGACAAAGTTAGATTCATAGTAAAATGTGATACGACATTTTTTTGTTGTTGTTACTGGTGACATTAAAGAAAGCAGAAGACAATAAGCCCCCACACAATGTTTAAATTCTATAGTAAAGCACAACTCCCCCACTAAATCTGCAAGAATATTAAAATACAAGATGAAATATTTACACTCAAGACAGCTGAATGGGGGGAAAAGTAAAAATTTCAATTATACCAGTTGTGAAGATACAAAAGAATATTACATTATCTTGCCCAAGATAGATACCTTAGGGCTTTATTAAAAAAAAAAAAAAGATCCCCCCTCCCCCGTTGCCACATTACTGAACGGCATTTTCTGTCTATCATTTATAAGCTGCCCGTAGACCATAGGAGGGCATTACTTTTTCCAGCAGATAGCTCCTTGGTTCAAGTACCTCAACAACTGGACTGATACGTGCCCAGGTAAGTTCTTTGAAACAATAATTAGCCTGATGGCAAGAGAGAGCTACAAGTTGTACCTGTGTGGCTTGGGAAGTTGAGCTTGGATATGAGAAACCCAGGTTCAAACACTTGCTCAACTATGAAAACTCGCTGGTGGCCTTGGACAGGTGATATTACCTTTGTCTAACTTATCATCAGGGATGTTGCGAGGATAAGGGCACTATTGTGAACGCTGTTGAGAAATGGGAGGATAAAAATGCAGGAAGATAACTGTAAATATCAGACAAATGTTTATATGTAAAATCTGTCTCAAGCATTTTCACCCTTCAACTGGCAACTTTAGTTTTGCTAGAGAGCACCACAGGGAAGGATGAAGAAGACCAGGTTCCACTCTTTGAAGTGGCTTGCTAGTAAGTTTCTCTTCTCCCACTATTACCAAAGCCATTATACCTCCTTTACAATTTCTAGTGAAGTAAGGAGCAACTATAGACACCTGGGATCATTACACAGTAATAGCCCCATCTGACTGGGGCTCTCCCTCATGGTCCGCCCACAACTTTGTATCACATTTTAGACATTAAGGGTGCAATCCTATGCATAGCTGCCTGGGGAATGCAGGGAGTTGGATTTTCTATCTAAACATGCATAGGATTGCACCCTAATATAGTGTTGAACAATTTTAAGGTGGCTACTCCCTCTTTTGCAACTGCCAACTGTCATTCAATCTAAAAAGGCAAGCAGGAAAACCTCTTTTTAAAAAATGAATCATGACAAAATCAGCCTGCTTCATTTCCATCTCTCCTCCTGTGTGGCGATTCGATGCCACGCAAATCACATTTTAGAAAAGAATGTGTTCTGACAGAAGAGGCCAAATAACCTTTTAAGCTCTCTTGTCTACTGAAAGCTGTTTGGGCCTCTATTTTTATAATGGATCACCTTACTAAAGATACAGTTTTTCATGGTGTACCTATAGTTGGATGGACTTTGTGAGGGTTCAGGTCTACAACTAGTCTGAAAATGTTCAAGTATTTCTATACCACTTCCCTATGGGGAAGGGCCATAGCTCAGTAGAGAGCACATGCTTTGTATGCAGAAGTTCCCAGGTTCAATACCCAGCATCTCCAGATAGGGCTAGGAAAGAATCCCATCTGAATCCCTGGAGACCCCTGCCAGTCAGTGTAAACAATACTGGACCAATGGTCAGGCCTGGTTTGCTGAGGTCTGGGTTCAGATATTTAGCCACTCCCATTTGCAGTGAGAGCTATTGGGCAGTGTGCACAAGCATGCGGCCTCCTTCGCAACAACCCACATTTTTTTTAAAAAGTGTGAGTTGTTGGGATGTGCGAGTGGAGCCAATATAAGGCAGCTGCCTATGTTCTTAAGTACTTAGCGGTCCACAAACTTAAATAACTGTATTCATATGGGAGAACTGCTCCCTGATATTCAAGTTGTAATGAAGGAATGAGCTAATTTAGATGGTTTACCCAATTACATGTGACATTTTTATACATTAGAAGATGCTTAAGCCAGGAGACGCGACTGCCTTACAAAGAGATGACCATAAATTCTTTATTATAGATAGAAGCAGCAATTTCAAGAATTTATGAATCTAAATAAAGGGGAAAGTGATACAACATGGTGACAAACAGGTCCACTAAAATAGGATTAAATTGCTTCGCACATCTCACACGTTTGTTTCCCCATGCACAACAGTAGCTGGAGTTACCTAAAAACAAAAAAAATATATTCATTGAGCCAAGTAAGTGAATTAATTTTCTTGATGTGTCTATTTCTTACCATTTCAGTCAGTTACAATCCGGGAGCCAGCCAGAAAATTCTCAAACCATCTCTCAAAAGATTGGAAAGGTCTTAGTGCTTTTCTAAATTATTTCTCTCAGGATCCTCTTTTGAAAATGAGAGTATATTGCAATTCAGAGCAATGATAATTAGTGCTTATAGGAAGGAACCAAAAACTTATTTTCCTCAAATAAATCCTGTTTTGTTCTTGTTCTACAGTATCCCATTTTAGCACAATTTTAACAGCTTTTTACATGTTGAAATAACTTACTAATGTCTGGACCAAATTTAGTATTTCAGAAGGGCCATTAAACAAAATGAAATGCAGACAGACCTGCTTTTATGACCCACTACCTCTATAACATTTTTTAAGCTTGTTTACTAGATTTGACCAATTTATACTCTGCCTACTTAAGGCATCACAGAATATAATTAAAAATAGAAGAGTCCAAATTAAAACACTTTTAAGAACAGGTGTAAGGGCAGAGACATGCAACTGGAAAAGAGCATGTTCACCTCTTGCCATTCTATTTCCTCATTGAGCCTGTTGTCCTAACAGCCAAATATTGTGCATCACTCTCCTTTTATTATATAGTTGGCAGAAAGTCTGTCTGTCTATCTCTCACACACACTCACAAATAAACTGCATATATGTAATGTAGTAAGGTGTGGAGCTAAGAGCTAGTAACCAGGAAGCAAGCCTTCTCTGTGGTGGCATCCAATTTATGGAATGATCTCCACTCTGGTATTCAGGAGGCGCCAACTGGTTCATGCTTTAGGCACCAATTAAAGACCCATTTCTTTACCCAGGCATTCATTGAGTGAATGTGCTGCCCACTCTATAATTATGGTGCTGTACTGGTTTTAATACAGAATAACAAAGCTAGTGGACCAGTTGGGATTTCTGCTGAAATCTTTAAAGAAGGGCCCCGAACTTGTACAACATCTTCATAAACTCATCGAAAAAATCTGGATAAGAGATCCCAGAAGACTTCAGGGATGCCATAATTATCACCCTCTTTAAGAAGGGTGATAGAACAGACTGTGGAAACTATCGGGGCATTTTTCTCTTAGCTACCGCAAGTAAAATATTTGCTAGGATTCTCGCAAACCGTCTTCTATCTATTTCAGAAGAGATCCTCCCTGAAACTCAATATGGTTTCCACCCCTCTAGAGGGACAGTAGACATGATTTTTACTGCACGTCAGCTCCAAGAAAAATGCTGGGAGCAAAATCAACTCCTTTATATGGCATTTATCGATTTGGCTAAGGCCTTTGGTACTGTAGACCGAACAGCTCTCTGGACTATCCTTATGAAAATTGGATGCCCCAATAAATGTGAATATCTTGCGACTTCTCCATGACAACATGACGGCTACGGTCTTGGACAACAACGGCTCTCATGGTGCTCCATTTAAAGTGGGATCAGGTGTTAAACAGGGATGTGTTATCGCCCCAACATTATTTGCTATTTTCATCGCCATGATTTTACATCTTGTTGAGGGGAAACTTCCCACTGTTGTGGGAATCATATATCGAACAGATGGAAAGCTTTTTAATCTCAGCAGGCTGAAAGCAAAAAGTAAGGTAATTACAACCTCCACTGTGGAACTTCAGTATGCTGATGATAATGTGGTCTCTGCACATTCAGAGGATGATCTCCAAACTATCCTAAATGCTTTTGCAGAAGCATATGGAAAACTTGGTCTCTCACTTAACATTAAAAAAAACCAAAGTGCTTCATCAGCAAGTGCAAGCTAACCCTTTGGTGATGCCATCTATCCAGCTTGGCGGGACAATACTGGGAAATGTCAATCATTTTCTCTATCTTGGCAGCTATCTTTCTGTTACAGCTAACATTGACAGTGAAATCCAGCATCGTTTGAGCTCCGCAAGTGCCGCATTTTCTTGAATGAAACATAGTGTGTTCGAGGATCGGGATATTTGTAAGAAGACCAAAACACTGGTTTATGAAGCCACTGTATTGCCAACTTTACTGTATGCCTTCGAAACATGGACTATCTATAAACGTCACTTCCACCTCCTTGAAAGATTTCATCAACATTGCCTCCGGAAAATCCTGCAATTACTTGGGAAGATAGGCGAACAAATGTCAGTGTACTGGAAGAAGCAAAGACTACTAGCGTTGAAAAAATTATCCTTCAACGCCAACTTCAGTGGACCGGTCATGTTGTTCGAATGCCTGACTGCCATCTCCCAAAGCAGTTACTTTATTCCCAACTCAAGGATGGAAAGCGGAATATCGGTGGTCAATATAAGAGGTTTAAAGATGTTCATAAGGCTAATCTAAAAAAATGCAATATAAACATCGAAAACTGGGAAGCTCTGGCCCATGAACGATCTAAATGGAGATTGGCCTTTCACAAAGGTTCCATGGACTTTGAAGAAGCCCGAGTGCAAGGTGAAAGGGAGAAACGTGCTAAGCGAAAAGCACGTCAAATGAATCCTTTACAGGACCATCTTCTATCTGGTAACCTGTGTCCTCACTGTGGGAAGCTGTGTGGATCTAGAATTGGCCTCCACAGTCACTTACGGACCCATCGCTAGAGTCTACACAATTTTCTTTAGAATTTCCTCCTTTTTATTCTGGAAGACAATCTTACTCGGTCACAAGTGATCGCCTGATGATGATGATTGGTTTTAAATCGATTTTAATGTTTTAGCAATTTTTACGTATTTCAACTGTATTTTAATGTAATATTATAATGTATTCTGTAAACTGTTTACAGATATTTTTAAGTATGTTCAGCAGTATATAAATCTATTAAATATAAACAATAAATAAGCTATTTCATACATAAGGATTTTTATTCTCAACTAGGTTCACTTTCACTTTGTTGTATTAGAAAACTACTTGTGCCTTATATTGTACTAGCTGTTGCCCGCGGCTGCGCTTGTGTGGATTTTAGGATTTGGTATAATTGTTTTTAAAAGAAACATGTATGGAAAAGATGCAGTGTCTCTGACTGAAAGTGTAATGTTTAGGCCGGGTGCTGGCAGCAGAAATCTTTTGTGACAGAAATATCTGTTCTTAAAGAAAAATCAGGTTAATCCTGAGAGTCTACAGGTGATGAAGAGTGAGCATGCCAAGTTTGGGGTAGATCCGTCTAAACGTGATGGAGCCTATGCAACGATGCCCCCCACACAACAGTCACTTAAAAAGTTTCCCTACCTTTTCACCCCCTCAGAGAACATTCTAAATGGCCTGGGGAAGATTTGCATACGCAGCCCTATTGGCCCTTGCAGGGATTCATAGGAACATTCTATGGGCTATTTGCATAACTGCTGCTATTGGCTCCTGCAGCAAGTTGGCTCCTGCAGCAATTATGAGGTGAGGCCTATTTGCAGAACTGCAGATATGAGAGTGGGGTGATTTTGCCCCCTTTTTTTGCCCCCTTAGGGATGGAATTTCCCAAAATCCTTCCTTAGTGGGGGTCGACGTCATAAAAGCAATGTCCCTTCAAAATTTCATGTTCCTAGATTAAATGGTTTGAGCTGGGCGTTGATGAGTCAGTCAGTCAGTCAGTCAAGACACCTTCTTTTATATATATAGATAGAACCACTTACCTTGATAGGGCTAACCTTTAAACTAGAAATTGTGCGCCTTCAAAAAGCCCACCTGACTCTAACACAGCTGCCTGCCATGCTTTGCCACTATACCTTCAAACAGAGGGCTTTCCTTCACTTACTGGTCAGTCCTGCCCATAAGTCCTCTGACTGGACAAGGGTGACTTCCCAGGGGAAATTATGGTTTAGCATTATATGCAAATCACAAATATTTCTGAACCCACTGGGCTATTTCTAAAAAGAGGTTCTGGGACCTGAATCTGCCAAGAAAATACAATCTTTGACATAGAATTCTTGCTCCTTAATCACAGATTTGGGTGCTTATCAGTTGTGAGGAAAAGACACCTTGCTGAGGTGTCCAGAAGCATTCTTTTTTACTTCATATATTCAGAGATTGACACCTAGCACTAGAAATAGCTTCAGTAGCTAAACCCAAGTCTACTCTGCTTATTTTATAACCTGCTTTTCAGACAAGACTGGCCTCCCAAGAGGCTTATGATAATAAAAAAAAACCCTACAAAACTGGGACGGTATTTTTGTAGGGTTATTTATGACAGTAAACATGGAACAGTGTCTGGATCACCGTAAAATGTATGCTGACGTTTTACACTGTTACAGTGTCTAAACACCACTGTTGAAAGTTACACTGGTGGCATGGAGTCATCAATTCTTTATTTTATAAACAGACTTCATGTAAACTAGAACAATGTTCAAATATTTGAAAATTCAACACATAAAAGATGCAACACATACAACCAAAGGAGGTGACTAATGTTTCCTCATATTCTCTGATACGTGAGCATCTTAGGATAATCCATTCTCTTCCACTACGGATCAAAACTTTGAAGACTATCCACACGTAAAATGTTTTTGCCGCCTCCACTCAATTCTCGCAGGCTCTGAATTTCTTCTTCTATTTCCACTGAAGCTTGATATGCATGCTTAGGTTTTGGATAGGAGGAATTGGGATTATTCTTTAGTTCTCTCTTCTTGTGTGGTTTGATCACTGTCTGCCTTGCGCACATGCAGCCTTGACAGCACCTGCCCCCACTTTCAGCACCGCCTACTGTTTTGTCTCTAGTGTACTCTTTATGCTCAAGTAATGTTTACATATAATTTCCTACAACTGAATAGCAAGGCTAGCTTTCCTAAAGTGGATTGGGAATATGGTCAGCTCACTTTATTATTATAAGGCTGCAGACTCTGCCAGACACAAACAAAAAGCTTTTGGTAAGTTATGCTGCTTCAACTTAAGGTTGACTCAGGAGACATTAAATATTACCAGCTCACTATTTTAGCTGTCGTGGCATGTGTTCCTGAGGCTTTTTCATGTATACATATACTAAGCTGGCAATAAGATATTAATCACCTAATGATAATGTAGATGAGACTGGAAATAATTGCTTCTATTATAAAAAAGCAAAGTATATAAAACACTGTATGTGGCAGGTCTCCAGATTTACTACGTTGTTTTCTTTTGAGAGCTCTGTAAAGCAGCGCATTTTGTCATGTCTATACACTGTAGTGCACAATGGTTGCTAGGAGAGGCACCAGAATCCAAGGCAGCAGGTTTCCTCATCTTACCATTTAGCCTAGATTTACACAACCATGTTTTATACCACAATGCAATTTTACAATTATTTCACAGTGCAGAGCCAAACGAATGTTTAAAATGTATTCAGAACCAATTCATACGCCAGAATAATTTCAGCAAAAAAACCTCCCACCAATGTCTGCCCAATACAATGGTCGAACCATTTATGTGATTAGATATTCTGCAGATCTCAAAAGGTAAAATGCAAGACAGAAAAATTGTTTTGTAAATCCACAAAGGCAGGCTGCCAGATAAAACACCTCAGCATATTGCTTGCTCCTCTGCCCAGGCTATAAAACAGCAGCTGACACAGAATTTCAAATATTTACAGAATGTTTAAGGCTAAGCATAGCATCTACCCAAGTAGTAAACAGAAGGCCACTGCCCAGGCGAGAGCCTTCCTTCATATTTGCAGCTTTTCATTTCGCACTGAAAAATTATCAAGTTATTTTCATCTGGAAAGCAGCAGCAACTTGCCAGTGGAAGTGAATTTCTTTGAAGGTACAAGGAAGTGAGAGAGAGAAAATATTAACATGTGAGCTGGTTATTGGGATGACAAGGCTTTTTGTCATCTAAACACAAATAGGAATGCTTCAAAGCACTGGAAACTGAGCATTTCCGAACAGGTCTGGGCATCTTGCACTTGACAATGCGGAACCCACTCTCTCTGGGTTTTATTACCAGGGTGATTATATATTCCCCCTCAGCGACCAATTTAGAATGCTTTCCCAGACATGTAATTCTAGAATACCCTCTGGAAAGGGTAATGGAAGACCTCCTAAAGCATGTAGAATGGTTGTTTTTGAGCATCAGTTATTTTTGCTTCAATGCAAACTGTGTAAAACAGATTTAACTATACATCACATAACTGTAAACAGGAGAAAACAAAGCACAAAGTAAACTGTACAAGATATTTTATCATTAGTCTGGAAAATGTCAAACTTAGTTTGCCATGTGCCCATTTTCCTTTACATGGCCTGGATAGACCTGTATCTTAAGAGTCGTTAATACAGACTTGTTTCCAGAAGAATGTGGCTACCTTTCTCGAAGATGTTGTTGTACCGCTCTTACAAGAGAACTGTAAGCATAGACCATTTGTGCAAGGTAGATTATTCATGAATCTTTTCAACCATGCCAGCACTGTGTGGGATTAGTGACAAGAGTGCTCGAAGGTATACATTTAACAGTTCTGTCCAGTTCTGCAAGAAAGCATTATCCATGTGGATTTGTTGATAGCTGCATAGCTAAGTTGGTATCATACCAGTTTGGCTTAAGCCTCAAGCTTTCTCCCAACCTCCCTCTCCTTTGCAGCACACAAAAACTTCTTGCTATTTTTGCATACGGTAATTGTTTTCAGTTGTGACCAGGAAGTGCACGGCCACTTTCATTCCCGTCTATGAGAGTCTCTGGTGCCAGGCCACCCTGTTTTACTACTGTTTTTCTAATAGGCTGAAAATGAATCCCTTGCTGTACTCAATACATCAAGCCCTGTTAATTTCTGATCACAGCATTTTCTTCTTCCTGCCATAAGCATTAGATACCCAAACTCAAGTAGTATGAAACCACTTGCCAGTGACAGCTTCTGAACAGAAGCCACACTTAACTCATCTGCTCCTATTAGAAATGCAATAAACAATTAAAACTAAGGCTGGGAATGAAACATCAGCCTTGGAAAAAGTAGGGAGCAATTTAAAAATTAAGTGAGATTATTAATTGGCTTCAGTGTATTAAGCATCTTCTCAATTAATCCAATTTAATTTTAGTCTCATAACATTAAGCAGCTTTAAATTAATTTAATTGGCTATATAGAGTAGAATTTACTTTCATATTATGGATGATTACACTAGATATTGTATTACTTTTTACACACTAAAGGTCACAGAAAAGCATATTTTCCATATAAAATATTTCCAATGAAGCAGTATTAAGAGTATGATCGCAGGAAGCAAGGAGAGCTACAGTTTTCCAACATCTGACATGAGGCAACCAGGGTCTTTTTCACTAGTGATGTTCAAGTCTGGTTTTGCATTTACTGTATGGGCCGGTTCACACCACACAACAGCCCACGACAGGCTGCAACATGTGTCGCAGCCACCATTTTGCATAAGGTGAAGTATACTTCCAAATTTAGTCCAGAAAAAACTGTCCCCAGGTATCAAAAGTTCAGGAAAACACTGCTATAAGTTGAAACACCTACCTTGAACACAACGTATATTGAATGTTTAAATCTCCCTATTTTCTATCCCACATTAAGAATAACCTCCAGTAGGGCATCCCAAGATTAAAAGAAATGTGCTCTTAGGGAAACACATGAAACCAGCTGATGATAATGTGGTCTCCGCACATTCAGAGGATGATCTCCAAACTATCCTAAATGCTTTTGCAGAAGCATACGAAAAACTTGGTCTCTCACTTAACATCAAAAAAACCAAAGTGCTTCATCAGCAAGTGCAAGCCAATCCTTTGGTGATGCCATCTATCCAGCTTGGCGGGACAATACTGGAAAATGTCGATCATTTTCTCTATCTTGGCAGCTATCTTTCTGTTACAGCTAACATCGACAGTGAAATCCAGCATCGTCTGAGCTCTGCAAGTGCCGCATTTTCTCGAATGAAACATAGAGTGTTCGAGGATCGGGATATTTGTAAGAAGACCAAAACACTGGTTTATGAAGCCATTGTATTACCAACTTTATTGTATGCCTGCGAAACATGGACTATCTATAAACGTCACTTCCACCTCCTTGAAAGGTTTCATCAACGTTGCCTCCGGAAAATCCTGCAAATTACTTGGGAAGATAGGCGAACAAATGTCAGTGTACTGGAAGAAGCAAAGACTACTAGCATTGAAAAAATGATCCTTCAACGCCAACTTCAGTGGACCGGTCATGTTGTTCGAATGCCTGACTGCCGTCTCCCAAAGCAGTTACTTTACTCCCAACTCAAGGATGGAAAGCGGAATATCGGTGGTCAATATAAGAGGTTTAAAGATGTTCATAAGGCTAATCTAAAAAAATGCAATATAAACATCGAAAACTGGGAAGCTCTGGCCCATGAACGATCTAAATGGAGGTTGGCCTTTCACAAAGGTTCCATGGACTTTGAAGAAGCCCAAGTGCAAGGTGAAAGGGAGAAACGTGCTAAGCGAAAGCACGTCAAATGAATCCTTTACAGGACCATCTTCTATCTGGTAACCTGTGTCCTCACTGTGGGAAGCTGTGTGGATCTAGAATTGGCCTCCACAGTCACTTACGGACCCATCGCTAGAGTCTACACAATCTTCTTTAGAATCTCCTCCTTTTATCCCGGAAGACAATCTTACTCGGTTAGATGGCAGTACTGAGAAAGGATTTTACACATTGAGTACTTTAGGTACAGGCACTGCTTAAACTTTTGGAAGAGACATTTTGGCTAAAGCAGAGCCAATGAGTACTCTGAAGTAGCCAAGTAAATTAACATTTATATTACTGTTGTTGTTGAAGACCCCAGTCAGGATAGCAGCCTTATTGCCTCAGATGCTGCACTTAGCAAAGTAACAGGACTTGTCGAAAAAAGAGTTCATAATTAAAATGTTCCCAAGGATGTGACTATCCTGGAAAATAAAAGGTGTGAACATGTTTTAATTAACAACTTATTTCACAAGTGCAAGCAACCACCGGTGAATGCAAGAAACAAGGAAGATAAGTAAATGTGGGGAAATCAAAACTAATTTCTTATGCCTTTCCCCACAGTTATCCCTTAAACTAGGCAAATAGTAAAACTGGCAAATAGGGTTTTTTTAATTGTCCCTTTCCAATGATTTTGGTGTACAGGATTCTTAATTTTTCCTTCCCCTGCAGACAATTGCTATACTGCTCAACAGAAAGAGGCAAAGGCTAGGTTTGCAAATGCATATAAGCTTAACCGTGGACTCCTTTAAACTAGACCAGTGTTCTCCAACCTTGGGTCCCCAGATGTTTTTGGCCTACAACTCATGGCTGGGGCATGCTGGGAGTTGTAGGCCAAAAACATCTGGGGACCCAAGGTTGGAGAACACTGAACTAGACAGTCCTAGACTGTGTTTTTCTTTAACAGTGATTTAACTTTATTAGCTAACCAGCATTTTATGTGAAAGTTAACTTTGAACTATTCCGATTGAAAAGTTCAATTACAATATATCAAACATAAGGGCAATATAGTTTATTCTATCTATGCAAGCTCTCCAACTATAAGCCCCTGGTCCTTCAACACTGTTCACAGGCCAGATTTTACCTATATCTAAATAGTAAGTTTCGCCTACCAATGTTTCTGCTCGGATAAGTTCTGTCCTGCTTCACTCGAGTTGGGCAACAGAACAGTCACAATGCCAACTATTGGGACACCACCCCATGGTTATATCGTCTTTTGAAATGCCAACAAACCTTCCTGCAAACCTTCTCAAAACATCTTACCTCTTCACCCTTTGCAGAGCAACATATGCCACTGGCAGAAGCAGAAGGATAGGAAGCTTGTTTATATATTTGTTTGGGCATTTATAGGTCAAAAAAGCAGTACCCGAAACAGCATACAAATTAAAAGGAAAAGATCAGTGTGATGCTTTGGCTCTAGCACCACCTGCTCCACCATATGGTGCAACCCAACCACTGAGAGATACAGGTTAATTACATGTTTCCAAATTCTAGGTGGCTTTATGCATGCACAATTCAATCAAGACTTCCCTCGAATGGCTTACGCTGGCTCAGCTTGTCTGAGCGTGGAAAGCTAAGCAGGGTCAAGCCTGGTTATTACTTGGATGGGAGACCCCTCCTCTAGTTTCCTGCATTGAGCAGGGGGTTGGACTCGATAGCCTTGTAGGCTCCTTCCAACTCTATAATCTATGAAATCTATGAATACAAACATGGATTTGAGGGGCAAGGCAGCAACTTTAAACATTTAGCAGAGATCACAACCCTAGTCTACTAAATTAAAGTCTAGTGCTCTAGCTACTCAACCACTTTAAGTCAAGTTCCAAATCAATATAAGAATTAGTGTCACAGCTTCAACTAAGCTACTTCGATATTACTGTAAGTGGAAGTAGTTCATTATTTTAAAGAAAAGTTAAACAATGCAATGTTTTTAGTACAAATGCTATGGACTTCCAGTTCTAACAAAGATGGAGGGGGGGGGAGACAATAGTGCCAGACTAAAAAGATTAGGAGTGGAAATGTATTGTAACATGTGTCAGCTTGGGTTTGACAGCAAAGACCCTGTTTACATTGCAATTGCAGCCACGTAGTATCAGCATAATGGCAAACATCCCAGAGTAAATGTATTTGTATTTTTATCCCACCATTCGAACAAGGAGGTGAAGGTGGCACACATAGTTCTCCCCTTTCCTCAAAATAACTCTGTAATATAGGGTCAGGCTGACAGATTACGACTGGTCCAAGGTCACCAAATGAGCCTAATGGCTACCAGTGATTTAAACCTAACTCGTCCCAGTCCTAGCCCAACACGCTAAACAAGCAACAACCTTCAAGTGCTCTGTGGGCACTCAATGTTATGAAATGAGTTACCACCACTTTCCAGGGTACATAGTACAAGCAGCAAAAAGTTCCCATGCACCATTGTTACTCACTTACAATGAATAACAGGTGGTAGCAAAGATAGTAGCCACCCACTCTTCTGCTGCCTTACCACTTCCCACCTCTTTTTCCCATCTGCCACCACTTCCCTCTTCATGGCTGCATCAAAAGTTCCTGGTGGCCGCATCTCATTTCTTAGAGAAGAGTTTAAAACAGTTTAAGAAGGGGAGTCTCATGTAAGACAATCCATTTAAAAAATCACCACACATTCAAACATCATTCATGCACACCACTCTTGAGACTTACACACATGCCCTGACAGTGCTTACAGCCCAAGTCTATAAATGCTGGTTCATGGTACATGTTTTAAACACAGGATGGTTATGTTCACAGAACTGGGTTTTTATAATGAAAAACAAAGTTTCAACATGAAGAAAACTGTATAAGGCATGCCTGTGAAGCCAACATTTTTGAGCTTTCTATCATTCCCTGTTTAAAGTTGCTAACAGATTAATACAAAATGTCTGGAACTCAACACTAACATCCTGTCTAAACATCCATTTGCTTACAAGGAATATGTGTGTTTGTCTAAGGTTTTTAAAAAGCATCTAGTAAATAAAGGCATTTAGCTCCCCAATACAAGAAATATCTACTGTTTCAGATAGAACTAATCAGTCCTTAAGGTTTCACAAAAGATTTTTCTTTTAACCCTTACTATTGAATTGCACTATTTATATTCTTCTACTAATCCAAATTAAAATAAAATTTGAAATCCTCACTAAGCTCATTAAACACAAAATGTTTTAAACACAACCTTCAGACAAAACCTTATTAACCAAAGCAAACAGAACTATATTTACCAGTCTGTTTTAGAACTCACCTCCCATTTGTAATTAGCACAGAATCAACACCAAGAAGAAAACAGATAAGAATATGGATAACAATTGCCCCACATCCTGATTGTGCATAATCATATATATTCTCTTAAACGAGTCAATTTCAACACACGATTTGGAACATTTATCCAATATCTGCCCAAAAATCATGCTTGATGTTCATTTGAGGTTCAGAACCTCAATTATCTAGTATGTTTTATTGCATCAAAGCCATAAAAGTACTACACATATCTCAGCAACACACCAATATAGCACTTCATGGGCTTATGAGAGACATCACTAAGGAGCATTCTCAATACCATATACATAAATAATTTGTATGGTTTCAAGTAGTTTGCGAAAAGCTAAACTTCTTATATGATTAATAACACATTGCTCATCACTTCATTTTGAGGAGGGCCTCAAGATAGTAAAAAAGGGGGAAGCCCTCTTGCTATGTAAGATTGCGGTCTCTCAGTTACAGCTACCATCTTTCTCCAGCTTCCCTCCAGTTGGGAACCTGAAAGGGGAGAGAATGACTGGAGAGCACAAATGAGAAAAATCTTCACTCATGTGCTACATCTTCTTTCCAGTACCTTTCCCCCAAGATATTTAGTACAGTACCTACTTTTTCTGGCTTAGCTCATCTGCACACTCTTTTCAAAAAGAGTAGGCTTGCTGGTTTTCAGGAAATGCCTGGGAATTGTGTGACCTTTGTTTTATTTTTTGTAGTTATGTGCCAACAGCTACATAACTTCACCTCCCCCACCCCCACATACAAACACACATACAAATGCTACTGCTGAATAAGGCTGAGCTATTGAAATAATCCACACTGGACTAGCCACGTTCCGTTCCGAGTGTACTCGGATGCAAACAATTTATTTTTAAGAATTATCTCACTCTTCTCACATCAAGAAAAAAAAAGGGCTTGAGGACTACTGCCTGAATTCAAGAAGGCTGATGTATGTAGGAACATTGGTGATTTTTCTGCAGCTTTTCCACAGACAAATATTTGAATATTTTGCATTCATCCTAAATCATCATAGAATCATAGAAAAATAGAGTTAGAAAGTAGAGTTGTGTTTTCCACCTGGCTTCAGTACAGGGCTATAAGACCAACATTCCTGGGTGTGCTGCAGGGGGCAGGGAAGGGGGCATGTCAGGGAATGGGTCTGTTCAAAGAACCCATCAGATGTCTCTTGTCTGTTCTTGTGACTGTGTTGTTATGGATCTGCTCTCATAGAGTGGGAAACCTGGTTCCAGTCTCACAATTTTCCTATCTAACATTATTGTTAAAAGCAGGACCCTCAGAAATAGGCTATGCACAATGAAGGCCTTATGCACAATGAAGGCCTTATGCACATCTTCCATCGGTGGGACTTTAACCCAATGATTTGTGTCCCCATGCTTTGTTTTGTCTCACTAAAGCACCAACCAGGTCACAGGCTGCCTCATGTAAACCTGCTACTGGTGTCTGCTCATTCTTTATAGTATTAGTGGATCTGTCCCGAAGTGCTTTTTCCCTTCACAGGTGGTGTTACTAGCCATGTAACAGTAGGATTTGAACCCTTCTCCTGGAGGACCTATGGTCTATGAGTTCTATGCAGAGACCTCCCTAACCACTGAGCTAAGGAGAAGTCTGGTTCTTAAACTGGAAAGGCACACCCTCCTCGTCTGAATAGCCTCTGGCTATTTGGTGGCAGAAGGACTGTACTACTGCCAGCTGTTAGCTTATCAAGCAATTTTAATTCCCCACTTTGTGGGAAGCCCTGAAGCTTGTGGCTGCAGGCATGAATTGCTGCCCTCCTGACCACTGGGCTATGGTATTTACAGTGCTGGGAGAGGCACCGTGGGAATTACATGTGGAACACTGCGTGGCCTGGGTTTCATGATATGATCATGGTGTTCCTATCTTTGCCATGTGTTGATTTATGTCTTCCATGCATGGCTAATGGGGGGGGAGATATATTATTTTATGGTTAGTAGCAGGGAGTGGCCCACTTCAAGCTATGGCCCTTGCCCACTGTTGCTACCCCAATGTGCTTTCTTGGAGCCAACGTGGCCCTTGAGCCAAAACACATTCCTCATCTATGGCTTAGTGGATAGCATTAGAATTGCCAGGCACATCATGGATGGAGCTGTCATCATTTCTACCCTAATAGTAGAAAACAGGTAGCAATTACTGTGCTTTTTATATTGCTGCTGTGGGAGAAGAGGATCTCAACTAGTTATGTTGATTAAAACTTCCATCTTTGGTGGACAATAGAATTGCCCTTACCATTTAATTAAAAAATGGCTATTGCGTGGTAACAAAATGTAATAAATAAATAAATAAATAATCTGATTATTCATGCTGCAGAGCCAAAATCAATCTCCAGTTAGTAAAGATTAAGAGGAGCTCTTGCCAAGGGACATCATTTCATATCCAGCTTTTAGGACACTCTTGCACCTGCCTGTGAAGAATGTGGCATTGACCAAGTACCGTAGATGGCTTGCCAGCCTAATGCAGCACAGTACTGCAGTTGTTACTATGTTTGCGGCAAGTGTATATTGCAAGCCCAATGCATCCTCCAAAATGTGTATATTTTTAAAGCGAGCTTCTCATGCAACGTTATATTCGCTTATTATGCCAAGAATGCTGCAGAGAAGAGGAGCATATGCTTTCTAAGCTTTGGCACAATATTTACATAATTATTTCAATAACAGAACAATTTGATGTTCAAGTACTATCGGCAACATGTCCTTCAGCTAGCAGTTCTGATAACATCCTGTACTTAAACATGCCACAAAGCTGTAAGATGGAGCAATTAAAAATTGTTCTTTTTAGCACAAACAGCACAAATGAACTTTTTAACTGGTACGTTACAGAATCCAGAATTTCTCACTTCCTCTGCTTTACACTCCAGTATTCCATCACTAGAAAATGGGTCAAAGTGCTTTTGCTTTAAGCAAATATGTTTATACTAAAAAGGAGTCAATGATAGATTCCACCAATTTATCAGAAGTTTGATTTCTCTGATGCCAAAAATTGATTAAGAAGGTAATCCTTTTAAATATGTAAATGGGCATATTTTGATCACAATATATTCTCTAAAGCAGTTCCAAACCATTTTAGGAAAAGAGTATCAGTTCTAGTCATAAAATGGTAATATCCCCAAGATCCTTGGAGAAGACAGGATGAAATCTGCAACTCACAGCACAATCCTATGTATGTTTACTCAGAAGAGAGTCCCACTGTGTTCAATGGAGGTTGCTCCAAGGTAAATGTGTATAGTATTGCAGCCTCAGATTAGTTAAGCATTATTGGAAAGCTGCTCCCTTGTTGCCAACTCAAGCACCTGTTAAAATGTAAGTGAAAGGACAATACAGCAACTTCACCCAGAGTAAGCTACGTACTTAAAAAGTGGTAGCCTGCATGTTATCATTTAAAGACCTTTAAAATATGTTTGGAATTGGCTTGGAAGTGCATCACTTTCTCCTCACGCATTGTGGCAAGTCACAATGCACAAAGCAGAAATTAGTAAGCACTCAAGTATGTTTTTAGCTTACTGGGACATCTAACTTTCAAGAGAAAGTGGAACTCTTTGATACAATTATTTTTGTATATCCAAAATCTCAATGCTGCAAGCATACTTCAAGATAAGCCCCTTTAATTTCAATGGAATCAAATGTATGTATGCCTAGGATTATAGCCTTAGTAGACAATTAATTGACCACTCAGTTATGGTACAGTTCTAATGACATCTGTGGGACTCCACAAACACATGTTGTCTGCAATTCAGCCAAGGCTTTGCAAATAAAAATATTCCTAACCAAGCTTTTATACAAATGCTGGACATTTATAGCTTCTTACCTAAATTGCTCAGTCCATAACTCTAATTACATACAGTCATGCCTTGGATTGAGAGCATAATTCGTTCCAGAAACGTGCTTCTAATCCAAAACACTCTTATATCAAAACGAAATCCCCCCAAAAAAATTTGTACAGAGATTTTTAATTTAAGCCGTACTACAGTACTTGTATCGCAAGACGTCACTTGTATATCAAGTCCAAAAAAAAAAATATTTAAAAATTTGCTTGTCTTGCAAAACGCTCTCAAACCAAGTTGCTTGCAATCCAAGGTATTACTGTATTTAATTCCATTTTTCTTGATATAACACAGCACTTCTGTGAGTGGAAGATAACTTCTATGTAAAGAAGGACATCTTTGGAGTGCAACCCAACATTTTTCAATGCAATTTAGAGCACACCAGTTACTGAAGCGTACCACAATCCAATACACAAAGTGCATACACAGCCAGCCTATCTTCTCAGACATTAAACATCTTTGTCTTTGTTTAAAACTTCCATTTAGAACATTCCAGGTCTCTCAACATATAACACAGGACACAAAGATATGAGAAAGAGCATTTACTGAGAAAGAGTATTTAAATACCATGTTTGTAAGCATAAACTTGGTATGACAGTCACACACACACACACACACACACACGAGAAGCCCAGGTTTAAATTCCCACTCAATCTACAAAGCTTTACAAACATGGTATGCATGGGTGGCCTTGGACAAGTTGCGATTTCTTAATCTAGTCTACCTCACAGGAGAACTGCCAAGAATAAAAACACATGATGTCACGTAAGCCATCTACGGTACTTTGGTCAATGCCACATTCTTCGCAGCTTTCCAATAATGCTTAACTAATACTGCCTTCTCTGGAGCCACTCCCATACAATTATGGTATTACATTCCAAAATCCAATTCCTCAAAATACCTTCATATGTGCATACAGCCATTATGCTACTCTCAGTGCATAATGTAAATCACCACAAGATAGGACATATGTGACTATATCCAGGTTCAGCAAAACATTCCACAATGTGGGGGGTTTTGCTGTTACTACTTACTTTATGTAGTATCTTGCACCTTCAAAAGTATAGGCTTCCTCCCAGCCTGTGGGCAGATCTAGGGGGAACACAAATGATCAAGATTGAGCATCAGTTTACCAAGCATTCACAATAGTTTTAGTGCATTTTACTCTACAATGTATTAAAAGGAGGAAGTAATACTTTCAGTTCCACACCTGACACAGGTCCAGTTTCTGACAGTCATGAGCAGAAGAGCCAGTAAGATTTACACAGTGCAAGAAAGACACATGCAGCACAACCCTAACTTACTTATTCTTAAATCTGAACTTAAATGAGTTCAGTGCAATGTACTCTTAGTAAGTGTAATTAGGATTGCCATCTTAGACAACATTCCTGAATATGTTATATTACACTTTTGTCTTCCATAGTACCACGCAGAAAAACTGAAAAGTTTCTTCCAGCATCAGTAATACAAGTCATAACTGCTTTAAATGAACATATTGTTTGTTTATTTAGTTAGTTAGTTACAGTATTTGCATACCGCTCCATATCTAAGCAAATTTTGGAGTGGTGAACAATTAAATGATAAAAACAAAGAATAAAGAAAACAAGGTATCATTAAAACTGTGGCTGGTCAGTAAGGAAGGCTTCCCAGAACAAGGATGTCTTCAGCAGGCCCCAAAAGCTATACAATGTTGGAGCCTGCCTGACCTCCAGAGGCAAGGAGTTCCATATAAATGGAGCCACCACACTGAAGGCTCTTCTCCTGATGGACTCCAATCGGGCCATAGGTCCATGCGGACCCACCAGGAGAATGTCCTCCGATGACCTCAGTGACTGGGCAGGTTGGTAAGGGAGAAGGTGCTCTCAGTATCTTGGTCCCAAGTTGTACACTAGTACCAGAACCTTAAACCTGGCCCGGGAGTGAATGGGTAGCCAGAGCAGTTCCTTCTGCAAAGGAGTTGCATGCTGAAAAGGGCCAGCTCCCGACAACAGCCAAGCCACTGAATTCTGCACTAGCTCCAGCTTCCGGAACAGCCTGAAGGGCGGCCCCATATAGAGCGCATTGCAGTAATACAGTCTTGAGGTTACTAGCACCTGTATCACTGTAGCCAAGCTATCCCTGTCCAGGAGAGGCCGTAGCTGGTGAATCAATCGAAGATGGTAAAAGGCACTCCGAGCCGCCACAGTCACTTGGGACTCCAGCAGCAACGATGGATGTAGGAGTACACCCAGACTACGAACCTGATCTTTCAAATATTCTTTTAGACGATGCTCAACTACTGTGTCAGTCATAAGACATTTGAATAAAAGTCCATTTGGGAAAAGACTGCACTCTGCTAAGTTGTGTACATCAAAAATGATAGCTGGTTAAGAATCACAAGAGAAGCTATTTGTTATGACAGCACAGTTACATCATTTTGCCACGTCTTCCAAGTTGTGCTTGCAAGGATTCATAGACGAGACAATACTACAGAGATTTAATTTTCACTACCAATCTAGAGGTGGGGTGGGTGGGAAGAGATGTGTGGTGTTTTAGTCAGCAAAGGAGCATCAAGTAGCCTGAGACTCTTCTTAGAAGAGGAATCAAAATCAAAGCATGTCCTCCTCTACTAGAAAAAGGGTCATCATCATCAGGCGATCACTCGTGATAAAGGGAGGAAATTCTAAAGAAGATTGTGTAGACTCTAGCGATGGGTCCGTAAGTGAGTGTGGAGGCCAATTCTAGATCCACACAGCTTCCCACAGTGAGGACACAGGTTACCAGATAGAAGATGGTCCTGTAAAGGATTCATTTGACGTGCTTTTCGCTTAGCACGTTTCTCCCTTTCACCTTGCACTCGGGCTTCTTCAAAGTCCATGGAACCTTTGTGAAAGGCCAATCTCCATTTAGATCGTTCATGGGCCAGAGCTTCCCAGTTTTCGATGTTTATATTGCATTTTTTTAGATTAGCCTTATGAACATCTTTAAACCTCTTATATTGACCACCAATATTCCGCTTTCCATCCTTGAGTTGGGAGTAAAGTAACTGCTTTGGGAGACAGCAGTCAGGCATTCAAACAACATGACCGGTCCACTGAAGTTGGCGCTGAAGGATCATTTTTTCAACGCTAGTAGTCTTTGCTTCTTCCAGTACACTGACATTTGTTCGTCTATCTTCCCAAGTAATTCGCAGGATTTTCCAGAGGCAACGTTGATGAAACCTTTCAAGGAGGTGGAAGTGACGTTTATAGATAGTCCATGTTTCGCAGGCATACAATAAAGTTGGTAATACAATGGCTTCATAAACCAGTGTTTTGGTCTTCTTACAAATATCCCGATCCTCGAACACTCTATGTTTCATTCGAGAAAATGCGGCACTTGCGGAGCTCAAACGATGCTGGATTTCACTGTCGATGTTAGCTGTAACAGAAAGATAGCTGCCAAGATAGAGAAAATGATCGACATTTTGCAGTATTGTCCCGCCAAGCTGGATAGATGGCATCACCAAAGGGTTAGCTTGCACTTGCTGATGAAGCACTTTGGTTTTTTTGATGTTAAGTGAGAGACCAAGTTTTTCGTATGCTTCTGCAAAAGCATTTAGGATAGTTTGGAGATCATCCTCTGAATGTGCAGGAGACCACATTATCATCAGCATACTGAAGTTCCACAACGGAGGTTGTAATTACCTTACTTTTTGCTTTCAGCCTGCTGAGATTAAAAAGCTTTCCATCTGTTCGATATATAATTCCCACACCAGTGGGAAGTTTCCCCTGAACAAGACATCAGAGAAAAAAAGTTGGACAACTAAAACTATGTGTTTTCTAATCACAAGCATCACTCCTTACAATATTCATTTAGCATAATGTACTATATGCTTTTCTTTGCTGTATGAATACATCTGGCTTTGCTTCTTGTGATACATAACACCTATGTTTTGGAGCACCGCTACATAGCATACAATAGAAAAACACCAGTCTGCTAACTGAAATGTTTGTAAGAGACACAACATTCTGGAGAGATATTTTATGCTGATACGAGGTATTTCAAGAGATAAAGCAAACTTGTGCACTGCATATGGTATATTGTAGACAAATAGTGAATCGATTTAGAGTTACTTTGCCCAGATGAGGCAAACAAGGTCCAAAATTACAACTGGGAATATTATACAAGCCAGAGTAAAAGAGCTTTCCACACTTATTCCCATATAAGAAAAAGAATAGCAGATCTGGTTGGTGTATTAGTACAATCTGTTATCCAAATATTATCATAAGGCTATTCAGAATTCACCATGCCAACACTAAGAAGAAATTCCCTTTGTCGAAAAACAAGCTTGGTTCATTACCTAAAATATCATTAAAAACCAACAAAAAAGGGACTTTGAGTACAACTGGCAAATGTACAAAGCAGAGCAACAATATGTATGGTGGAAAAGAACAGAATACATTTAAAATATGACTAGAAAAAAAAGCTTAGACCTACCAGAGTCACAGACATCAACTTAAGAACAATCCCATAGTGTGGAAGGCAACTACATTCAACAGCCAAATCATTCCCTGTACATCTGCCCCTTACCCTCTCCTGCTGGACTTCCCAATTAAGATAAGCACTAATTATACAAGGCACTCCCCTCAATTAACAACAAGCAGTTCTGGTTCTTAACTGTGAAACACATCCTAGTATAAACTACTCCAAATATTCCCCATAAATATGCCTAGGAAGCAAGATAAACAAAACACAAGAAACGCTCCTCCCAAACTGCTCCCAGGTTACACAGAATAAAAGCTAAGGAGTGATGAAATGTTTAAATAAGAAACATGCAAAGAGAATGCACAAGTCTTAACCCAGGCAACTGAGTGTCTCTGGACTGCCCCTTTCCTTCCTCCCTACAATCATTTGCACAAATGAAAACAAACAAACAATTGCACCGCTAAATACCCACCTCCCCATGGCATTGGTAACTAGTGTGCTGTGCCAGCAGCTAGTTTAGGTTTCCAGAAAGTTTTGCTTTATATCCTTTTTCCAGCTAGCCCCTCTTTCTGCTGCTTCTCCTTCCAAAGAAACAAATGGCAAAGGAGACTGATTCTACCTCTATCCTCTCCCCAAATTCATTCCTCAAGTTCCTGCCCTCCTTTCCAATCCATCCTTCCAATCCATCCTACCACTCCGTCACTTAGAAACCACCCACTCTCTTATCCTAGATTGAGGGGGAAGGTTTCTAGGTGAATACACTTAAGTGTGAACTATGAATTTCTAAAAGCAGCCACCAAGCTCTAGAGATTATGATGCTGAAAAGATATGAGCAGGTGATTTCATGTTTTACCCAGAAAGAAAGCTTTATAAGTATACACACTGTAGGTCTACAAGAGAATACAGAGAAAGAAGAATGCATACGCTGCAGGCTACTTCAGAAAACTGCATGTTAGTTATAATATAAAGGCAGACGTAATGAATACATTCACAAGACAACTAAAAGCATGAACAAATATTTCATTTAAAAATGCAAACACACTATAAAAGTGTGCCAAGGACAGAAACAGGTCTTCCCTCACTGCAATTTGGTATTGCCAGTCAATGTCCCTCCCATTAGACCCCACCCTCCAATACTATTGAGATCTTGACTGTAACTGGATTGGGTGACTGTCACAGGCTTATCTTGGATAGCGCCCTCTGCCATCATTGATGAAGATACACAATTCCCCACTGCCATGCCTGCACAAGTTTTTTTTAGTGTAGTTTATAAAGGTTTGTTTTGTTCTAACCAGGGCTTTTTTTCTGGTGGAACTCACAGGAACTGAGTTCCAGCACCTTTTCTTCTATTAATTTCATTACAATTTAATCGCCATCTACTCCCGAGGAAACATAATCCAAGAGTTCCGGTACCTTTTTCTCCAGAAAAAAAGCACTGGTTCTAACTAGTTGTACAGTAAACATCGGCAGCACAAAAGGAGTAGGAACAGATTTAAGAAGCAATGCAGGGTAGAACCAACTTCTTTTTAAAGGCAAAGGCCTGCAAGCAGTTCAGAAAAAGCTTACCCAGTGGGTGGAGATCTGGCCACTGAGGAGATATTAAAAGGACTGCAGAAGTCTCCATAGCTTAGGAGAGTTGGCAGCTGGATTTTGGAAGAACACAACTGAATACGTAAGGAAATGGACATGGGTGAACTGAGCAAATGCAAGATAGCAATACAGAAGGCTGAAATCTAGGAGTCAACAAGAAAAAGATTAGTATGGGTTTAGACTTCCCAATGAAGAGAGACAAAGGACTTAGAAGAAGTTACTTACTGGACAGATCGCGTGTGGCTGATTTACTGAGAAGGATGAGAACAGGCAGCGAGAGCCAGCAGTATTATTTATTTATTTATTATATTTATACCCTGCCTTTTTTCCTGCAAGGAACCCAAGGCAGCTTACTTACATAATCCTTCTCCTCTCCATTTTATCCTCACAACAACCCTGTGAGGATAGGTTAGGCTGAGAGTCAGTGACTGGCCCAAAGTCACCCAGTGAGTTTCATGGCTGAGCGGGGACTAGAACCCGGATCTCCCGAGTCCCAGTCCAACACTCTAACCACTAACCACACTGGCTCTAACAAGTCAATGAAGAAGGTGTTGGTTGAGTGAATAATAAAATCAATTTGAGTATGTGGGAATGAATACTAGTAGCTATGGGTGCAAAAAGAGTGACGGATCTGGGTAAGGGTGGGCAACTTGTGGCCTCCAGACGTTTTGGCCTACAACTTCCATCAGCTCTCACCACTGACTCTGCTGGCTAGGGCTGATGGGAGTTGTAGGCCCAGAACACCTGGAGAACCACAAGTTGCCCATTCCTGGCCTAGAGAGTCAATGAGAAATATGGGGAAAGAATCTGCCTAGGTTTGGGGCTGGTGAGATAAAGACCAAATGACACCAAATATTGGGGGCATGGCTGGGAAGGTCCTTTTGTAAGTGGGAACACAGATGGCTTAAAAGATGGTGTGAAAACATGACTACTGAAATGAAAAGGACCTGTTAGGAACCTTTTACTTGGTGAGCAGAGGAGCACTGAGGACGGTCAGGACCTGCAGCACAGTTGGACTACAGAAGCAACCCAGTTTTAAGGGTGCAAAGAATACAACGGGTGTGATTTGAGACCATGCTGCAGTGGATAACGGGGTGCTATCAGAGAGATGCATATGATCTGAAGCGGGTGCCACAGCATCCTTTGTGACAATGAAAGGGATCCTAGAGTGCATGTCTCAGAGTAGAAAATATGTGTTGCACTGCCCTGAGAGTCAGTGTATAGAATAGAGAAGAGGAAAATGCTCCAAGCACAGGGTAAGTGGACCAGCAGCTGAGAAATCGGCTGAGTTATAGAACAGACACAGAGGAGAATGCTCTGAGGGAAGGTTTGAGTTGATGGGGGTATGAGAAAGGAGTGGGCAGGCTTATGATCCAAGTGGCCCAGAGCATGACATAGAAATAAACGGCAGGGGCAGTTAAAGAGGTTTGAATTAGAGAGGAAAACAATGTTTTTCAGTGACTGGTGGGTCAGCGGGGAAAGAATTGATGAATCACCTTGGTTAAAAGGGGTGAGGAAGGGCTTTTGTAGAGGAGGAGGAGGAAGAGTGGGAGTGGCCAGTGCCAGGCTTGAGGCCCTAATGAGAGTCTTGAAGTAGGGAGAAAGGTTGGTCAAGACTGGATTGGAGTCCAAATGGCCACAAGAGCAAGACCCTGCAGAGGCAGACTTATTTAAGAGCATGAGTCACGTTAGATCAGGCCAAGGGTTCATTTAGTCCAGCGTTCTGTTCACACACAGCGGCCAACCAGCTGCCCATGGGAAACCCACAAGCAGGACATGACTGCAACAGCAATTTGGAGCAGGGGCTACAACGGCTGGGGGGGAGGGGGGAGCAGCACTACAAAGAGTCCCCCAAGTTGACAGGATGGAGCAAGGCAGGGAGTTATGCAAGTGTGGGGGGAAGCATGGGTGACTCAGCCATGGTTTTCAAGTCCACTGAGGAGGAGCAATGTGTGAGGGGGGAACCAGTGTGTGAAGGGAGGGAGGGAGGAAGAAGAAGTGTGAGGCAGGGAAGTAGGAGTGCACAGAGCAGGAAGAGGGGGCAGAGGGGGGAGAAGCGTGAAGCAGGTAAGTAGGGAGGCAGAGGAGAAGGAGAGGGGACAGAGGGGAAGCAGGTAAGCATGAAGCAGGTAAGTGCCGGAGCAGAGGGGAAGAAGTGTGAGGCAGGTAAGCAGGGGGCCAGAGGGGAGGAAATATGAAGCAGGTAAGTAGGAGGGCAGAAAGAGGGGGCAGAGGGCAGAGTGAAGCAGCGGGGCGCAGAAGAATAAGAACAAGAGGAGGAGGAAGACAGCCACATTTCCTCATGCTCCCCAACCCTCCCCCCCATCGGATTTCTGCACTCTTTATCCGAGAGTATTTGGGAGAACTGGGACCGGGGGGGGGGGGAGAAAGGCAGGAGGAGGAGGAGGAGGAGGAGGAAGCGCCGCTTTACCTGGGCTGTGGCGGTGCCCGGTGATCACAGCCTCTCCCGTCAGCGGGTGCAGCCAGGTCGTGCTCTTCGCTTCCTCGCTGCGAGGGGGAGAACAGGAGAGACGATGAGCGCGTGAGGCGAGGAGTGAGCGGCGCTGACCCCACGACCCGACCGGACCCTAAAGCCCCTCGCGCCCGCCCGCCCCAGAACCACCCCGCTCGCCTCAGCAGCAGCGTCGCCGCCGCCGCCGCCGTACCCACCCCGGGCAGGACCGCGGCTGCTTCTTCCCCATAGGATTTCTCCCGCCGCCGCTCGCCCGCCCGCGCCCCCCACGCCGCCGCCGCCGCCGCCGCCTGCTGACTTACTTGATGAAGAAGATGCGGCCGCCGCGGCTGATGCCGTGGCTCCAGCTGGCGGGCAGCGAGCGCAGCCGCTCCGCGCTCAGATCCGCCGCCATGTCCGAGCGCAGCCCGGGCGAAAAGCGGCGCGCGCGGGCACGCGAAAGGGGAGACGGTGGGAAGGGGAAGGGAAAGGGAGGGGAGAGGCAGGAGAATGCGCGTCCCCGCCGGCGCTACCGCGCGCGCCGCACAGAGAGGAAGGCAGCAGCACCTGGACGGGCAAGGGAAGGAGGAGGAGCGGGTGGGGAAGGTACGCCCCGCCCACCGAACCGAGCACCCACCAACCAGCGCTAAGCTCCCCAACCTCGCTCCGCCTCTTCTTCCCTTCCCCTCCCCAGCCCCGGACTCTGTCCCGCGCGAACGCGCACTCCAAGGCCCCGCCTTCAGCAGGCCAGAAAAACAGCAGCGCGCCTCCTGTCGGCGGCTAGTGGGAGTGATTCGTTTTGTGTATTGCTGAGAACTCCTGAAAAAGGAAGGGACGGAGAAGACCCGAGTTTTGGTGTGGTATTATTATTATTATTATTATATTTTATTTATTAATAATAATGTTCTACTTCTCTGCCCCAGAGGAGACACGCGCACGCAACCAAGGCTGGTATCTCCTACTTTCCCCCCCCTTTTTTAACATGCACGCGCATTGGCGCTAGTCAATGGGCCGTGGAAAAATGTGTAAATGAATTAACGTATTCAAATGAGCTCTTTCCCCCCTTCCTTTGGAGCGTCGGTGGAAGTCAACGGGCAGCAGCGTGAAGTAATTAGGGGATGCTGCAGTCCTGCGCCCAGCTGTGAAGGGGGGCCGGGAGCGAGAGAAATAAGCCTTGTCGGACACTGTGTGTCCTTTTGCAGCACAGCATTTCAAAAGGTGGAACTACTTCTCATGCAATAGGCAATATGTTTTGGTTTTGGTTTGCAGAGGCTGTTGCATGGACAGAAGGATTTAGTTCCACTCCCCAAAGCATTTGCCAGCTTCACAGAACAATCCTATGCATCTTTACCCTAAAGTTTACTCTGAAATAAGTCCCCTTGTGTCCAATGAAGCTTATTCCCAGGAAAGTTGAGTGCAGGACTGCAGCTTAAAAGCACCAACAGTGCAATCCTGTACATGTTTACTCAGAAGTAAGTCCCCTTGAGTTCAATGGGGCTTACTCCCAGGTAAGTGGGTGCAGGATTGCAGCCTCAGTTTCTATCAAATTTCTATTGTCTACACCAGCTGGTGCCCTCCAGATATTTGGAACATCAGCTCCAGCCAGCATAGCCAATAGCCATTGATGATGGGATTTGTAGTCCAAAACATCTGGAGCGACCCAAGTTGGGGAAGGCTGTTCTAGATCAACATCCTGTTTCCAATGGTGGCTAGCCAGGTGTTTCTTGAAAACCCAGAAGCAGGCTTGGACGGTAGCCCTCCTCTCTCTGTTGCACCCCAGCAATGAATTCAGAGGATTATCACCTAGGCCAGCCCTTACATGACCCAGGGTTAGCTCAGGCGATGAATCAGGAGTGGTGGCAGATCCTTCTGAACCTTTTCTAGCAGGGCCAGCCCTACCAGGAGGCAGAGTGAGGCAGCTGCCTCTGGCAGCAGGTGCTGGGAGGCGCACAGCAGTGGCAAGTTATTGGAGCAGTCTGCCCTGCACCCCCAAGTGCTGCCCTCCAGTGCAGTAGAGGAGTCTGTCCGGACACGAGTGTTGTAATAAGATTCAACTGCCCATCCAATCTGCTTCTCTATCTGAAATGGCGGCGGCGGCGGGGGGGATCTTGTACTTTGCCTCAGGCAGCAAAATGTCTTGGGCTGGCCTTGCTTTCTCAGTACAAGGCATGATGGTGCAAGGTGGCCCTAGAGAGTGCCTGAGGTGCCACTGCTTTGCCATGGCAGCAAAAACTGAACTTCAGACCGTATTTGCTGCCGCAGCAAAGTAACTGGCAGCACTGCCACAGGGCATGAAGTCCTTCCTTAGAGCAAAGTATTGTGGGGTGAAATGGCCCTGGAGACTCTCTAGGAGCGCTTAGTGGCAGTGGCAAAAGAACAAAACCTGTTTAGAGGAGGAGCGGCAGTAGTCACTGCTCCATAAGGGGCAGGAGAAGGAGGTGGAAGAGATAACCTAGGCTGGCCCTGAGCGTTCTGTGAGTATCTCCTGAGGGGGGTTGCGAAATTGTACAACCCTCCCTCTCTGGTTCAGTTTCTCCTCTTGCGTTCAATGATCTCAAATTATATTCCAAGCTATAATGATCAATTAGCACAAACTTTTGTCTTTGAATTTTGTAATTGTTAAATGAATTACATATTACCAGTTTTTACTACTACTTTTAATGAAAAACTGTGTAGCTTGGCAGAAGGGGTTTGTGGGACATCACAGCATGTTCATCATCTCAGTCAAAGAAGGGTTGGAAATGACTGAATGTAACAGCTATTGATAGACCTATCCTCCTCTGTTAATTTGTGTAAGCACATGTTAAGATCAGCTAAACAAGTGGTTATAAAAAGCCACTTAAACCTAGTCCTGTTGTTATTCACCAGCAGGTTTGTGTGTGGGTGGGTTTATGTCTTCCTTACATGTGATAATACAATGATTTCAAACACATTTTACATTCTTCTTTACATTCTTCTTTAGCTTTGAAGTGCCTTCAGTTATGCAGCCCAATTCTGTGCATGTTTATTTGGAAATATGCCCTGTGTTCAGTGTCACATAAGTGTGCATTGAATTGCAAACTTCACCATACCACTTGGAAGTGTCCTCAGACGAAACTTGATTAGAAAAGAAAAAAGAAATTGAAAATAGCCGTTCATGTTAATTAATTAACATGCATGTATGTTTTAACCTGCCTATTGAGATGCAATGGAGGCTAAGCTTTTCAAAAAAATATTAATTTGTGTATAGTGTTTAATTTCTACATGTCCACTACTTAGAGGTGCATTTCTAAACACAATTAGAGCATTTGAACCAAATGTGATTTACCTCCAACTAAGCAGCCACCGTTGCAATCCTTTGCACACTTACTTGGGAGTAAGTGCCATTAAAAACAGCAGAACCTCCTGCTGGGTACCCAAACTGCATTGTCCAGTTACTGGTGCTGTAGGGTTGCCAACTTTTGAACTGTCCCCTTCAGCTGGGCCTGTAACAGCCATTTGATCTGAGGTAATTAGCAGCTGATTTATCTCCAAGCCCTGAAAAGCTTCACCTGCTAATTCCTGCAAATCAAGCTGCTGTTAAAAGTAGAAGAGCAAGCCAGGCTATGTTTTCTTGGCAAGTTGGCAACCATAACAGTTGAGGTTATGCTTTAAAAGGTTTGCATTTGCATATGCTAATTTGTTTACACACTACGCTAGTCCTCTGTGAACTACACTGGTTACCAGTTGAAGTCCAGGCCCGATTCAAAGTGCTAACATTGACATTTAAAGCCCTAAACGGTTTGGGGCCAGGTTATCTGAAGGAATGCTTCATCCTATACATGCCTACCCAAACCCTGAGATCCTCTTCGCTGGTCCTTCTCAGAGAGCCCCCTCCAAAAGAGGCTAGGAGGGTGGCTACTAGGGGAAGGGCCTTCTCAGTTGTGGCATCCCATCTCTGGAATCAACTCCCCAAGGAGGTGTGCCTGGCTCCTACTCTTTATTCCTTCAGGCGCCAGGTGAAGACCTTTTTATTTACCCAATATTTTAATGGTTAGATTTTTATTCTCATTTTTATTATCACTACTGTACCTCCAGTCTGATTTATCTGGCTGCTTTTGTTTTGTTGTATTGTAGTATGTTGTATTTGTATTTCTATTTTAATGATATTTTTGGTTTTAAGATTGTTTTTATCCTGTTTCTCTTGTAAACCGCCCAGGGAGCCCAGGGCAGTAAATAAATATATTAAATAAATAAACTCCTTGTAGGTCTCTTGCTCACTTTATGCAAACCTCGCTGAAGTTGATTTATTTCATTACATTTGTATCATGTTCTCACTAGCCTCTTTCTTTTCCCTTTTCTTCCCTGCCATGGAAGCCAAAGCTGTTCAGGGTCCTTGGTCACAACACGAAAAATTTAAAAAACCACTGACCGAAAATGCGCATTTCCCCCAATAGACTAAAGTGTGAAAATGCATATGGGGGTGGGTGGGTTTGCACATTTCCTGAAGTGTGAATTTGCAGAAATGTGTATCAAATATCAATTCATTTGTGCAAAATTCGCTTCAATCAGTGAGCAGACAGACCACGGAACAAAAGCTGCCTGACAATCCACAAAACGGGGACGGATTTAACAAAGTCCATATATCCTTAGCTGCGGCAGCAGGCCATTTTAAAGCACAACGTTTTTTCTCTACTGTGAGAGGCAGCAAGCCAAACCAATCAGCTAGCTAACTTTGCAGGCGGCACAGCCAATGAGGGCACTGGAGCACAATGAGACTTGTTTGTGAAACCGGAAAATGTGTGTCCAAAGAAGTGCTTCTGTGCAGATTGAAGACCACCGGTTTAAAGGATGCGTATACTGTGTTCCAAACAAATATTTGAAGCACCTTCCAGTACAGTGACACAGATAAATGTTGCAATGTTAAGTAAAAATAGAACATATCAATATTCCAGGAAACTCAGGTGTGTGTCCCCGAACACATTTTATGCTGTTCAGAAACTAATAGCAGCGATGTTGTGCTTGGCCTCAGGCGCCAAAATACCTTGAGATGGCCCTGGTCAGCATCAGAAAACCTGTATACCACAGAAACTTCACTAAATCACCCCTCCACTCGTCCAGGTTTTCCTACTGTACTTTACACCAGGGATGTTGAAGAGTCCTTGGTCACGAGTCTTTGGACTAGAGTCCGAGTCCTTGGTTCAAAATGGTGACTCACGAGTCCCGAGTCCCTCCCAAAACTGACTCCACGAATCCCTATTAAAAACAATGGGGTTTTCCCCCAACAAAATAAGGCTACTTCAGATGTGTGGCTTAAATAAATTCTAGGCACCAGTATGCCTTTTTATTTCAAAACTCTGCAACTGATTTTGGCAAGAACAGACCAGGCAGACAAACCCCAAATAACCAGGCAGGCAGAGGAGGCAGGGAACCCCAAACAGGCAGGAAGAGGCGTTTGTATTGGACAATTCAAACTGTGGAACTGGTTAAGAAGAGACCAGGCAGGCAGAGGAGGCTGGGAACCCCAAACAGGCAGGCAGAGGCAGCCAAACCCAAAATGTCTGACCCTAACTCCCCCCCCCAACACATCAATCAAAATAAATCTCAACACATCGTTGGGGCTGCGCTCCTGGTAGCTGTCCATAGTGGCTGAGCAGAGGCACGCCTCACTTCCATGCGCTCTTCACCGGTGATTGCGCTTCTCTCCACTCCTTCTGGCACAGCCCTGGGATGTTGATGAGTCCTTGGTCTCGCGTCGAGTCTCGAGTCCCATTAAAAATATTGGGACTCGAGTCAGAGGGGGGACTCAGTCCGACTCACGAGTCGAGTCCCTGCTTCACACTCCCTTTCCTCTTCCATCTCCTAGAGTGCCTGCTGCAACATCTGTTTCATCTCTGATCAGATCACCATCAGCACTCATTATCTTAATCTGCTGCTCCACCTCCCTCTGTCGCTGAAACCTGAATCCTCCCTTTAGGTCTGGACTACTACTCCTCCCCCTGCCTAAACAGCCAGGACTCTCAGTCATTATCTTTTCTAGTAAGATTATTGCTTTTGCACACTGTGGGGAAAGAGGAGCCACTGCATCCCCAGAACAGCAGGGGAAATGACGGCAAGTGATCACTGAGAGATTAACAGTGTAAATGTATTCATGTCAACTAGAGGTAAGGCCCGTTGAGTTAAATGGGGCTTACTGCCTGGTAAGTATGTATAGGATTGTAGCCTTAAAGAGGCTGCCTCTCCACCAGCACACACACACACACACACACACTTAAGAGAATGTCTTTTCCTTCTGCAACTGTGCAGCCAGTTTCAAGCAAAATGTATTAAGAATTTACTGGAAAAACAATTACACAGTGCATCAGGTGCCCGAGTGAAATGTGAGCATCATCTGCTGTTTTTTCCACCACCACCAAATGAAAAAGGATACTTGGGTCATTTTAAAACTATGGAAAATGGTTACAAGGCATGTTACGTAGCCCTGATTTAAAGAAACAGACGTAACAAATCTGATCCTCAAATATTTCTGCTGTTAACTGAATTTAGAGTTGCTAGCTACTTTTTTTATTATTATTCTCTGCTGTTGTGCCTTTATAAATTAAGCAGGTGTGAATCATTTCCTGGTGTGAAGATAGCTGGGAAAGTTTCTTTCCTTGAATTTCTGCATGAAAGTTTTGCTGCTGTACAAGAGCAATTAAAAAGTTGCCAGCAGGTTGTAGCCTGGAAATTGGTCCTTTACCTTTACTGTTGGATCAAAAGACCTGCCCACTTTCCCACTGATGCATCCCCCTTCCCAACCCCTCTACCATAGCAAGCAGGACTCCAGACACACAGGAGGTAAGGAAGCGAGTGGAAATGGGTGGTAGGGGTGGAAATGGTTTCTTCTGATTTAGCAGCATATTTTTATAGGTGTGCACCCCACTTCCAAGGAATTCCAGTGTTTCTCCAGGGTTCACTTTCCTTAGAAGGAGGTCACTGGAGACTTATGGCAATTCTGTGATAAACAACAAAAAATCTTGTGGCACCTTAGACCATAGCTGGCTGGGGCATGCTGGGAGTTGTAGGCCAAAAACATCTGGGGACCCAAGGTTGGAGAACACTGCCTTAGACTAACACATTTATTCTGACATTAGCCTTTGTGGACTACAGTCCATTTCATCAGATGCAGGGAGTATTACGGAGAGTTTCAGGTATATAAACAGTACATATGGTATATATCTGGGGTCTCCAACATGGTGCCCATGGGCACCAGTGTGCCTGCAGACACCTGTCTTGGTGCCCACCAGGCTCTACCCATCCTGATTTTTATTTCCTAAGATTTTTTAGAAATTAAACTTAAAAGAGCCAGTGTGACGTAGTGGTGAGAGTGTTGGACTGGGACTTGGGAGATCCAGGTTCTAGTCCCCGCTCAGCCATGAAACTCACTGGGTGACTTTGGGCCAGTCACTGACTCTCAGCCTAACCCACCTCACAGGGTTGTTGTGAGGATAAAATGGAGAGGAGGATTATGTAAGCCGCCTTGGGTTCCTTGCAAGAAAAAAGGCGGGGTATAAATATAATAAATAAATAAAATAAAATAAAAAAGCCTGGGAGGCTGCCGTGCTGCAAAGCAAAGTGCTTCCCTACAGCGGCACCTTTATTTGGGTTCAAAAGAGTAGTTTTGTGTTTTGGAGCTCAGACCCCACATCTCCCTTGTATTAGGTTCTTGAACAAGTTAATTTTATTTTAGGTTCACCAGTTTGTCTTCTGGGACATGAGTGTTTTGTGACCAGCCATGCCGACCATGTCAGCCATTTTATGAACAGGCAAACTGCCGTCATGGCAGCCATTTTGTGTGAGCACCCACAATGGTCTCTCAAACTGACTAAAAAGGGTTGGGGACCCCTGTATGTATATAAACCTGAAACTTCCCATAATATTCCGTGCCCCCGATGAAGTGGCCTTTAGTCCACAAATGCTTATGCCAGAATAAATGTCTTTAAGGTGCCACAAGATTTTGTTGCTGCTGCTGCTGCTGCATGGACTAACACAACTACCCTCTGGAATATCGGAACATAGCCTAATACCGAGCCAGACCATTGGTCTAGTTAGCCCAGTATTGTTGACACTGACTGGCAGGGGCTTTCCAGGGTTTCAGGCAGAAATTTTTCCCAGCCCTCCTGGAGATGCCGGGGATCGAACCGGGCACCCTCCGCATGCAAAGCCGCTGCTGTTCCACTGAGCCACAACCCTTCCATAATTTGTGATATAAGGTTTATTTACACTTCTATACAGGCTGGGCAAAAGACGAGGGTCCACAGCATTAACACTCCAACTGTTCTCTGCTCCCCATCAGAAGTCGAGGGGGGACCATAGTGCCTTAGGATTTCCTGCAGAAAGCAACGTTGTCTCTCTCCCTCTTTTTCAGATCCAGTTCCAGCCCTGGCTGACTTCCTACTACACACACCTGCTTTCTTTGTTCTTTCCCCAGATGCAATTAGCACATTCCGGGGCGGGCCAGGCCAGGCCTCCCATTCACAGATCTAGAGGTGGCCAGGCTAAACTAGCCCAACCAGTTCAATCCATTCTAGTAGTCCTTTCTCACAAGCACTGATTCACAGTTTCAATGGTGCAGGTAGGTAATTTTACACTCTGGGCTTAATGGTCTTAGGGCAGGTCCCATGTGTATTATTGCTTCAGTTGTGAAGAGTGAAGCCCACCACTAACATTTCTCCCTGCCCCAACCACCATGCCATGGCTTTACAACTGCTTCTACATTCCTGATATGTTACGGGCGGGGGGGGGGGCAACCTTGGGTCTCCATATGTTACTGGACTACAGCTCCCAGAATCCCTTGCCATTAGCCATGCTGGCTGGGTATGCTGGGAGCTGTAGGCCAGCAACATCTGGGGACCCAAGGCTGGGGAGCCCTGTTTAGAACAATGCCAAATTTCCATGTCAACCCTGATTTAAATATATAAAAGAGAGCCAGTGTGGCATAGTGGTGAGAATGTTGGACTGGGACTCAGGAGAGCTGGGTTCTATTCCTTGCTCGGACATGAAACTCACTGGGTGACTTTGGGCCAGTCACTGACACTCAGCCTAACCTACCTCACAGGGTTGTTGTGAGGATAAAATGGAGACGAGGATTATGTAAGCCGCCTTGGGTTCCTTGCAGGAAAAAAGGTGGGGTATAAATATAATATATGTATATATATATAAAATACTCTGAGCATGTGCAGTTTTGGATCTTAAGCTCACTTAGCACCATCATGACTACAGGAATAAAATCGAGTTTGCTTCTACTGCCCTCATCACCTGCCACTATCTGGGTGGTCATTTGAGGGGGGGGCTGGGCTGCCCCCCCCCGGGAGGGTTGGTCCTAAGGTCCAGCCCTAGCTGCCCCATTGCACGGGGTTGGCAGGGATCCTGGAAAGATCTTTCAAATTAATCCCTCCCTACAAAACCTCATTACAATATTTTAAAAGGTACAGAGGGAAATCTCCAGGTTGCAACCACACCCCTAGGAGTCCATCATTGTGCAATTATTTGAAGCCAGATCTCTGAGCCAGCACACTACTGCACATTCCCATAACTGAAATGAATCTTATTTCTGACTGTGGGGATTAAGAAAAGAAAAGCCTGGCCTATTTTACTTATTGTCATGGTTAGTTACACTTTAAAGCAGGTGGAAGAAGAAAGGAGATCCAGCATACATCTGTGGGGTAGGAGGGGGAACAGACCAAATCCTACATCAGAGCTCGAGGTTGGGTACTTATGCCTAAATAGACCCAGGAGTTATTCTGGTTCTGAATCTCCATACAAGGAACTCTGGCGGTTTGGCCCCATTTTCCTCACTGTCAGGCTTAACACAATGATTTCCAAAAGGCAGCTAATTGACACTTGATGGTAATTATCATAGAAACAGCTTGGAACAGCTCATTCTAAATTGCAGTGGCAGATAAGGCTTGGAAAAAGGAACCATAAACACTTTATTAAAGCAACCTTAGGTTCTAAGTCCACCCCTGGAAGAGCAGCAACTTGTTCCAAGGAACTTTGAAAAGAAACTCCAGCCAAACAGTTCCCTTCAGCAGGTTGGACAGGCATCTGTTTTGTAGAGTGACCAGATGCAAAAGAGATTGGGACTCCTGTGCCTTTAATGATGGTGTAATAAGAGAGGGAATTTCACCAGGTGCTACAAGCAAAAAGGTGCAGCTGCCTGCATCCCCTAATTTAAGCAACCTCATTATTGAGTAGTTCTGCAATTTCTACCCCGCTGTGTGGCTCCAGAGAGCCCTCAGGGAGGCACAAAACCAGAACAACACCAAACATGCATCCCTGTAACATTAACCAAACACAACTCCCAGGATCATGGTAGATAAAAAACAGTCTTTAAAACAGGATTACAGTCATGCCTTGGATTGAGAGCATAATTCGTTCCGGAAACTTGCTTGTAATCCAAAACACTCTTATATGCTTGTAATCTTATAAACACTCTTATATGTCTTGATACATGAGGGCAAGTACGACTTGATAGGGCTAACTGAAACCTGGTGGGATGACTCCCATGACTGGAATACAGCAATTGAAGGGTATAACTTGTTCAAAAGGAACAGAAGCAACAGAAAGGGAGGTGGAGTTGCACTGTATGTTAAAAATACGTATCTCTGCACAGAGATACAGGAAGAGGAGCTTGGCAGCCCCATTGAGAGCATCTGGGTTAAAATAAAGGGGGCAAAGAATAAAGCGAACATGGCGGTTGGAGTCTACTACCGACCACCCAATCAAGGAGAAAACGAGGATGGAACTTTTGAAAAGCAAATTGCCAGTGTTTCAAGGAGGCACGATGTGGTAGTAATGGGAGACTTCAATTTCCCTGATATCTGTTGGGAGACTTATTCAGCCAAACATGGCCCCTCCAAGAAATTCCTGAGCTGTGCTGCTGATAACTTCCTCCTTCAGAAAGTGGAGGAAGGAACTAGAGGATCGGCTATCCTTGACCTGATTCTAACCAACAGAGACGAGTTAGTGGATAAAGTGGCAGTTTCGGGAACTCTGGGGGAAAGTGACCATGTTATACTTGAGTTCTTGATTCTAACAGAAGCAAAAGCTGAGTGTAGCCAAACACGTACCCTGGATTTTAGGAAAGCCAATTTTAACAAACTCAGAACAATGATTAGTAAGATCCCATGGCAAGTGACTCTCACGAGAAAGGGAGCCCAGGAGGGGTGGGAGTTTTTAAAAAAGGAAATTTTAAAGGCACAATTGCAAACAATTCCCACAAGGAAAAAAGGCAGAGGGCAACAGAAGAAGCCAATGTGGCTTCACAATAAACTCAAAGATGACCTGAAAACAAAAAAGGACACGTATAGGAAGTGGAAAGAAGGACAGGCTACAAGTGAAGAGTACAGGCAGGTAGCACAGAACTGCAGGAATAGTGTCAGGAAGGCTAAAGCTGAGAATGAGCTAAGGTTAGCGAGGAATGCTAAAAGCAACAAAAAAGCTTTCTTCAGATACATGCACAGTAAAAGACAGAAGAAAGAACTGGTGGTTCAACTACGCAATGAGGATGGCAAATTGATAACAGAAGACAAAGAAAAGGCAGAAGTGTTCAATTCCTACTTCGGCTCGGTTTTCTCCCAAAAGAGGGTCTATGACCCCCCTGGCAAACCTGAAGTGCAGACTGAAGGGGCAGAATTGCAGCTTGAGATTGATAGGCAAATGGTCAAGGAGCACCTGATTACTCTGAACGAGTTTAAATCTCCAGGGCCTGATGAGCTGCATCCTAGAGTAATAAAGGAACTGGCAGAAGAACTCTCAGGACCACTGTCTATTATCTTTGAGAAATCATGGAGGACAGGTGAAGTGCCAGACGACTGGAGGAGGGCAAATGTTGTTCCCATCTTCAAAAAGGGCAAGAAGGAGGAACCTGGGAACTATAGGCCAGTCAGTCTGACATCAATCCCCGGGAAGATTTTTGAGCAGATTATAAAGAAGTCAGTCTGCAAGCACCTTGAAAACAATGCAGTGATTACTAGAAGCCAGCATGGATTTGTCAAGAACAAATCCTGTCAGACTAATCTGATCTCATTTTTTGATCGGGTAACCTCCCTTGTGGACTGTGGGAATGCTGTGGACATTATATACCTGGACTTCAGCAAAGCTTTCGACAAAGTGCCTCATGATATCCTGATTAGTAAGCTAGCTAAGAGTGGGCTAGATCGAACAACTATCAGGTGGATCCACAATTGGCTAAAGAATCGGACTCAAAGAGTGCTTATCAATGGTTCCTTCTCAAACTGGGGAGAGGTAACGAGCGGGGTACCACAGGGCTCGGTCCTGGGCCCGGTGCTCTTCAACATTTTTATTAATGACTTGGATGAGGAGGTACAGGGAATGCTTATCAAATTTGCAGATGACACAAAGTTGGGTGGAACAGCTAATACTCTGGAAGACAGAAACAAAATTCAAAGTGACCTCGATAGGCTGGAGCGCTGGGCCGAAAACAACAGAATGAAATTTAACAGGGATAAATGCCAAGTGCTGCACCTAGGGAGAGGAAACCAAATGCAGAGTTACAGAATGGGGGACACTTGGCTCAACAATACTACAAGTGAGAAGGATCTTGGAATTGTGGTAGATCACAAACTGAATATGAGCCAGCAATGCGACGTGGCTGCAAAGAAGGCAAATGCAATTTTGGGCTGTATTAATAGAAGTATAGCTTCCAAATCGCGGGAAGTGATAATTCCCCTTTACTCGGCACTGGTTAGGCCTCATCTTGAGTACTGCGTCCAGTTCTGGGCACCTCACTTTAAGAAGGACATAGACAAACTGGAGAGGGTTCAGAGGAGGGCAACAAGGATGATAAAGGGACTGGAAACAAGGCCCTATGAGGAGAGACTGAAAGAACTGGGCATGTTTAGCCTTCAGAAGAGGAGACTGAGGGGAGATATGATCGCACTCTTCCAGTATTTGAAGGGATGTCACACAGAGGAGGGCAAAGATCTCTTCTCGTTCATCCCAGTTTGCAGGACACGGAATAATGGGCTCAAGTTACAGGAACCTAGATTCCACCTAAACATCAGGAAAAATTTCCTGACTGTCAGAGCAATAAGACAATGGAATCAACTACCTAGGGAGGTGGTGGGCTCTCCCAGTCTGGAGGCATTCAAGGTGCGGCTGGACAGACATCTGTCAGAGATGCTTTGACCTGGATTCCTGCATTGAGCAGGGGGTTGGACTCGATGGCCTTGTAGGCCCCTTCCAACTCTACTTTTCTATGATTCTATGATATCAAAACAAAATCCCCCCCAAAAAAATTTGTACAGAGTTTTTTAATTTAAGCCGTACTACAGTACTTGTATTGCAAGACGACGCTTGTAGATCAAGTAAAAGAAAATTAAATAAATATTAAAAATTTGCTTGTCTTGCAAAACGCTCTCAAACCAAGTTACTTGTAATCCAAGGTATTACTGTACAGTAGATTGTTCTTTCTTTCACATTCCCCAGTGCAGCCAGTATATTTTCTACTGCCCCAGAGAGCTTGAAAGGAATTCAGTGCAAGCCTACAGAAGTCAAGTTGCTTTCCACACTTGGAAACCCACAAGTAATTGCACCACAGCAGGGCTCCCAATTCGGTTATGCACTTTGTTTAATGGAACTGTGGGTGCTTCCAGATGAGGTTTTCTGTGGAGAAAGCCTGACACGAGTGTACATGTACACGCACACACCAGTCTCCGTCCTCCAGGGGAGGGGGGCGAGAAGGGGAGATTGGGTTACAGGGAAGCAGCCAGGCAGACTGGCATTCCAGCAATGGAGGATCTCGCTTGTAATCCACAAAACCCAGGAAAGGACCATCAAGACCATCAACCTAACAGGGCAGTCTCAAAGAGCTGTAAAGTATCCAATACGTCACCTTCCCGCCGGGCAGGAATAAGCCCACCTGACATGAAGGGGCAGGCAATAGCCCCACCTGACCTAAGGGGCGGGAGAGCGGGAAACACAGAAGTAGAAAACCCCTCTCCCCTCCTTTTGTTGGTTGTACTTTTGTTGATTTATGGTTTTAAATCAACAAAAGGTTGATTTAAAACCCAGGGTACTTTTGAGTACGAACCACCCTCCAGCAGCGGCTGGAGTAAGCTGTTTCCTTCCCCGGATCGGACAGACCCGGAGTTAGGCTGAAACTGACTAGCGCGACGTCTCTGATCTAAGGTAACTGACTCATCCAAATGCGCTAGCCTGGGAGCCTGCCATTGATAAACTTAAAGGTCACGTCAGGTCTTATTGACGTTGTAGTATTTCCTAGAAAGCTGTTAGTTCCGCTCCATATCCTGTGTAAATAAATAAAAGCCTTATTTGGCAGTTCAAAGGCTGAGTTTCCTTTTGTTTGTAAGAAACCTCTTAGGTGGTTTCTTTCGCTTGTACGGGCTGTAACGCTGCACTGGTTAACCCGTTAAGCGCCGAACTCACGCAAAGGATCCAGGTGCTGATCCTTCATATTTTCATTGTGCAGTAGCCCAGTCTCATTCACAGAATTTTATGGATGAGAGCAGTGCTGTAGTAGAACCAGGGATACAGTGCTGGCAATTTTTGATTAGCAGGGGTTCTGATGTCACCTGCCACTCACCTCAGAATTATTTATTTATTACATATCTGTACCACCCAAAAGCCAAAACTCTGGGCAGTTCACAACAATTAAAACCATAAATCAACATAAAATACACTATACAAGTTTAAAACTACAGTATAAAATAGAAGTAAAAGCCAAAGTAAAACCTAGCAGCAATGCAACGGTTTAAAATACAGTCAAGGATTTAAAACAAAAGACTAAAATTCCTGGGGAACTATGAAGATCTTCACCTGGCACTGGAAAGAGCACAATGGAGGCATCAGGGGAGCCTCTCTGGGAAGCTCATTCCACAACTGGGGTGCCACGAGAGGAAAGGCCCTCTTCTTCTTAGTGGCCACCTACTTCACTTCCTTTGGCAAGGGCTCCTGGAGAAGGACTGCTGAGGATGATGTTAGGGTCCAGGCAGGTATATATGGGAGGAGACAGAGGATCCTTCAGGTAATATGGGGCACCTTTCAGCCATGAGGCCCTCAAAGTAGCTTACAGTAATACCTTGGATTGCAAGCATAATTCATTCTGGAACCGTGTTTGTAATCCAAAACACTCTTATATCAAAGCAAGTCTCTGGTGGGCGTGAGTGGGGCCGATCTCGGCCCTCTATGCCCGCTCGAGGCGAGCGGTTACATCCCTACGACTTGTATTGCAAGACGTCGCTTGTTTATCAAGTCAAAATTTACAAAAAAAATTATTGCTTGTCTTGCATAACGCTCTCAGACCAAGTTACTTGCAATCCAAGGTATTACTGTACAATGAAAATTAAATCGTAAGACAACATAATAAAGACTTCAGAAAACAAAATACAAATACACAGCAGCCATCAATCTCTTATTAAAAGCAATCTTAATTCTTGGGAAGCTGATGAGATTAAAGACATTTTTATTAGTTCTCTGTTCCCTCTGCATTGAGTTGCAGTAGCTGTGGGGAAATGAATTTCCCCCAAAACAGTATACTGTTGTAAGGCAAAGTATTTTGGGGTGGCTTGAACTGGCAATGAAGACCCATTAGCTTTCCAAGGGACCTGCTCCTGGTGGAGATGAAAACTGCTAGAACAGGTTTGTTGATACAGATCAATGCAGCCGCCTGCCTTTTTGGACTCTCCTTGGTGGGGTGGCTGTGAAGGCTGTCCTGATGAGTGCCCGCAGTTCCAAATTTAATGCTACACCACTGAATGGGGGAGGGGGCGGTCCAGACGATGACCTCTTCCATTGTAGCCCCCTCATATATATTTTTCTTACTGCAGATGATCCGTTAAGGAGGGAGAGATGGAATAGCTGTACAATGCCTCTTAATTGGTAGCAGGAACTGTCCATCTAGAAGCCCCCTAAAAGTTGGGTAGCCTAGGTGAGAATCACTGCAGCGGTGGGGGCCAAACCCTGGTTGTCTACATGGAGCTTTTCCTCTGCCAGTTTTTAAAAGCGTGTTATCTAGCGCCTGGCTCATAGCTGGGTCCTTCATAAATAACATGATTAGGATCATTTTGTTGAGCCTTGGTTCCCGTTCATCTCATATGCTAACAGGAATCCTGCCGTGCAGCTTTTTGCTTAGTCCTGCACCACATTCTGGAAGGCTGAGATCTCTTTATACTATTCAAGAACACCATAGGACAGCTATACTTTTATGTATGGCTCTCTTTTTATACTTATTTTCTAGCAAAGTTAGCCGCATTGTTATTGCTGTTGTTCAGTCTGTCTGAAGGTTGGTGTTCCCCCGCCCTTTGAATTTGTAACTCTGAAATGCTTAATAAAAATATAGTTGTGTCTGCGTAGATAGATGGATAGATAATCATAAAGAAAAACGAACATGGAAACCCTTGCTTAGAGGACAGAATTGCATATTATCAAGGGCTGCAGCTGAAACTAGCAGCCCTAGTGTCCCACCACACACACACACAGCCTGTTCTTCCACCTGTTGCAAGATGGTGCTGGATTTCTGCGTGGAAATGCTCCAGCCATCAATTTGTAAAGGGTGTGAGAGCTCCAATGTATTGCTCTCCCACCTGCCATGGCATCCGATTCGTGGTGCAGCCCTAGGGTGACCCTGTGTCCTCTTTTACATGCTGCCTGGGGAATGCTGGGAGCTGTAGGACGTTTTTTCTGTCTAAACATGCATGGGATTGTGCCCTGAGGCACTTTGAGCATGTCAAGGTTCCGCTACTACAGGGACCCCTTAACCTTCCTTTGGGAGATCTCTGCCTCTCCTCAAAGCCCCTCCCGTTCCAGGAGATCAAGGCCTTTTACAGCTTCCAATAGCATGGGTGTAGGCTGTAGACGTGGTGAATAAGTCACTCCAAACTCCAGGGTAAACAACAGCACTTTACTAATAATATTAGGGTATTTACTTAATAGAGTGGTTATAATCCAAAAGCAAGTATGATAAAACAAACAAACAAACAAACAATCCAATGTTCTCTAGTTTAACTTCAGACTACCTATTTCCTATGCAGCCAGGTTCTCTTTCTCTCTGCTGTTTCTCTGCTGCTGCTTCTGGCTCTCTCTCAGCACACTAACTGCTAGCTGACCACACCCCACATATATAGCCTTCCCAGGAATGGAAGGTTATAATCATGTGACCTTGAATAGGAGATCTAGTTCTTAACTTCTATTGGGTAACTTAAAACTCTCAAACTCCCCCTCCCATCCAAGTATTTGGGCCTTCAGGCTTCACTACTCAAGGGAAGTGTTTGGGCCTTCAGGCTTCAACAAACTCAAGCCTGAGTAGGCCTCAATCCCTCACAGAGAATTCTTTCTCTCCTGTTTCTGTGCATACATAGTGCTAACAATGTCTGATACTTAGAACATCAAGAAGGGGCAGGAGAGAAGTTGCTCAGCTTGGGCACATAACTGGATACCTCACCTAAAGCATAAGGGAAAAAAGAAAAGCTGAATCTACCATGCTTCTCCTAAACCTTCCTTTAAAACAATGGAAGCCCCCTCTGGATCAGTTACTAAGTCCAGATTCACTTGAGAGATCTATTGGCTTTTGGAGATTCTCCTTGACTGTGGACAATGACAACTGAGCTTATTAGAGAAAACACAATAGCAACTGTTCAAATTTGTTTATGAGAATTTTAAAAATGATTTTTTTTTAGTCACAGCTGAGATTATAAACCCCAGGTTTTTTAAAATTAAAAAAAAAAAATAGTTGGGACTTAGCTGAGGTATGCACAGCAGTACAACAATTCAAGTTAAAAACAACAACACAAGATTCTCCATTTTACTCTTGCTAACAAGAGATAAATTGTTAACTTTGTCACAGCTGTCCAAAAATAACAACCATCCAGGCCTTTATACTTTATTAAAATAACCCACAGTGCCTAAATTAAAAAGGGAACTATTATACTAAGGCTGCAATCCTTTGTACACTTTCCTAGGAGTAAGCCCTGGGGCTTACGTCTAAGTAGTCATACATAGGATTGCATTGCCAGTTAAACTGTATATTTAAGCCTCTGCTCTTGTGATATATACTGGGTGTGCCTATGTTTGCTCACAGAAAAAAAAGTAATATTTATGAGAGCTCCTGATTACGCAATGAAAGGAGCGTCTGCACAATTGAGTCTGACCTTCCTGACTCCACCAAATTACCTCTAATCTGGATCCTGCCTCTGATGCCTGGACTCCCTCTATGTCTGAATATTCCCCAGCATTTTTTTTTTTTTAAAGCAGGCAAACCACTGGCAATGGCTGGGTAAGATCCATGTTGCGTTATCAGCGTGAGTAGAACAAGCAGCACCCATGTTGTGGTTTTCATGCAAGTAACCGTAAACCAGAGGTAAGAGCAACATGTGCACCTGCCTCCCTCAACCTGGTGCCCTCCAAAAGTGTCGGGTTACAACTCCCATCAACCCCAGCCAGCATGGCCAGGCGTCACTGTGATTTACACAGTTTCACCTAGCACCACTTCACATGCATTACCTTGGCCAAAGCAGATTGTTCAGAAGAGCCCCAAGAGATCAACGTTGTGGCCAAGGCTGACAAAGCAACATAGAAGAACTTGGTGGGCATGAAGCATATCTGCCATGCAGAGAATCCCACAAACCTCTGCACTGTTCTGCAAGAGATTATGACAGAATATGCAAGTACCCTGCAGCTGGTCAGAAATGTGCAATGTAATTTTATCAGGTAACCTTCAGATTACCTGAAGGATCATCTTCACCCATGTGTACCTGCTCAGACCCTAAGATCCTGCTCAAAGGCCTTCCTCCAGGTGCCCCTGCCAAATGAAGTGAGGTGGGAGAGGGCCTTTTCAGTGGTGGCACCCCGGTTGCGGAATGCCCTCCCCAGAGAGGCTTGCCTGGCACCTTACATTGCAGTCTTTTTGGCGCCATTCTCTCAGGCATTGTAGTCCTTCAGTTTTTGTTGTTTTAAATACATTACTGCAGTTTAAGAACTTCACACTGCTGCTGGCTTTTACTTTGAGTTTATATTGTAGTTTTAAACTTTTAAAAGTTTTACATTATGTTTGATAACCTACCTCACAGGGTTGTTGTGAGGATAAAATGGAGAGGAGGGGGAGGATTATGTAAGCCGCCTTGGGTTCCTTGGAGGAAAAAAGGCGGGGCATAAATATAATAAATAAATAAATAAATAAATAAAATCATGTTGACTGTTATGATTTTAACTTTTGTGAACTGCCCAGAGAGCTTCGGCTATTGGGCGGTATTTTACTGCAATCAATCAATCAATCAATCAATAAAATATTTGAACCCTGATGACTGAGCAAGCTCCTAGCACATCCCACTTGCAAAGCAGACATGTCCACGACTCCACGCTTCTTTGCCTGTGTTCTGTTTGGCATATCTTACATTCTGGAACATTTTCAATTGAGAGTACTGTGATAAGATTAGGAACACTTCCCTATGCAGATGATATGTGTGGGATATTGCAACAGCCAACAAGGCTGAACATGATGCTCTGATCAAAACACAGGTCTTTCCAGAAAAGCCTGTCTTGCCTTGAACGGAAAGAAGCAGAAACATCTGCAAAGTACAAGTTGAACAAACTCCACCTGCCTGTAAACAAACCAAGAGGGCCTGACCTGAAAGATGCTTGCCATCAAAGGAACTCCAAGGGAGTGACAAATGGTTTGAAGCCATTTAATATATCTAAGTAAAGACAACCTTGGACAGAGCCTCTTAATTGTTGCGTTAAGTGCATTTCAGTGCACTCAATAAGAATTGATTTGTTCATTGTGCTTACCAAGTAGTGTCCAGTTTTATTGAAAGTCCCTCCTCGCCCAGAGTAAGTAAGGTATTTCTAACTGTTTTTGCCAGCTGCCAGGGACATCCCCCCCCCCCATGTTATAGGTTTATTTTATTTTATTTTATTTTAGTTATATCTTGGAATTGTGGGTGAGGAAAGTCTGGGAGCAGCTCATGGGTGTATGAATGGGCCAGGGGGAAAGGCCTGTCTCTCCCCCCCCCATAGCTGGTCTCTCGCAATTACCGTAATTTTCCGTGTATAAGACGCCCCCATGTATAAGACGCCCCCCCACTGGGCAGTTTTGCAACCGGGCGGTTCTCTCCTCTGCTTACTTCCGTGTATAAGACGACCCTCAATTTTTAGACTAGCGATTTTAGGAAAAAGTATAGTCTTATACATGGAAAAATACTGTAATACACCAGGGCTAAAATTAATATATCAGAGATATAGAGCAATCTCCCCATAGTTAGCCAGCGCAATGGATTTTGGTGCTGTAAATTAGGAACCCCTTTTCAGATATTGGGATGCAAAACAGCCCCACATAAGGAGCATATTGATTCTCTTCTGTGTACTGATGGAAAGAGACAAAGGCCCTGTAAACACTGCCAGATCAATAGTTCCGGAGAAATAATTGAGTACAGTAAGGAGATCCCATTGTAGAAAGACAAACCCATCGTGGCTTATTTATTACCAAGATCTGGCAGCAGCTGCGGCATGAATGGACTGTTTCACTATTATGCATCTGCCAGGGAGGAAGCTCGCTGCAGCACAGCGAGGTGAGTGTGATCCAGCCCTGGTGCTGCCTGCTGCCTTGCTGGAGACTAACCCCACCTGTGGGACTTCTGGCTTGCCTCCTTGCAGGCTCAGATCCAGCCAAGGGCCACCCTGCTCCCAACTGCAACCACTCTAGGAGCTGGGGCATAAAAACCAGGCCCCAGCGAGCCACTTTGGGGGAGCCACTTCTGGGGCACATGAGGGTGAGGGCCTATCCCCCTGCTTGATAGGAGGGAGGGGGACTGCTTGTTTCTGTTGGGGCCTGCAGGACTGCCTGCACTCCTACCACGGGAGGGTAATGCCACCCTGTAACACAAAAGATGTGTTTGTCAAAGAAGGTGGGAGGCGTTGGGAGCAGCCATCGCGGTTATACAGGGCAGAGGGAGATACGGAGCGGGGAGACAGTTACGCCATAATGAGAGACAGTACAACGATAGGGTGCTGAGCATCCCCACATTGTCCCCCTACTCAAATAGGGCCCTGGCAACAGACCCCCTGGGTTGAAACTGCTCCGCATGAATGCCAGGTCGGTGAGGGGTAAAGCAACTGCTGTCCAGGACTTGATCCTGGATGAGCATGCCGACCTGGCCTGCATTACAGAGACCTGGTTGGATGAAGTGGCGGGGGTGGGGGGTGATCTCTCTCAGCTCTGCCCTCCAGGGTTCTCTGTCCAGCAGCAGGCAAGATCTGGGGGGCAGGGAGGTTGAGTGGCAGCGGTCTATCGGGATTCTCTCCCCCTGACTAGGTGCCCTATCCCACAGTCTGCTGGGTTCGAGTGTGTGTATTTGAAAGTGGGGGCCTGGGACAGAGTAGGGATTCTGTTGGTGTACCGTCCACCCCGCTGCTCAACAGTCTCCCTGAGCTAGCCGGGATAGTCTCGGCGTTGGTGCTGGAGACTCCTCGGTTTGTTGGGCTGGGGGATTTCAACATCCATGCTGAGACTGCCCTGTCAGGAGTGGCTCAGGACTTCATGTCCGCCATGGCAACCGTGGGTCTGTCCCAAATGGTATCTGGCCCCACCCATGTTGCTGGGCACACTCTGGACCTCGTGTTCTGTGCAGGATGGGATGATAGTGCTCTGAGAGTGGAGGAACTCTCTGTAGTTCCATTGTCATGGACAGATCACTCCCTGGTGGGGCTTAGACTTGCTGGCGCTCGGAACCTCTGCAGGGGGTGGAGGACCGATTAAGCAGGATTCCTGCGTTGCACAGGGGGTTGGACTCGATGGCCTTATAGGCCCCTTCCAACTCTACTTTTCCATGATTCTATGATCTATGGTCCGCCCCAGGAGGCTGATGGATCTGAATAGTTTCCTGATGGCTCTTGGGGATTTTCCTGTTGCCTCGGCAGGCAGTTCTGTTGAAGCCGTGGCCGGTCTCTGGAATAGGGAAATGACCAGGGTGGTGGACACAATTGCTCCTGAGCATACTCTCTCATGAAGTGGAGCCATACCAGCACCCTGGTTTTCTAGGGAGCTGGCGGCGATGAAACAAGTGAGATGGCAATTAGAGCATCGTTGGCGGAAAACCTGCAGTGAATCCAGTCGAACACAGGCTAGAGCCTATTTGAAGACCTATTTTGTGGCAATATACAAGCAGCAAAAAACACATTTTTTTCTACCACTGTTGTGTCTGCAAAGAGCCGTCCCGCGAAGCTGTTTCGGGTGGTCAAGAGTCTTCTACATACTAGAGCAGTGTTCTCCAACCATGGGTCCCCAGATGTTTTTGGCCTACAGCTCCCAGCATGCTCCAGCCAGCTATGCTATGCTGGCTGGGGCATGCTGGGAGTTGTAGGCCAAAAACATCTGGGGATCCAAGGTTGGAGAACACTGCACTAGAGCACAGGAAGAGAACTCGGATCTCTCGACAGCCCGCTGTGAACAATTTGCTCAGCACTTTGCAGACAAAGTCACTCGGATCCACTCTGACTTGAACACTATAGTTGATACAGACCCAGTGGATGTAACTTTGGCTCCTGCTTCTCCAGTGTTATTGGATACTTCTCAATTTGTACAGCCTGAGGATGTGGACAGGATCCTTGGAGAGATGAGAGCCACCACGTGTGTTCTAGACCCTTGCCCTCCCTGGCTCATAAAAGCAGCCAGAGGGGGACTGGCTGAGTGGGTAAGTGGAGTGCTTAATGCCTCCCTTGTTCAAGGCAGGGTTCCAGCCTGCCTGAAGGAGGCAGTGGTGAGACCCCTGTTGAAAAAGCACTCCCTGAACCCCACGATATTAGATAATTACTAGCAATCTCCAATATTCCATTTTTGGGCAATATATTGGAGCGCGTGGTGGCCTCCCAACTCCAGGGATTCCTGGATGAGACGGATTATCTAGATCCATTTCAATCTGGCTTCAGACCTGGTTATGGAACAGAAACAGCTTTGGTCGCCTTGGTAGATGACCTATGCCAGGAACTAGACAGGGGGAGTGTGTCCCTGTTGGTTCTGCTGGACCTCTCAGCGGCTTTCGATACCATCGACCATGGTACCCTTCTGGGTCGCCTTGCTGGGATGGGACTTGGAGGCACTGTTTTACAGTGGCTCCATTCTTTCCTGGAGGGGCGGACCCAGAAGGTGGTGCTGGGGGACTTCTGTTTGACTCCTGGGCCGTTGGCCTGTGGAGTTCCTCAGGGTTCTGTTTTGTCCCCCTGCTATTTAACATATACATGAAGCCGTTGGGAGAGGTTGTCTGGAGTTTTGGGGTTCGGTGTCACCAGTATGCTGATGACACCCAACTCTTTTTCTTGGAGTTCCTTGGAATTTCCATCTAATTCCAAGGAATCTGTTGCTGTGATAAACCGGTGTCTCTCAGCAGTAATGGACTGGATGAGGGCAAACAAATTGAAGCTTAATCCAGAGAAGACAGAGATGCTCCTGGTCAGTCGGAAGGCAGATCAAGGAATAGGGAGTCAGCTTGTGTTGGATGGGGTTACACTCCCCTGAAGACAGTTTCGCAGTTTGGGTGTACTTCTGGATTCAGGCCTGAGCCTGGATGCCCAGGTTTCAGCGGTGGGGAGTGCATTTGCACAGTTAAAGTTAGTGCGCCAGCTGCACCTGTTCCTGGAGATGTCTGATTTGGCCACAGTGACACATGCCTTAGTTACATCCTGTTTAGATTACTCTAACACGCTCTACGCGGGGCTGCCTCTGAAGAGTGTTCGGAAACTTCAACTGGTTCAAAGACCTGCTGCCAGACTGCTGACTGGGTCTGGCTACAGCGAGCACACAACTCCTCTGTTACAACAGCTTCACTGGCTCCCTGTCTGTTTCCGGGCACAATTCAAAGTGCTGGTTATGACCTATAAAGCCCTTTACAGCTCGGGTCCAGGTTATCCGAAAGACCATATTCGCTCCTATGAGCCTGCCTGTACTCTGAGATCTTCTGGGGAGGCCCTTCTCTTGGTTCTGCCACCATCTCAGGCATGCCTGGTAGGAACGCGGCAGAGGGCCTTCTCAGTGGTTGCTCCAACACTCTGGAATTCCCTTCCCAGGGAGGCTAGAATGAAACCCTCCTTGGTATGCTTCTAGAGACAGGCAAAAACTTTCTTGTTTCGGCAGGCCTTCGGGGAATAATTTGGATCTATGAGAAAGTGATGGATTTGCACTGTTCCTATAGTTATTGCTGTTTTAGCTTTGATATTTTATATAATTTTAATACTATTGCTGATTTAATTATATTTTTAACTTTCCTAATTTTTTATGTTTTAACTGTACAAATTTTAATGTTGTAAGGCCGCCTTGAGTCCCGATCCTGGAGAAAAGGCAGGTCATTAATTAATTAATTAATTAATAGTGGTGGTAGCAGCAGCAGCAGCAACAACAACGGTAAGAGTGAGCAAAGTGTGTGCCAGGGACACTTTTCACCTGGACACAATTCCTACCTGGAAGCCACTTCCAAGTACAAATTTGCTTGGATCCCAAATATAGAGTATAACATATGCTGATCCTACATGCATGAAGATGGTGACTTATAATGACTTCCTAGTGAGTGTGCTTCTAGCAATTTGCATGTGTATAGGATTGTCACATGTGATAGACTACATTCGTATGTGTGTGTGAAATATTTTTGCCCCCAAGGGTTGCATGCAGTAGTGAGTGGGGCTGGAGCCAGCAGTGGGTGGGGTTTGGCTGTCCCCTCTCCTCCCTCCCTCCCTCCCTCCCTCCCTCTCTCTCTCTCACACACACACACACACACACACACTTACTTACTTTACGGTCTCTCCCTCCCTTCTTGGCTCCTGATGCAGCCAAGATTGCTGTCTCCACACTGCTAAAAGCAGCACAGAGACAGGAGTCTAAGCAACATTGGGATCATTGGAGGGTGATCCAGCCTTGCTCCTCCCTGCCTCTAGCAATCCTGATGCCAAGTGGTTGCATCAGGATTGCGGAGGGCTGGCAGAGTTAACACTCCGCCCACCCTCCAGCAGGTGGCATGCCACACCACTGCCGCTTCTCAGTGAAGATCCTTCTAGAGCAGGGCTCTCCAACCTTGGGTCCCCAGATGTTGCTGGTCTACAGTTCCCAGCATACCCAGCCAGCTAATGGCAAGGGATTCTGGGAGCTGTAGTCCAGCAACATCTGGGGGCCCAAGGTTGGAGAGCCCTGTTCTAGAGACTCCGCCCAGACTGGTCATTGGCTCCTCCTGACTCACTGAGAAGCTGCCGTAATGTGGCTGGCCACATGGGGCAGTGGTCAGCAGTTCCTGACCGAAGCTCAGAAGAGTGAGTGTAAGTAAGATCAGCCTTGTTGGATCAGGTCGAAGGTCCATTTTATTTCCAACAGTAACTAACTAGATACCCTGGGCAGCTTACTGGTGGTAGAGGAAAGCATACTGTGCCCCTCGCTCCCAACCATCTGGTATTCAGAGGTCTGAATGTGATTGGGGTGAGATTATGCCGAAGATGCCTAGGCTTCCTTCTTCTCCACCCATTTCACACTTCTGCCCCATCCCAATGGCAGTCCAAGAGCCCCATGGATGCCTTGTTACAAATGTGATCCTCTTTCACTATATGGTGGGGGTGGATGTGTTGAAGACTTGAAAACATTAACATACAGAAAACTCTATCCAAGATCATTGGAGGCCAGTCATATTTGGCCATCATGGAGCTTGGAGAATCACATGGTACAATTCTTGACAGATTGCAGTACTCCAGATGGCAGGTAAGGTGCTGTAGGGTTTGAGTGCTCAATCATATGGTAAATACACCTTGAACACAGAAAACTAAACCAGCATGTTAATTGAGGAGGTTAGCCTTAATTCATACTCCCTGTTGTCTCTAAGTTCAGGATACATATAGAAGAAGATTTAAAGATGCAATCCACTGGTTTGGGATGGTATAGTCCAGAAAGAACTGCATCATGAGATCCTGCTGCTTATGTAGTCTGACCCTGAGCTGTGTGCTGACAACGTTGGATATACATTTAGCAACTAAACATAAACACAATTGTATTAAATATTAATAAAGTGAAATATCATTTTATAGCAATGAAACATAGGGGCTTATTTATTTATTTATTTATTTATTTAATACATTTTTAAAAAAATACCGCCCAATAGCCGAAGCTCTCTGGGCGGTTTACAACAGTTAAAATCATAAAATACAATATAAAATATAAAATTTAAAGCCACAGATTAAAAACAAACAGCAGAGCTAGCAGCAGCAGTTACAATAACGGAATTAAAAACAATTTCAGAATTAAACTGATTAAGATGATTAAAATGCCTGGGAGAACAGAAAGGTCTTCACCTGGCGCCGGAAAGAATACAAAGTAGGCGCCAGGCAAACCTCTTAGATTTCATAGATTTCATAGATCATAGAGTTGGAAGGAGCCTACAAGGCTATCAAGTCTAACCCCCTGCTCAATGCAGGAAAGTAGGGGAGGGGTCTCCCATCCAAGTAATAACCAGGCCTGACCCTACTTAGCTTTCCACACTCAGACAAGCTGAGCCAGCGTGAGCCACTGGCCTGGGGAGCTCATTCCATAACCGGGGTGCCACAGCAGAAAAGGCCCTCCTCCTGGTAGCCACCTGCCTCACTTCCTTTGGCAGGGGCTCTCGGAGAAGGACTGCTGATGCAGATCTTAGTGTCCAGGCAGGTACATATGGGAGGAGACGATCCTTCAGATACCCTGGCCCCAAGCCATTTAGGGCTTTATATGTTAGCACCAGCACTTTGAACCAGCACTTAATGCTTGTCAGTTATCCCAGTGCCTTTGCACTCCTTGGCCAGAAAACACTGGAGGTGTTGGCCCTCGGCTGGGTGCCCAGCCATGTCTACCCTTGACGCCGGCCCTGTCCAGGCCAAAAGGAACTGTGTGTAGCCAGTAATCCTATAGATACAAGCCAGAATCTTCCCCCAGAATGTTTGCAGTTTTGGATGAGACCACTGTGTATGGAAGTACAATCAAAAACTGACTGCCTGACACAAACTTGCATGACTTTTTGTGTAGTCCTAGTCTATATAGTGAAGGCTGAATATTCACGGAGGGGCATGGGATATCTCCGAGGGAAGCCAAACCTTGACAGGATGGCCCTGACAACAGCAGAACTTGTGATAAACCTTTTCCTAAACTGTGCCACTTCATATTGCAGAAGGGGTGGGGAAGGGCTACTACACCTACAATACTGTCAAGGTCATTATCAAATTGGGCCTAAAATTAGTCTTGCACTCTGTGTATATATTCTCCACTTAAATACTGTGCGGTATACACAGACAGATAAGCCAGGTTGGGTTATATCTCTTACGTTGAATATACGTGACACATTCTGACCTTCTTGTCACATTAAATAAACAGGGAAGACTATACACGACTGTTCCGGTAATGGTGCGGAAGGCTATCACGAGCCTTCCGTCATTTTAGTTCAAATTAACAGTCCTCTCCTAAAGGTCTGTTTTAATGGTCAGCAGCAGCAGCAGCAGCAGCACAAACAGTAGTTTATGCTGCCTCCAAGTGGCACGGTAAACCTGGTAAGCGTAACAGCCGTACAGCTTCTTCTGCTTCCTGTCATTCTTCATGAGAACATCAGGAGAGCCCTGCTGGGTCAGACCAAGGGCCCATCTAGTCCAGCATTCTGTTCACACAGTGGCCAGCCAGCTTCCCACGGGAATCCCACAAGCAGGACATGAGTGAGACAGCACCCTCTCGCTTGTGTTACCCATGCAACTGGGGCACATAGGCATACGGCCTCTCATACTGGAGATAGCATAAATCCATCAACCCTTTCCTGCACTTTTCCAACTCTACAATATCCTTTTTTAGCTGCAGTGGCCAGAACAGTACACAATATTCCAAGTGTGGTTGCTCCATAGATTTGTATAAGGACAGTATGATATGGACAGTTTTTATTTTCCGTTCCTTTCCTAATTATGCATAACATGGAATTTACCTTTTCACAGCAGCTGCACACTGGATCACCATTTTCATTGAGCTGTCCACCACAACCCCAAGATCTCTTTCTTGGTCGGTCACCGTTAGCTCAGATGCCATCAGCTTATACATGAAGTTGGGATTTTTTGCCCCAGCTCTTGTCACTTTAAACTTGCTTACATTGAACCGCATTTGCAGGGATGTTGAAGAGTCCTTGGTTTCGAGTCACGAGTCGAGTCACGAGTCCTTGGACCCGAGTCGCGAGTCCGAGTCCTTGGTCCAAAATGGTGACTCCCGAGTCCCGAGTCACTCCCAAAGCTGACTCCACGAGTCCCTATTAAAATCAATGGCGGTTTTTCCCAACAAAATAAGGCTACTTCAGATGTGTGGCTTAAATAAATTCTAGGCACAAGTTTTTATTTCAAAACTCTGCAACTGATTTTGGCAAGAACAGACCAGGCAGATAAACCCAAAATAACCAGGCAGGCAGAGGAGGCAGGGAACCCCAAAACAGGCAGGCAGAGGCCTTTGTCTTGGACAATTCAAACTGTGGAACTGGTTAAGAAGAGACCAGGCAGGCAGAGGAGGCTGGGAACCCCAAACAGGCAGGCAGAGGCAGCCAAACCCAAAATGTCTGAAAGGCTGCATTTAGGAAAATGATTTTAAAAAATAAACTTGCTGTACTTCCTAAAACTTATCCACGTTGCATTTGAGGAACATGATTTTTTCTAAATGTTTGCCCCCCATTCTGGAACGGTGAGGTCTCATCACAATTTCACCCTCACCCTTTGCCGGTGATTGCACTCCTCTCCACTCCTTCTGGCACAGCCCAGGGATGTTGAAGAGTCCTTGGTCTCGAGTCCCGAGTCGAGTCTCGAGTCCCATTAAAAATATTGGGACTCGAGTCCGAGTCAAGTCAGAGGGGGGACTCAGTCCGACTCACGAGTCGAGTCCCCGAGTCCGAGTCCCCATCCCTGCGCATTTGCCATTTTAATGCACATTTGCCCAGTTTTGGAGAGATGCTTTTGGAGCTCTTTGCCATTCCTTTTTGTTTTAACCACCCTAAATAATCTGGTGTCATCAGCAAACGTGGCCTGTCTCACTGTGCATTTATTTCTGTTCCGAAAGGTGCACATGGTTATAGCTCTATCAAGGATTTTATTCCAGACCCCCTCTCTGCATTTTCAGCTTTTGTTATGTTCTAGCTCAGCCTTCCCCAGCCTGGTACCCTCCAGATGTGTTGGAGTACACAATCCCATAATCCCCATAAGCCAGCATGGCCAATTAGGGATGTGGGAGTCATAGTCCAACACATCTGGAGGGTACCAGGCTTGGGAAGGCTGTTCTTCACTGATTGCCTACACACAGCCCCCTAATCATATAATTTGTGGCTACTACAAGCCTATCACCTGCATGACTTAAGGATGTGCAATGGATTCGGATGATTCAGTGAAGCCTGAGCAGAATCGGGCCCATTAGGGCCATTTCTGGTGCTTCCTGAGGCAAAGCGGACTTTCCTCCAAAACCATCAGAACTGAAAACCAGGCCAGAATGAGGCTTCCTTACCAATTCGTGCCTGGAGGTACAGACATTCTGTTCTCTCCAAACAGGGTCTTTTGGTTTCTAAAACGCTGATGAGTTGGGGGAGGAGGGAGGGAGTGTGAGTGAGCGAGTGTGTGACTGGCAGTACCTCCATCTAATCCTAGGGCACATTTTACCAGGGGGTCCAATCAATGTGCTTTGAGGGAGGCGCAAGGATGGGACTGTCAGATGGCCATTCTTCCAATGCCACCAGGCTTCACTATGGGGGGGGGAAAAAAAGAGCCTTAAACTGGTTTTCCAGTCATCACAACGTGATTTTCCAGCCCCTGCACCTATTCTACTGAAATTTTGCAGGTTTCATGCCTGGGAAGGCATCTATGATGTGTGCCATTTTCATACAAGTTGCCCAAAATACCCAGGCATAGTGGGGAAGACTGAGGCCGTGTGGCCTGTGTGCCTGCTCAGCCTGCAACCCAAGTGCTAACTAATAATGGGCAACTTTCAGGCCCTTGGTTCTCCACACTTAGGGCTCTTTCTTTATCATTAAACCAAAAGTGGACTGCACATCCCTTCAAACGGAGGACTGTCCTCTTTAAGTAGGGCATATTGTCACCCTACGGAAGACTTTGGTTTCAATTATCACTGCTGCTGAAACAGAGGATCCCGTTGTAAGAGGGGCAGCTGTGTCCTTGCACAGCTGTCAGAATTCCTAAACGTGATCTGATTAATCCCAGCTGTAGCATAGCAGAACACACAATTGGGCTATACGCCTGTTGCATCAATCCAAATTTTAAATCTGATTCCACCCCCGTTTCCTAGGTCCTTTAATTTAGGGCTGGGCAATGTAAGGCTTTATGAGCCATTTTTATTTATTTACTTCCAGTGGTGGTGGTGGTGGTGGTTGGTTTTTTTTTTGGGTTTTTTTTAACCCACTCCTCTGTCTAAAAAATAAATTGGCATGGCTAACAACAATTTTAAAACTTCAGTAAATATAAAACAAATATAAAACAAGACATTGCCGCATAGCAATTGACATGCTTCGGTAAAAAGGGCCAAAGGCCCATTGAAACAGAACAGTTTCCATTGCCACCTGAAAGCAAAGAGGGAAGCAGGCAGGCAGGCAGGCCGGCCTCCCTCAGGAGGGCATTCCAAATCTTGGCGCCATGACAGAAAAAGCCCTGCTCCTTGTGTCCATCGGCCGTAACTCTCATGGGAGGGGAACAGGGAACACGGTTCAAACAGATTTATATGGGAGGAGACAGTTCTGAAGGTATCCTGGTTCCAGACTGCTAGGGCCTTAAAGGTCCAACCGTTATATTTAACCCACCCAGGCTTTTTACCAAGTTAGTCCAGCTTCATGCTGCCACTACATCAGCGTAGCTGGCTGGGGCATGCTGGGAGTTGTAGGCCAAAAACATCTGGGGACCCAAGGTTGGAGAACACTGCACTACATGCTGACTCAGCCACAGGCTGGCCCTTCTGCAGAAAAAGCGAAGTACAGTTGCTGCCTGTATCATGACATGATAAAAAAAAAGCAAGGACTGGCATGGCCGGGCACTTGCCGAGGGCCCACTGACACCCCAGCCGGGCCCCACTGACAAGAGCCCCCTGCTGTTGCTCCTCCTCTTCACCGCTGCAATCTCCTTATTCACCTGCCTCTCACTTTGGCTCAGACAACAGTGGCGGTGAGAAAGAGGAGCAGTCGAGCATGCCCCCGCCTCCATGCTCCCCGGGCTCTCGGCCCGTCGAGCAAGCAAGTGGTAGCAATGATGAGAAAGAGAATGAGGAGCAAGAGCAGTGGTGGTGACCATGGTGGTGAGAAGGTAAGGACTCACTGAGGGAGGGGGCCCATTCGGCACCGGTGCAAGACAGTTTGGCGCCCTATGCAAGTTCAGGTATTTAGCGCGCCCCCCTCCCACCTGAGCCCTCCCTCCCTCCAGCCCTATGCCCAAGAAAGCCCGCAGCCCACGCGGGGAGGAAGCGCTCAGCGCACCAGCAGGAGGAGTCCCAGCCCGGCTCCTGCCGCGGATCGAGACGCGCGCTCCTCCGCAAGCGGCTGCCCTTCTTGGAGGGCAAGATCCGGGAGCTCGCCGCGCCCACCGCCGTCTTCTTCCGAGCCTCGCTGTCGCCACCCCGGCCTCCTCCTCCTCCTGCTCAACCCGCGGTAGTTCCGGGGCGGTGGCTCGGCTCTCCCCCCACCCCCCTCACCGCGAAGGGTGCAGAGGTGGAAGAGGAGCGTCCCCCGCCCCTGGGGAGGACTAGGAAGTCCGGATCCATCCTCCGCCGGTGCTGGTGTTTTGCGGCGTGCGCCCAGGGAGCTGGAGAGCCACCGCGGGAAGCGGCAGCGGATCCCGCCCGACTGCCAGTGGGCTGGCCGCGCCCCCTTTAGCCCACGCGCCCTAGGCAGCCGCCTAGTCCGCCTAATGGAAGCACCGGCCCTGGGCCCATTGAGGGTGTTTTTCCCAGCGTAAATGCTCAAAAACCTTGAGCCGGCACTGAAAACAGCCAGGGCCTGGTCTATGTTAATCAGGGCAATGTAGGCTGTTGATTCCAATGTCAGCGGGGCTGCATATAATAAAAAATTATTATATGCCAAGGGGGTGGGGTGGGGGAATTAAAAAAATGTTTGGCAACCACAGGTAACCCCTCCAAGGTTCCACTGGGGCACTTTGAAGGGATTGTCCATATGGGGATTGTGAAAGCCAGCTGTTCGCTATCTCCAGAAAAATAAAAAGTTTAAAATGGAAAAAAGCTGTGGCGAACCCAAAACAGCTCACGATCGCAGTGGGGGGGGGGAGACACCCCAGTCCTCCCACAGTGTCCCCTGGGATACCCACGGGAGAACCAAGGTGGTAGGCGCGGGAGGGCCAACAGCCCACAGTGAGTCTGATCATCTGTCAGGCGCACCATGGGTTGTTCGCACAACAACCAACCCACCCTGGCTTATTGCCAGGGTGGGTTGTTGTGACGTGTGAATGCACCCATTATTTCAGGAGCAGGAAAGCAGTCTTGGGTTACAATCTAATTTATCATGCATCTCTCTCTCTCTCTCTCTCTCTCTCTCTCTAGCATCAATACTTAATTTACATCCTGTGGCACAGATTTTAAGGACAAGCCTCTTTGATCTTTTAAATAAGGGCAGTAAATGTCTGCCCTTAATTGTATCTGAACATTTCCAGGTACTTGTACCTAATAAGGACAGTGAGTTTCATTGAATTGGAATTTGCATACATTCAATTAGCATTTCAAAGAGAAAAACACAAATTTTAAATGCTGTGGCTATGTGCATTTATATGACCAGCAAAGGGGTTAGGTTTGCGGTTGTTCTAAGGTGAATTAATCATGCAACAAACCTAAATAGAGTCATATCAGATTCAAGAAATATAAGGATTAAAGGAACACCTTGGGAAAAGCATTTTAGCTTTTTAATAAGGAATGTTTTCCCCAAATACGATTTCAGACATTTATTCTACTCTGTGACACTACAGTAACTAATTAGAGAGTTCTAATTTGCATTCAAGGCATATGAACCTGTACTAATCAGGAATGAGAGCAACATTCTGGTCTGCCTACATCTTTGCTAAGTCTGGCACCTGATTGCACAGGACAGGTTGAAAAAGGCTTCTGCTTTTGTTATGAGTTTCAAACTGGATGGCAAAATTTTCAAATGGATCCAGAGGTGGTCCCCTAAATTTAAGGTAGTGGCAAACTGGACAGCTTCAGGGAGTTTGCCTTTGAGAGCAAAACCAAGAAAGAATGCTGTGGCACCTTAAAGACTAACAAATGTATTATGGCATAAGCTTGTGTGGACTTCACTGGGCTATAGTCCATGAAAGCTTATGCCATAATACATTGGTTAGTCTTTAAGGTGCCACAGCATTCTTTGTTGTTTTTGCTACTATAGACCTATACAGCTATCCCTCTGGAAATTGCCTTTAAGGGAGATATGAGATCAATGCCGCTGGCTGCTAAGAAAAACGTGTTACATGTTCCAAGAGCTGAGCTGCTAGATCAGGGGTGGGTAACACTAACACGCGGCCTGCGGGCAACATGTGGGCTGCATGCATGTGGGCAACATGTGGGCTGCATGTGACCCCTGACCAACCCCTGGTGCAACTCCAGCTGAGGGCTGAGCTGGATCAGGAACATAGCATGGGGGGAGAGGAGCTTTAACCCTTTTGCCCCCGTCATGGTCCCAAGGAATTACCCCCATCCTCCACCGGTTATTCCTTCCTCCCATCTCCCGTTGCTGAAGCTGCACTCTTTCATGCTATTGTCCAGATCCAGGCTCCCCCTTCCTGCCCAGGTACCAGCTATTATGACTACAGATCTTCAGCTAGCTGAAATGCAACTGGTTAGCTTTTAATTTAGAAAGGCACACAGTCTTGCAAAGAGGTGTTGCCATTTAAACTGCTGGCGTAAAGTAGGAACTCCATCAAAGAAAAGGAAAGAAGTATCCAGGCTCCGCTTGATTATTTTGCTCATTCTCTGATGACCTTTATGTTAATCTGTCCAAAACAATATTAAAAGCCTGAAAGCTTCGTTAGCGCTGCCTTCATGTGTCAGAGCAAGGAGAGTCTGTCGACCAGCTTGGCGCGCTGACAAACAACATCATTGCTCCTGCTCTGAACACACACACACTTTCATTTGTACTATTTGCAGTTTCAATCCTATATACTGCAGTTCTGAGTTCAATGGGACTTACTCCCAGATCAGTGTGTATAGGATTGAAGTCTTAATATCCTAAAATCTCTAAGTGGTTCACAATACATATATGCATACTAAATACAAAAAACATGTAAAAACAATGTAAGAACGATATAAATAAATAAATAAATAACATTACAATAGAGATAAATGATGAACCGCCCAGAAAGCTTCAGCTTTTGGGTGGTATAGTACTGTAATAAATAAATAAATAAATAAATGATAAAATGGAGCAGTGTCATAGTCAGTTACAAGTCAGGGAAAGCCTGTATAAACAAATTATGTTGTCTTCAAGAGGCATTTAAAGTTCACCACAGTTTCTGCCTGTTTCTTGAACAATGCATGGGAGGGTGTTCCAGTGTGGGGGGGCCACTACCGAGAAGGCCCGCTTGCATGTCGTTGCCTGGCGACACTCTGCTAGTCACGGAACAACCAATAAGGCCTTCTCGGAAGATCTCAGAGGTTCACAGGAACATAGGAAGCTGTCTTATACCGAGTCAGACCTTATACAGAGTCAGTATAAGTTGCCCAGGGGTGAGCAACTGCAGGAGATCTGGGGGCCAGTTTGCCCCCCCAACACTGGATCTCCCCTCTGCAGGCCGCACCCAAGCACCAAAAATAAATGATTTTTTTTTCAGGAATTCCCCTCCCCCGATTTTGGGGGGCTGCACTGGGGACACTGAGAGCCTGTGGGCCGCATGTGGCCCATCCATGAACTACACTGAGTGGCAGAAGCTCTCCAGGATTTCAGGTGGGGGTGTCTGCCCAGCTCTACCTGGAGAGACCAGGAACTGAAACTGGGACCTTTGAAATGCAAAGCATGTGCTCTACTACTGAGCTATGGTGGATATAGAGGAGAGCCAGTGTGGCGTAGTGGTGAGAGTGTTGGACTGGGACTCGGGAGATCCGGGTTCTAGTCCCCGCTCAGCCATGAAACTCACTGGGTGACTTTGGGCCAGTCACTGACTCTCAGCCTAGCCTACCTCACAGGGTTGTTGTGAGGATAAAATGAAGAGGAGGAGGAGGAGGAGGAGGAGGAGGATTATGTAAGCCGCCTTGGGTTCCTTGCAGGAAAAAAGGTGGGGTATAAATATAATAAATAAATAAATAAGCTAGGCATCCACATACACACTGACTCAGAGATGGGCAGAGTGATCCTATGGCCCCCTAGACAGCATCTAGGGGGCCATAGGATTCTTCAGATTCCCAGATCCAAGGTCAGAAAAGAGCTCCAACCTCAGAGTTGGGGATCCGCACTCGGTTCCCCCTCCCCCCCGCAGCCAGCATGGAAAGAACCGCACCAGCTGCATCCTCGAGGTTGTAAGAGAGACCTTGAAGAAGGAGTAAAGAGGGTGTTCTGGGGGACAGGGAGGGGAGGAGACTGAGGCCGCCAGGATACAAGGTATCCTGGCAGCTTTCCAGCCTCCTTCCCTCCCTGTCCGAAGCAGCTGCAACTAGACAGCTGAAATCGGTCGTCTAGCTGACTTGCAGGGAGGGAGGAGCGGGGAGGTGGAGATCGCCTCCGTGCTCCTCCCGCCCTGCGTAGGTGCTCGTAATCCTTCAAGTTCAGAGGCTTACGGGCATCCCCACTGGATTGTGCCCGCAGTGGCCAGAGACCACAGAAGGGGGCTGAACCTTGAGGATTAACAATTCTAGCAACTTACACTAACATGATTTCATCAAGGCATCCCCAAATGGCAAAAGTAGGGACAGTGGTTCTTCACTGTCTGTGATAGGCAGTGGAAACTGGTGGCTCTAATTTCAGCGGAGCTGTGTAACCACTCTGGATTTTGGTCTGAACTTTAAAGGAGCTATCCATGGTTCTGAACCCCAACCCCAAAATAGGTTCAGAACCATGAATAGCTCCTTAAAAGTTCAGAGTGAAATCCGGAGTGGATACACAGCCCCGCTACCATTGGAACCACCAGGCTCCACCGGCGATAGGAATCCAAACCCTAGACTGGGACATCTGGTCACCTCCAAGCCTTGGCACAGGGGCTGCAAACTGGAGAAATGGCTGCACCTCTGCATTCAAACCAAGCCTCCCCGAAGTCAACCAGAGACTATCCAGGCTGTTCCAGAATCCTTGCTTTGAGGGCTGCAGGCGATGTCTACTTATTGTGCCGCACGCTGTGTGTGTGACTGGAAGCAAACCACAAGTGGTGAGGATGCATTGACTTAAGTGCAGGCCACACGTCTGCCTGCACCGCAGTTTAATCTAATTGGCCTCATCGTGCAGCTCTGGAGGAACACTTGTTTGTGTTAATCACGCTGCGCCAAGTGTCAGCTCCACATTCGGATGCTGCTGGGCCCGTGGAGGAAGTACAGCTCATATCATTAGGATCCTGGGAACAGCAGCCCTGGAAGGAAGGAGTTGCCTTTTCCCAAAGCAGGAACCGGGCTGGAGTGTGTGTGTGTGTGCGTGTGTGTGTGCGTGCATGCAAATAACTGTCAGAAAGTGTGGAGAAAGCCTGAGCGCACACACACAGTGACATGAACCCTGACATAGTTTTCCTTGTACCTTGGCAACCCTCTTTTGCATAATCCCCACCAGGGGGACAGGAGATAGAGAGATACCGTTCCGGTCAGACAGGTAATACGTGGCTGCATCTGCATACCATCAATGGGGCACATCTGCCCCAATCCACAAGAAGAAGCATGGACCATCCCGAGGTGAGAGGCAGTCTCAAAGAGCTGCCAAGTATCCCCAAAGGGCACCGGTAAACTCAAGGCACCACCTTTTCCCCTGGGCAGGAATAAGCCCACCTGATCACCAAGGGGCGGGGAGGGGGGCGAATAGGGTAGAAAACCCCTCTGCCAGTCCCCACGAGGTTGTTGGGAACACGGGACGAGCTGTCAGTTTCCAACCCTAGCTCCGGCTAGACCAAGCAGCTTCTTACCCCGAGCAGGACTGGGCTCGGAGCCGGCTAGGCAGACCGCTACGCAAAGTCTGTAAGTTCAGAGTCTTTGATGTGAAGTAACTCTCTCTTACTGCAATACGCTATGCCTCTGTATTGAAGCCTTCCGATATTCAGGTCACGACCTGGTTTTGTTTATGGTGTAACATTCCTGGAAGTCTATTAGTTCCGCTCCATTAACCTTATAGTAAATATAAGTCTATTCTTTGGTCTAAATACGGTTACATGTGATATTTAGGTCGCGGTTGGGTTTAAATCGCTTGATATCCCTGTGAAGGGCAATATCTCAGTGCCGGTTAACCCGTTAAGTGCCGAACTCGCGCCACAGACCCGGTTGTTGGTCTTCCACAGAAAGTCTCTGGCCTTTGTCAACTGTTGAAATGCTGGAAAACTGCGACTATTTCCCCGTCTAAAGCGTGATGTTAAAAGTGGCTGTGTTGGATGGTTGCTGTTGCTGTTTTAGTTTTCTGATGACTGAAAACCTAATTTTGGATGCAGGCGAGGCTTGTTTTTTAAACAGTCTTTTAATTTTAATCACAATTAACTTCTCTGTGTACTTGAAACAAGGGGAAATGCTAGGAATTCATGCATTTAACTGGCAAATCAAGGGTCAATGAAAACTTAATTCCACTTTTCTTAAAAGATTGTGTACGCACAAGGAAACAACACCGAGAAGGCATTCTAACAGAATCCAGTAGAGTGAATGTGCTGTTTATCAGTTGTATCAAATGTTCGTCCTACTTAGAATAGACTCGTTAAAATGAATGGGGCTTAAGTCCCATTCATTTCAATGGGTCTACTCTAGGCAGGTATAACACTGGATACAACCCTATCTAGAGATGCTGCTGGCAAAGCTTGCCCAGCTTGGTTCAAGTTTCTGGGACTCGTAATATTTGCCTCAAAGAAAACCGGAGATAAAAATCAGACATTCTTCTCCGATTCAGATTAAAATCCAAGCTGTAGGGGGAAAAATCCCAGTTTCTCTGCCTTCCATTCTGCCAGTCCCTGAAACTCCTCCCACACTCTCACCCTGTCCTCTAAACCAGTGTTCTCCAACCTTGGGTCCCCAGATGTTTTTGGCCTACAACTCCCATACGCTGGCTGGGGCATGCTGGGAGTTGTAGGCCAAAAACATCTGGGGACCCAAGGTTGGAGAACACTGCTCTAAACCTCCAAGGGACTCTTGCCCCAAGGGCCATTGGCGGTTGGGGATACGGCCTTTCTTTCCCATTTTATGCAAGCCAATGGAAATGTTGATGTTTCCCACAATCCCTGGTGGCCTGGGCTGGCCAGGAGAATCCCCTCCTCCTCCGAGGAATTCGCTCTCCTGGCCGCGTGAAGCTATCATGTGGATATCAAAGTGTCAAAGTGTCTCAGAACTGGGCTAAGCCATTTCCCAATTTACAGGACGGCTTACATCCAAGCCGCAGCCATGGGGGCTCGCCCATCTCTTTAAGAACTGGTGCTTGTGTTTGCTTTATTTCTTCTTCTTTCCTCATCCCTTTTTCGTTTTGTGTCATGTCTTTTAGATTTTAAGCCTGTGGGCAGGGAGTGTCCTGTCTTATAGATTGTATGTAAACCCCTCAGGAGCCTTTTTTCGGCTGGAGAGCAGGATAAAAATACTTAAAACAAAACAGATCTATATTTATGTCACACCAACTGTGTGTAAGACTCCAGGGGTCTTGAACCAAGAACTCTGAACACCAGATTCTAGTGGTTTATAATCCCTATAAAGTATACTGACACTTGTTGTAGGACTTATTTTTCTGTCTAAACATGCATAGGATTGGACCCTAAGTCTCTCATATCTGTTCTTGGACTCCACCAATGCAGCTGACAAGAAGGCAGTACTGCAGCTTTATATGGGACACATCCTGGTTCTCTCGGGTGACACAAGCAGCCAGTGGGGTTTCACTATGCCCTGTAAATCCTAAGGAACTGCTCTATATCCCGCCCCCCCATCTGAGTAACCTGTATCCACAGTACACAGACTGACCCATCTACCTACTGACTTTTCAGTATGATCTGCTGCCTATCTTTTGGATTATACCTTGACCAGGTCTTTACCAGAGGTAGTGTTAGGGGGTGGCCCACTAGGGCTGGAACCCCGAATCTTTCATTTGGAGTCCCGAATTTCTGGGAGTCCCTCTGCCCTACCACCCTGCTGTTCTTGGGCACTTGCTGAAAGAAAGGGACAGGTGCCCTGATGATCTCTGTTGCATCTGACACCCCCAGATTAGCTGGCTTTTTCTCCACATGTGCTTCACCTCCTGCTGCCCGCTCCACTTAATCTTTCTGCCTGAGGTTTTTTTCTGAAATCAGATGCCCTCCTCTCCCTTGTCCATATATCCCTTTTTACGAATAGGGGTGTCCTTAGGAGACTATGCTCTTTAAACACACACACACACACACACACTTTAGAGCAGGGCTCTCCAACCTTGGGTCCCCAGATGTTGCTGGCCTACAGCTCCCAGCATACCCAGCCAGCATGGCTAATGGCAAGGGATTCTGGGAGCTGTAGTCCAGCAACATCTGGGGACCCAAGGTTGGAGAGCCCTGCCTTAGAGCATATGTAAATTAGCATATGCAAATTTGTGCATTTTTATTTGTCCTGTGGCCTTGAGCCCTGGTTCCTAGTAGGGCCCCTGTTCTTCACTACAACCGCTCCAGTTCTGTGCTTCTGAGGATACACCATCACCTGTGAGCAATGACCTCCATTATTGCTGGGTTATCACGGTAGCTTAAAACGGCGGGTGCACAACCTTTTTCTCCCTGAGGGCCACATGTGATGCTAATTCAGGAGTCAGGGGCCATACGTAAACACATGCACATTCACAATCATATACACTGTCCAGTGATGCTCATGCAGATGGCTCTTTCAAGAGCAGTGCAATCATGGTGCAGTCAACAAGAAATTGGTGCATGGAGGAATTCTGTGGCAGGGGACTCTCCGGATATCCAGAGGGCGTGGGGCGTTGGCGTGGCACAGAAGGTCTGGCAGAGGGCCAGTTGTGCACCCCTGGCTTAAAAAGACAGTCTGTGCATAAAAAAGAAGAAAGAAATTAAACTGAAATTGAAACATTAAAAAAAGAGATACAGCCTGGGCATTCCAAATGGGAAACTTATGGAAAACTGTCTGCATCCATTCACACAGGAAGTGTGGAAGAGTTGGAAACCCCACTCCATACATACACACACTGTTGCTGCTAAAACTGCCTTGCACTGATGAGTGATCAGTTGACATTTCCAAAGTGTTCCTTGGTCTCTCCTGTTCATTCCCTCATGTACTTTCTCTATTCACATGTGATTGGGAAAGCCGTATAAAATGAATCACCATCCCTGCAGAGGGTCCCATTCTGACAAGAGAGAGACCACTATCTATACTTAGTCATCAAGTAAATATGCCCCCAATGGTGGGGAAATTCTCCCTGACCAATTTCAGACCAAGATAAAATGAGACAGATTATTGCCATGACGACCACAGTCTCACGGCAAGCCCAGAATTGGAGTAATGCAAATAAGGTGTCACAGCCTCCCTCCTCGTTTTCCTTATTTATTGGCAGAAATACCGGTAAATTGCACTTTGGGTGACCAGGTTGACACCTGGAGATCTGCCTTGTAAATCTCCCAGCAGAAGGGAGAGGGTTTCCCCAATTTAGGGAGCTAAGGGTTTTTTTTTAAGATTACATGAGGCCTGGACAAGGAATGTAATTGTCATAGATTTCATAGATCATAGAGTTGGAAGGAGCCTACAAGGCTATCGAGTCCAACCCCCGGCTCAATGCAGGAAACTAAAGGAGGGGTCTCCCATCCAAGTAATAACCAGGCCTGACCCTGCTTAGCTTTCCACGTCGTTCAGACAAGCTGAGCCAGCATGATAAAGGAACTAGGAAAGTTTCTTTCCTTGAATTTCTGCATGAAAGTTTTGCTGCTGTACAAGAGCAATTAAAAAGTTGCCAACAGGTTGCATGATTAATGTGGGGGTGAACTTACCTGCTCAACTTGCAGTCCACCCCTAGGCCTGCTCTCCAGGCAATACACATCAGACCCTGAAGCTCTCACAACAGCATGTCTTATTGTTATACACAGGAGAGGAGACTAACTCACGAGGAGCCAAATACCAGCCTGTCCAAGGCTTACAGAAAGGCTTACAGCCTTTCTCCAAGGCTTACAGAAAGAGAACTAGCAATTATGGACATTATTGTCAGGTTGGAGCTGACTGAGGAGTTAAGATGAGACTAGTCAGCGCCCTGCAGGCGTGTATGTATACACACACACACACACACACACAGGGCCGGTGCTACGACCAGTTAGGCCAACTAAGGGGCAGGGCGCTGCCTAGGGCGCCGGGCTAAAGAGGCTCCAGGAGTCATAGGGCTGGAGGGAGAGAGGGCTCAAGTGGGAAGGGGGGGCGCTAAATATCTGATCTTGCCTAGGGCACCAAACTGCCTTGCACCGGTCCTGCACACACACACACACACACACACACACTCACACTCACACACACACACGCATCACATAACCAACTTGTTCTCTCTGGGGAACAGGAGTTGGAACTAGTGGGGTCATTGCCCTCCCTGCCCATAGAAACAGGCCACCTCTGACACAGCTACTCTTGCTGGGGAGCCACAATTGGCTGCACTCAGGGCATACTGTGTGTAATGGCCACATGAAACTACCACAGGCACTCATTCTAAATCAGTGTTCTCCAACCTTGGAGCAGTAGCTGGCTGGGGCATGCTGGGAGTTATAGGCCAAAAACATCTGGGGACCCAAGGTTGGAGAACACTGTTCTAAATCAAAAGGCTCTTGATGCTTTTCCAGCCTTCATAAAGGGAAGAGAAACTAAACAAATATAACATGCATAAAAATCCTGCTAAATGTTGCTTTTATGAAACACAGCCATTTATTTAAATTTTGCAGCAGCAAAGCAATAGGAAGGAGATGTTGTTCAGGAATGTTGTTATATAACAGTGACAGTGCTCCCTAACATATAATACCATATGCAGTTCTGCTCTGTAGGGGAGTCTGTAGGGGAGTGTGTGTGTGTGTGTGTGTGTGTGTGTGTTGATGACTGTTTGAAGCCTCTTGGTCCCAGAACAGCCCCCATTCATTAACAGGTAAATGGTGGTGTATCGAGGGGTTTGTTCCACTTGGAAATGTGGATCTGGATTCATACAAAACTTAGACTGCATAGTTTATTTTGTTGTTCCTTCCTTGCACGCAGCCACAGACAGCCTGGCCCTTGCCTTGCCAGTCTAGTATAAATCCTGAGGTGGACTGTTTGTGCTTAATTTCCCCTGCATACAGAAATCCTGGCCTGGGTCAAGGAATGGATCTACCACAAACATGGCAAGTGGAACTGAAGGAGAAAAATATATAGAGAAAGTGATATAGGGAGGGAACCCTAAAGACATCTCTACATTGCAGACTTAAATTGGTTTAGCAGTCCAGGATTCCCAGAAAACACTGGGGATTCCATGAAATGGCAGAGTTAGGGAGCTCTAACAGAGAATTCTCTACATCTCACTAAACTTCAGTTCCCAGAATACATTGGGGACAGCCCTGATTCTTAAAGTGGTATAGAACTGACATATATTCTGTAGTGTAGCATACGAAAAACTTGGTCTCTCACTTAACATCAAAAAACCCCAAAGTGCTTCATCAGCAAGTGCAAGCTAACCCTTTGGTGATGCCATCTATCCAGCTTGGCGGGACAATACTGGAAAATGTCGATCATTTTCTCTATCTTGGCAGCTATCTTTCTGTTACAGCTAACATCGACAGTGAAATCCAGCATCGTTTGAGCTCTGCAAGTGCCGCGTTTTCTCGAATGAAACATAGAGTGTTCGAGGATCAGGATATTTGTAAGAAGACCAAAACACTGGTTTATGAAGCCATTGTATTACCAACTTTATTGTATGCCTGCGAAACATGGACTATCTATAAACGTCACTTCCACCTCCTTGAAAGATTTCATCAACGTTGCCTCCGGAAAATCCTGCAAATTACTTGGGAAGATAGGCGAACAAATGTCAGTGTACTGGAAGAAGCAAAGACTACTAGCGTTGAAAAAATGATCCTTCAATGCCAACTTCAGTGGACCGGTCATGTTGTTCGAATGCCTGACTGCCGTCTCCCAAAGCAGTTATTTTATTCCCAACTCAAGGATGGAAAGCGGAATATCGGTGGTCAATATAAGAGGTTTAAAGATGTTCATAAGGCTAATCTAAAAAAATGCAATATAAATATCGAAAACTGGGAAGCTCTGGCCCATGAACGATCTAAATGGAGGTTGGCCTTTCACAAAGGTTCCATGGACTTTGAAGAAGCCTGAGTGCAAGGTGAAAGGGAGAAACGTGCTAGGCGAAAAGCACGTCAAACGAATCCTTCACAGGACCATCTTCCATCTGGTAACCTGTCCTCACTGTGGGAAGCTGTGTGGATCTAGAATTGGCCTCCACAGTCACTTACTAGAGTCTACACAATCTTCCTTTAGAATTTCCTCCTTTTATCCTGGAAGACAAACTTACTCGGCCACCAGTGATCGCCTGATGATGATGATGATGAGTGTAGCTATCACACTGGAGGAAAGATACATCCAAGGAGAATTAAAGTTTCCCCATACATTCTTAATCCTGGCTGCTGAATGCCAGTCCAAAGAAGAAAGTTTTGCTGCTTTTCCAGAAGTAAAGACAGTCTCTTGAGCCTAGAGACAATACGATATGGATGGCCAGATGCAACGGGAAACCGGGCTCCTGTACCTTTAATAGTTATGCAGAAGGGAGAATTTTGGTGAATTCACTTTTTTCTTATCCCTCTGTAACAAATTACACCTGCCAAAATGGAATTATTAAAAGGCATGTGGCATTCCATCTTCCTTTGTATTTGCATCAGACCTGTTATGCAAACCCAACTGCAGATGGTATTTATTCCATGTAATTAAAAAAAAACAATAAAAGAAGCCTGATCGCTTGCATTCTTCTCTTAAGCCTAAAGGGACACTTACCTTAAGTAAGTCCCACTGATGTCACTGACACTTAGTTCTGAGTAAACATGCACAGCCTCAGGCTAGAAGAGGGAGATGTCCACAACCTCCCACCTCTCTTTCCTTTCAGACTGACAGCAGCCTAAAAGAGGCCGTTAAAATTCAATTTGGCAAAATGCAATAATCTTTAAAGTCTGTTAGGAAGTGTACGGTAAGTGACACACAAAGGACAACTTCCACCCTGGACAAATTGGCGGATAGAGAGACAGTTTGGACAAGGACGGCAGTAATTTGCTATTTTGTCTGTGGACGCCTCCTCTGTAGCTGGTTCCTTGTAAGGAAGAGCGAGGGAGAGACTGTCAAGACAATAACAGCCTGGACAGCCCCGCGTAGCAGAATTGGCAGCTGTACGCAGAGGCACCATTTCAAAACAATCGTATGCATGCTGCGTTTTCTTGGAAGTCGGCTGAGGCCTTGGCACCAAAGTCAAGCGTTCCATTGCATCTTGCATCCTCAAAGAACCTCAACACAGAATGAAATGAAGGCTTGCTTGAAAGGCTTTAAAAGGTGCTTTCATGCATCAGTACAGTCTGATTAAAAGTGGGCACCAGAACTTTCTGGGCACCGTACAAGAAAATTCTGAATGACACTGTGGCTGCCATATGCCCAGGATCCTTTTTAGGGCAGGGCCAAACTTGAGGTGATGTTACATGTGTAATAGATGCTTGCCTTTCAGTGCAGATAGGGGCTTCAGAGGAATGATTTTTCACAGAACTGCGCCAGGGGAGGAAAAGGTTAAACCTGCTGAGATCCCAAGAATAATCAGTCCCCACCACCAAACGCCTCCTCTTAGCATTTTTTAAAATGTGCGTGTCTAGTTTGGCCCACATCAGTGTTTTAAAAACTGTATTCTGGCAAACCTTGACATTTCCTGGAAGCTTATGAAGTGTTCCTAAATGCAAAGCTCACTCATGGCAGGCAAGCTTCTCTGAAAGTCTTGACCACCATTGCTAGCAATCTTCCCCTGCAATGTGCAACTACAGGGTTGTGTTAGGCAGGGGGTGGGCAGAAGGTAGATCTGGTGATCCATCTACTGGTAGACCTCTGAATGATTTGCAGTAGATCTGCAAGGGTTTTTGACTCCCAAATTGTCTAGCAACAGCAACAACTTTAAGAGCCTCCCCCTCCTCCAACTGAAGTTGCAAAAAAAGAAGAAGAAAGAATGTGTAGAGGAAAACCAGGAGAGGATTTTTGTGTGAAAGGACGTGTGAGCTTGGTTCTGTTACTGATCACAACTTTCTGGGTTGAGCATGTGCTCAGAAGCAGCCTGTTCCTTAAATCCTAGCACCTGTCTCTGTCTGCCTGCCTGTGCCACTATTTTGTACCACCAGGCTCCAATTGGTGGATCTTGGTACAGAAAACAAAGTAAATCCTGTAAACCTGACATTTGCCCACCCCTGGTGTTGGGCTTCTTCTAGAGCAGTGTTCTTCTCCAACCTTGGGTCCCCAGATGTTTTTGGCTTACAACTCCCATCATTCCCAGCCAGCATGGCCAATGGTCAGGGATGATGGGAGTTGTAGTCCAAAACAACAGGGGGGGGTCGTCTTTGCTTTTTACTAGAACACTGAGGTTCACCAGCCACAGCCAGGTGCGAAAGAGCAAGCATGCCTTGTCACGTGACCTGCTCTGACCTATTGACAATACTAAGAGACTTCTTGCAGTTCCTTCTGTCAGAGTGGAGCCAGGAGCCAGAAACGAGGAGCCAGGTGTTGTGCCGGAGAGCCAAGGATGGATGGGTGGGTGGGGCTGATTCAGAACACTTTACGGCTAAGGAAGATTCTCCAACAGGGTCAGGGACAAAGGTAGGCATAGTTGGGCACCTGCCGAGGGCCCGCCCCCAGCAGGGGCCCACTGACAAGAGCCCTCTGGACTTGCTCCTCTTCACCATTTCTACCTGCTTATCCACCTGCTTCTTGCTCCGGCCTGGGCAACAGTGGTGGTCAGAAGGAGGAGCAACTGATGCCACTGCCTACTTGCTCACTGACTCTCCGTCTGAGAGGATGAGGACCAATCTGGTGACAATGGTGGTGAGAAGGTAGACTCACTGAGAGAGCGGGCCCGGGACGGGAGGGAGTCACACCCAAGAGCCCTCAAAAAATTGCAGCTGTGCTCTGAAATGCAGTCCTGGGGGCTAACCACAAGGGGCAGCTACACACTGAGTCAAGAGTTCCTGGTTCTAGACCCGGCAGCAGCTGAAAGTCAGTAATAGCAGGCAAGCGAAATCCTTGTCTAATATGCCTGCTGTTCAGGACCTAGCTCAGGACTGAATCCTGGGAGCTATATAAATAAATAAATAAATAACATTAAATAAATCACAAGCGTTCTCAGCTAGGGTAAAAAGTTCCAAAGGTCAGTGGAAAGTTAGCTTCCTAAGTCTACATTTGATCTAAAACGAGGTTGGCATATCTTTGACAAAACTCCTGAACACCCTCCGCTCCCAAAAATATCAAAGAGATCCTTTGCAGCAGCTTAGGGGAAGAGCCCCCATTTTTAAAAATAGCATATATATTCAGAAACTACTTCATTCACAAATGCAGTGCAGCCACAGTGGCAGGGAACCCAGCAGGTGTCTTCCCAGCAGTCCTTTACCAAGTTTCAGACATGAAGTAGAGCGCAAACCTTTGTTTCCAGAAATGTGGTGGTGGAAGATTTTGAGTGAGCGCCTTCTAATGAACACTCTCTGATTCTTTGCAGGAAGATGCATGGATTCCTAAAGGGCTTCCAAGCAAAAATAAAATGAATAAATAAAAATGACTTCTTTAAAAAAAATACTTGGGGCTGTGGCACACAACTGAAGAGTATGTCATTGCTCCTTCTTTCTTCAGCCTAGATTAGTAAATGGATCACAGAAGTGGAGCTGCAACAAAAAGTTGCAGTGTGGCGTGCTTCTAGTGTATAAGATGTAGTGATGGCCACCAGTTTGTACGGCTTTAAAGGGGGATTGGACAAATTCATGGAGGAGAAGGCTATCAATGGCTACTAGTCCTGATTGGCTATATGCTACCTCCAGTATCAGAGACAGTATGCTTAGGTACACCAGTTGCTGGGGAACATGGGTGGGAGGGTGCTGTTGCACTCATGTCCTGCTTGTGGCATCCCGTGGGCTGCTGGTCAGCCACTGTGTGAACAGAATGCTGGACTAGATGGACCATTAGTCTGATCCAGCATGGTTCGTCTTACATTCTTATGTAGTGTGGAGTGCTTCTGTCCAGTATTCTAGCCAGCCGTGCTTTTTTTCAGAATACTCCATTCCATTCCCCTCTCTCTGTTTTTCCGTTCTTCTCCCAATAGATGCCCAGCATTATTTGGCTACTGAGCATGCTTGGTCTTCATTGGGCTGTTTTGGGGTGGTCTGGGTCCCCCCCCCACATTTATGTTTTCCCCCCCTCCTTTGGCAAACCAGAGCATGTTGATGCCTTGCCTCCCATTTCTCAGAAGCCCCACTTGGGTTCCGTGCAAGAGGAAAAAAGGTGGAATAAAACTGTAATAATAGATAAAATAAATCAATATATTGTCTGCATTATATATAGACTCAGCGCTGGGTTCCAGCTACTTGAGATCTGTCAGTACTTTTGGAGACTGGGAATCTGTGAACTTTTTGCAGGACCTGAAATGGGTACAATTCCTTAAAGGAACAGCTGGCTTATGAACCTGGCTTGTTTGGGAACAACGGACCAGGGGCTTGTCTTCAGGCGTCACGTAAAGCTTTCTGTTTCTGGCTTGTTTTGCCTGCTCGTGCAAAGGGAGGAGTGAATGAGGGAGATGCGCAGGGAAGTGCACCAGCACATCACTCGTTCATGGCAAACCAATTCTGGCTTATCATTAGGCGCAAACGTAGCCAGTGACTTCTGAAAGGACACTTTGGAATCACATGGCTGAGGTTGAGATTTGGACCAGGATGCTTGTAGGCTGCACCGGCTCTCCAGAAAATAAGCCAGGTATTATTTTTAAATGGATGGGGGTGGGGATGAGGAACAACTAGGCTGCAACAAGTCAGTTGATCATGAATTGATTAATCAATTGATTAATCAGACAGCTTTGGCTGTTGGACGGTATAGAAATAAAATAAATAAATAAATCTTTTGATCTATTAAATAGTGGTCCCAAGACTGCAAACCTAAGGACACAATCCTATGCAAGTTTAGACGGAAAAAAGGCCTACAACTCCCAGCATGCCCCAGCCAGCTATGCTGGCTGGGGCATGATGGGAGTTGTAGGCCTTTTTTTTCTGTCTAAACTTAAATAGGATTGCACCTTAAGACTGCAATCCTATACACATTTACCTGGGTGTACATTTCACTGAACTCAGTGGGACTTAATTCTGTATTGTCATGCTCAAAATGGCACTATTAATCAATTAATTAAGTTGATTAATCCATTAAGAACCCAAACAATTCATCAACTAAGATTGATTATGCTAAGGAAAACAAATTTCCTACAGCTGCATTTGCTTTTCTGGCAAGCACGGTGAGAATCTCAATTTACTGTAGCGTGTAGTTGCATTTCATACAATGTCTTCATTTACTTTGGCATTTTTCTATTGTGGATGCTTCTGAAAGGTCTCTTTTAAATATCCAGTTTTTCATCTTCTTGCTGGCTCGATTCTTTCACCTTGTGCTAATTCTCTTTCTCTTGAACCACTCCAGTCTGCTCCTCTCTGTCCTTCTCTCTGCTTGCCTACTTCCATCCCTTCTGCCTCCAGAAGGCAGACTGTGCTGATCGCCTCCCGCTGGCTTTGGGAAGTGAACTCTGCAACAGGGTAGGGTAGCTCCTTTCCTGCATGCCTGGTTAAGTGGACATGCTCAGCAAGGGGGAAGCACAATAGAATGGAAGAGGCTTCTAAAATCACCCAGTTAAGCGCAGGGGAGGAGATTCTAAAATCCAGGTGACAGACACATCTTTCCAGTGTATGCCTCGAATGTCTAACTGGGATAAGATAGTAGAGAAGTTATCTCTAAGCTGGTCTTCTGGGGACCCGCTACAGCAGCTAACTTCTCTTTTTATTGCATGACAATGATACGGTGACTGGGTTCGCAGGACATGACAACCCATTGTGGGTGACAAGCCACAGTGGGTTGTCGTGTTGTGTGAATCTGGACCGTTTCCTGCAGGGTGGTTTGTTGTTCACGGGCAACAAGCCACCCTGACAACCCATGGCTTGTTGTAGGGGTTGTTGTACCCATGATGGGTTGTTGTGTCATGATGGGTTGTTGTGACTTGTGCAAGTCCAACTAAAAAAAAAAAATATGAAAAAATTGTGCACATTTGGGGTGCAAAAAAAGGGGGAAAAAGGGGGGGGTATGAACCAGTGACAGACCTTCCAGTGTGCCACTTGGGCACCTTGAAGGAGCTTTCACTAGCTGTCAAATCAGAGATGGCTTTTTGCAAACTCTGAAAAAAGGGGGGAGGGGCAAAATAAGCTGCAGTGAGTGCAAAAGGGCTCACAATCATGGCAGCGGGAGGGCAGAAAAGTCGATCCTGCTGCAGGGACCTCTGGGATACCCACAGGAGGACTGAGGGGGAAGGGGGGAGGGGGTGAACAACCCACAATGAGGCCAATCATCTGTTCGCACAACTACCAACCCATCCATGCTTATTGCCATGGTTGGTTGTCATGACATTCGAATGTGCCCATTGGGTTGAAGAGCTTGGCTCCAAATGCCTACCACAATGGACATTTCTTGGACAATCAACCATATATACGACCTTCTGGTTTTGGTTTCGGTTTTTAAGAAATTTGAACCAGCTTTCCACAGGACAGGTCAGCATTTGTCATACTCACACATATTCACAGTCACATGGGATCATCATCATCATCATCATCATCATCATCATCATCATCATCATCATCTCTATACCACTCAATAGCCGAAGCTCTCCAGTTTCTAGGAATGTTTGAGGAGTTCATTCTCTGTGAATTCCTATGCAGAATGTCCCAACGTGTGCATCGGAACCTGGCTGTCCTACAGATTTTCCACTTGTCTGAATATTGCAATGCAGTTCTTACTATTTCATTAATCCGATTCATATATCGCTTCCACCAACATTTCAAAGCGGGGAACATGCAATGTCATGCCATCAAAACAACAATAACATATATCAATAAAACTGCACAGTAATAAAATTGCCTCATCGGTGGTTAAACTGCAGGCCACAGCTAGCTCGGTCACACTTCATGGGAAGCCTGTGTGAAGAGATGTGAAGAGAAAGATTTCATCAACGTTGCTTCCGGAAAATCCTGCAAATTACTTGGGAAGATAGGCGAACAAATGTCAGTGTACTGGAAGAAGCAAAGACTACTAGCGTTGAAAAAATGATCCTTCAACGCCAACTTCAGTGGACCGGTCATGTTGTTCGAATGCCTGACTGCCGTCTCCCAAAGCAGTTACTTTATTCCCAACTCAAGGATGGAAAGCGGAATATCGGTGGTCAATATAAGAGGTTTAAAGATGTTCATAAGGCTAATCTAAAAAAATGCAATATAAACATCGAAAACTGGGAAGCTCTGGCCCATGAACGATCTAAATGGAGATTGGCCTTTCACAAAGGTTCTATGGACTTTGAAGAAGCCCGAGTGCAAGGTGAAAGGGAGAAAAGTGCTAAGCGAAAAGCACGTCAAACTGAATCCTTTACAGGACCATCTTCCATCTGGTAACCTGTGTCCTCACTGTGGGAAGCTGCGTGGATCTAGAATTGGCCTCCACAGTCACTTACGGACCCATCGCTAGAGTCTACACAATTTTCTTTAGAATTTCCTCCTTTTAAAATCTCCTTTTTGTAAATTTTTATCCTGGAAGACAATCTTACTCGCCGGTCACGAGTGATTGCCTGATGATGATGACTGAGAAAGCATCAGAACTCTGGGAGCTTGTCTGATGCCAATAGGCAGTGCTTTTTTTCTGGAGAAAAGGGTACCGGAACTCTTGGATTACATTTCCTCGGGAGTAGATGGCGATTAAATTGTAATGTAATTAATAGAAGAAAAGGTGCTGGAACTCAGTTCCGGTGAGTTCCACCAGAAAAAAAGCCCTGCCAATAGGTAATGCATTCCAGAGCGTGGGTGCTGTAACACTAAATGCCCTGTTGCAACAAGTGCTCTCGGGTTGAACCTCAGGAGTATGTGGCACCCTCAGGAGTGCTTCTTCTGATGATCGTAAAGTTCAGGCAGGGACATGAGGGCAGAGGTGATCCCTAAAATAGCCTGGTCCCAAGTTCTTTAGGGATTCATATATTAACAGCAACACCTTAAACCTGGCCTGGTAGCTTCTTAGCAACCAGCAGGGATGTTGAAGAGTCCTTGGTCTCGAGTCACGAGTCGAGTCACGAGTCTTTGGACGGCCGAAGTCTCGAGTCCAAGTCCAAGTCCTTGGTCAAAATGTGACTCACGAGTCACGAGTCCCGAGGTCACTCCAAAGCCGGACTCACGAGTCACTATTAAAATCATGGGGGTTTCCCCAACAAAATAAGGCTACTTCAAGTGTGTGGCTTAAATAAATTCTAAGGCACAAGTGTGCCTTTTATCTCAAAACTCTGCCACTGATTTTGACAAGAACAGACCAGGCAGACAAACCCAAAATAACCAGGCAGGCAGAGGAGGCAGGGAACCCCAAAGCAGGCAGGCAGAGGCCTTTGTCTTGGACAATTAAAACTGTGGAACTGGTTAAGAAGAGACCAGGCAGGCAGAGGAGGCTGGGAACCCCAAACAGGCAGGCAGGGGCAGCCAAACCCAAAATGTCTGAAAGGTTGCATTTTAGGAAAAGGATTTTAAAAAATAAACTTGGATTGTTACTGCAACTGGGTCCAGGCAGCACCTGCAGGTGGCATCAAGCAGGGATGTTGATGAGTCCTTGGTCTCGAGTCCCGAGTCGAGTCTCGAGTCCCATGAAAAATATTGGGACTCGAGTCGAGTCGAGTCAGAGGGGGGACTCAGTCCGACTCACGAGTCGAGTCCTCGAGTCCGAGTCCCCATCCCTGGCAACCAGTGCAGTTCTTTTAACAAGGGCATAACTTGCTGTTGCACTCTGCACCAGTTGCAGCAGTTCTTGGCAGTTTAATGCTGCAACCTTTACCGGCAGCCCTGGATGAACCATTTAGCAATATAAGCGCGTGCTTAGGGTACCAAGGGAAGGGGGGCACCACCGAGTACCAGACTGCCACTTGCATTTTTGCACTTGCATTTCCCCCCTTATAACAGTTTTATTAAAGAAAAAAACACATAAAACAGTGATGGAAATGTGTATTTCTTTCTGTTGCCCTAGTTATAAGTAATTGGCTTATATTGCTTGCTGCTATTTAGTGTTAAATAAATATAATAAACAGTTTATATTTAATATAGTTGTATGTTCTGGCGTGGGGGATGGCTTTGAAGAAAACTGAGTTTTTAATGTCTTATTTCACCTACAGCACTTATTGAGACTTGATGTCTTGCCAGCTAAGCAATGGAAGGGCCGAGGGGGCACCATTATTGGGCTGTGCGTAGGGCATCAGCTGGCCTTAATCCAGCCCTGTTTACAAGGTTCTTATCCTAGTGCATCCCACATCAATTTTGAGTGGCTTGTTGGTCTCTGAGAGGTCCTTCTTTAGCTCCCTGCCCCCCATTTCCATATCTCTACCAATCAACCATCCCTCTTTCCTGGGTGTCTCGTTCGCTTTGATCTCAAGTCAGCTCTAGGTTTGCTTAAAAGGAGACAGATTTATTAAGTAACTTTCAGCAGCATGCGTACTCAAACACAGACAGTCCCATCGAACACCTCGGGCACTCGATGAAGACTGGGAACAGACATGCGCACACGGTGTCTGAACCCAGAACAAAGCAGGTGGTAGCTTCTTATACACTTTTGTTGTTTACACTTGATAGGCTATACATCAAGGCTGTCAGCTTTGAAGCTGACAGCTAAGCACAACAATATTGCTAGGCTAATTAGCAGGGTGAGTAATGTTGGCACAAGCATTTGCAGTTGGGGGCCTGGTCTACGCTCAGCCTTGGTTCTCATAGCTGGCTATGGGGCAAGCGCACCTGGTGTTGGTTCTTACCGTAGCAGGCCCAAACACACAGATAAGCACGGACACTTCTCCTTCTCGCTTTGCATGCCAAGAATTCATTAAGGTAGCTTGACCATCCTTTGACCTATCTCTGTGCGGGGAACTACAGCAGTTTCTCACGGGACAGGCATGCAGGGAAGAAAGAGATGCTTAGATCCTTTCTAGGTTTCTCTCAGGCCTAAGGGAAATGGAAGGTACTTTCTGGCTAAAAACGGATTCTCACAGGCCTCTACACTGGGCCTTTGGCTCCACATTTCTTCTCTATGTCTCTATGTGAAAGTCCTATCCTAGGACATGTGCTATCATTTCCGTCCATGGAATTCCTCACCCATTCTTCCTTCCACGAGAAGTCATCTGATTACTTCCTGTCTGAAACTGCTGTGGACTCACTTGGGATTACTTAAATTGCAAGTTTGAAAATGAAACTATCTTGAAAACCACGTCAGAATGTCACCTCTTTTAAAGCAGGATGTCTGGCGCAAACACACATTTTGTTTTGCGGTTTCCACTGGCACAGACCTTCAATAAATTACACTTTGGGGTTGACCTCAAAGGAAGTCAATATCTCCATATTACCTGATATAAAAAGAACGTCTCAGTTTGGCAGCGGCTGCAGTAGCAGCCTTAACAACTCCTGTTGGAAAGCCACAACTGTTATAAGTGGCTGTGATATCCTTCCTCCAGTCAATATGCTACATAAATCAAAACAGGTTGATAGGATTCAACGCCAGTTAATGAACAAATGTTTATGACCTGCAATGAGATTATGTCCCCTTGTCCGCGAAAGGATCATGAGACATCAACGCTGAAATGAAATAGCATAGTTTGGAAAGTACAGCAGGCGAAGTGTGCTCATCTGCTTGGGATTCTGTTCTGAAGAGCCATGTTATGCAGAATTAGGTTGCAGAATTCTGGGCTGTACCACTGCAGTCCTCAGGTGGGAAGTTGTATTTTTTGAACGATGACCATCTAAAAAGCCCCCTGCTCAAAGCAAAACAGCACATCAGGACTAATTGTCTTCATTCAAGGGATTTTTAAGATGTTGGTAGCATTTAGAAATGTAGCCTTCTACCTACAATCTGAAATGGTCCAGTTCAGATTTCTCCCACCTCATTCTGCTTATAATCTATGAAATCATAGAATGGTGCAGTCTATTCTACTGCCTTAGCTTTCTACCATCTCATCCTGCTGCATATGTAGACCAGGCTTTGTAAAACAGCTTTAATACGTTTAGTTGATACACTGAATCATCCCTGACAAAGTTACATATATAGAGCCTGAGGATCACTTCACACATTCCATTTTAAAAAAAAGAAAAAAAGATTTACACTTCAGATTTTTGAAGAGTTGTCGTAAAACTGTGAAATGTAATGAGACCAACGTAATATTGGACATAGTAAGAGAGAGAAGGTTGGCTGTCGTTCCTTATTGAGTGTGTGCTCAGTAGAAAACCTGGATTTGCTCTCATGTAATATGTAGAATAGCTCTGCATTTCTAGTTATGCTGGAACACACTATATATACGAAGTATAATCCCAAGCCTAAAGAAAGTTTACATGGATGCAGTGTGTGGGAAGGGAAAAAATTGTTTTCAAAATGGCCTTAGATAAAAGGATAACTGAATATAACAGTTGCTGATACTTTACAAGGTCAGTCACAGTTCTCTGGCACATGAACCTGAATAGATCTGATAGAGTTGGAAGGAGCCTACAAGGCTATCGAGTCCAACCCCCTGCTCAATGCAGGAAACTAGAGGAGGGGTCTCCCATCCAAGTAACAACCAGGCCTGACCCTGCTTAGCTTTCCACACTCAGACAAGCTGAGCCAGCGTAAGCCACAGGCCTGTGTTAATAGGAACATCTGTCTGTCATGCTTAATGTGTTTATTGTGGGGAAACTGCAGCAGAGTTACATCAAACGTGATCGCCAGTTTGTGATGCTAATAATAGTTAGTATTTAAACCACACTTCTGGTGTGTTTGCTAATCCTTACAAAAACCCTGTTAAGGTAAGTCAGTATTATCATATATACTGATAACAAACTCAGTCCTCCGTGTTTGGATCCTTATAAAGCCAAGACAGAATCATTCATGCATAAGAGGAAGAAAGTATTAGCAAGCTTGGGGAACCTCAAGGTTTGCAGTAGTGCAAATAACTTTTTTTTTTTGTTGGGGAGGGGAAACCCTAAAGGCAGGGGTAAACCCACAAAACAGCCCAAGGAGAACTGAGCATGCTCAGTGGCCACGGAATGTCGGCTGACTGATGGAAGGGGAGCAAATGGAAAGCCAGCGGAATGGAGTATCCTGTAAAAGGACATGGCTAAGTGGCTGGCAACCATGAACAGCAGCACTCAAAATTCCAGATCCCACTTGTTATGGATCCCCCTGAGGCAAAGTGATAGTGCCTCGTGGCTAAGGTTATCTACTGTCCCTCTTCATGTTACCATCATGGTATCCAAGCTATGCCAGTATGGCTCATAAAGCTAAGGTTGGCACAATGCCTCAGCCTACATGGAAGGGGTCTCACCCTAATATTAATGAAAATCCAATGCACAGCCAATTCTGATTTTGATTCTATCCCACAGAACATGTTAATAATATATTGAACTTTATTGTCTAGTGCAGTGCAGGGTCATGAACCACAAATAACAAATAGGTCACACCCCTATCTAAGGGGTAGGTCATGCCAGTGCTGCACCACAATTTTCTTTTCCTCTTGGTGTGGTTTAAGGTCTTGTTCTCCATGGTAAGGATAAATAATGGAGGAGTAAGAGGGAGGAGCGGAAAGAAAGAGAGAGAGAGAGAGAGAGAAGGAGAAAAACACACTCAGAATACGGTCTACAATGGAACATTTTCATAATCCAAAAAAAGAGAGGAGACATCATACCTTTGCATGAACAGAATTTCGACATGTGGGTTTTATTAGGAATGGACAAGCCCCAAACAACTTGGCTTAAAAAGCCATTTTTCTTCCAGCTGTCCATCTAAGGCCAGCCCAACTTCTTGACAAGTGGAAAACAAAATTGGAGCATGCCTTCCCCCCCTCCCCCCCCTCACACACATGCATAGACTTAAGCCAACCATTTAAAAGCTTTTGCCAGGGTTGGAAGCACCTTGTAGATCACACACACGCAGCACCCCCGATGCTCTGAGAGCACATTCAGAGACCCCCTGCCTTATTTGAGTGCAATGCATTTGCTTCTAAAGCTGTGTATTTGTGGTAAAATAACCCTTACATTGACTTCACAGAGTGCACTATAGATGGTTTTCACCCCCACGGTGATTGTCTCAGTGCAGGAAAAACGCCATGTGTGACATGGCCCTAAGAAGAAATACTGGGAGAACAAGCGGGGCCTGCAACAAAATGTTGCAGCGGGGAATGCTTCTGCTCAGTGTTTCGGCCAGTCATGGCTTCTTACTCCATTCTGTTCCCCCTCCCCTATTTTCTGTCCCCTCCCCCCACAACAGTCAGTCAGCATCCTGTAGTGAACACGCTCAGCTCTCATTGGCCTAATTGTGGGGTTTCCCCCCCTCTTCATGGTTTTTCCTTAAAGGAATATTTATACTTTTGCAAACCCTGGATTTCTTCCAAGCCTGCCAACTTCTCCCTCTTGTGCATGAATGGTGCCATTTTGGTTACAGAAGCAATAAGCAGACGGCATGAGAGCTGGAAACAGAGGGAAAGATGTAAAGGAAGAGGCAGTCTCGGGACTTCTCTACGCGAGGCATTTATTGTGCGCTTGTGATTCCTCACTCACGGTAGTTTGCGGGGGCTTTACACAACATCGTCATCCTCCAGGGCCTCTCCTGTGTTTTACAGTCATTTTCACAGCATTTTTTTAGAGCGAGGAAAGTCAGGTATGATTTCCTAATCTCCTGATAAAGACGCTATGAGAAGCTCATGTATTTTCACAATTCTGCTATACCACAGCTCCACCTTGTGGTTGTGTAATGGAATATACAGAAAGGCAGAGAAAGAAAAAACCCAGAAAAAAATCACGTGCAAAGGCCCCCGCTCTTAATCCCTCAAAGAAAACAGAAGCAGAAGCCTAGCTAAAGTGGTGGGCTAAAAGCCTCATGCAGAGAAGCCCTTGGAGAAAAGTGTGTCTCAGCAGTTTGAATAGCTTTGAATAGCCACCCTAAGGATCACCACTTTCCATATGTACCTATATCCACACAGTTAGATCAACATTGGATGCTCTTCGCTACATCCTTCCATTGTCCAGACTTCAGAGGCAATGTTGCAATGTGAGGTACAGCCTTTTTGGTCAGCATACCATTACCATAGTTGTAGAATGCCCGTCCACTGTAGGGAAGGCCACCTATCAATCAATGTCTAGCTGTTTGCATACAGCTAAAACTTAGCTTTTTCAGAGGACTTTTGAGGATGCTGGGGTAGGCAATGATGAAATACTTTAGCATTTGGGTTGAGTCATTTTATTTGGAATTGATTCTGTACTTTCTCCATGTTTTTTTTTAAATTGTAAAAGCTATTATATTAAATGCTATACTTGAATATCTAAAATGACAGAATGCTGGAATCATCATTGTCATCAAACAGTGACTGACCTCCTCTCAGCTTGTCTGAGCATGGAAAGCTAAGCAGGGTCAGGCCTGGTTATTACTTGGATGGGAGACCCCTCCTCTAGTTTCCTGCATTGAGCAGGGGGTTGGACTGGATGGCCTTGTAGGCCCCTTCCAACTCTATGATCCTATGATCCTATGAACCCCAACTTCTTGATGGTACCCTCCAGATGTTTTGGAGTACAAGTCCCAGCAGCCCCAGCAAGCATCACCAATGGTCAGGGATGATGGACATTGTAGTCCCAAACATCTGAAGGTACCAGGCTCGGAAGGGCTGGTTCAGCCTCAAGAGTCAGGAGACAGGAATAATTCCTGTTGGGTCCTCTCCACGAAAAAAAATGATACCCAATTGCTACCATAGCAAACTGGAAACCCAAACATGTCTTAACACCCAACCAGCCTGATGTGCCAGAATCCACTGAAACAGAAAAGTTGCATTGACGTTGGCACATAACTAATGGTCTTTTGAACCGGCCCTCAATTATTAAAGGGACAGGAAAGATTTATTCAAAAAATGCTTCCTTCATCAGTAAATAAAATGTCATCTCAGATCCATTTTCCATTTGCCTTAGCAAGAGCAGCTGTTTCCTAAGAGGAAAAGGAAGTGTTTGTGAGCACAAGCCGTGGCCTTCTCTCTCCCACCGGTAGCTTGTATTTCTGAGTAGCCACAGTCGCTACAATAAATCAGGGACTCTGGGCCAGTTTGCACTGCTCTGCTTAGACATGGGATAACGCCTGTGAGAAGTTTCCTATACTGGATGATGTTATTTGCTCTCCATCCAAGCTGTGAACTGGAATATTCAGGTTCATCAAGGTGTTGCATGTATTATTGATTTACACACAAAAAATGCTCATGCAGGTTATCCTGAGACCAAGAAAGGCAATAGATGCATTTTCTCCTTTGCTCATTCAAGAAGATTTTGGTAAAATGCCTTTGTCTAGCCCCTACGGTTGCTTCTTCTTTAAAACAAGGGTGGGAAACCTGCAGCCCGTGGCCTAGTTTCATGTGATCCTTGGCCGGGTTTCAAAAGCCCTCTGCGAGTGGTTAGTTCAGGCAGAGGTGGTGTTAGGGGGTGGTCCACTAGGGCTGGAGCCCCGAATCTCTGGGGGGCCCTCTGCCCCACCACCCTGTTGTCCATGGGCACTTGCTGAAATATAGGTACAGGGGCCCTGTTGCACCTGATCCCCCTGGATTAGCTGCCTTTTTGTCCACATGTGCTTCCCCTCCTGCTGCCCCCCCTTTGAATCTTTCTGGCTGAGTTCCCCCCCCCCCGAAATCAGATGCCCTCCTCTCCCCTGTCCATACATCCCTTTTTACAAATAGGGGTGCCCTTAGGAGACAGGGTCCTTTAGAGACTTTAGAATATATGTAAATTAGCTATGCAAATGTGTGCATTTTTTTGTCCTTCGGGCCTGAACCCTGGCTCTTTTCAGTACCTAGCACCGTCCCCTGAGTTCAGGCCTCTGGCAGGAGTTATCTCTACGTCCCCCACCAACCTGCCGGGTGGGGAGGAAGAGAGACAGGCGTGGGGCAGGGAAGTGATGGATTGAGGAAAAAGTGGTGTCAAAGAGAGCAAGGCTGGCCCTACCGCCAGGCGCAGTCAGGCCGCTGATTTAGGGTTGTCATGAAAAGGCAGCAAACTGACAGGGATGGGGACTCGGACTCCAGGACTCGTGAGTTGGACTGAGTCCCCCCTCTGACTCGAGTCAGTCTCGAGTCCCAATATTTTTAATGGGACTCGAGACTCGACTCGGGACTCGAGACCAAGGACTCGAGTTCCAAAATTGTGTTCCTCAAATGCAACATGGATAGGTTTTAGGAAGTACAGCAAGTTTATTTTTTTAAATCATTTTCCTAAAATGCAACCTTTCAGACATTTTGGGTTTGGCTGCCTCTGCCTGCCTGTTTGGGGTTCCCTGCCTCCTCTGCCTGCCTGGTCTCTTCTTAACCAGTTCCACAGTTTGAATTGTCCAAGACAAAGGCCTCTGCCTTCCTGCTTTGGGGTTCCCTGCCTCCTCTGCCTGCCTGGTTATTTTGGGTTTGTCTGCCTGGTCTGTTCTTGCCAAAATCAGTTGCAGAGTTTTGAAATAAAAAGGCACACTTGTGCCTAGAATTTATTTAAGCCACACATCTGAAATAGCCTTATTTTGTTGGGAAAACCCCCCATTGATTTTAATAGGGACTCGTGGAGTCAGCTTTGGGAGGGACTCGTGACTTGTGAGTCACCATTTTGGACCAAGGACTCGGACTCGAGACTCGGGTCCAAACACTCGTGGCTCGAGACCAAGGACTCTTCAACATCCCTGCAAACTGATAGTGATTTAATGTATTATCGTCATTGTTGCTGCCAGGGACGGGGAGAGGCGCTTGTGAGATTTTCTGCCTCAGGTGCCAAAATAACTTGGCTGGCCTTGTGTACTATGCTCCTTTACCTGGGGGGTGAGGGGGAAGGATTTACTGTTCTGCCTCAGGCAGCAGAATGTATTGGGCCAACTGTCAGAGAGAGAGAGAGAGAGAGACCACTTTTGGCTCTAGAACGGCCTGTCACTGGCGTTGGCCTTGCCCACCACTGTTCAGCAGTCCCTGACAGATTACCACGGAGAGAACGCAGCCCTCGACAGGAGAAAACAACAACAGCAGCAACAACAACAACAACAACAACAACAACAACAACTCCCCATCCCTGCTGTAAAAATGAACCAAACATATATAAGCCCACTGCTTTCTCAGTTCTTCCTGCCACTTGCTGTTTCTCCATTTCTAGTTTACTGCTGCAAATAAGGAGAGATCACACAGGAAAGGTCCCATCAAGTCCTGTTCACAACAAGCCCCATCTCTGCCCGCCCTCCAGATCTAACAGAGAAACCTTTTCAGAGCTGCAACAGAGCAGACAGTTAGTGCTACTGTAAGGACTTCTGTGCCTCGCAGCTGACAAGCGGCACCACCATCTCCACAGTTCTGCTCCACAATATCTCCATTCATCGTCTCCTGATGAAACAGAAGGAGAAGCAGGTTAGCAGCCAAAGGAGTTGCTAACTGAAGGAAGGTTGTTGCTGTTTCCAAATGCACTTAATAGGAACACAGCCTGTTTGTGACCTCCTATGATCTACACGAGAGGCAGGCAGGCCAAGGATTGTCCTCCAGATTGTTCAGCTGGGAACACTTGGCCATTCGTTTTTTTAAAATCCACAACCTTCACAAAATTGATATGAATCTCTGTAGAGCCATTGGAGGATGGAAGTTTTAGAAAAGGAGTTTCCTTTTGCCTTCATGCCAGTTTCAGGCTTTCTGACATTCATTTTCTAGCACTGGGCATGTGTTTTAATGATGTGTTTTAATATATCTATATTGACCTGGTTCACACATAATGGCAACCCAGAGTATGTGTTGAGTATGGGTTATTATTGAATTGTGGGTTGGTGTTGAATTGTGGGTTGCCATTATGTGCTAACCCTGCACTATGGTTTAAATGGGCTGTTAACCATGAATGACCCAAAGTTCACAACCCAACAACAAACCATGAGTTCTCTTCCTGGGTTGTTTGTGGTTAACAACTCATAGTTAACCATAGTACATGATTTGCACAGAACGACAACCCATGATTCAACAATAACCCATACTCAACCTGTACTCTGAGTTGCCATTACATGTGAACCAGGTTATTGTATAGTGCTTGTGGCAGTGAAGCCTTTGACACCAACTAGCTGAACTGGTGTGGTTGCATGGAATGCTCAATGGCTTAGGGAACTATGTAAACAGTTTGTAGTCCAACTTCTCTGAGGGAAGGAATAGCTGTCAGTTTGGTTGGGATTAAAACCTCACACTGGGAGAGGATGAGGTTGGGAAGATGCCCCAGGACATATGAAGCTAAAGCCCACAGGTAGTAATGCAGGGCCAAACAGCCCAGTCCACTTTCACAGGGCCATTTGTCCCATGTAAAAGTTGTGGTGAGGGCATTTTCAGTGACTTTCAGAGGGAGTTGGCTGAATGTTATTAATTTTCATTCAAGGGGAAGGTTTGCCAAGATGGGTTGGCAGAGGACATTCTATCCTTCCTTCCTTCCTTCCTTCCATTCTAGAAGCACAAAAGCTTTGCCACCACTTCAAACAATGGCGGAGCTGGAATCCGAGGACCCCAGCAGTGTGTACATTTGCCACATAACAGCCCAACTGGGACAACACCAAGTCATGATGTAGCATCATTCCTTATTGTCCAGTTCCATCACAGAATCTGCCATCCCTGCCAGACAATGGCCCAAGCAAGGGGGCGCAGGGTGAGGCAGCTGGCTGAAGTAAGTCTGTGACAGAGCAGGTTGAGAACCCCAGACAACTGCAGGTTCTGATCCAAGACCTGTGGGCTCTGATTCAGGACCATGGAGAACACTCCTGCAACTAACCGAACCTAACCTTTTGGTCCTTGGCCATGGCACTTATGATCCTTTATCTTTAGACCAGACTTGAACCAGACAGCCCTTCAAACAGAGACACCTCCAAATAAAGAACTGCCCTCTAACAGCCCTTCAAACAGAATGTAGCCCTTTAGAAGTTGTTGGACATCCGCTCCCATCACTGGCTATGATATTTGGGGCTGTTGGTAGTTGGAATTCAACAACATCTGGGGGCCGAAGGTTCCTTACCCCTGAAACAGAGGACTGTCCTCTGTCAAGTAGGGCACATGGCTCTCCTAACAGCAATCCTGGAGGTGCTTACCACATGGGCAGCTGCATCCCTGAGCTGAGAGCGCCAATGTCAGGATCTGTTTCACCAGCACAGCTCCATGGCCCCACCTGGTGGCTGCTGTCCAGATAGCAACCTGGCCAGCACCCCTCTTCTCAGGATTTGGCCCGTTACCTCCAGCTGCGCTCAGGCCTGCTAATGCGGACCAGCTGGGAGCTGCTGCTGGGAGGGCTACTTAAGGCCTGCCTCAGCACTCTAGCTTTTGCCACAGCAACACGATTCCTCATGCGGTTGCAGCTGGCTCCTGACCCTCTGTGACTAGCTCCAGCTCTTGCCTGACCATGCTCGACCGTCACCTGTTCCTGACCTATGCCTCTGGCCCTGCTCTTCCTGGTATGTGACTGAATCTAGCTTGACTCTCAACCCTGCCTCTACCTCTGGCCCTTGTCTGAACCTGGTCTGCTTGCTTCTGGATCTGCCTTCTTGCCTCTGGCCCTCGCTTGGACTCTGCTTGCTCTTGACCCATGCTTGACTACTGCTCGCTTACCAGACATGCCCTTCGCCTCTGGCCCCACCTTGCTTACTATGTACACTGACCTCGGTCCGGCTCCTGGACTCTGCACTCTCCTGACCTACTCCAGCCTCCATCATCCCCTGACGTTCCAGTCAAAGTCCCTTACTGCCCACATCCTGGACATTACATCCAAGTACTAACCCCGGTGGTTCCTGACAACTAGAGTTGTCAGTGGGACACTGGAAAAGATAGAAGCATAGGGGATGATGCTTCTATCCTACTACCTTCGGGTCACTTAAAAACTTTTGTTTGTCTCCTGTCAGGATTGTATACCACTTAACATTTCTTTTCCTATTTTTATTTTTAAATGCACTCAATAACTCTGCCTCTCACTTAACCCTTCCAGTGCAAAAAGACAGCACTGAGTTAAGTAGATTTCATGGTTACTGAAGGCTGGCACAGATCTGTTAGCTCCCAAGGCATCTGGATTTGTGTAAGCTGAAAAATGCATTTGCATTTTGGCTTGGCTGGCTGCACATCAGGAGACAGCACAATATGCTTCAACTGAAATAACAACAAGCACGACAACAACAGCAAAAAGCAAGTGTTTTCAAATGCCTCTTTTGTTGTCAGACAGCACAGGCGTGGTATTTGCATAATTATCTCCATATATAATGAATTAACCTACCCCAGAAAACTAAGTTTCACTATCTATCTATCTATCTATCTAATATATATATATATAGTGGCTGTTACTTTTAATCCTTTATTTGTAACCTGAGATAATGGATGGCCTTTTAAGAGCAGAACAAAGATCCCAAATGAAGTAAAAGGGAAATAGAACAGGTACCTGCACGCTTCCATCGAAGCTGGTAGCCTAGACCACAGGATGGTTCCACAAGCATCCAAGGTGGCAAAGGCACAGGTAGCCAGCTAAGGACATGAGAACATGAGAAGAGCTGTGCTGGATTAGACCAAGGCCCAAGTAGTCCAGCAGTCTGTTCACACATTGGCCAGCCAGCTACCCATTGGAAGCCCACAAGCAGGACATGAGTGCAACAGCACCCTCAGGCTTGTGTTCCCAAGCAACTGCTATTCAGAGGCATATCACCTCTGATATTGGAAACAATATATAGCCATCATGACTAGTAGCCACTGAATGTGTCTAATGCCCTTTTCAAGCTGTCAAAGAGGGTGGCCATTACCACATCTTGTGGTAGCGAATTCCATAGATTAACTAAGCACTGTGTGAAGACATATTTCCTTTGATCTGTCCTGAATCTCCCACCATTCAGCTTCATGGGATGACCCCTTTGGGTTCTAGTATTTTGAGAGAGTTAGAAAAAGTTCTCCCTGTCCACCTTCTCTTTTTGTTCCTGACTTGATCTAATATTGTTTTAATGCTGCCTTTTATCTCATTGTATTTCCCCAACATTATTTGCTATTTTCATCGCCATGATTTTACATCTTGTCGAGGGGAAACTTCCCACTGGTGTGGGAATTATATATCGAACAGATGGAAAGCTTTTTAATCTCAGCAGGCTGAAAGCAAAAAGTAAGGTAATTACAACCTCCGTTGTGGAACTTCAGTATGCTGATGATAATGTGGTCTCCGCACATTCAGAGGATGATCTCCAAACTATCCTAAATGCTTTTGCAGAAGCATACGGAAAACTTGGTCTCTCACTTAACATCAAAAAACCCAAAGTGCTTCATCAGCAAGTGCAAGCTAACCCTTTGGTGATGCCATCTATCCAGCTTGGCGGGACAATACTGGAAAATGTTGATCATTTTCTCTATCTTGGCAGCTATCTATCTGTTACAGCTAACATCGACAGTGAAATCCAGCATCGTCTGAGCTCTGCAAGTGCCGCGTTTTCTTGAATGAAACATAGAGTGTTTGAGGATCGGGATATTTGTAAGAAGACCAAAACATTGGTTTATTGAAGCCATTGTATTACCAACTTTATTGTATGCCTGCGAAACATGGACTATCTATAAATGTCACCTCCAACTCCTTGAAAGATTTCATCAACGTTGCCTTCGGAAAATCCTGCGAATTACTTGGGAAGATAGGCGAACAAATGTCAGTGTACTGGGAGAAGCAAAGACTACTAGCATTGAAAAAATGATCCTTCAACGCCAACTTCAGTGGACCGGTCATGTTGTTCGAATGCCTGACTGCCGTCTCCCAAAGCAGTTACTTTATTCCCAACTCAGGGATGGAAAGAGGAATATTGGTGGTCAATATAAGAGGTTTAAAGATGTTCTTAAGGCTAATCTAAAAAAATGCAATATAAACATTGAAAACTGGGAAGCTCTGGCCCATGAACGATCTAAATGGAGGGTGGCCTTTCACAAAGGTTCCATGGACTTTGAAGAAGCCCGAGTGCAAGGTGAAAGGGAGAAACGTGCTAAGCGAAAAGCACGTCAAATGAATCCTTTACAGGACCATCTTCTATCTGGTAACCTGTGTCCTCACTGTGGGAAGCTGTGTGGATCTAGAATTGGCCTCCACAGTCACTTACGGACCCATCGCTAGAGTCTACACAATTTTCTTTAGAATTTTCCTCCTTTTAAAATCTCCTTTTTGTAAAAAAATTTATCCTGGAAGACAATCTTACTCGGTCACGAGTGATCGCCTGACTGACTGACTGACTGATTTTATAACCAGTACCAAGGACAGTATGCCTCTGTATGCCAGTTGCTGGGGAGCACGGGCAGGAAGGTGCTATTGCACTCATGTCCTGCTTGTGGACGTCCCATAGGCATTCAGGTTCTAGTATCATGAGAGAGGGAGAAAAACCTCCCTATCCACTTTCTCTACACCATGCATCATTTTATACTCCTCGAATCTAAAAAAGCCCAAACGTTGTAACCTGTCTTCATAAGGGAATTGTTTCAGATCCTTGATAATTTTCGTTGCCCTTTTCTGCACATTTCCCGGCTCTACAATATCCTTTTCAGGGTGCAATGGCCAGAATTGTACACAGTATTTCAATGTTGTCGCACCATAGATTTGTATAAAGGCATTATGATACTGGCAATTTTATGTTCGATTCCTCTCCTAATGATCCCCGACATGGAATTTGCCTTTTTTACTAATCACACGGGTCTTATCGAGCTATCCTCCACAACCCCAAGACCCCGAGCTTTCCTGCCAGTTCAGACCCCCATGTATGAAAAATTAGGATTTTTTGCTCCAACATGCATCACTTTACATTTGCTTACATTGAACCACATTTGCCATTTTGATGCCCATTCCCCCCAGTTTGGAGAGATCATTTTGGAGCTCTTCACAATCCCTTCTTCTTTTAACTACCCTAAATAATTTGGTGTCTTCAGCAAATTTGGCTACCTCACTGATCACCCCTAACTCCCAATCATTTTTGATCAAGTGACAAAGCACCAGTTCCAATACTGATCCTTGGGGGACCCCACTGTTTGCATTCCTCCACTGTGAGAATTTACAATGTATTCCTACTCTGTGCTTGCATTTTTAACAGTTACGTCCATAAGAAGACTCTCCTCTTATTCCATGACTGCTAAGCTTGCTCAGGAGTCTCTAGTGAGGGACTCTGTCAAAAGCGTTTTAAAAGTCCAAGTGAACAATATCTGTCAGATCACCCCTATATTGACACTCTCAAACAACTCTGACAGATTAGTGAGACAGGGCTTACCTTTCCAGAAACCATGTTCATTCTTCTTCAGCAGGGCTTGCCCTTCTATATGCTTGATAATTTCATCTCTAATAATGCTTTCCACCAATTTACCCAGAACTGATGTTAAGTTAACCAGCCTGTAATTTCCTGAATCCCCTCTGAATCCCTTTTTTAAACTTGGTATTATATTGGCCATTTTCCAGTCCTCTGGTAGAGAGGCTGATCTTAAGACATGTTACATATTATTGTTAGAAGATCAGCAATTTCACACTTGAGTTCTGTAAGGACTCTCAAATGGAGACATCAGGATCCAGTGATTTGTTTGTTTTCAATTTGTCAATAAGGTCTAGAACTTTATTTGCCCCATTTCCTCAGACTTCCTTCCTGAAAAGATCAGCACAGATATCTACCCTACATCTTCTGCTGTTAAGATAGACACAAAGAATTCATGCAGCTTCTCTGCAGTATCCTTATCTTCCTTTAGTACTCCTTTAACTCGTTATCCAATGGACCAACATGTCCCTAGCTGGTTTTCTATTTCTGATGCATTTAAAGCCTTTAAAAAAAGGGCGGGGGGAAGGTTGGTTTTAATGTTATTAGCAATATGCTCCTCAAAATCCTTTTTTGCTTCTCTTATTGTTATCTAGAAATTTTTGGTATCTAGAAATTTTTACCTCTCCATTGTGATTGGAACATGCATTTATCCAATCAGTGTGGGGCTAATTGAAGTCACCCATTATTACAACATTTCCTCATCTGGATGCCTCTCTGATTTCATTTTCCATCACAAGATCACCCTGTTCATTTTGGTCAGGGGGATGATAGCATGCCCCCATTACTAAATTACTTTTGGAGCATTTGTCACCCACAGTATGAGAAGAGAGAGAGAGAGAGTTGAAAGCATTGGGAATGCTGGGTTGCCTCCCTAGGGATCTGATGTGAGACAGTGGGTTTGTTGCTTGTAGGACTGCTCATCCTGTCGCCACATACAATATACTTGTATATTTGTAAAAAAGAAACCAAATATCCAGTGATCTCTTCTCTATAAGGAGGCCAAGCCCTGGTAAGTGTTGCCCCTAGGATCCCTCACTGAGAAGAAATTTACAGGACTGTGTTACGTAGGTGGTCCTTCCACACAATTTGTGTCACTCTTCTCCCTTAAAAGGTGTGCAGGTGTGGGGGAAGAAAGAGACTGTGTGGATGTACAGGCAAACAGTGCACATAGCACACCCCTGCCTTGAAATTTGATCCTTCAGCCCCCACCCTACAAATGGTGTATATTTCTTCCCTTCTCATTCCTGGAGCAAAGCTATGCCTGGGACTTTAAAGGAATAAATAAGCTATAGTTATTTCCTCTAAACTCAGTTCACTGGATCCATCTCTTCAATTCTGAGATTAAAATATCAGTGTAGCATGAGGTGATAAATTGAGGTCTTAAGTGTGTGCCGTTCCCTTCATCAGATACGGACGAGACTGAAACTCCGGCAGTGAGTATGTGTCTGATATTCCGTCTAGCTTCAGAGGTCAAGAAGAGAGAGGAGGCTCTTTTCCTAATAAATTTCATGGTTTGGGCTCATCAGACAGTACGTTTCTACTCTAACCCAAACCCCAATTGGCAAAGGATCAGTTTGAACTCCAAGGGCAGTATCCAGCACTGCTGTTGAACTCCTGCTAGCTCTGTTCTGCCAGCGAGACCTACCAGTCAAACAACAGAAAGCTGGCGGTTCTAAAAGCAACCCCGGAAACGTTTCTTTCTGCAAGCTCCACTGATCTGCCCGTGCCGGAAAAGAGCCTTTCCGCTCTTTTCGCGTTGCTTTTAGAATCGCTAGCAGTGGGTCCTGCTTGGGTGTGGGCAGGCTTGGATACTCTCTCAAATTGGGAAAACAAAACCAAATATTGAAACATTTCTTCAAAGATCAGATTGCCAGTGCTTACTAAATCAATTTGCTAACATTGTAGAGATGGACGGACAAACCTTTCATGGGGGTGGGGGCATACCTCAGTAGCAGAGCATATGCTCACTTTCAGAAGGTCCCAGGTTCAATCCATGACATCTCCACTTGAAAAGGATCAGGTCGCAGGTGATGTTCTTCCTCACACAACTCTGCCCTGTATGAAGAAGTTTTTCCAATCGGTATTCAGAGGCAAACCGCCTCTGATATTGGAAACAATATATAGCCATCATGACTAGTAGCCACTGAATTTGTCTAATGCCCTTTTCAAGCTGTCAAAGAGGGTGGCCATTAGCCCATTACGACATCTTGTGGTAGCAAATTCCATAGATTAACTAAACACTGTGTGAAGACATATTTCCTTTCATCCGTCCTGAACCTCCCGCCATTCAGCTTCATGGGATGACCCCCTTTGGGTTCTAGTATTTTGAGAGAGTTAGAAAAAGTTCTCCCTGTCCACTTTCTCTTTTTGTTCCTGATTTTATCTAATATTGCTTTAATGCTGCTTTTTATCTCATTGTATTTTTATAACCAGTACCAGGGACAGTATGTCTCTGTATGCCAGTTGCTGGGGAACACGGGCAGGAAGGTGCTATTGCACTCATGTCCTGCTTGTGGACGTCCCATAGGCATTTGGTTGGCCACTGTGTGGAAAGAATGCTGGACTAGATAGGTCTTGGGTCTTATCCAGCACTGCTCTTCTTATGCCCTTATGTTCAGAGAACAGAAAATAGAAATCAAGCAAAGCTAAAATAAGGTTAAAAGCTACTTTATTTAGAAGGCTTGGGGAAAGCGTTGGGTTCCTTGCAAGAGGAAAAACAGTGGATCATGAATGTAATAAATAAATAAAACAAACAAACAAACAAACAATGGTTTTACCTGGCACCAAAAGGACATTAGAGGTATGCACCAGATGAACCCCTCTGTGTTGGATATTCCATAACTGGGATGATGTCACTCACTGAAAGGCCCTTTCTCTTGTAACCATTCACCGTACCTCACTTGGGGGCTGCAGGAGAGAGAGAGAACGAGGCCGCCTTGAGAATCTTGAATTCAGAGGCAGGGTATAAATATTTCAACAAACAAACAAATACTGATCTACCTTACAAAATTGTAATAAGGTTTACTGAGATAATGTGAGTCGATCACCTGAGCAATCACAGAAAGTGCTATGTAAATGTGAAGTATCATTATTCTGCCTGGGAGCTCAATTCTCCATCTGCCTTCACCAAAACTCATCTATATTATCAACACTTGTGTGAACCATTTTTAGCATTACCTCTGCATATGTTCAGGCAAGATATAATCTTTTTAGGGTTGTTGGGTTTTTTTTTTGGCCTATTAGCGAAGCAAATGTGTCAAGGCCGCAGTGTGTTTTGTGCTCTGGAAATGCCTGTTAAGTGTCTTTGACACGGAGCAATGCGTAAAGTCGCTCGCAGAAATCAGCAGGTCGCAACTCTTGCATTGGTCTCTAATGATGTGCTGGCTTCTGTCTGCAAAAGCATCTGGAGGGTTTTCATATATAGAAATACAACAGGAGAAATTGGGGTTTGTTTGCAGTCCACACATTCTCCTTTTTGATGGTTCCTGTTAACAGAACAGAACAAGGGAGACCAAGCTGTGGCTTGTAGTTTATTATGCGTGGTTCCTTGACAGTTCAGACACAGTTCCTGGACAATTCAAGGAAGTTATCTGAAATACAGTTAGAACAAGATACCCTCACATGCGCATATACTATAAGGATGGGAATAAATACTTGCCGATAGATTGATACTGTTAAGATAGCTGCATAGGAAGACAAAACATCAACGGATGTTGTGTATTCATTCTCAGCCTTATGAAGTTTTTGGTGGATGGTTCTTAAAAATATAAATTTTTGGTTGAGGGCACTCTTCATCATAGTAAGGGCCAATCTACACATTCAGGAAAGGCATGTGGTACAGCCCTCATGGGACTATACTACTCCATAATGCAGGGATGGGGACTCGGACTTGAGGACTCGACTCGTGAGTCGGACTGAGTCCCCCCTCTGACTCGACTTGGACTCGAGTCCCAATATTTTTAATGGGACTCGAGACTCGACTCGGGACTCGAGACCAAGGACTCTTCAACATCCCTGGGCTGTGCCAGAAGGAGTGGAGAGGAGCGCGTTCACCAGCAAAGAGCACATGGACGCGAGGTGTGCTGCTGCTCGGCCACTATGGACGGCTACCAGGAGTGCAGCCCCAACAGTGTGTCAAGATTTATTTTGATTGATGTGTTGCGTACTTGGGAGAGGCAGAAGAAGGACCTGAGATTACTCTGTGTGGCTGCTCACTGCCTCCTCTGCCTGCCTGGTTATTTTGGGTTTGTCTGCCTGGTCTGTTCTTGCCAAAATCAGTTGCAGAGTTTTGAAATAAAAAGGCACACTTGTGCCTAGAATTTATTTAAGCCACACATCTGAAATAGCCTTATTTTGTTGGGAAAAAATCTCATTGATTTTAATAGGGACTCATGGAGTCAGCTTTGGGAGTGACTCGTGACTCGTGAGTCACCATTTTGGACCAAGGACTTGGACTCGGACTCGAGACTCGGGTCCAAAGACTCGTGACTCGACTCGTGACTCGAGACCAAGGATTCTTCAACATCCCTGCCATAATGCAGTAGACATGTTTGTCTACTTCCCCATGTACACAAATCCCTTCCTCATAGAAACTGGTGTGTAATGAAAACAAAAACAGAAACCTGGCTTAAACTCATCTCTCACCAAAAGGCTAGCATTCCATGGGCAGGGATTTTTTTTTATGTGGGGGGAGTATCCACACATGTTGCCTCCTCATTTGCCTTTGAAGTGGTACAGCCCCAGGAGAGCTGCATCACGTGCTTTTTCTCAATGCCTTTACTTTGACAAAGTTTTTAGTACTATTGCTCTATTCTATGAGTCTTTTCCCTAAATGATATTTAGGGATCAACTTTTACCCTCCTTAAGTTAAGAAATAAACGGTGATGTCACTTGTAACTAAAAGTGAATTTACACAACCACATTGAATGTGTTCTTTCCTCACCAAATTGGTTTCTTTTCCCCATCACCTTGCACTCCATATTCACATCTCTGGCTTTCAGATAGGAACTAATGATCATGTGGCTGAACTACATGATCAGAGAGCTGGTGTGATGTCATGGCTAAGAGACATCTATGAATCGGGAAGACCCGCACAGTGAAAATCTCACCACCTCCATGAACTCAAGAGGTGACCTAGGCAAGTGACAATCTCTCAGCCTCAGCTCTCCTCCCCTTCTATGACCTACCTTACAGGATCATTGTGAAGATTACAACAAGGTATGTTATATGATGTGCTTTGGAGACTCAAAAGTATTATTATTCTATATCCAACAAACTCTATGCTATTGCAGTAGAAGCTCCTCTAAGAGAGTCTCTTATGGACTATCCCAGAGTGCAGGACATGGAATAATGGGCTCAAGTCAAGTTACAGGAAGCCAGATTCTGCCTGGACACCAGGCAAAACTTCCTGACTGTTAAAGCAATATGACAATGGAACCAAATACCTAGGGAAGGTGGTGGGCTCTCCTGCACTGTAGGCATTCAAGATGCAGCTGGACAGCCATCTGTCAGGGATGCTTTAACTTGGATTCCTGCACTGAGCAGGAGGTTGGACTTGATGGCCTTATAGGCCCCTTCCAACTCTACTATTCTACGATTCTATGAGTCTCAGTTTTGGGTGTACCTAGGGGGATTGACCAGGAGGGGGGGTTCAACAGGAAGCGGGACTTCCGGTATTCCATGGGCATGCAGGAACCCTGCTGATGACTGTTTGGATTCCAACTAATGATTGTAAAAATCTTTGCATATTATTAGTGTTATTTAAAGTACATGTTTTGATGCTGTAATTTATTGTTCTTCTAGTAGGTTTTGGTTCTATTCTGTTTTGCAGTCAGATTCTCAAAAAGCTATTTAATCTGTCAACTGGGTTATGGGATTGTAAATGGTAGTTCAGTCAAATGTCTCCTCCTCCTCCTCCTTTTTGATGCAATTAAAATCACATTTGCTTTCTCTGCCTGTCCATTCTCTGGTATCTAATAGCAGAGCCTGGGTGTTGGAATTAGACCCTGTGACCCTGTTCTGCCCAGGTCATAGTGTGTGTGTGTGTGTGTGTGCGCATTAGTATAAATACAAAGCCATAATAATGGTGATAATTCACATAATTCACATCACTTCCAAAAGATGTAGTGATGGCCACCAATTTGGAGGGCTTTAAAAGGGGATTGGACAAATTCATGGAGGAGGAGGCTTTCAATGGCTACTAGTCCTAATGGCTATATGCTTCTTCCAGGATCAGAGGCAATATGCCTATGTACACCAGTTGCTGTGGAACATGGGTGGGAGGGTGCTGTTGCACTCATGTCCTGCTTGTGGGTTTCCCATGGGAAGCTGGTTGGCCACTGTGCGAACACAATGCTGGACTAGATGGATCCTTGGTCTGATCCAGCATGGCTCATCTTATGTTCTCATTGCCACTCTTATGGGCTGGTTCACACTTATGGCAGCTCCATATCTGTGCCTTGGGAGTGCACAGTGTGTGGCGCTTTGAAGCCAGATACCACTCATGTGGTGGCACTGTTGAGAGAATCAGCACCTCCTGGTGGACACCATATTTTTCACGACTAGGACATGATTTGCATAGCTGAGGCAACCCTCTTTTGTGCAGCCATGATCGTGCAAATCACAACAGCCACATACATTGTTTCCATGCTGGGGTGCCTGTTCTCACAAATGACACCTCTGGGGAGCACTGCCTAGTTGTGAGCCTGGTGGCAGCCATGCACGCTCCCAAAGGGGACCAGCAACTGTTAAAACCAGTCCTGTGTGTGGCTAGAAGCTCTCGCTCACAGTATGAATGGCTGCGTCATTTGTACACAGACAATTGCCAATTTGACTACCACTGCTCAGCTCATGTTAGGACGTTTGCATTCCAAACAATCAATCAATGCAATGTCTTTGTTGCATGCATGTCTGCATGCATTACAGACATGCATGCAACATGCATGTCTGCATGACCCATCTGATGGGTCATGCATGTCTGATGACCCATCGACTAAGTGCATAGTGCAGTCCGGACCAAATAATGGCTACTATCCGTCAGAGCCTAAGCATGGGGGCAAAGAAGTGGCCCAGGAATCCAGAGCAGCCTGGCTCAGGCTGCAATGTGCAATCCCATTACCATGAGGGGAAAAAGTTGATCATGGTTGTAAATATTTATGGAAACTTTTTCTACGGGAGGCTGGTCACTCCTATTTCGGTGGGGCTCCTAATCCATTGCAGCAGTCATTTGGAGCTTTATAGGAGCTATCCATGGTGCTGAACTCCACCCCCAGAATAGGTTCACCACCATGGAGCTCCATGGATAGCTCCTATAAAGCTCCAAATGAAAGCTGCAATGGATTAGGAGCCCCACCAAAATAGGAGTCGCCAGCCTCCCCTGCATATATTTCCCTGTATCTACTGTACGTACCTATTTTCCAGATCTTGTGAGGTTTGCTGGAGCTAATCAGAAGCAGTGTTAGAACAGAACAAGCAACATTCTCAGCAGTGAGTTGCTGGCCCAGGCCTTTCTCTTGAACAGAGAGAGCGTGCTTATGCAAGAGGTTTGTGTTCTCTCAAGAACTAGGAGTCCCAGAGCTCCTTGTGCACATGCAAGATGGAGGGATAAAGCACCATAATACTTAGGTTACAGGAGGGCTGCACTGTAAGTCTGTTGCAGCAAAAAACAACAGGGTTTTATTTATTTATTACATTTAGATCCTGCTTTTCTTCTTCCTGCAAGGAACCTCAGGTGGCTTACATGGTCCTCCTCCTCTCCATGTTATCCTCACAACAACCCTGTGAGGTAGGTTAGGTTGAGAGTTAGTGACTGATCCAGTTACCCAGTGAGCTTCATGGCTGAATGGGGACTAGAACCCAGATCTCCCAAGTCCCAGTCCAACCACTATACCACACTGGATCTCAGCCAGCGCTGGTTTTATGACACCTTAAAGACTAGCAGATTTATTATGGTATACATTTATGTGGACTAGAGTTCACTTTGTCAGATCCATGAAGTGTTATCCTAAATTTCAGGTATAAAATAAGAAGGATGGATTTCCACTCTGATCTGGTGCCATGCTTTGTATCAACTTCCAGAGGGGAAGCCAAGTTAGTTCCCGGGGACAGTGGGAGCCCGAACCACTGGTAGGATTTACAGACCCACCCGCACCCCATACCATCATGTTAGGGCCATGGTAGAAAAGCCCCAGCATGGGCCATGGTGTGATTTCAGAAATGTAGAAAATATAATTTCAGAAATAAATAGAAACTTTTCTTTCCTGACTCGTGAACTTGTATGTATGGGATGGGATCATGGTATGAGAATGGGAGGAGGCCCACGCTAAGTTTGTAGTGCGCCTATAAAAATGTTGCTTGGGTATTGGTACTTGTACATCGCTCAGAGTGGCCAGATGTCTGGCCAGATGGGCGATTCATAAAGATAATAAATAAATAGCTAATGGAACCTCCACTGTTAAGGGGAAGGGTACCTGACTACCAGATATTGGGGGGAAATAGTGGGCTATTTTCAGATGGCCACTGTTGGGGAAAAAAAAAAAGAATACTGGACTAACTGGATCCTTAGGGTGACCCAGAGAAGCAATTATTTAATTCCTAATCGGTAAGCTACCCCTAAATCAATTTGCCATATGAAGTACCGGTATCTACATCTGGGGTGTAGCACCTCAGGCCTGGGGCTCAAATCTGCCCCTCTAGGGTTTTCCAGAAGGCCACATCCCCTTTCCCTGTTTCCTACTCCCCTTTCCCCCTCACCACCGGTCATTTGGTGGTTTCCTGGCTTTTGTGCAATTTCTTCCCCTTTCTAAAAAGTTGAAATGCCCATCCTAAGGCTTAGGTAGCGGTAGTAAGAGCTTTAAGCTAAAACATGCCAGTATCTTTGGTATTTTGGGCCTGTCCCATTTTGCCTTTGGCCTTGCCCACCACTGGAATGTGCCTCCCCCAGCTTCTCCAAGATGGAAATTGGCCCTTGGGCTGAAAGAAGTTAAACACCCCCTGCTCTGCATAGTTTAGATACAGAACAGAGGAAGCTGCAAAACCTATCTAGAATTTATCCTGATTCTGTCTGGATGCTAACCCTGCCTCTGCTAACTGTCACTTCCCAGCTGTTCTCTGCAGTCTGAAAATGTGTCCATGAACAGATTTTCACAGACCCAACCAAAGATTCCCGAACTGTCTCTTCCTTGGAGAAAGCAAACCCTCAGTGTTCTACTTTGTGGACAGGAGAATGAAATGATATCAGCTTATTCTTCCAATAAACTTTTAAAAAATATATCTATATCCTCTGATAGCTAAATATTTGTACTTATGTCAACTGATCACATATCATCTTATTCAATTTAAATATAGATACGATTGTTCAAAGTCAGTTACAGTTGCCTTAGTAACAGAATTTTTCACATTGCAGTGCTATCCGTGCCTTTTGATAATTACAATTCCTTATGTCTGCATTGGTGTTAATATGCAAAACAGTTCATGGAAGAGCAAAGGCTGGTGTGTGTGCCTCAATCACACACTTTCAAAACAGGATCCATATGTGAATAAAAGGATCCATATTTCTCTCACTCTTACTCTGGTCTTTAAGAGCGCTTATAAATATTACTTCCTACCAATATAGCAGCACATAATACAAGATGGCAAAAAATCCTTTAGGTAGGAGGGACTAACTAGCAAAGAGTAGTGGTTAGCATCACTGTTTTGGTGCAATAGGTCCTGTGTCACCTACTCTGTTGCCCTTTGTGCACTAACAGTGAACAATTAAAACTTCACAACAATTTGCCACCACTTAGAACCTGTATATTCCTGTCTACTTTGCCACTGATTACTTCCCTAACAGTGTCCTCTTTCATCCTACCACAGAATTCCTTTACTATATTGTTTAGCTCCTATTCAGAATAACCATGAACAGTTTTGGGCAGCAACTGAATGAACAGTTGACTGCCTGAAGGTGTATTAAATTGATTAATGGGAGACCAGCTATTACAAAACTCTAAAACGTTTAGTGATTCCATGCAGCATTCTTTAGGATGCAATTTGTGTGACAAATTTTGTTGAGAATATAATCATATTGTGCTTCATTGAATTTTGTTAATGACTTGGGCTTGTAATTATTTTGTACTTTGCAATTTGCCTTTCTGAGCTATCACTCAGTCAGTTTATTAGGATATGATTTATACGAGAAACTTCATTAGAACTGTTAATCATGGTGTCTAGATTGGAAATTAAAACACGCTCATCAAGATTACAAATGGTGGAATTTCCATCTTCTTTCTACGTAAAGGTGCAAATTAACACAATGCTTAATTCCAGAGCTAAAAATTCTAAGTTTAGTAAACAAAACACACCCACACACACACACCCTTCATCCTGCATTAGCTGTGCTAAAAGCCTGATAAGTTAACAGGAGTTGAATAGGACTCACTTGCAGTGGGAATCATCCAGCACAGTTCAGCAGGTATCAGGAAATAGAAAAGGGAGGCTGGCGAATCCTGTGTCAGTGGGGCTCCTTACCGTTTCAGTTTTTATTCTGAGCATTATAGGAGCCCTCGATGGTGCTGAATATTCCACCCCCAAAATAGGTTCACCACCATGGAGCACCACGGATAGCTTCTATAAAGCTCAGAATAAAAGCTGCAGTAGACAAGGAGCCCCACTGACACAGAAGTTGCCAGCCTCCCCTGGAAAAAGATAGACCAGATTTCAAATGGCAGGTTCTTTCGGACCGGGGAAAGCTCCCAGTTAGATCTCCTAGGCCAGTGTTCTCCAACCTTGGGTCCCCAGATGTTTTTGGCCTACAACTCCCAGCATGCCCCAGCCAGCTCCGCTGGCTGGGGCATGCTGGGAGTTGTAGGCCAAAAACATCTGGGGACCCCCAAGGTTGGAGAACACTGGCCTAGGCAGATGGGGCTAGAGCTCAGGGCCAAGCTTGAGAGAAAATGGCAAGGAATCCATGACTGAAGCACCTGCAATGATTTTTTTTTTTTTAAAGCCTAAAAACAGCTCAGGAGGGGCAAACTGAGTTGGGAATGTGAGGCTAAATGAAGGGGATTAACTCTTCCCCCTCGGCCATTCTCCCCCCCCCCCGTCCCATCTAAATCACCCCCCTCTGTTATTTGCAGCACAGGGGGACACATACCATATTGGTATCCATATGTTTTGTCCTCTGGGGTAAACAGCCGGCTTTTGGAGGAGGGGATTAGTATGCAAAGGAATTGTCTCCTCCCCAGCTGTGTGTGTGTGTGTGTGTGTGTGTGTTTTAATGGGAGATCTAATTACATCTTTCAACTGCAGGTGGTGTCATGTTTGAATTCCCCACCCACACTCACTGCAATTCTCTGCAGATAGAAAACTAGCATGTGGGGGAGAAGATGAGGCTAGAATTCTTATCACTGACATTCGAGGTTTCTGCTGTGCAGGGATTTGTTTGTTTCTGCAGAGAATAATTCAGTCCTTTGAGTCCCCACCTGCAGTCTGAAGGGTCAGCCCAAACACAGGTTTACCAACTTGATTTGAGAGGATGGACCAGTGGTAGAGTGCAGGTTCAGTCCCAGGCATTTCTGGTTAAAGGGTCTCAGGCTGGAGGTAGTGGGAAAGACCTTTCTCTGCTGGAGACCTTGCAGAGCTGCTGCCAGTCAAGAGTAGACAGCCCTGGGCTGGATGGACAAATCTTCTGACTGCTGTTCCTGTGAGAGCAGTTTGAGCTCAGCTGTGCACCTACCTAAGGAAGCAGGCCATCTCAGCATCAACCTGCTGAGAGTTAGCAGGAACTGAAAAAGGCAGAGCCTCGGCTTGTTCTCTGGTTTATATCTGGAGCAGGACACGGACCAGTTTCAACTGCACTGCTAAGCAGCTGCTCTTGATGTGTTGAACATGCTCTGAATTTTCAAGCTCGCAAAGTGAGACTTTCCCATTCCCATATTTTATGCTCTGTCTAAATGCCAACTTTTGAACTGAAAATATAACTTGTTGGATTTCTTTCCCACCTGATACCAAATGTGTGGTGCAGCCGGTGCAGCAGTGTGCCCTGATGATTTGTGGTACACTGGAGCACATTTTTTTTTCAAGGGTTCTGGCCCCCTTTTAGCCTGCGCCTAGCGCTGCTGTTTGGCCTATGGTTGGCCTGTGGATGTTGGTGTACCACCAAATATTCTTCTTTTTTATTCTCATTTACCCTACTTTTAGGCACAATTGCCATTCCATCAGGCTGCAGTGAGGGAGAGAAGGCAAGCAGGTCACTCCATTGGCTCTGCTGAGAAGCCGGCTCCATCAGATGCTTCCTGTCCCTCACCTACAATTGAGCAAGAGCTATTCCATCAACACATCTAAGCAGCCAGCTCCATCAGGATCCTCCCTCCACCAACTGTCACCTGGCTGCAGCCATTCCATCAGGCCAAGGAGCAGGAGAGAAGCGTGGGCAGGGCCCTGGCTCGGTGGTACAGCACCTGCTTTGCAAGCAGAAGGTCCCAGGTTCGATCCCCGACATCTCCAGGTAGGGCTAGGAAAGAATACTGCCTGAAACCCTCGAGTGCCGCTGCCAGTCAGTGTCGACAATACTGGGCCGGATGGACCCAAGGGTCTGGCTTCAGTATAAGGCAGCTTCCTGCCCTCCTAAGGGGAAGCAGGGCCACTCCACCAGCTGTTGTTAGAAGAACAGCGCCACTAAGAATTCATATCTGAATTTGTGTTTTTCCTCCCCAACCCCAATCCCTTTTTCCGTTTGTGCTGTGTCTTCTAGATTGCAAGCAAGGGTCGGTCTTGTTACTGATCTTCGCAAGCTGCTCTAGGAGAATTTTTTGGCTGAAGAGCAGAGTAAAAATGCTTTAAACGAACAAACAAACAAACGACCCTTTGATGTAGGCTAGCATGCACCCAAGCCCATCCAGTAAGTATACAGAGATCTGTACCTGTGTTTCCCATGATTCAACCCATCCCTTTGCCCACGGCACCAGAAACATTGTACACTTTATCCTTGTTCTTATTTCCCCAGGGAAAGATAATATCTTGGCCTCGGGAAACCTTTCTCTGTAAAACTACAGTCATTTCCTCTGAACTCAGCTCACTGGGTCCATCTCTCCATACTGTGATTAAAATCTTACAGTAGCATGAGGTGATAAATTAAGGTCTTAAATGTGTGTCATCCCTTCATCAGGTACAGCCAAGCGTGAAAACTCCTGCAGCGCATATATGTGCCACTGAACTCTCTTCTGGCTTTGGAGATCAATAGGCGGGAGCAGACCCGTTCATAACTCCTCTTCCGTTACCCCGTTGCCCCTCAAATAGAAGCTTTGCTTGCCCTGGTGCCCCTGACAAGCTCTTTCCCTGGGATGCTGTTATTCCAACTCTAATGCAAGATTCAGGCTTAATTCTGAATTAATTCAGGCGAACCAGTTGCAGGGCTGTGCCACTCCAGACTGCAGGGGTGGGATCTCATGATGGAATGATCCTCCACTCCAAACATTTCCTTGCATGTGGAAAATCTAGCATGTCAAGGAAAAGGCTGGGGGGGGGGGGGCTAGGACTCTTCTCCTGGACCTGCTAGTTATCCATGTGCAGGGAACATTTTGTTTGTTTGTAATGAAGGAGTATTCCGTCATGGAAGTCCCCTCATGCAACCTGAAGTGGTTCAGCCCGGGTACAGGTTTACCACCCGCAAAATCTATACATACATGCGTGTATGGGGACACTGGAAAAACTCTTTTGTCAAGGACTGAGGAGGGCCATCCTTGGCCTAGGGCAGACTGCTACAGTGATTCTATTCTTGTATCTGAAACTAGTGAACAGTCCCAACTTCTCACGGGTTGGAACAGCCCTTAGTTTGATATGGCGACGCCTTCGAGAAAACTTACACAGTCGTCAAAATTGGACACACTCTGCCTGCCCTGTCTGACTGAAGCCATGCCGGCTGCTGGCACCCCTCGGCACGGACCCTGCCATGGTGCAACCCTGTAGCCCCCTGGCGGAGGGGTCTGCCGACTCCATTCCCTGTGGCAGGGGGAAGGGGCAGGCGTATAACTCGACCCTTCAGTCTATTAATCTCCTCTGGCTTCAAACTGTACCGACTGCAAAGCGATGTTCTGGTTAGCGATGTCTACCCCTAGTGGTTGAAGTTGTTACTGCAGGCTTCAACCATATGGACACATTTAAGGGCCCGTTTAGACAGAAAAAAGTCCTACAGTTCCCAGCATGCCCCAGCAGCCATGCACTCTAGATTAATTAAAATGTATTGATGCATTTTAAAAGCAAAATAACCCTGAAGTGCATACTGCTAGGGACCTCTTAGCATGTTCGCCAAGCGTCAGGTGTCTAGGGCTCACAGCATTGATGCTATGGCGCTGAGAGACAGACAGACACATATCCTCTTATATTATTATAGATACTGCTGACGAGGAGCATTATTTGTGGGAAGAAATGGAAGAACTGGGCTTGTTCCTATGATGCTTTCAGTCTGTTCCAGCCGTGCTGCCATGAGCTGAACTCAATGCATATATGTCAACACCACATGCTAAAATTAGAGATGAAACACATTTACTCCCAAAAGTGCTTTTCAAGATTCCCCACAGTCTAGTGTTCTCTAGGCATTCTCTGAATATTTGATTATTTGCTGGATAATCTCTGTATATTTGAGAGCTGTAATTCACATCAGGTAATGTATCAATATTTAACAGCATTTTATAATCGACTTGGAACAGTATTTTGTACTTGACAGTATTTAATGGTTGGTATGCAATAGCATTTGGTATCTGACTATTTTTAATAGTTCACATGCAATGGCATTTATTATCTGACAGCATTTTATTTTATAGATTAAATGTCAGGGTATTCAGTGTATGAGAGCTGACAGTTTATGAGAATACGATGAAGACATGCCAACAAGTCTAAGACTGCATTCCTGCACATTCTGTGGCCCTCCACATGGTGTTGGACTAAAACCTCCCATCATCCCTGACCATAGGCATTCTGGCTGGGGTTGATGGGAGTTGTAGTCCAACATCTGGAGGGCCACAGGTTCCCCACCCCTCACTATACATAGTTACTGTGGGACCTTGCCCCAGTCCTCGGGGAGCCATAGCCTCAGACACCGATTCTGACTGCAGAGTCAGGCCCAGCCGTGGGAAACCAGAGGCCTGAGAATTCGGTTCTGCTAGGCTTCCGACACTGCCTAGTGAACCAAGAAGGGGTGAGGCGCTGGAGGCTGATATCGCCTATCTTCCACAGCTGGAAGACTTGACCTTGATGGAGGCCCCTGTGTCTCAGCCAGCGACATTGTCCCTGGGAACACGGCAGCAGCAGGAGGTCTCTGCAGGAGAGGGTGTTTCGGGGGTGTCTCCTTGGGTGCGTGGTCAGCAGAAGAGGGCGCTGCAGAGACACCCGGTGAGGCGCAGCAGTCGCTTGAGGACCAGGTTTCCCTGACAAGGTCAAATGTCCGATAGTGATCTTTAGCAGCCACTCCCCTGCATTTAAACCAGTGCAGCTTCCAGTAGCCTTTGCTTGGAAAGCTTTCCACCTTCTTTATTAGGACCAACAGGCCTGTGGCTTACGCTGGCTCAGCTTGTCTGAGCGTGGAAAGCTAAGCAGGGTCAGGCCTGGTTATTACTTGGATGGGAGACCCCTCCTCTAGTTTCCTGCACTGAGCAGGGGGTTGGAAGGCTCCTTCCAACTCTATGATCTATGAAATCTATGGAACTGTGAACTTTATGGGACTTTCTTTGTGAGCTGCACTCTGAGTGATTGCTTCTTCGTCATGATATTCCTAACATGATTTTCACCTGGGACTTTGCCCTGATCTGTTTCTGTAGATCTTTATGGTGTCTGTAAAAGCCCATAACGAATTACTGTCATAAAAGGTTTTATTAGGACTCTTGCCTTGACTCTGGGAAGCAGGTTCTGACAGTTACTTGGAAGTAAATCTCATTGAAACCAATGGGACTTACTTCTGAGTAGATCTGCCTGGGACCTGGGTGCAGGGAGTACAGGTACGTACAACACTCAAATTTTGAGGTAAAATTTCATAGTCAAAATGCAAATTTGCAGTTGTGGGTTTGATGACAGAACTGGCAACTTTAGAATATTTACAAATATTTGCTTCAACTTAAATCAACACAAAGCTGTAATTGTGTGGTAAATTTTGATTTGTATCAAGTTCATAGAGTGGAACTGGCCCCTTTAGAAAGACAACTGTTTTCAAAACTTGCAATGTCTTAAAGAAATAGCAGGATAATATTTTTAGAGTAATTAAATAAAAATCATAAATTAGCACAGACGAAAGAGCTTCTTTCAGATGTGGAAAGATTTAAATTAAACTCTTTTCCTATTCAGAATCACCATTCATGTAAAATATTGATTCCTTTGATTTATTCATATCCAAAAGAAAATAATGAACTCTTGGAGAAATAACATTAATTGTGCCTTGAGCTTCTGAATAGATAGCCCTGTTCTAAATACTGGGGTTAAAATGGTCGCTTAAGGGTAATAAATGCAGATGATGAATGAACATTAAGAATTTTATGTCCACGAATTGATGGCCTTTAAGAAGTAACTAAAATTTATTGATCTGATGTAACTTACTGTAATTCTATCTCTGTGAACCCTGTTTCACGTATGGACAGTCCAATTACGTTGTGCAAGTATTATAGTCCTACGGGTGGTTCATGTGGTTATTTTTTAGCTGCTGAATTTTGTCATGATTATTGGGATCACATAGAGAACGTACTATGTGAACTGGTAGCACATAAGTACACTTGGCAGTACTTTCTCTAATCACAGTTTCACTTTTAGAAGACCAGCGCCACCACACTCAGCTGTCCAAAGGTCTCTTGCTCCAGGAAATGACTCCACCCTTTGTCCGACCATTTCCCATGCATCCTCCAAGCCTCTCCTCAAAACTCACCTTTTCCAGGAAACCTTTGGGGAACACCACCAGCCCTGGTTCCAGTAGCCTATTCTAACTTGGCCAAAACATAGTTAATTGAAATAACCACATATTCTTCCTCTGTTTACCTCTGTCTCAGTTTCCTCTCATTTCCCAGTGTCTATTTAGATTGTAGGCCTCATGGGGCTGGAGATCTGTCAAATCTGTTCTTTGTAAAGCTCCATGAACGTCGAGCCCATCTAGACCAGCATTCTGTTTCCTACAGTAACCGACCAGATGTAGACTCTTTCAAAGGCATCTCCTAGGGTGATGGTCTCTGGATGGCTCTTGACCATTGTCTGCAGACTCCCCTTGGTCTCCATATGTGCTGGGGCCAGTGATGAGGTCCTCCTCCCACTAGAACAGGGGTGCAGAATGTGCAGCCCCTTCCGATGTTGCTGGACTGAAGCTCCCATCAGCCCCAAGCCAGCATAACTAATGCTGAGGGATGATGGGAATTGCAGTCCAGCAACATTGGAAGGGCCACACATTCCTCATCCCTGCATTAGGAGATCGTGTCTGGTTCTGGTTCCGGTTCCAAGCTGGCCATGGCAGGAAGCTGGCAGAAGACGACACCGGGCACAATCACCCAAAATATTTAGCATAAATCTCTGGTCCTGCTACTTAAAACTAAGTGGCCCTTGCCTTGTGATTGAGTTTTGTGCGAGCGAGCAGATCTCTCCATCTGCATGGATGGAGCTCCGTCGACCCATTGCTAACTATGATCGCCTTGCTTGTATACAGAGTTTTGGATGGCAGCAACTGCCTCTGTCCTGTTCCTCAGTGGCACTGAACAGCAGTTATTTCTCACCGCCTTTATGGCAAACATTTAAGTATCTGAAAGCTATTATCATAGCCCTCCTTGAATCTTCTTTTCTGCATGTTAAACATACAGCCTGAACTATAACTTGATATTATGGCACTACAGGGAGCCATGAAGATGGGCCTAGTGTCAACTAGTAGGTACCTTGCATCAGTGTTGTGCAGTGATTCACCGATGATTCCCTTTAAATCACCTCACTCCTCCCCAGCACTGGTAGGGTATTTTTTTCCTTTGCTTATGCAAGAGAACCAATGGGGGAAGGAAGGGAGGAACAAAGCAGTTTGTACCAATGTGGCGTAGTGGTTTGAGTGTTGGACTGGGACTTGGGAGATCCGGGTTCTAGTCCCCACTCAGCCATGAAGCTCACTGGGTGACTTTGGGCCAGTCACTGACTCTCAGCCTCACCTACCTCACAGGGTTGTTGTGAGGATAAAATGGAGAGGAGAAGGGCCGTGTAAGCCGCCTTGGGTTCCTTGTGAGAGGAAAGAAAGGCGGGATATAAATGCAATAATAATAATAATAATAATAATAATAATAATAATAGTAGTAGTAATAGATATTATACCTATTGCCTTTCTCTTTTCAACCTTCTAGATGTTTTTGACTTCAACTCCGATCAGTACCAGACAGCATGGCTAATGGTCAGGAATGCTGGGAGTTGTAGTCCAAAACATCTTGAAGGCTCCAGATTGGGGAAGGATGCAATATAGGTATGTATATTTTTCTACAGTAAAGTGTAAGAGGGTAGTATACAGAGAGCTAATACAGTAAGGCAGGGGTCCCGAACACAGTGCCTGTGCACCTCAAATGGCACCCATGAAAGGGTTCCGAATATGGTGCTTGCAGGCACCTGATTTTTTATATCCCCTCCCCCGATTTTTAAAATATACAGTATGTACATGGATTTGTATGAAATGCATACACCTTTCTAGCAATTATGCATCGGGCTTCAACAAAACCAGACCAAATATCCAAATAAGTATCCATTTGAAGGTGGTGTCTATATGCCAGCCGTTCATATATCGAAAGTGTTGTTAGGTTGCATTGCATTATGGGAGGTGTTTATCAGTCTTTTAGCTGTCAAAAGGGTGCAGAGAATCTATTTCCCTTTCCTTTTATTAATTTCCACGAAGCAGGTAAATAATTTAAAAGAGTGTTGTATATCAGTGAATATTAAAGACTGTTCTAGTACAAAATTTATCTGTGTAATAACCTCCTCCCCAAAAGAAGCAACTACTGGACATTGCCAAAACATGCGTTTAAAAGAAGCATTAGCTGTATTTCACCGCCAGCAATTAGCTGAATTAGACAATCCCTTATTAAAGAGATGTTGTGGTGTCCAAACCAGGTCAATCTCTTTTAGCTGGGTGCATTCTGGGGAAATGGAAGGAACAGGGCAGGCTGGAGCCTGGCACCTCACTTTTCAGCTGTCCAGGGTCAAAATAAACAATGAAAAAAAATTAAATTGGATGGGGCAGGGAGCCTCAGTGGGTGCTGGAAGAGGTGTCTGGGGTGCTAGGGCACCCATGGGTGCCTGGTTGTTGGGGATCCAGACCAGTGCTTTTTTTCTGGAGAAAAAGGTACCGGAACTCTTGGATTACATTTCCTCGGGAGTAGATGGCGATTAAATTGTAATGCAATTAATAGAAGAAAAGGTGCTGGAACTCAGTTCCTGTGAGTTCCACCAGAAAAAAAGCCCTGATCCAGACACAATGTGCAGTTTGTCCCTCAGTCTCAAGAAATGCTTGTACTTATATCAGGAAGCACCTTGAAACTGATACATGAGGATACAAGGGGTATTAATACATGGAAACGAAAAGTGCTGGGTTCTCTTCTTAGAAAAGCCTTCTTAAAAAACTGCATTCTTCACCTTGTTAAAGATTTCTTAGGAGGCTGCAGCTGCAAATGCTCCCTTTTTACTTCTTTAACTGTTTGGAATATTAACTCTTCTTCAGTTTGACAGAGGAGATTGATTCGTATGAAAGCAAACACTTTCCAGCGCCAATTCATTATGCAGTCGGAGTAGCAAAAGATTACAAGTCTAACCAGGTTTAGTATTCACTCATTACTTCGGAGGTCAAACACACATACCTGTATCTAGTTCCATTAACTTCTGTTATTTTGCCAGCCTCAGCCTCTTTTAGAATTCTTAGAGCATTGGGTTTCCCCCCCTCCCCAAGAGTTGCCCTTGCAAAGGAGGCTCAAAAGTAGCATTTTCACATACGGTAATAATTGATGTCTACAGCATACTCTTGAAAGTTACTTTCAAAGATGAGGTGAGCAAAGCAACATGGCCACTCAAAGTGGGGAATCGCTGATGAAAGTGTGGCTGTTTTTGATAGGTTGATGTTTGCCTAGACCAGGGATATTGGACCTCCTTCTGCCTGAGGGCTGAATTCGGTTTCGGAGGAGCTCTTGGGCACTGCGTTCCAGTGGTGGTGGGCGGGCCCAAAGGCAAATCACGTGGGGCCAAAACACAAATAAATAAATAGCGGGTCAGTGTGGCGTAGTGGTGAGAGTGTTGGACAGGGACTCGGGAGATCCGGGTTCTAGTCCCCGCTCGGCCATGAAACTCACTGGGTTACTTTGGGCTAGTCACTGACTCTCAGCCTAACCTACCCCACAGGGTTGTTGTGAGGATAAGATGGAGAGGAGGAGGAGGAGGATTATGTAAGCTGCCTTGGGTTCCTTTCAGGAAAAAAGGCGGGGTATAAATATAATAAATAAATACCTCAAGCGCCTGCATATTTTAGGTTAAAGCTCTTACTGCCAGTACGTAACTAGGCCTTAGGAGCGGCATTTCAACCTTTTAGAGTGGGGGAAAACATTGCAAAAGCTGGGAAACCATCAAATGATTGGTGGTTGGGGGAAAGGAGGCAGGGCCAGCGGAAGGGGGCGTGGCCCTTTGGAACCCTTGGAGGGCCAGATTTGGCCCATGGGCCTGAGGTTCAACATCGCTGGCATAGAGGATCACAACAACCCTGTTGCTCACTGTTCCTATAACTTGGGACTAATTGACAAGCCCAATGTGGTCACAATATTGGGGCCGATTGGCCATTCCTTGACCAGCAAGTTACTCAGGCTAAAGATCCAGGCCTGAATCTGCAGCTTCCTCAGGCTAGGTAAAAAAAATTACGGGCCTGTTGTGTCTCCTTGATCCCCGCTGCGCTCGTGGCTGCAACTACACCCTCCCTCTGGCCATATAGACATATGCAGGGGTGGTGCTGAGTGGAGTGGAGCACACCGACTCCCATCTCTAGGAAGCTATCACGGTGATGCAAAGAATAAGATGCCTGGGTCCTGCTGCTTAAAAGCCCTGCCTCAAGTCCCCTGGAGTACCCAGGAATATGTGTGTGTGTGTGTGTGTGTTTTCCCCTGGTGGCAGAGAGAAGTAAGACCATGAATGAATGGTAGAATTCAGATTCATGATGCTTATATCTTTAAATCAGGGATGGGGAATGTGTGGCCTTCCAGATGTTGTTGGGCTGCAAGTCCCATCATCCCTCATCACTGGCAATCTAACCAGGGGAGGCAGGTGACTCCTATGGCAGGAGTGGGGCTCCTTATCCATTGCAGCTTTTTATTTTGAGCTTTATAGGAGCTATCCATGGTGCTCCATACTGGTGAAGCTACTTTGGGGATGGAGTTCAGCACCGCGGATAGCTCCCACAAAGCTCAGAATAAACGCTGCAATGGATAAGGAGCCCCACTGCTGAAAGGCCTCCCTCATGACGGCTCCTCCGCCCTCAGCTGCCACCACCAGCAGCCATTCCAGCAGGCTGAGAGGAGGGAGAAGAGAGGGAGCGCAGGGCCATTCCACCAGCCCTGCCAGGAGTATTCATTAATATTCCCCCTTCTTCCCTCCCCATTCCTTTTCCCTTGTGTGTCGTGTCTTTTTAGATTGTAAGCCTGCGGGCAGGGACTGCCTTGTTAATTGCTGTGAACCGCCCAGAGAGCTTTGGCTATTGGGCGGTATAAAAATGAAATGAAATGAAATGAAATAAATAAATAAATAAATAATAAATAGGAGTCACCAGCCTCCCCTGAATCCAACCACGTCTGGGGGGCTACAGGTTCCCCACCCCTGCTTTGAGTGCTCTTTCTTTGGCATGTGGAGGGGATACGATGGGCTTGGGATTCGTATGCTTGTCTCCCTCCTGATTCAGTTCAGGAGGCAAAGAAAATGGCCAACCACACTTACGAGCAGGTGGGGGAGAGAGGCAGGCAATGAAGACCTCAGGGCCTGCTCCAGCTGGACTTTCCCTTCCACCCCTGAAGGGCCATCTATCATCCACAGCTCTGTGGGAAGGATTCCAAGGCAGTGAGGAAAATGGATGAGGACAACACCAGACACCTGCTCTTGTTCCCACTGGACTCTCCCTGCCCCCAGGGCCAACTTCCACCAGCTGCCCCGTGGGAAGGGTCCTGATGATTTATTTTTTTAAAAAAAGTTGTAAATATAGTTTATTGTGATTTTATTATTTTTATGTTACTTGTAAGCCACCTCGGTAGGATTTGTATGCTGAATGGCAGCATACAAATAATTGTAATGCATTTTATTTATTTAAATGATAAATAAATGATATGCTTTCTATTGCTAGCGTAAATCCAGTGGGATTTCTGAATAAGACAAGGGCCGCAAAGCTTGTTCAAAGCCACAGGATCGGACGTACGTATTACTTGTGATTAACTTAAATAACAGTGGGACCTTTATTTATTTTATTATTACATTTATATCCTGCCTTTCCCGCTCTTGCAAGGAACCCAAGGTGGCTTACATGGTCCTCCTCCTCTCCATTTTATCCTCACAACAACCCTGTGCGGTAGGTCAGACTGAGAGTCAGTGACTGGCCCAAAGTCACCCAGTGAGCTTCATAGCCAAGCAGGGACTAAAACCTGGATCTCCCGAGTCCCAGTCCAACACTCTGACCACTGCACCACACTGGCTCTCGCACAATGCAGTACAATCCTATGTATGTCTATTCAGTCGTGCAGTGAGTTCAATGAGACTTATTCCTAGGTCTTAAAGTGCAATCCTATGCATGTCTATTCGGAAGTTAACTCCATTGAGCTCAAGGGGGATTACTTCCAGGTAAGCAGGTATATGGTTGCAGCCTTAGTATTCACAATTAACTCAGATTCTGTCTATACCCCTTTTAAAATAGTGAAGTACTGGGTTTTTAAAAAAATATGTTTCCCATTTTAGCACTTAAAAAACCCCACGTAACCTTCCTGGCCTGTTCTATTCTTAGAACACCAGGAATCTAAATAAAGGAAACAGCATCTCATCCATCAGTGTGGGTCCGCTCTAAACCGTGAGTAATAGAAACAGAGGTGAGGTGGGAAGAAATCCCATGTTTTTATTTTCATCCTATATCACTCTTCAGGATTTGCATAAATATTGTAGAGGAATATTAACTTCCATTATTTATGATTCTGTTGAACTTTGCAAGGATGTGCCTGGCAGTCGAAGGATTACAGTTTTAAAGATAGTTCAGCTCACATCATAAATAACGTAAAAAGGTCACAACTCTTCTTTACAGTAGCCTCTGAAGGAGAGTTGTACTTAAAGACGGAATAATTTGCTGTCAGCATAACAAGATTTTTGCAAGAATTAACTGTAAGAGAAATCAAAATACAAGTCCATCACGCTGCAAGGGTTCTGTGCTTTGGTAAAAGGCAATTATTTCTGTAGGGAGTTTTTGGCATTTATTTTTTTTGTCCTTTTCTATGAGGGAAAAAAGTAGAGGTCGGCTCCCAATCCTAACAATCCAACCAAGCGAGGTAAACGTCAAAAGGCTGATAGTTATTGAAGCACTCCAGCAAACAGAAGCGTTTGTTAAGCCTGACACATTTTGAGGATATGATATACCTTTCTGTCAGAGGCGACTGTAAAAAGCACGTGTCGTCCGTTGAAGTTTGACTGCTGATTCAGACTTCAAAAGAGCTTGGTTTAATACAAGCGTATTAAACAGGGTTCTACACAGCCCTCTGGCAGGGTTCTAAACACAGGCCTGCAGCAGGGTTTCTCCCAGTACTCGAATTACGAGGGGAAAGGTAGAGAGGCCCTTAATGAAATCCACAAGCCATAACCCCCTGACTCCCCACAATTTTAGTCAAGTCATGACAGGGGCACCACGAAGGTGGCCACTCACATGTCATCCCAAAAAGAGGAAATGACCCACGAAAAAGGAAGACATAGATTTGCATAACATTTTCCTGTGCTAATTCATATGTATAGATGGAAATTTAGAAATAATGGCTACAATTTTAATCTAAATACAATACATCTTACCCTGGTGGGGAAGACTGTAACCAGGTGACTAGTGTGCCTACTGAGTCAGGTGCTAATGGCTGATGGGCAGCTTCTTCAAGGCCTCTGCTATCCCTTCTTGTGATTCTTTGTCTTTAAATCGGATTTGGAGTCCCAAGGTGGCCAGGTGGCCTCTTTTACAGAACACAGCAGCTCAGCTTTTGTGGGGAGCTGCCCCTTTTCAGCATGCAGCTCCTTGACTGAAGGAACTGCACTGGCTGCCTATTTGCTACCGGGCCAGGTTTAAAGTTCTGATACTAGTGTACAAAGCCCAGTGGCGTAGCGTGGGTTGTCAGCACCTGGGGCAAGGCAAGTAATTTGCGCCCCCTAACCCGTGGATTGCGCCCCCTAACCCAAGAGCCATTACGGCTGGCGGGCAGCCGCCTCTTGCTTGCGGCCCCTGCAAGCGGTGCCCTCCAGCGCCGCCGCGCCCACAGCCCGGACCGCGGGCGCTCCTTTGCCAGCTGGCCACTCGCGACCTTGGCGGATCCAGCGGCCGGCGGAGCGAGCAGAGCAGAGCAGAGCAACGGCGCCACCGACCGGGCCCGGCCCGGCCCAGGCCGCGCAGGAAGGCGAAGGCGCAGCAGGGGCGGGCGGGGCGCTCTCCAGGGCCTGGAGAGCGCACCGGACAGGCGCTTCCTTCCCTGCCTCCCCGGCCCGCAGCCCCGCGCAGGAGGCCCTCTGGGCTGGGGCTGCCGCGGCAGCGTAGCCCGCCGGCTCACCCGGCTCACCGCGCTCGAGGCTCTGGCGCACCGCCTCCCGCTCCGGTTCCGTCGCGACCTTGCCGATCACGGCCAGCAGCGCGCGGTGCCTCCCGCTGCAGGGCGCGGCCGGTGTCTCCATAGTGGCAGTCCCGGCCGGCATCCCCATGGCAACCGGCGGCCCACTTAAGGAGACCCCGGGTCGCGCAGGGATTGGCTCTCGGAAGTGCACGTGACCTGGGCAGCCGGCGCCCGCCGCTCCCCGTGGGGCGGGGCTCCCTGCCTGCGCTGGCTCCGCGCGGGGCGCTCCGGGGACCTGCCGGCGCTTGTGCTGCGGACGGGTGCTGCGGACTGGGTGAGCCAGGCAGGGGCAGAGAGCTGCGAGCGCGCCGCCCCCCCAGATGTTGCGCCCGGTGCGGCCGGCCCCCCCTGCACCCCCCACGCTACGCCTCTGACAAAGCCTAAAAAAACTTGGGACCAGGATACCTGAGAGAGTGCCTTCTCCCTTACCAACCTGCCTGGTCACTGAGGTCATCGGAGTGAAGTGGGAAAAAGGTGGGAAGAAAACTGAGGCAGAAAAAGACCCCCCCCCTCCTGGGAACAGACCGCTTGAAGATAGACCCCCCTTCTGAGAACAGACTGCTTACATGGCAATAAATTACTGTCGCGCCGTATTTTAGGGAAGTAGTTAAGACAGCCCGCTCGGCAGAATGTAAAAATAACACAGGAAGAACTTTGCAGGCAAATGACGTATAGTATGCTTTAATATAAAAAACTGATTGCTTCTGTATTCGGCGTTCAGTTTTGGCGATTTAATCCCCTGAACCGGTTGCTAGCAAATAAAGCTGTTTTCCAAGCCTGAGGTGGTACGAGTCCCTCCTATTCTCTGCAGAGGGGTGATTTTTCTGCAACAGGAGGACATAGATTTCATAGATCATAGAGTTGGAAGGAGCCTACAAGGCTATCGAGTCCAACCCCCTGCTCAATGCAGGAGACTAGAGGAGGGGTCCCCCATCCAGGGATGGGGACTCGGACTCGAGGACTCGACTCGTGAGTCGGACTGAGTCCCCTCTCTGACTCGACTCGGACTCGAGTCCCAATATTTTTAATGGGACTCGAGACTCGACTCGGGACTCGAGACCAAGGACTCGTCAACATCCCTGGGCTGTTGACGAGTCTTCTGGCTGTGCCAGAAGGAGCGCGATCACCGGTGAAGAGCGCATGGAAGCGAGGCGCACCGCTGCTCGGCCACTATGGACAGCTACCAGGAGCGCAGCCCCAACGATGTGTTGAGATTTATTTTGATTGATGTGTTGTTGTGGGGGGTTTGGGTTAGGGTCAGACATTTTGGGTTTGGCTGCCTCTGCCTGCCTGTTTGGGGTTCCCAGCCTCCTCTGCCTGCCTGGTCTCTTCTTGACCTGTTCAACAGTTGAATTGTCCAAGACAAAGGCCTCTGCCTGCCTGCTTTGGGGTTCCCTGCCTCCTCTGCCTGCCTGGTTATTTTGGGTTTGTCTGCCTGGTCTGTTCTTGCCAAAATCAGTTGCAGAGTTTTGAAATAAAAAGGCACACTTGTGCCTAGAATTTATTTAAGCCACACATCTGAAGTAGCCTTATTTTGTTGGGGGGAAACCCCATTGATTTTAATAGGAACTCGTGGAGTCAGTTTTGGGAGTGACTCAGGACTCGTGACTCGTGAGTCACCATTTTGGACCAAGGACTCGGACTCGGACTCGAGACTCGGGTCCAAAGACTCGTGACTCGACTCGTGACTCGAGACCAAGGACTCTTCAACATCCCTGCCCCCATCCAAGTAATAACCAGGCTAGACCCTGCTTAGCTTGACCCAGACAAGCTGAGCCAGCATAAGCCACAGGCCTGTATTCTCCTGGTGGTTACACATGGACCTATGGCCTGACTGGAATCCACCAGGAGAAGAGCCTTCAGTGTGGTGGTGACTGGCTACACTTCTACGGAACTCTCTCCCTGTGGAGGTCGGGCAAGCTCTGACACTGTGTTGTTTCCAGCACCTGCCAAAGACGTCTTTGTTCTGGGAAGCCTTCCTTGCTGACCAGCCATGGTTTTTAATGTTATCCTGTTTTTTTTATTATTTATAATTTTTATTTATATTTTTAAAGAACACACATACACAAAAAAACCACATAAACCTACAAATCATACACTACAAGTGCACCCGTCACCCCGGGGCCAAAACCAATTCTATCCACATAATCCATTATTAATCTATATTCCAAAAATACATCATATCATGACATGGCTTACTCCCTTTCCCCTTTACTAAAACATAATCTAAAAATGACCCCCATATTTCCTTAAAATTATTTTTCTTTAATTGTCCCCTTTTACATTTAATACTACATGTTAGTTTATCATTTAAAGCAATATCCCAAACCTCTTTAGTTATCCTGTTTTTATTATTTTATCTTTTTATTGTTCACCACTCTGGAATCTGTCTAGATATGGAGCAGTATATAAATGCTGTAAATAAATAAATAAATAAATATTTGAAGGCATCCTCCATCTGAAAGGCTGTCCTGTCCAATTTCAGTTTAAAGATAAAGAGCCATGAGAGAATGGTTGCCCATCAACAGTTTGTACCTGGATAGAAGACTGAATAAGCAGGCGCGCTGCTCACATGGTCAGAGTCTTCCACACTGTGGGTGAGATTTCTATTCCTGTATTTCTATTTAAATTATAGTAATTGTTTCTAAGTTTGCATCTATATGTATCAATTAGCATATACAAATTTTATGCAACTGTGCACCTTTTTTTGGATGGTGGGTTTCCTTTTTTTGTGTGTTCTTTTTTTCCTCTCAGTTTATAAGTGGCTACCCTAGAGATATGAAGGTCCAGAACTCCCCCCCAATTCAGAAAAAAAATTTCTAACACACCCCCACCCTAATTTTTCTGCTTTTCCCCCAGGCCTTCACATCTCTAGGCTACCCTAATTTGGGCTGAATAGGGCTTCAGGCAGAGGACACCTTCAAGCAGAGGGCTGTTGTCTGTGACTGGGACTGTTTAGCTTAGAAAAAATACGAGTAAGGGGAGACATGGTAGAGGTGTACAAAATTATGCATGGTGTGGAAAAAGTGGATAGGGAGACATTTCTCCCTCTCTCATAAGACTAGAACTGAAAGGGGTCATCCCATGAAGCTGATTGGTGGGAGATTCTGGACAGATAAAAGGAAATACTTCCTCACACTGCGCATAGTTAGACTATGGAAACTTCCACAAGATGTAGAGATGGCCACCAACATAGACAGCTTTAAAAGGGGATTGGACAAATTAATGTGGAATAAGGCTATCCATGGCTACCAGCCCTGATTGGCTGTATGCTTCCCCCAGTATCAGAGGCAGTATGCCTATGTACTCTAGTTGCTGGGGAACATGGGTGGGAGGGTGCTCTTTCAGTCATGTCCTGCTTGTGGGTTTCCCATGGGCAGCTGGTTTGCCATTGCTGTGAACAGAATCCTGGACTAGATGGACCCTTGGTCTGATCTAGGAGGGCTCTTCTTATGTTCAGAGTAGACATGGCCAGCCTACAACCCACTGCCAGCTCTTGGAGCCTCAATTGCTCCTCCTCCTCTTTGCTATTGTTGTTTGCTGCCTGTTCACTTGTTGCCTCTCAGTGAGCAAGCAGTGGAAGGTGAAAGAGCATCAGCAAATTTTACCCACTCCTCTCCCTTTGGGTGACCATGCAGACTGGGCTTGGAAGAAGAGGGCTCCCCGTAGGCATCTGGTTGGCCACTGTGGGGACAGATTGCTGGAGTAGATAGGCCTTTGGTATGATCCAAAGCACAGCTTATCTTATGTCCTTATGGCAGTGATGACCACAGCAAGGAGTTGAGTCCATTCAGGGATGCGGGAGGACTCTAAAAACATCTTACCTCAATTCTGGAGCTGGCACCAACAGGAATAGAAATTCATGGAGCATGTTTTCTTGTTCATCAAGACATCATCATGCCAACATGTTGCATTATCTCCCAAGGCACTTTAGTTTCAAGCTTTTGTTAAAATTTCCCATGTTGGATCGACAATTTTGAAAAGACATCCTGTCATTTTTTTATACAGACTTAAAACAACCGGCCCTGAAGGCTTAGGTTTTTTTTGTTTTGTTCCCCCTTTGATCTCTGAATGTTTTCGAGGGGAAAATGGACAGGCCGTAATTTTTGCAGGCAAACAGCAGTCTTCTAGCTAATTTGGTTGTTCTCCATGATTTGAATGTGTTTGTTTTAAGTGGAAGTTGTTAAGTAAAAGACAGTAATTCCAGAGAACTCTGAATTTTTGTGATGTGCAGTGGCTTGATGAGATGATGGAACTTGATTAGTTGTTGACCAGTTTCATAAATCCTGGCGGATATCATAGGCTGCAAAACAGCTGCAGGGCTTATTTGCTACCTTGAAAGGGAATTCTTGAAGAGAATCAGAACGTGCAATAATAATCTCTTTATGGAGTTAATTCCAATCATCGAGTGACCTTACTAAATCCAACCAAACTAGTCTCTTTCATACTTAGTTCTGGACTTATATATTTACTATTTATTTGTTACATTTACATCCCGCCTTTCTTCGAAGGAGTCCAAGGCAGACAGTGTACATGATCATTTTCCTCACCAGTTTATCCTCACAACAAGCCTGTGAGGTAGGTTAGGCTGAGAGTCAGTGACTGGCCCAAAGTCACCCAGTGAGCTTCATGGCCAAGTGGGGACTAGAATCTGGATCTCCTGAGTCCCAGTCCAACACTCTCACCACTACACCACACTGGCTCTTATATGTGAAAGTGATGACTTTTATATGTGAGTAGGCCACCACTGATGGAACCTTCATATCTTATTCATTTGTTACATTTACAAGTGGAGATCAAGGCAGTGCAATAGCTCTCCTTCTCATTTTATCACAACAACCCTGCAAGGTAGGTTAGGCTGAGAGTCAGTAACTGGCCCAAAGTCACCCATTGAGCTTCATGGCCATGTGGGGACTAGGGCTAGAACCTGAGTCTCCTGAGTCCCAGTCGAACACTCTAACCATTGGCTCTCAGTCACTCTCTCACACTGGGTTGCCATAACTCTCAGTAAGATTGTCAACTTGGCAAGTAAAGCTGCATTTGTCTATACTTACTCCAATCCAGCTGCATAGAGCCATAGAAAATTACAGAATTGGAAGATACCTCAAAGGCCATCTGGCCCAACACCCCCCCAGCTGATTCTGGAAATCCACTACTATAGCATCCCTGACAGGTGGCCATCGATCCTCAGCCTAAAAACCTCAATTGAGTAGGGTCTGCCACCTTGTTGTGTTGTTCAGGTTTCGATGACATGGCAAGTCCAGCAGTGACTATGAAACCCTACTACAAGCCATGGTTTCCTGGTGGGCTTTGAAGCCCAGAACTACATTAGCCTTTTTAGTTGCCGCATTGCTCTGCTGGCTCATGTTTAGCTTGTGGTCTACTTCTACAACCCCTAGTCTGCAAAATAATCTTACATATTTCTTAAGGTATTTTTAATGGAGGGCACACAGCTCAGTTGCAGACCACATTGTTTCTCTGTGGAAGGTCCTGAGTTCAATCTCCAGCTATAGGCCTGGGACATTCTTATGCAAATGACCTTGGAAAGTTGTCACAGTAGACAATACTTGGCCAAATGGGCCAATGTTCTGACTCGATATAAAGCAATTTCATTATAACCTTTTGATTCAGGTTATGTGAGAGAAGCTTACCTAATAAACTTAAATGATAAGTAGTATGGTACTTTTATATCAATTTCTAGAAATGTTTGGATTCAAGCCCATTTCTAGTAAGAGCCACTCAGCTGTATGAACACAATATGATTCTCTTACAAGAGAAGCCCTCCAGTTTAGGAGAAAAATATGAAACATGCATTGGCACAAGCACTCTGTCTACACTTGCAACAAAGCAAGCAAACACAGAGTTATCATCACATGGTGATGTACATAGATTTTGTGGTTTCCCCCTATATGCGTGAAAGTGGTTTCTGTGTAGAAAGAATCTAATGTGTCAAATGGCTCTGATTATTATGATTATTTTATTTTATTCCCCACCATTGTGCACCAAAGGCGGATATATATGATATCGAGTTTGCAGGAAAATAGAATAGAGCTCATGGAGACAGTTTGCATGCCAAAACACAGTGCATAGTTAAACTATGGAATTCACTTCCACAAAATGTAGTGATGGTGGCCACCAATTTGGAAAGCTTTAAAAAGGGGGATTGGACAAATTCATGGAGGAGGAGGCTATCAATGGCTACTAGTCTTGATTGGCTATATGCTTCCCCCAGTATCAGAGGCAGTAGTATGCCTATGTACTCCAGTTGCTGGGGAACATGGGTGGGAAGGTGCTGTTGCACTCATGTCCTGCTTGTGGGATCCCGTGGGCAGCTGGTTGGCCACTGTGTGAACAGAATGCTGGACTAGATGGACCCTTGGTCTGATCCAGCATGGCTCTTCTTATGTTCTTAACACCACGCTGATAGAACTACACAATGCATTTCTTTCTGTATTAGCCCAGAGCAGGCAGAGAGCATCTGGGGTTCAAGAGCTGCAATTTCTAATATATTACATTCACTGTGTTTTCTAATCAGATCAGATTCAATTCTGAACCACATCACATTCCACTTTAAATGGAATGTCCATAATCTGATGGACTGATATACCAAACTGCAGCGAGAAAACACACACACTCGGTTAATCACTAAATATAAATCCTGTATGAGACAGATGTCCTCTCCTTTATCTCTCTTATTGCTGTATTATTACATTTAATGATCTGTCTATGATTTCCCCTGGCATGATGAAAGAGTACCAGACAAATCTAATGTAATGTGGCCATCTCCTTCAAAATCTTTTGCGCCTTGATCACTGGAGATGCAAAGAATATTCAGGAATGAAGATCAAAGCAGCAAAAGATGGGGGGGGGTATTTTTTTTTATTTTTTTTGGTAGAGCTTCTTATCTTGTGTGAAATGTGTTCCCATTGTGGACAAACCAAGGGGAGCTTGCAAAGGGGTGAACTGGTGTACAGCTACGGAGGCATTAAGTGTTTTATGTGCTTGGGCAGCGGCAAGCTAGCCAATGTGGGGCTTTTTTCATGTTAGAGGTAAGGCACACTTCCTGACCCAGAAGTCCTTTCCCAGAGTCCCAGAGTGCGAGAGGCTGGGTGTGGTTATGTAAACACAGAGAAACACGCATTAGGGAGCTGTAATAAGTTGTGGCCGCTTGCCACAGTGCGTCTCCCTTTCAGGCTGAAGGTGGAGTAATCCAGGCTATGGTATCACATGCAAAGTGGTAAGCACTCTGCACAAGCTCAGATATCTACTCAGTTTATTTACTCCACATTGTCGTAAATCCATCCAGTTCCGAGATAAGCCGTAGTCGTTATCACAGTCTGAGTGTTGAAGCCAAAATATATCAGTCCAAAACAGAGCAAACGTAAACCAGTTTGGGATCAGGCAAAGCCGTGGTCAGGGTTGTTCAAAGGTACAGAAGTCTGAGGCCGGGAATGTCAGGAGCGTCTGGCTGTAGCTGCGGTAACAAACCATTGCTTCCCGCATCTGAGTGTGTTTGGGACCTGCCTTTTGAGCAGGCGCTGATTGGTAAGGCTGCCCAGCTGGGTCAGGCTGCACTTAGCCTGGCTCCACCCCAAACACACTCCGGCACGGCTGGTCTCTGTCTGACCCTACTGGAGGCACAACACACATTAGATTTGTGCTGAACCAGCACCACTTTTTCTGGTGTACCTCAGATATCATAAGAACATGTTAAGCCGCCTCGTACTGAGTCAGACCATTCATCCGTCTCATCATCATCATCAGGCGATCACTCGTGACCGAGTAAGATTGTCTTCCGGGATAAAAGGAGGAAATTCTAAAGAAGATTGTGTAGACTCTAGCGATGGGTCCGTAAGTGACTGTGGAGGCCAATTCTAGATCCACACAGCTTCCCACAGTGAGGACACAGGTTACCAGATAGGAGATGGTCCTGTAAAGGATTCATTTGACGTGCTTTTCGCTTAGCACGTTTCTCCCTTTCACCTTGCACTCGGGCTTCTTCAAAGTCCATGGAACCTTTGTGAAAGGCCAACCTCCATTTAGATCGTTCATGGGCCAGAGCTTCCCAGTTTTCGATGTTTATATTGCATTTTTTTAGATTAGCCTTATGAACATCTTTAAACCTCTTATATTGACCACCGATATTCCGCTTTCCATTCTTGAGTTGGGAGTAAAGTAACTGCTTTGGGAGACGGCAGTCAGGCATTCGAACAACATGACCGGTCCACTGAAGTTGGCGTTGAAGGATCATTTTTTCAATGCTAGTAGTCTTTGCTTCTTCCAGTACACTGACATTTGTTCGTCTATCTTCCCAAGTAATTCGCAGGATTTTCCGGAGGCAACGTTGATGAAACCTTTCAAGGAGGTGGAAGTGACGTTTATAGATAGTCCATGTTTCGCAGGCATACAATAAAGTTGGTAATACAATGGCTTCATAAACCAGTGTTTTGGTCTTCTTACAAATATCCCGATCCTCGAACACTCTATGTTTCATTCGAGAAAATGCGGCACTTGCGGAGCTCAAACGATGCTGGATTTCACTGTCGATGTTAGCTGTAACAGAAAGATAGCTGCCAAGATAGAGAAAAGTCATCCGTCTAGCTGAGTATTGTCTAAACCAGAGGTGTTGAACCTCTGGCCCACGGGCCGAATCTGGCCCACCTGGGGTCTAATCTGGCCCTCTGGGGCTCACCAGAGGGCCACACCCCTTCCCCAGGCCCCATCCTATTTCCCCTGACTGCCAATCATTTGTTGGTTTCACCGCTTTTGCACAGCTTCCCCCCCCATTCTAAAAGGTTGAAATGCCCCTCCTAAGGGTTAGTTACGGACAGTAAGAGCTTTATGCTAAAATGTGATGTGATTTTTTTGTATTCTTGGCTCTGTCCCTTTAGCCTTCAGCCCTGGCCACCACTGGAATTTGGCCCCTGAGAGTGTCTCCAAAACTGAATTTGGCCCTTGTACTGATAGAGATTCAGCACCCTGGCCTACACCGACTAGATGTAGCTCTCCAGGGTTTCAGACAGGGGTCTTTTGCAGCCCTACCTGGAGATGTCAGGGATTGAACCTGGGACGTTTTTTATGCAAAGCAGGTGCTCTACCATTGAGCTATGGATGCTCCCCAGTGTCTAGGATGTGCTCTTATTGTATTATTTCTTTCTTTCTTTTCTTTTCTTTTCTTTTTTTTAAAAAAGTTTATCCTGTAGCCTTCTGTTCCAAATCGTGTATTGTATCCTGAATATCTGAATATCCTCATAAGCTATTTTTTCATCCTCCATATACCAGGGGAGAAGTAGAAATGTCTGGTCCCCCCCCCCACAAATGTTTAGCATTTCAGGCATCAATTTATGAGCTCTATTGAGCTTATGCCCTGCAGGATCAGCCCAAAGGTCCATCTAGTCTAGTGTACTGTTCCTTACAGTGGGTGGTCCATCAAATGCCTCTAGACAATCCACAAGCAGGACGGGAAGGCAAAAGCACCAGAAAAAGTGGTGCTGGTTCAGCACAAATCTAATGTGTGTTGTGCCTCCCGTAGGTCAGACAGAGACCAGCCGGGCCGGAGTGTGTTTGGCCACCCGCCCACCCCCTTTTGTCCTCCAGCAATTGGTATCCAATGCCGTACTACCTCTGAACCGGCTTTTTTCCACTGAGGGACTTGTGGATTCTCCATGAATTTGTCTAATTCCCTTTTAAAAACATCTCAGCTAGTAAGAGCACTGGAATATGAAGTGCAGCCTGGGAGATATATGCAGCACAATGTCATGAACAGCACAACATTCCATCAAGCTGCAGCAGAGGAAGGTGGGAAGATCCATCAGCTCTGCCAAAAGACTAGCTCTATCAGGCTCCTCCCCCTACTGTCACCACCAATAGCCATTCCATCAGGCCACAGCAGAGGGAGATGGGAAGCAGGGCCATTCAATCAGCTCTGCTCAAAGGCCAGCTCCATCGAACCCCTGTTCTCCCCGAACTATTTCCAGCTAGTCATATAAGAAGTACTGTTTAACTTTAAGAACTGGTGCCTGAATTTGTGTTTTTCCTCTTCTCTCCCCGTCTCCTTTTCCTTTTGTGCCTTTTAGATAGTATGCCTGTGGACGGGGACTTTCTCTTGTTTTTATTAATTTCATGAAAACTGCTCTGGGAGCTTTTCCTGTGGAACAGCAGGGTAAAAATGCTTTAAGTGAACAAACAGTGTGTCTCAACAGCTGCTACAAACAAATGGACAATAGATGAAGTTTCTCAGTCGTGGTCGCGTTTGTTAGTTGCTGCAAATGTGGAAATTGTTGCTAGGTTGCTGTGGTTGTGTTCACTGATAGGTCAATTCATGTGTTATATTTGCTTGTTTGATTAATCTGAGGAACCTTGCTTACCAATAGAATGGATCCCATCTTTGGCAACCAGAGCATTCGGGACAAAGGTGATACGGTACCCCAGTGTGTGAAAACATGCCCATTTCACTGAAAGAGCAAACAAACTTATACAGAACTGAGAGTGAAAGGAAGGAAAGAACAAACTAAACAGTGCTTCATTTTCTAATATGAGAGATAAACCATACTTTTGTAAATAAGGGAATACAGCGGGATTCCCTTCCATATAAACAAGGCTTTTTGATTCGGGATAGCTACCTTAAAACAACAACCTTTGGAAAATCTTTGGGTCTTGCCAGTCATGTAATGAGGTTCTGAACAAAGAACATAAGAAGAGCCCTGTTGGATCATAGCAAGGGTCCATCTAGTCCAGCATTCTGTTCACACAGTGCTCAACCAGCTGCCCACGGGATCCCACAAGCAGGACAGGAGTGCAACAGCACCTTCCTGCCCGTGTTCCCCCAGCAACTGGAGTACATAGATAGGCATACTGCCTCTGATCCTGGATAAAGAGCTACCATCTCTTTTCCTGAAAGTCCTTGTGTGTGCTTGGCAGACAGGCAGAAAGCAAACAGGTGCAGTTCTCCCCACCACTGCATCTACATTAAGAAGTAAGCTGTCACTGTTGCATTTCTGCCCATCATGCAGAAGTTAAAGCCTCTGTCAGGAAACAAGCAAACAATCAGACCCAAAATGGCCACAGACAGCTCTACCTGCCTGTGTCCCGACCGAGTTCTGCTGCTGTTGTAATAAGGAGTCTTCGCTAGTACTGGCAAAACACATCGATGATGCTTTTAAGGCTGGGAATGTCACACACCTCCAAAGATGGAAAGTCCAGCACAGTAGATTGTCCTGTTTTTGAACACGCTGGGTGCAAGCAAAGGAACTCCACAGTATGTGAAGGCATTTTCTGCTTATTTTTAGAGTTGTTAGACTGACAGAAAACTGTAGAATGGTGAGTGTATATTATTGGGAGTTGCAGAGGCATACTTGAAACAGACGCTATGCAGAATGACAGTGTTCTAAGCCTGTTCAATGTCAATTTGACGTTATGGATTCTACATGTCATTTCCTCCGTGTTCCCTACAGCTTTCCCATTTCTTTTCCTTTTAAGTCCTCTTATGATGTGAAGCAAAGAACAAAGGCACAATGTTATTTTACAGTAAGAGTAAGAGACATTTGTTTATTTACAGCATTTGTATACCGCACATCTAGACAGATTCCAGAGCAGTGAACAATAAAAAGATAAAACAGACAAAAGAATAAGACCAATGCATTAAAAACAGGATAACATTAAAACTATTGCTTGTCAGCAAGGAAGGCTTCCTGGAACAGAGACATCATCAGCAGGCACCAAAAACAACACAGTGTTGGAGCCTGTCTGACCTTCACAGGCAGGGAGTTCCACAGAAGTGGAGCCACCACACTGAAGACTCTTCTCCCGGTGGACTTCAGTCGGGCCATAGGTCCATGTGGAACCACCAGGAGAATGTCTTCTGATGACCTCAGTGACTGGGCAGGTTGGTAAAGGAGAAGGCGCTCTCTCAGGTATCCTGGTCCCAAGTTGTTTAGGGTTTGTACACTACTACCAGAAACTTAAACCTGGCCGGTAGTGAACAGGTAGCCAGTGCAGTTCCTTCAGCCAAGGAGTTGCATGCTGAAAAGGGGCAACTCCTGACAATAGCTCCAGCTTCAGGAGCAGCCCTAAGGGCAGCCCATATAGAATGCATTGTAGTAATCCAGTCTTGAGGTTACTAGCGCCTGCATCAGTGTGGCCAAGCTACCCCTGTCCAGGAGAGGCCATAGCTGGCGAATCAATGGAACCAACATAAGGGCTTCATGCCACTCACACACACAGATCTTCAGCATAGACCCTACTTCACTGGTTGAGGTAATGCAGGTGGGTGCACAGGACAGGGGCCTTCTTGGTGGTGGCACTCTTCCCACCCAGGGACTGTGCTACCATTAGGCCAACTAGGCGGCTGCCTAGGGCGCATGGCTAAATGGGGCACAGAAACCACACCAAATCAGAAGCCTCCCTGGTTTTTCCCCCTTCGCTTCGCTTCTTTCTCTCTCCGTGTGCCGGTCTCTTCCTCTGTTTTTTTGTCCCCAGGCTTGCTTTCTCTTTCTGTCTTTCTTCCCCCCCCTCTCCCCCTCCTCCTTTTCTTTCCCCGCTGTGGCTACTTTGGCTCTCTCCTTTTTTTCGCCGTCCTCCTGCTGCTGCCGCTACCGCTTGCCCGAGCCTTATGCCGCTCCTGTTTCTTTCGCAAGTGGGTCTCTTTAGCAAAGAAGCTTTCTCGTACAGCACATGGGGCAATAAGGGGAGGAGAAGAGGAGGGGGCAGTTAGGGAGGGAGGTGGTGGCGGCGGCGCTGGAAGAGGCGGGTGGGTGGGTGGAGGGAGGGAGGGAGGCAGAAAGAGAGGGGGGGGTAACCAGAGTGAACTCTCCCCAAGCTGAGGAGCTCCCACCCCTAGCCAGGGAGAATGATAAAAGGAGTGGGGGGGTGGGGGAGGAGAGGAAGGGGGGGCTGGGGGAGCAAAAAAAAAATTAATAATACATTTTTATTTAATAATAAATATCAGAAGCAAAAAATAAACCAGAATTTTGCATGCACGCGAAAGTAGAAATTGGAGAGGGTGGGGGGAAAGAGGAGCTTGCAGGAGAGGAGATGGGGTGTGTGTGGGGGGGGAGAGATACATTTTGCACATACACACAAAAAAGAAGGTAAAGGGGGAGGGGAACAAAAAGAAGAGAGAGAGAGAGAACAAAAGAGAGAGAGAGAGAGAGAGAGAAGGGGTAAGAAAAGAAAAGGAGAGGGGGGGGGGAGAAAGAGAGGGAAGACAGACCAGAGAATCCCAGTGATCAAATATGCTAAGGAGGAGGATAATAATTTATTATGATAATAATTTTTTTAGGTTTTGCCAATTGACTTTTATTTCATAATGGGCATAGGGCTGGAGGGAGGGAGGGCTCAAGTGGAAAGCGGGGGGCACGCTAAATATTTGATCTTGCCTAGGGCACCAAACTGCCTTGCACCGACCCTGTTCCCACCCCCACCCGGGATATCTGGTGGTTTCCTCTCTGCCTTCAGACACCACATCAAGATGCGACTATTTCAACATACCGTACCTTTGGCCTGGCTGGTAACTGACCATCTGTTTGGTCCTTTTTATCATTGTTTGTTTCTGGTTTTGCAGGTTCTCTTTTGGATTTTTGCTGATTTTTAAAAATATGTAATGTAATTTTTGTCTGTTTAATGGCTTTAAAAATGAAATTCAGGATGGGGGAGCGGAATGTGAACTTATGAATAGCTTTTATTCGTTTTGATTTCTGTTTATTTGTTAAATTCGACCATTCTTTTAGGGAAAACCCCCATTAAAACTGATAACAATGTACATAAACATTACAAATAAAGACAACAGTGACATTTGACAGGCTGGCGCAGGCTGCAACTTACCGAGCCCTATGTAGCTGTAGCCTGTTTTCCAGGTTTATGGGGACCCTTTGGGCAAAATACTCCCAGCAGTTCCCTAGGGTGGCCACGTGTCCTCTTTTACAGAGGACACTCCTCTATTTGAAGGGCTGCCAGAGGACTGTCCCCTATTTGAAGACAGCTCTTTGAAGAGCTCTCTTGTCCAGGTCCAGTTAAAAGATAAAGAGCTGTAAGAGAACGGTTGCCCATCAACAGTTCACACCTGGACAGCGGACTGAACAGGCAGGCACACAGGTCATGTGAGCACAGTCTTCCGCACTATGGTGAGATGTACTGCATTTCTATTTTAATAATGATGATGATGATGATGATGATGATGATGATTTTTTTGAAATTTATACATATAAATTAGCAAAATTTTGCAAATTTGTGCCCACTTTTGACCTTGTTTTGGGCGTCTTGAGGTTACTAGCGCCTGCATCACTGTGGCTAAGCTATCCCTGTCCAGGAGAGGCCGTAGCTGGCGAACCCATGGAACCAACATAAAGGGCTTCATGCCACTCACACACACAGATCTTCAGCAGAGACCCTGCTTCATTGGTTGAGGTAATGCAGGTGGGTGCACAGGACAGGGGCCTGTGCAAAAAAGACCCCTTTTTTTGCAAGAGGTGATGCATTTCCTCTTTTTTTTGGCCATTGGTAAGTGCCAGCCGACATGGAGTGCATCCCACCTCCTTCTCCTGGCCACTAGTGTCACTGCCCATTTACTTGTCTCTTCCTCTGGCCTGAGCCACACTGCATCCCCAAGGGAGAGGACCAGCCGTGCGGAGTTTACTGCTCCTTCAACAGGACTCCCCTCATTTGACTGCTCCTTCACCTGACTCCTCACTTAGAGAGGGAAGTTATCAGGAAGCAACAGCAGCAAGGAGGAGGAGAGGAGAGGAGGAGGAGCAGGCCCCGGGGTTGGCACTGGGCCCCCTTCTAGGGCATTGGCCTCGGCTGGTGCCTGGCGATGCCGACCCCTGAGACTGGACCTGGTATTGTGGCCTGCCAGGGATGCGCCAACTCCTACCAGTTCCAAGGAGGCAACCCACCCCCAAACCAGGGCAAGAGGTTTATTATGCCTCTGATGGACCACCATACCTAGTTGGTTGGCTGCGTTTGACTGGTGAGTGTGTGTGTCTGTCACAAATTGTGCAGGCCTGCCCCAATTCAGGGGAATTAAAAAAAAAAAACCTTCCCCGATGACTTTTGTGTGCTTACCATTATTTCATTTTTTGAAGAAGTAGCCAAAATGGCTTCAGGGTTAAGCCTTACGGAATCCTTTCCCTCTCTCCTTTCCCTTCCCTGATTAGAACCAGTCAGACATTGCTATAAAGACATGAATGATAAACTCCAGTGCATTGTTATAGCTGAAACAGAGTAAATGGCCCCCCTCATTTACAGCAGTTGGGCTCTTGATCTATTTATCCATCCATCAAGCTGTAACAAGGCACTAAAGCTTCTGCTGCTATGATGCGCACGCATATAATTTAGACACGGCAGTACAACCAGGCAATCCACGGTGCTTGGGCGGTCCTTTCATTTCCCTGCTACAGGGCACCCACTCAAGGTCTCTAGATGTGGGTTAGTTGCTCCTGAAGCAAGCGTTAAAATCGTTCCTTTGCACACAAAATCAGGAGGGTTAAAAAGATTCCCCCCACTCCAAACCCACACACACAAACACCGTTCTCTTTCAATGCATCTTCATGTGTATGATGACGATTTTAAATGTGCTACTAATTGCAAGCTAACATTTAATTAATTAATTAATTAATTAGAGCCACTGTGGTGTAGTGGTGAGAGTGTTGGACTGGGACTCGGGAGATCCAGGTTCTAGTCCCGCTCAGCCATGAAACTCACTGGGCGACTTTGGGCCAGTCACTGACTCTCAGCCTAACCTACCTCACAGGGTTGTTGTGAGGATAAAATGGAGAGGAGGAGGAGGATTATGTAAGCCGCCTTGGGTTCCTTGCAGGAAAAAAAGGCAGGGTATAAATATAATAAATAAATAAATAAAACATTTATTTACTTATTGTATTTATACCCCACCTTTTTTCCTGCAAGGAACCCAAGGCGGCTTACATAATCCTCCGCCTCCTCCTCCTCTCCATTTTATCCTCACAACAACCCTGTGAGGTAGGTTAAGCTGAGAGTCAGTGACTGGCCCAAAGTCACCCAGTGAGCTTCATGGCCGAGTGGGGACGAGAACCCAGATCTCCTCCCAAGTAGGAATGTGTAAGGATTTCGTTCGGGGGGTGGAAGTCCGGTGAACTTGCTGGGCTCGACCCTCCTGAACTCTGTCCCACCTTCCTGCTTCCCTGGCTCAACTCGCGTTCCTTCCGAGTTGAGCTGGGGAAGCGACTTCCGGGTTCCCGGCGGAGCGCTTTTAATGTAGAAAATGGCTTAAGATAGGTTAAAAATGGCCGCAATTTGCGCAAGTTATGCAAATTGCGGCCTCTTTAATGCATCTTACACCATTTTCTATGTAAAAAGCGCTCCGCCGGGAACCTGGAAATCTGCTGAGCAGCTCTGCTGGCATTTGCTTTTGGCCCGGCTCGGCAGGCGCAGTGGCAGCGCTTGCCGAGTGTGCAGGGAGTTGGGTGGTGGGTGGATCTCCCACCACTACTCCCAAGCCTCAGTACAACACTCTAACCCAGTGTTCTCCAACCTGGGGTCCCCAGATGTTTTTGGCCTACAACTCCCAGCATGCCCCAGCCAGCGTAGCATGCTGGGAGTTGTAGGCCAAAAACATCTGGGGACCCCAGGTTGGAGAACATTGCTCTAACCACTATGCAACACTGGCTCTCATATGCAGCGGCCTTATCCTGACTGAGTCGGACTATTAGAATACATCGCCCAGGATTGTCGAACCTGCCTGACAACCTCTCAGGCAGTGGCCTTCCCCATCACACGCTTCCAGCTGTTACTTCTTTTCAGGCAGGAGAGATGTGGGATGGAACCTGGGAACTTCTGCCTGCAAGGCAGGTGCTCTACCCACAAAGCGATAGCCCCTCTGTTTCTCGGTAAAGCCATGTGCCGATATGCAACTCACTCACATCGCAGCCTAATTTAGAGAAGAAGAGGAAGAAGCCTATTTGTTGTCCCTATTGTTAATAAATTAGGAGTCAGGAATCCTTGCTGATCTCCTGCAGGTGATTATAGGAACACAGGATGCCACCTTATACTGAGTCAGACTATCGGTTCATCAATGTTGTCGGCACTGACTGGCAGTGTTTCTTGAGGGTTTCAGGCAGAATCCCTTCCTACCCCTACCTGAAGAAGCCGAGGATCAAACCCGGGGCCTTCTGCATGCAAAGCAGGTGATCTGCCACTGAGCCACGCCCCTCCTACAAATGAAATGTGTGGAACGCAGGAAGCTGCCCTAAACTGAGTCGGACCATCAGTCCACCTAGCCCAGTATTGTCGACACTGACTGGCAGTAGCGGCTCTCCAGGGTTTCAGGCAAGATCCTTTCCTAGCCCTACCTGGAGATGTCAGGGATTGAACCTGGGACCAGTGGCAGCTGGTGTCTATTGGGGTTGGTGGGGCAGAAGGCAGGGCAGATACTCAATATTCTACTGAAATTGCTGAAGAGGTGTGGAAAAGACCACATGTGGCACTTGGAGCAAACGTACCTGGTTCTGAAGGGATCTCTCTGCCGCAAGTGGGTGGACGGGGACAGATAGGGGTTACAGCCCCATTTGCCCTAAATATAGAGCCACCTCTGCATGGGACCTTCTGGATGCAAAACATGTGCTCTACCACTGAGCTATGATAGATCTTGATCTACCTTCTGCCTACTCCTGCTCTACACTGACTGGCAGTGGCTCCCCGGGATCTCCAGGCAGGGTCTTCCCCAACGAAACCTCAGAATGCCAGGAATTGAACTGGGGACTTTGAGCCACTGCGCCACAATTCTTCTCTAGCCTGGGAGGCCCAGACTGGAAATTTGCAGTTCATTCAGGAACACAAGTGTGTGTGTGTGTGTGACATTGGAGCCACCAGCATCCACTGGCTGAAGGCGAAAGGGGCGGGGACAAAACACCCCAAATACCAGTGTATTTTAGCTTAAAGTTCTTACTGCCAGTAACTAAGCCAGGGGTCCCAACGGGGTGCCCCTAGGTGTCGGTGTGCCCCGCAGGGACCTCCAAGGTGCCCACAAAGCTTCCTAATCCCTGCCATTAAAAAAAACTATTTTAAATTAAAAATGTAAAACATGTTAGGATGCCAGGTTCTCCTTCATGTCCCTGAACCTGCTGCAGACCAGCAGTTGGGCGGGCAGGCTGCAGGAAGAGAAAGAGTTGCTTCACTGTCCACACCGCAGACCTTTCCGCTTTGCTCTCTCTCTCTCTCTCTGTGCCCACTCCCAACCTGTCACCTCACTATTTCTCTCCCCACTTTCTCTTGCCCTTTGCCTTGCTCTTTCTCCCTCACTCCCAGCTTCTAGCCTCACTATTTCACTCTCCCCACACCTGTTTACCTGGCTGTTTCTCTCCCCCTCCTAGCCTTGCTCTTTCTCTCCCTCCCACCCTCTGTATCCCGATGTTCCTTGCCCCTCCCAGCCTCTAGCCTTGCTCTTTTTCTCTCCCCTCCCCTCCCAGCCCCTTCCCTCATTCACACACACACACACACACACACACACACACACACACACACAGCACCTTCCCAGGCAGTAGGCTCTGATGGCAGAGGAGGAAGTAGGAGCATCAGGTGGGGAATGGTGGGGTGAGCCTGGCAAAACTTTTTCTTTTGGGGCTGGGGGCATTTTCCTCTCCTTTGGAGGTGTGTGTGTGTGTGTGTGTGTGTACAGGGTGAGAAGAGCAATCACAGGTAATTCTCATTGAGTTCCATGTCAGCATGTGTAAGGCTGCAACTATAAATGGGTATTTTGTTGTGCTTCTGTGGGGTCAAATGTGTGGATTGGCTTTGGAGTTCTTCTGCTTTTGCTCAGTTACTTGGGTGAATTACATGTCTTTTGACTAGCCAGGCCCCCATGGCAGCCATGATGTGAGAAAGCACCTTCTCTTATCAACCTGCCCAGTCACAGAGGGCATGCTGGTGGTGGTTCCACATAGACCTATGGCCTGATCAGAGTCCACCTGGGGAAGGGCCTTCAGTGTGGTGGCTCCATTTCTGTGGAACTCCCTGCCTCTGGAGGTCCAGTGGACACTGATACTGTGTTGTTTCAGGCACCTCCTGAAAACATACTTATTTCAGGAGGTCTTCCTTGGTTGACCAGCCACTGTTTTTATTGATATTCTGTTTCAATATAGTGTTTTATTCTTTTTGTCTTTTTAATATTTTTATTGTGTTTTAGATTATTGCACACTTGTTGGTGGCTTTTTAGCAGATGAGGCACTATATAAATGTTAATAAATAAATAAATAAATAGCCACAATCTCTGTGGGCGCCATTTTGTGGTGGCGCCCACAGCAGTTTTTCAAATTCTCAAACAGGTGCCCACAGGTCCAAAAAAAGGTTGGGGGGACCCCTGAACTAAACTTTAGGAGGGGCATTTCAAGCTTTTAGAATGGGGGGGGGGGAAACTGCACAAAAGCCAGGAATGGGGGGAATGGGGAAAAACAAAGCTAAATATGCCCATTCTAAGCTTCTGCAGCAGTTTGCTTCCACATTTCAGCATGAAACCATGACTTTTTCTTCCTTTTTTTTTTTTAAAAAAAAAAAAAAGAGAAACAAAATAGTCATGGTGGAGGGGACTGGGGTGTAGTGTGGGGCCACACTGGCGGGGCGGTGGGGCTGCATGCAGTCTGCTGCGTGTTGCCCACCCCTGCACTAGAATAAAGAAGAACAAAAGACTGAGCTGCCTGCTACATCTTTAACATGTCCGCTTTGGCCCCCAGATGGCTTTTTAGAATCAGTTCTCAACCTTGGCACGTTTGAAACAAAATCGTAAGGAACAGCCACGGGCCTTTTGCTCACCCCACAGAAACCGCAAGCTCCCCCCCACCCCTTTTGCATCTGGTTGCTCTGAACACCTTTCATTTTGGAAATTAAGCGCTGCGAAGCAGGCTCATCTCCCACCACCTGCTATGCGCAGACAGACCATGTGCATACGCAATGCAGAGGCAACATTTCTTCATGGAAACGGTATAGATTCTGGGGGGGGGAGCGAGTAGTGGGGGAATCCCCCCACATCCTTTAGGTTGGCAGAGCTATAAAGCAAACTCATTAGCTTACTTGTAAAATATGGATGCATAAGTACACATGCTATTCCTTGTACAACAGACCAAAAGAATGTTTATCTCCTTCATTTTTCTCCCGCCAGTATTAGCATCAGGGCACAAATTCTGAATTCAGTATTGTCCTAGTTATTCAGCACTGATGTGTAATCAGTGCGCACAGTAGCCACTCACTCATGTGTGAGAAAATCAAATAGTTCAGCGTCTTTGATCTCATTGCATTTCATTGGTTCTGTAATTTATCGCTCTGCTAAATGAAAGTGGCGCTCTAAGGTTCTTTTTTTTTTCCCCCTTCCCCTTTCCTTCTTTTCTCGTTGCTGCTCCTTTGAGTTGGGAGCCTGTGCTTGTATTATGATGAGCTCAGACTTCTTTCAAAAAGTTGCTTGATAATCAAAGAATGGTTTGGGGCTTTCCCTCCTTTTCTCCCATCCTAATATTTTTGTGGTGTTTGCCATTTTGATATTTTAGGTGTGATTCCCCTCCCCCACCCCTACGATTGAATGGCAACAGCTGTCTCCCCCAAAGAAGGAATAATATTTCATGTTTTGGTTGTCTCCGTGTTTTGTTTTAAAATACGGATTGGTATTCAGGGAGTTCACCTTATTTGTTAAAAGAAGCAAATCTTTCTAAACTGTTTTCATAGGTTAGGTGCATGCCGTTGAGCAAGGCTCAGTAACCTTCTGTTTTTCACTAACTGAAAAAATAATAATTGAAGTCTGTAAGCACCAGCCCAAGACATTTTGCTGCCTGAGGTGAAGAACAAGATGGCACCCCATTCCATTCCATGGACAAAAGCCAACTAGAATAACAGTTGATTCTTTCTTCAACACTGGCAATAGGACAGCATCCCCCACCACACCTGAAGGAAGCAGGCTAGCTTAGGGGGCACACAGCTCTCTCCTCCAACACCTTGCTGCCACCCCCACCCCCCAACCCAGCATCTGCCACCTGAGGTGACCACCTCACTCTGCCTAATGATAGAACTAGTCCTGGTAAGCACCTGCAAAGCCACAACGTATTGGTGACCGCATAGTCTCCAATTGCCCCGGAAATGAAAATTTTCCCCAGCAGGGAAAAGCTACTGATGGGAGAGGAGAGCTTTTTCCCTGCTGGGAGAGTGAGTGGGACCTGGGGAAGAAGCTGTCAGGCTGGATGTCAAACCACCACGGGCTGTATGTGGCCAGAGGTTCCCCAGGGCTTTTCTAGGGACTCTGCTATACTCCTCACTGGTGACTGGAGAGCATGATCAGCATCGTGGTCATGATCCTTATCCTGTTCTAGACCCTTGGGGCACATTCCTATGCAAGTTTAGACAGAATAAAAGGCCTACATCTCCCAGCATGCCCCAGTTATAGTTGTAGGCCTTTTTTTTTCTGTCAAAGTTGCATAGGATTGCACCTTTGGTGTATTTAAAGATTTCATTTGGATATGAGAAGAAACGTCTTGATGGCAAGAGCAGTTCAGTGATGAAACCAATGACATAGAGGTGTGGCGAGCCCTTTCCTCACTTAAGATCTTCAATAAGAGGCTGGACAGTCATCTGCTGGGGATGCTCTTGCTCTGGATTTCATGCACTGAGTAGCGGGGGTCAGACTAGATGCCCTACAAGATCTCCTTTCAACTCTACGATCCTTTAGGCAATTCCATAAGGGCACAATCCAATCAGGATGCCTGTAACCCTCCGAACTTGGAAGGTTATGGGCATCCTGTAGAGGGCAGGAGGAGCGTGGAGGCGAAGGTTGCCTCCGCGCACCTCCTGCCCTGCAAAGCTCTTAGATGGCCAGTTTCAGCTGTCTACGTGCGGCACCTTGGAGTGGGAGGGAAGGAGGCGGAGGTGCCACCAGGATATGTCATATCTCGGCGGTGCCAGTCTCCTCCCCTCCCCCTGGAACGTCCTCAAAAGCCCATCTCCGAGGTCGCTCTTATGACCCCGGAGAAGCAGCCAGTGTGATAGATCACAAACTGAATATGAGCCAGCAATGCGATGTGGCTGCAAAGAAGGCAAATGCAATTTTGGGCTGTATTAATAGAAGTATAGCTTCCAAATCGCGGGAAGTGATAATTCCCCTTTACTCGGCACTGGTTAGGCCTCATCTTGAGTACTGCGTCCAGTTCTGGGCACCTCACTTTAAGAAGGACATAGACAAACTGGAGAGGGTTCAGAGGAGGGCAACAAGGATGATAAAGGGACTGGAAACAAGGCCCTATGAGGAGAGACTGAAAGAACTGGGCAGGTTTAGCCTTCAGAAGAGGAGACTGAGGGGAGATATGATCGCACTCTTCCAGGATTTGAAGGGATCTCACACAGAGGAGGGCAAGGATCTCTTCTCGATCATCCCAGTTTGCAGGACACGGAATAATGGGCTCAAGTTACAGGAACCTAGATTCCACCTAAACATCAGGAAAAATTTCCTGACTGTCAGAGCAATAAGACAAATGGAATCAACTACCTAGGGAGGTGGTGGGCTCTCCCACTCTGGAGGCATTCAAGGTGCAGCTGGACAGACATCTGTCAGAGATGCTTTGACCTAGATTCCTGCATTGAGCAGGGGGTTGGACTCGATGGCCTTGTAGGCCCCTTCCAACTCTACTTTTCTATGATTCTATGATTCTATGATTCTTTCCACACGCTGGCTGCAGGGGGGCGGCGAAGGGGATCTGAACGTGGATCCACAGCTATGAGGTCGGAGTGATTTTATCTGACCTTCTAGCTGGGGATCCGAGCAATTCTATGGCTGTCTTGATACTGTCTAGTGGCCATAGAATTGCTCAGCCTGTGTCACCCTGCTTTTTGTTACATCAAAACTGTGAAGAAAAGCAGACAGAGTCTGGGTGTCCTTCTCCACCACACACACACACACACACACACAGACACACGTGTAAACAAGTGTAATCCCAGCTGGAGGCTGGGAACCTCATGCAAATGTACATAGCTCTGGGCCACCTCAGAATCTCCTGCAAATGTGCATAGCTTTCGTTGATGGCTCTGTGCCAACTCAGGGTCTCCCATGTATTCACATGCAAATGTTCCCCAAGCACTCTCCTCGTGGTCAGGAGTTCACCCCTCTGACACCTAGGAGCCACCCCTCCCCTGCCTAGCCCAGATGAAATTAATCCTGATTGGCCAAGGACAGTTGGACTACTGAAAGGAGGGGCGGGGGGAATCGATACTGCCAGCCGTGGCTTCTGGGTTTGGTTGTTGTTGTCTGGACGCGAAGGAGCGCGGAGTAGGGCTTTTGATGAGGCAGGCCCTAAGAAGACCAACCCCCGAAGCAAAGAGTAAGTGCCTAGGTGTTTATATAGTAAAGGAACTAGTTTTGTTGTTTTGTAGCTCTACTTGTGTATACCAAAGTGTCTCCCCACCTTTCCCCCTTCCCTCATTCCCCACCTTTTATTGTAATCGGTTTACCTTAAATAAACTTTCCTGGTTCTACCCCACATGGTGTGTGTGTAGTTCCTCTGTGGTTCAGTGCTCAAATCCAGTGTATAGACCAAGAGCAAAGCCCTGAGAGAATCAGTGTCAAGATGGCAGAGCCAAGGCTGGCAGTTTGGCACCTTTGATCTCTCGTCTTGAGATAAAGGACCGGTTGCAGTCCTTCTCAAAAACTGTGTTTCTGGAACACACGCTTGGACTATAAACCCAATGCAGACTTGGTCCTCTGGTTTTCATTCAAGTACATCCAAGAACTTGCTTTTTATCATTGCTTCTGAGGTATTTTTGAAGAATAGCTTTGATGACCAGATGATGGGAGGGGGTGCATTTTTTTTGTCACTACCCTTTTGTTGATACTCCTACTAGAATGGTTCCATAAACATTGTTTTTAAACTGTGCTTCTTCTTTTTTTAAAGGTGCTTTTTAAAAAACTGATTTTTCCATAAACATGTGCAATATCAAATGAAAGGAAAGGAAAACACTGAATATGGCAAGCAAGAAGTTTGTGAACAACCCACCCCAGGTCTGCCAAAGCTCTGAAACAGCTGCTGAGCCCTTACCACGCCGAAGCCTCGCTTTGAAGCCAAGTCTGGTGGGTTTTCAGCGAAAGGCTGTTGACAGCTCCCCTCGGCTCTTCTGAAGCCACTTTGTGTAACGAATTTTCATCTTCAAAGTCTGGGTGGATTTTTAAAATATATATTTTTTTTTAACAGAAAAGAAAAAGAACACCACTGGACTGCCATAATGGCTTGAAAACAAACAGGAGTCTGGAGAACGTTCGGGCAAGGGCCAGAAGAGGGAGATTTCAATTAAACAGGTCACGTTAAAATCAACAGATTGGTTTTTCATTCAGCCAATTGTCGCCCTTCTGCCCAAGGTTTGGTGATGTTTTCTTTCAGGGCATGCAGCTGAATTAATACAGAGCACCTGCTGAACTTCCTCCATAAGGTCCAGAGATACTCATTTTTACCGGGTAGATGGTGTGGCGTAGTGGTGAGAGTGTTGGACTGGGACTCGGGAGATCCGAGTTCTAGTCCCCGCTCGGCCATGAAACTCACTGGGTGACTTTGGGCCAGTCACTGACTCTCAGCCTAACCTACCTCACAGGGTTGTTGTGAGGATAAAATGGAGGGGAGGAGGAGGATTATGTAAGCCACCTTGGGTTCCTTGCAGGAAAAAAGGCGGGGTATAAATATAATAAATAAAAAATAAATAAATGGGGAAGGGGAAGGGATCACAGCTCAGAGGTAGAGCACAGCAGTGGCTCCAATGTCAGTGGGGCAGTGTATCCGCTCTGGGTTTCAGTCTGAACTTTAAAGGAGCTATCCATAGTTTAGGGGTAGGGTTCAACACCATGGATAGCTGATTAAAAGTTTAGACTGAAACCCGGAGTGGATACAGAGCCCCACTGACATTGGAGCCAGAAGCCTCCGGTGGCAGAGTGTATGTTTTGCATGCAGAAGGTTCCAGGCCCAATCACTGACATCTTTGGTTAAAGGAGGGGTGCTGAACTGCAGGCCCAGGGGCCAAATCCAGCCCACCTGGGGGCCAGATCCAGCCCTCCAGGGCTTCCCCAGATGGCCATGCCCCCTTCCCCTGGCCCCACCCTCTTTCTCCCAGCCGCTGAGTGTTTGGTGGTTTCCCAGCTTTTGCATGTCTTTTGCCCCATCCTAAAAGGTTGAAATGCCTCTCTGAAGGCATGGGTACCAGCTGTAAGGGCTTTAAGCTAAAATATGCTGCTAAGTTGGCCCCACCTCTTCTGCCAAGGTTCCCACCCCCTTTTTTGCCTTCATCCCCACCCACTGTCAGGTTCCCGGCTATCATGCCTGACCCAGGCCAGGATCGGGTGATGATTCGGAAACCGCAGACGGAGTCCAATGAACCCTGTGCATCATCCTGACATGGGCACCCCTGGCACCTCCAAGGAAGCTACATCAGGTTCTCCAGTACTGGTGGACAGTGAGGAACCCCTGATTGTCACCATACAGCCCCCGTAGAACCTGAGGAGGAGGAAGAGGCTGAGCTTCCACCTAGCCCTAGAACCAGGGGAGGCTGGTGACTCCTATTTCGGTGGGGCTCCTAATCCACTGCAGGTTTTATTTAGAGCTTTATAGGAGATATCCATGGTGCTGAACTCCTCCCACAAAATAGGTTCACTACCATGGAGCACCATGGATAACTCTTATAAAGCTCCAAATAAAAGCTGCAATGGATTAGGAGCCCCAGTGAAATTGGAGTCACCAGCCTCCACTCCACGGCCTAGAACACACCGTCGCTAGAAGGCCACCTGCCGGAGGTGGAGCATATGCCTCAAGAATCACAGCAACTGTACTTCTCATGAGTAGGGCCCTACTCATGAGGAGGGCTTCCCCCTCCCAAGCCTGTGATGAACTTCATCTGAGCCCTGGGTGGTGCTCTGGCTATATCAGCTCTCCTTGGGAATTTGAGAGCTGCTGGAAACCTCTTACCTCAGCTTCCAGTGCCATATATTTTTGTTTCCTTGACCCTGCTTAGTGTATGGACCTTTGTGCTATGGACTCCTGCCTGCCTGAGTCTGCTTTTGGACTGTGTTTCTACTTGACTGATCTCCTGGAGTTTGACCTTGGCAGCACCTCTGACCTCTCTTCTGGAAACCACCTACTTGACTGGTAAAACTGTGCCTTTGACCTTTGCCTGTTTATTGACCCGCCTTTGGAATTGCTCCTTTGTCGCCTTAATGCTGAGTCTGACCCAGCCTGAGCAGGACATCCACTACTGAAATGTGCCCTCCAAGAGTTTATCTGAAATGGAATTTGGCCCCCTGGCTGAAAGAGGTTCTGCACCCCTGGGCTACAGGATTTCTGGGCAGGAATGGGGAAGACCCCAGCCTAAAACTCTGGAGAGCAGTCACCAGCCAACAGTGTGGAGTGTTGGACTTGATAGCCCTCTGGTCCCTCAACTCTATGATCTCGGGAATAATTGTTATTAGAGATGCCCTGAAAAAGAATCATTTCCAAAAAGATGCATTATCAGCACTGGAAATCAATCTAGCGAAGCTTGATCATCTCATAAAAACACAATATAAAATTGAGGGGGGGGGGAGAGAAAGAAGAAGACGTCTCACCCTTATTCAAAATTTCATTGCACAGTTTTTAGATTAAAAGATAGTATCGTGGGTCAGATATGTGCGGTGTGTGCTGCATGTTGTATTAATTCCTTGTAATCCAAACGTTCATATGCATTCATGGACTTAATGAATAGCAGCAGTTCTTATTATTACCCAGAGTGAACCTTTCTTTCCCCCAGATGGAGAATAAATGTATCACTAGCATTGATCAAAGGACAGGTGGTTTAGTTAGAGGAGGGAGAGAGAGAAGTGGAGCAAAGCTTGCCAGTTTCAGCCTCCAGCAGCTGTTTCAATAACTCACGTAGAGCACAATCCTACGGCTGCTAGACAGCATCTAGATGGCCACCGGGCCTCTGAGCACATCTAGCTGACATGTGCAGGTGGGGCCATTGGTGGAGACCACATCCTCTCCCCGCCCACATTCCCGGACCCAAACTCCTACTTCCTGCCCTCCCAGGTCATGACACCAACCTCAGGAGAGGGAGCCACTGAGGACTTCCTGCAGCAACTGAAGGGAGGGTGGGAAATCCAAGCAGGGCTTCCCCACTCCCACTCCCACCCCCCCACCCCCAGGTTGTAGCTCTGTCTACAGCCTCAGAGGGGAAAGTCCCCAATATCCTGTGGCACGTCAGGCACTGACTGGGTTCAGACAACACAATAACCCACACTCAAGGGTTGAGTGTGGGTTGTCGTTGAACTGTGGGTTGTTGTTGAAACATGGGTTCTTGTGTTGTCTGAACCCAGCCGAGATAACAAGCCAAGGTGAACAACCCACAGTTCACAACCCAACGACAAACCATGGGTTCTCTTCATGGGTTGTTCATGGTTAACAAGCCATGGCTTGTTAGCGCAGCTGGGTTTCAGACAACACGATAACCCACATTTCAACAACAACCCACGGTTCAACGACAACCCACACTTGACCCATACTCAACCTCTGAGTGTGGGTTATTGTGTCGTCTGAGCCCAGTCAATGTCTAGGGCCAGTAGGATTGCTTTTTCCATTGCTTACAATTGGAAATTTCCCTTTATGTTTAATATCCGGCTACATTGCAACCAAGTGACATGGGATTGATGATAATGTAGATTGCACTGTATCAGAGGAGGGCATGTATATTGCATTAATCCATCAAAGTGGGGAATACATCATCTTGTGATTCATCGACCATATGAAATTCAGGACTGGATAATGCAGTTAATGGAATTATGTCCTCATTACAGGGTCATGTATAAGGAAAGAGGTATGCTCAAGGAACATGACCTTTTACATCCTAACTTTATGGGAGTTTCTGATGGGAGTTGTGGGTGGAGTGGTAGTTAATCATTATGTGGTAAGTTTCAATATTGCGGAGTTTTATAGATGATCATTTCTACTAATTTAAAACTGTGAAGGCACTCCCCACAGCTGAAACTAGCTCTGGTGGGGGGGAAAGCAGCAAAAACGTAACATGCCATTCCCTCCCAGACCCTCCTTACTTATGTAACCAGTGTAGGATTGGACTCCATGGACATCAATGGCATCAAGGGTAGGCATGGTTGGGCTCCTGCCAAGGGCCCACAGCCCAGCAGGGGCCCACTGACAGGACCGCTTCCTCCTCCTCTTCACCATTGCAAGCTACTTGTTTACCTGCCTGCCATCCTGGCTGATACAGTGATGGTGGTGAGGAGGAGAAGGTGATGCCACGGCCTACTTGCTCACTGGCTCTCTGCCTGTCAAGCAAGCAAGTTGTAGCAATGTTGAGAAAGCGGACGAGGAGCAAAAGCAACTGGTGATAATGGTGGTGAGAAGGACTCACTGAGGGAGGGACCCAATGAGGGGGTGTCTTTCCAAAGGGCCCTCAAAAACCTCGAGCTGGCACCGCACAGGGAAATGGCTCTCGCCTCACAGTGCATCAATAGACCTTCAGTCGGTGTCTGCTGAAAATCCATCTCTCTGTCTGGGTCTGCCTCCTCCAAGCCACGGTTATCGCTGCCCCTTCATTTGCCCTCTTCCTCTGGGTCTGATCCTTACAGCTGCCAAGCGGGAGAGGTCTAGATGAACAGAGGCTGCTGCTGCTCCTGCTCCTTCACCTTGTTTCTGTCACTACTTGCATACTCAGAGAGGTCAGGTGAACAGGCAATGAAAGCAAGGAGGAGAAGCAGCTGAACCAGGGGGCTCCATGGGGTGGTGGCTGGCCCCCTTCTAGGATGTGGCCCTGGCAAGTGCCCGATGATGCCAACCCCCGACACCAGCCCTGGCCTCAATTTTTACACGGAGCTGCAGTTTTTACATATTGCAAAATGCGTCTCCGGTGAAAATGGGCATTGTGTGTCAGAACTTATTTTGGAGCGAGGAGCCACAGAATACTCTCCAACCTGATTTCCCAGCATAAATCAAATCTACGGCTCCTGCTTCCGATGTAGAGCATATACCGACTCCCTTTCACATTACATTTCTAATTTAAAACTGTGAAGCACAGTTGCCTTTTTGTGCTCATCACATGGATTGTTTTGCCGAAATTACTCCATAAATCAAGGGAATGTACCAAAATAGCTTTGATGGGTCTCCTGCTTGCTTAATGTTTGCATGCCGGGCATAACTGATTCATTCCCTCGCATGCCCCAGAGAACTGTAAAATCCAAAAGAGGAGAGAATGTCTGCTCGCAACCGAACAATATTATTCTTAAAAGTAATAAAGATGGGGAATGGGTAAGAAAAGCTAGCAATGAATGAAGAGCTCCTGGATGCAGGCCTATTATTATACGTTGTTGGTAATAATTAGCATTTGCTCCCCAGCGTAGCGTTTATTGCAAGCACACTTCTTTATTAAAAGCAGAGAGCAGAGCTGCAATTTTATACCCTCTGGCATTTTGTCAGTGAAAATAGGGGCACTCTTACATACTTGTAATGGCCATTCTTAAACTGAGGGTCGCTGCTGGAGGAGCATCCCTTCAGACTTATACACTTTCCTTTCCTGCTGTATCTGTTTATTCTGCAATCGCGCACTGATTTAAGGAAAAAGGTGTCTTGTAAAAGACATAGTAGGAAAGCATCATATTGTCCTATAATACATCTACACTTCACAATGGATCTTGAACGTATGGCATCCTTCTGTGAACATGCAATGGTGGTTTGCATGCGCTAACGAAGCTTTGAACAGTGACCTTGGTGGGAATTTCCAAAAGAATTCAAGGACTATGTGTATCAGTGCAGGACAGAAGGCCTCCCGGAGATCTTTTGTGCTGGGTTAAATGCCAAGAAGGAAGTCTCTCTTCAGCGTTCAGCGCAACCTTGATGATATTTTATAGCTTTTTAATAACTGTGGATCAGTTCCTGCTGAGCAAAGTGTCAGAATCATTCCTTTGAGACAGACTGCAGTCGGCGTTCGAATAGCACTTGGCATGCGGTCCCCCGCCTGCCGCCCCAGTTCTGCTGTTTTGCCCACCATTAGTTTTGTTTTTTCAAATTAATAGCTATTCATTTGTCAAATGCTTCAAGCAAAAGCCACACTGTAAATTTGGACTGATTAAGGGAACAGAAGGAACAATGGTACCAATGCCATGGCGTCGTCTCCTAACATCCAAATATGATTTTTATTTATGTCCTGTGTCCTATTTTTAGGCCTGGGTTTCCTTCATCTTATTTATTTATTAATTACAGTTCTATACCACCCAATAGCCAAAGCTCTCTGGGCAGTTCACAGTATTTAAAACTATAAAATACAATAGAAAAGTTTAAAAGCTACAGTATAAAATAAAAATAAAAACAAAACCCAAAATGAAACCTAGCAGTAATGCAAAGATTTAAAATACAGTAACAGATTTAAAACAACAGAAACCAAAAGATTACAATGCCTGGGAAAATAACAAGCTGAAAAGACCACAATGTCGGTATCACGCGAGCCACTCTGGGAAGCTCATTCCACAACTGGGGTGCCACAACAGAAAAGGACCTCTTCTTAGTAGCCACCCACCTCACTTCCTTTGGCAGGGGCTCCAGTAGAAGGGAGATGAGGATGATCTTTGGGTCCAGGGAGGTATATATTGCAAGAGACATACCTTCAGGTAACCTGGCCCCAAACCATTTAGGGCTTTGAATAGTAATACCAGCACTTGGAACTGGGCCCACACCACAGTGGTGTGGTTCATGGGTGAAAACCACACCACTTTGTAAAAAGGACATTCCAATATGCCTAGACCAACAGTGGGGAGCCTCTCTAGGGGTGGGCGAACTCACCGGGACCCTACTCTCCAGGCGCTCGCCTAGCACCCCCGCTGCGCGATCCATTCCGCGGCTCTCGGCGAGGCACTCGGCAGACTTCCGGGTCCCCGGCGTCGTGTCACTTCCGGGTCCCCGTCGTGTCACTTCTGGGTCCCTGGCGCTGCGTTTTTTCCATAAAAACCAAGGTAAACTACCTTCCAATGGCCGCGAATAGGCTATGGGGGACTTTTTTTTTACTGTCTAAATATACATAGGATCGCACCCTTAAACCAGTAAGGGAACTTATGGAACAGATATGTACACTCAGCTTCATTTAAATAATATACACACTGACCAGAATAATGTTTTCAATATTTAAAACATTAAAAAAAAAAAAAAGGACAAGGCAACGCTGTAGAACTGTGTTCTCCAACCTTGGGTCCCCAGATGTTTTTGGCCTACAACTCCCAGCATGCCCCAGCCAGCTATGCTGGCTGGGGCATGCTGGGAGTTGTAGGCCAAAAACATCTGGGGGCCCAAGGTTGGAGAACACTGCTGTAGAAGGTTGGGGTGGGGGCACTTGAGCTGGCGTTCAATGCACTGTTATGGACACCTGCCATTTCAGTTACAGAGCGTACAGTTGAGGGACATGTGGCAAGATCTCATTTTAAAAAAAATATATTGTGTCTTGCCTTCTTCCTATCCATTCTCTCGATGCGGGTCAGTGGAGGAAGGAAAGTCCGTCCCTCCCCCAAGTATATTGGAACTAATTTATTACGTGGAAGGGTGTATTTTGGCTCTTTGACAGACACTGCAGTGAAAGATAATGGGAAGGGGACGTGTTTTATTCTACATGGAACTTGCGTGCTGAATTAAGTGGACGAAACAGCAAGAAAAAACAAGGAGCTTGTCCCCCAAATCATAAACTTGAGTTTCTTTTTTGCTTATTTCATATAAAAAAAATTAATCTGCTTGTTCTAAATCACAGTGCTCTGCATTCAATTGCATCAGTGTGGGGGCTACTATTAATATCCCCGGGGACTGAGGACCAATTACATTTAAAAATGGAATTGTACCAAGCTGTATACACAGGAATGATCTTTTAAGGAAATTAAACAAAGGCCTTATTTGCAAATCCATTCATATGACAAGGAGAAAGAATGAACCATTGGTGAATAATAATAATAATAATAATAATAATAATAATAATAATAATAATACAACACAATGGCAAAATAGCAATCTAAAATGGCATTGCATGAATTAAGGAGTTCTCCTTCACGATTCAGAGCGTGTGCCCTGTCTTGTTCTTCTTATCCACTTTGAATGTGAAAACTATGATTCAGTAGACTGAAAACCAGTCAGCAGGCCAGCTTTGGCAAAGGCAGGGCATCCGTCTTCTTCATTGGGGGTCACATGCCTTTCACACACTGGATGCCATGCAGAAGGTTCCAGGTCTAGTCCCCAGCATCTCAAGGTAGGGCTGGGAAAGACCCCTGCCTGGAAGTCCAGAGAACTGATCTGTGCAGAAAATCCTGAACTAGATGGACCAATGGTCTGACTTGGAATAAGGCAGCTGCCCACAGTGGCCAACCAGATGTCCATGGGAAGCTCGTAAGGAGGACAGGAGCACAATTTGGCAGCTCCCTCCTTGTGTTTCCCGGCAGCTGGTACTGAGAACCATACTGCCTCCGATACTCGGGGTAGCATATAGCCATCAGGACTAGTAGCCATGGAGGGCCTTATCCTCCATGAATTTGTCTACTTCCCTTTTAAAGCCGTCCAAATTGGCACCCATCACTACATCTTAGGAAGCAATCTCACCATGGCCCCTAGACAGCGTCTGAGGTGTCATAGGATAGTTCAGATTCCCCGGTCAGAGACAGCGCTCACTGACAAAGAAGTGAGATGGGCGGCTACTAAGAAGAGGGCCTTTTATGTCGTGTCACCCCATTTGTGGAATGACCTTCCCAGAGAGGCTCACCTACCTGGCACCTACGTTGTGCTCTTTCTGTGCCAGGTGAAGACTGTCTTATTTCCCCAGAGATTTTAGTCTTTCAGTTTCTGTTGTTTTAAATCTGTTAAGAAGCATCGCTATGGCCCCAGGACATTGTCTGAGGGGCCATAGGATACTGGGGGAGTTTCCTCCCGCCGAGGTCGGAGACAGTGCTCCAAGCTTGGAAGGGGGGTGTCTGAGATCTGCACCCCTCCCCTGCCCCCTTGCAGCCGGCATGGAAAGAACTGTGCTGGCTGGCATCCAAAGTTAGGAGCTCGACTTCAGAGAGGGATAAAATAAAAAGGGGTGTTTCAGTGGGCATAGAGGGGCCAGGATATGAGCTATCCTGAGGCCTCTCCAGTATCTTTCCCTCCCCCTCTGAAATAACTTCACTAGATGGGCAAAAAAGCCCTTCTAGCGAAAAAAGCAGGGTGGGAGGACAGGGAGGCGAAGATCGCCTCCTCTGCTCCTCCCCCCTGCATAGGATGATTGTAAGCCTTCGAGTTTGGGGGGGGGGCTTACGATCATGGAGGGCGCAACCCATAAGACTGCATCCTTAGGGTAGCAAATCCCATAATTTAACAATGCACTGTGTGAAGAAGTACTTCTATTTATCTGTCCTGAATCTGCCCCCATTCAGCTTCACGGGGTGACCCCTTTGGGTTCCACAGCATGCATAATTTTATACACCTCTATCATGTCTCGTCCCCCCCCGTTACATACTTTTTCCTAAGCCTAAAAGCCCCAAATGTTGTAACCTTTCCTCATATGGGAGTTGCTCCAGCCGCTCGATGATTTTGGTGGCTTCTTTTTGCAGTACTGTCACTTAAGGTGCTTTAAGCCATGTTCAAAATGTGCACAGTTAAAAAAAAAGGCTGGGGGGGGGGAACAAATGTGTCATAATGTAATATTCATTTGCATCATGTGACACAAAATCATTTGCCCCGGTGGCGCATTATTCTTAAGATTCCCTCTTAGTGAGATTTATTTATTACATTTATATCCTGCCTTTCCCCCCTCTTGCAATCAACCCAGGGCAGCTTACATGGTCCTCCTCCTTCTCTCCATTTTATCCTCACAACAACCCTGTGAGGCAGGTTAGGCTGAGCTTCAGTGACTGGCCCAAAGTCACCCAGTGAGCTTCATGGCCAAGTGGGGACTAGAACCCAGGTCTCCTGAGTTCCAGTCCTGACGCTCTAACCACTGCGCTACACTGCATTTTGATTTGCCTGTATGTATGTATGTATGTCAGGGTGGTCCACTTAGGCTCTGCCAAAAAAGAGGGAATGCATAACACACACAAAAAGAGGACAGAAGAGGACCCAGATTTGCATAACATTTGCATATGGCAATTTATATGTCTAGATAGAAATTTGGAAAGAATTATGATCATTTCAATAGAAATACATTTCACCACAGTGGGGGGGGGGGAGCTGGTGACCAGACGACCCGTGTGCCTGCTCACTCTGCTTCGGTTCAGGTGCTAAGAGTTGATGGGCAAGTTCAAGGACCCAGCTTTTCCTTCTGATGGTTCTTTATCCTCAAACCAGACTTGGACCGGACAGTGCTTCCCATATAGGATGCCATCCAATGGAGGACTGTCCTCTGTAAAGTAGGAGACATGGCCACCCTAGTATATGTATGTGAATGCGTGCATGAACACCATCAGCCCCAATTGCAGTGGGGCTCAGTATTCCTTTTACGAATATTCCTTCGCTTTTGCATTGCGGCAGTCAAAATACAAAATACTGCGGCCCACATCTGCAGCTTTGCAAAGCTGCTCCTCTTCTATCCCCCAAACCACATGAAACTCGCTGGGCTCTGGATTTCATCATTACAAGCTGCCGATTGCAGCTGTGTGTCCATCAAAACGCTTTGCAAACATTGCATAGTGAGCCTGGCTGGAGAGATCTCGAAGAAGTTGTACGTATATAACTAGATGAAGCTTCAAATGAACGGAGTCTGTATTTAAAGCTCAATTTAGCTGATTCGTTCAGGGAGCATATTACAGCACACAGTTTTTATGAGATGCCGGCAGCTGGAAAAACATTGCACACCATTTCCCAATTTATACTTTGGATTTTCAAATGGGTTTGCTTTCGCCGAGTTCCTGGCCTTAAATGGGGATTACATTGGTTTTTGGGTGTGGGGGTGTGGGAGAAGGAAAGTGGAATAAGGTTGCTGCTCACAGATTTATAGAGATGTTTTTGGAGGACTTAGAATCCACTGAAAATCTCCATGACAGATATGGACTGAAGTGTCACCAACATGCGGATGACACCTAGCTCTCTCTCTCTCCTTTTCATCAAATCCAGGTGAGGCAGTGGCTGCTCTGAATCAGTGCCTGAGTACAGCAATGGACTGGATGAGGGCCAATAAACTGAGACTCAATCCAGGACAAGATGGAGGTACTGTTAGTGGGCGGTTTGTCTGCCCAGCTAAGTGATGTTCAACCTGTTCTGGAGGGGGTTGCACTCCCCCTGAAGGATCAGGTTATCAGGTTCATAGTTTGGGGGTACTCTTCGATCCAGCACTGTCACTAGAAGCACAGGTGGACTCGGTGGCATGGAGCACCTTTTAGCAGCTTAGGCTGATATACCAACTACGCCCTTATCTGGACAGAGATAGCCTAGATACAGTTGTTCATGCTCTAGTAATATCTCAGTCTGATTACTGCAGTGTGTTATACATGGGACTGCCTTTGAAAATGGCCCAGAAACTTCAGCTGGTCCAAAATAGTGTAGCGCGATTGTTAATGGGGACTGGCCAACAGGATTATATTATGCCAGTACTTTCCCACCTGCACTGGCTGTCAGTTCATTAGCGAGCCCAATTCAAAGTGCTGGTATTAACACTCACAGCCCTAAATGGCATGGGGCCAGCTTACCTGAAGGATCATCACCTCCTATATAGACCTGCCTGGACCCTAAGATCATCCTCAGCAGTCCTTCTCCGGGAATCCCCGCCAAAGGAAGTGAGGTAGGTGGCTCCTAAGAAGAGGGCCTTTTCTGTTGTGGCACCCCGGTTGTGGAATGAACTTCCCAGAGAGGCTCGCCTGGCACTTACATTGTGCTCTTTTTGGCACCAGGTGAAGACCTTATTTTCCCAGGCATTTTATCTGTTCAGTTTCTGTTGTTTTAAATCTATTAAGGAGCATTCCTATGGCTCCTAGACATTGTCCGAGGTGGTATAAGATACTGGCAATTCCGATCTCAGGAGGGGGGAGTCAGAGATCCGCCCCCTCCCCTGCCCTCTCGCAGCTGGCATGGAAAGGACTGCGCTGGCTGCCATCTGAGGTTGGAAAAGCGACCTCGGAGAGGGGGGGGAAGTGGGCATTCTGGTGGGCTGGGCTGGGCAGGGAAGGAGAGCAGAGAGGCCAGGATACGAACTATCCTGAGGTCTCTCCAGCCTCCTTCCCTCCTGCTTTGAAGCACCATCACTAGATAGGCAAACATCCCAGTCTAGTGAAAAAAGCAGGACAGGGAGGCGAAGATCAGTCGCCTCTTGCCTCTCCTCGCACCCCGCATTGGCTGATCGGAAGCCTCCAGGTCCGGGGGCTCCCGATCATCGAGGGCGCATCGATAGGATTGCGCCCTTGCTGTATTTTAAATCTTTGCAATGCTGCTGGGTTTTATTTATTCTTTATTTTTATTTTATACTGTAGTTTTAAACTTTTATATTGTATTTTATCATGTTTCCACCCCCACCCCCCTTTTCCTGGATTTAATTGTTGTGAACTGCCCAGAGAGGTTTGGCCTTTGGACGGTATAGAAATGACGCTCCAGAATTCACGTTTCGTCAAGCTTTGTGTCTAAATGGTTGTTTTTATGTTTGTTTATTGCAGTGTTTCTCAGAACCTTGGGTCCCCATATGTTTTGGCCTACAACTCCCGCATGCCCAGGCTAGCTGCTGGGGCACAAGTAGGCAAAACATCTGGGACCCAGGTTGAGAACACTGTTATAAGCGCCGAGATTTATGTAGGGACAGACCAATCTCACAGGGGGATGCCTAAGCCTCCGAACTCAGGATTATTACGGGAATCCTACGCGGGCGGGAGGAGCGCTGAGGCAATCTTCATCACCTCTATGTTCCTCCCACCCGGCAAGGGTGATTCCAGCCGTCTAGCTGCAGCGCTTTGGGCAGAGAGCCATGAAACCCACTGGGTGACTTTGGGCCAGTCACTAACTCTCAGCCTAACCTACCTCACAGGGTTGTTGTGAGGATAACATGGAGAGGAGGAGCAGGAGGATTATGTAAGCCGCCTTGGGTTCCTTGCAGGGGAAAAAAAAAAAGGCGGGGTATAAATATAATAAATAAATAAATGAGGCTGGAGTGCAGCCAGGATATGTCATATCCTGGCAGCCCTGGACTTCCTCCCCCCCAGAACGCCCCCTTTATCCCTTCTGAGGGCAGTCTTATGACCTCGGAGAAGCAGCTGCTGCGTTACTTTCCGCAACAGCTGTGAGGGGGATCTGAGTGCATATCCCCAACTCCAAGGCTGGAGTTCTTTTCTGACCTTGGAGCTGGGAATCCAAAGAATCCTATGGGCTCCCTAGATGCTGTCTAGGGGGCCATGGGATCGCTCTGCCCGGAAGCTAGCAAATACATAGAAATTCTAACAGCCCCCTTTCATGGAATTCGCCTGGGACATTTAGATGACAGGGGTTGTTCTGTGTCGAGTTGTAAGGTATTCTCACTGTTCTGTCTCCCTACAGATACTACGGGCCAAAAGCAGAGATGAGGTTAAATGCATCTTTGCATATATAACATGCACATTTAAAAAAAGGAAGAAGAAGAAGAAGAAGAAGAAAATAGCAGCAAAGGAGTTGGGCAGCGGTGATAATGACTGCGATCTCAGCAGGTGAGTGGGGAGAGTTTAGCCCTTTTCTGCCCCCTGCAGTCTTGGTGGAAACCACTTCTCTGAAGGCTGGAGCTGCGATTTGCTCGGGGAGAAAATCCCCCCATGCAAATAGTGGGTTGTATCCAATATTAGTCTAGCTCAGTGTTCTCCAACCTTGGGTCCCCAGCTGTTTTTGGCCTACAACTCCCAGCATGCCCCAGCCAGCTTAGCTGGCTGGGGCATGCTGGGAGTTGTAGGCCAAAAACAGCTGGGGACCCAAGGTTGGAGAACACTGGTGGTCTAGCTTCATAGTCCCATTCATTTCAATGGGTATACTCCAGGGGAAGGAAATGTGGTACCCCGAGGTAGCAATACACCCCCAGGCACCTTTCTTGGTACCCACCAATTTGCCCTATCCCCCTCCCATTTTATTTTATTTTTAAAACACATTTTCATATCGACAACTGGGATTGCTGTGAAACAGGTTTCTCTTGTAGCTGAAAACTGTGGGTTCAAAGGCTCCACCCCCACCTTTGCCTTGTGCTCAGTCTTTTGGGCAGGTTACCTGTCCGTTTGCCATGCCATTTTGTGGTGGTGTCCAGGACAGTTTCTCAAATTCGCCCACGGCACGCCCCCCCCGAAAAAGCCTACCCCTGGTCTACTCTAAGTAGGACTACACTACCCAGTAGTAGTGAAACTCCTCCTCTTCCCCACCTTCTGTCACCCAGATCCTTATCGGCCAACCGGCTGCTATTTCTGCTATTTTAATTTAAAATTTGGCCCTAAGAGACCTGTTAAAGCAGAAATGGTCCCACATAATAAACCGGTACAAGGTGAAGATTATGGAAAATAAAGGGGAATGGGATTCCCCCCCCCCCCTCCTGGAGGAGTTGGATATGAAGCAACAGTTAATGATTCAGAGCGGAACTTGGCAATCTCTTCTTGCTGATGTGAGAGTACATTGCTGGAGGATGTTTTGCAACCGTTTCTAAATGAGAGGACCAGCAGAGCATGAGAAGGACAAACAAAACAGTATTTTGGGTCCTAGTTTTCTTGGACTTGCATCTCTTATGAACAAGAACCAGTCAGCAGATAAGGGAGTATTTTTTTTTAATCGTATTTTTTTTTAAATATATATATATATATATGTATGTATATCTGATGCGGCATTATGCTGTGTCAGTTTCTGAGCAGAACACGGAATCTGGGTGGTTGGAAATGCTAATTATGTAAATGAAGCTGTGCTCAAGGCACATTAAGGATGTTTTATCATTTCCAAAATAGGCTTCCTGCCAGAGCAGGGCACTTCTGATCCTCCACCAAAGTGAGAGAGGCAGGCAGGGTGCTCTTGCTTCTGCTGGTCCAAAGGGGGGGGGGTGGTCGGCGGGCGGGACCCTCCTGCAGTGAGCACGGTTGAACTGCCAGCTTAAAATGAAACAAAATGATCTTACTTAATTCTCCCCGCCCCATCGTTATGCCAGAGCTACATCTTTTATATTGTTACATGGTGTGATGCTTGCCAAGGAAATATCCTTGCCTAATAGCTTCTCCTCCTTACTTAGCAGTTGTACAGCAAAGGAGCTCAGAATGGGAGGCCACTTGCTATACAGGCTTCTTCCTCTTCCTGGCTGGAGTGCAGGTTTAAGCTCCACAGCTAGGCCATCCCTCTCCCAGCCAAAGACACCGTTTGCAGCAAATTCCCCCCCCTTTTTATATCCTTTACCTACTTCTTCTCCTCACGTCCCCACACTTCTGCACATCACGCCTTCTAGTGGGAGCAGGGTGTGGCCCTGCACCCCTGGAATTAGCTTCCATTAGGGGGTTCGCTGGGCCCCTTCTTTGCAGGACGTCAGGAAGTCTGCAAAGACCTACCTGTTGTTGCCGGCCTTTCCATAGTCTGTGGGCTGCAGGTTTTGTTGGTGATGTCTGTTTTTATAGAATTCTTTATAGAATATTTAGTTACAGCGCCATCCAATGTGGCTGTCTGTAACCTTCCAAACTTGGAGGGTTATGGGGGCATCCAATAGAAGATGGAAGCAGAGCGGAGGTGACCTCTGCATTTCTCCTGCCCTGCAAAACACTTAGACAGCTGATTTCGGCAGTCTAAGTGTTTTGCCCCTGCTCACGTGGACGAGGGGCTAAGGCCCTGCCGGGATACGTCCTATCCTGGCAGAGACCTCACTCTTCCGCCCGCCCCTCCGGGAATACCTACCCAGTACCCAGGGCCGGTGCTACCATTAGGGCAACTAGGCAGCTGCCTAGGGCGCAGGGCTAAAGGGGGCGCCAGAAACGCCTTGAAAAAAAATACAGCGCTCTCAAGTGGGAAGGGGGGGGCGCTAAATATCTGATCTTGCCTAGGTCACCAAACTGCCTTGCACCTGTCCTGCCAGTACCGGCTCTGAAGTTGGTCTTCCAATTTTGAAGCTACAACTGGTGCGGAAGAACTGCTTTGGCTGCAATGGCAGAGGGAGGGCAATCTGAAGTTGGAGTTCCAGCTCCAACCTTGGAACGCATTTCCAAAGTCAGAGCTGGAACTCTGACCATTCCTATGGCCATCTAGACAGCGTCTAGATGGTCATAGGATTGTGCCCTTATTGAATTTTTATAGAATATTATTTATTATTTATTTATTTACAGTGTTTTTACTCCGCTCTTCAGCCAGAAAAGGCTCCCAGAGTGGCTTACAAAGATTAATATTAGACAGTGCTTGCCCTCAGGCTTACAATCTAAAAGACATGACACAAAAGGAAAAGGGATTGGGAGGGAGGAGGAAGAAAGCAAAACTCAGCCACCAGTTCTTAGTTACAAGGTTCTTATATTCCCCTCCTTTTTTCTTTTTCTGGCAGGAAAGGGCAAAACAAGCTCCCTGCAGCTGTTCCTTCTTTGGCTGATGTATGGGGCCAGGCTGGTCTCCCCCTTGCCATGATGTTAATCCTGGATTCCTGGGAGGCAGTGGGTGCAGCCTCCCAGCGGCCCTTGGTTCTCTGGCCGATGGATGGTTTATGTTGAGCCTCAGTTGGAAAAGAAAGATGGAAAATGTGGAGGAATGGAGTATTCTGGGGGAGGGTGTGGCTGGCTGGCTGGCTAGCACCCTGAACAGGGGCACATAACAGGAGGGGGGATACATGGCAACATGTTATTGCAGGTCCCACTTGGGATACTTCTATAGGTCAACTGATATCCAGCTGTGCCACATGATTCCTCTGTTGGTCAGTCATCCACATGACCTCATCTGAAACACATTTTGTTCCAAGATTTGAATTCGCCTGTTCCACTTCTGGAATGTGGCTACTTCTTATGCTCTGAGACAGCAATGCCGCCTTCCCTTCCTCTCTGTCTCTCTTTTTAATGCAAAGGAGCCTAGTAAAAATGTTGCTGCCGGGCAGTGTCCTGTTTTGCTCCCCATTAACCATAGTTCCCACAGACTCTGGCCTGATTCATTTCATTTTGCATTTCATCGCTTACAATATATAGAATGAGTAATAAGAGATTTTTTATTTTTTTTTGGTAGCACAGGATTTTCTGCTTCCTGGATAATTATTTCCACTGCTAAACCCTGCCAGTGACGAGGTAATTATTATTATTTATTTAGTAGTCTATTTGGATTTTTAACTCATGCTATTTCCAGATGGGTTATACGCATTTAAAACCAGATGTTTCAAATTCAAACAGATTTGAGGGCCCAAATTCTCTACACAGAAGATGCAGGTAACTTTTTTCCACAGAGTGAAGCCAGGGTCAATTCCACCTGAATCTAAAAGCAAACTATCAAATTTCCTTCAGTTAGTGCAGAGGTGTGGAGCCTCTTTCAGCCTGAGGGCCAAATTCAGTTTCAGAGAAGTTCTTGGGGGCCATATTCCCGTGGTGGACAGGAGTGGGTGAGGGCCAAAATTACTAGAAATACCAAAAAATACCAGCCTATTTTAGCTTACAGAAGAGCTTGTTTTTATGTCGTCTTCTCAGAAGCAGGTATAAAAAAACAAGCCCTTGCTTGGCAGCTAAGATTGACTGAATCTTGTCACCAAATAGAGTTCTGTAAATCTCACACCCCTGATGAAGAACTGGCAGTCCGAAATAATAGAACAGGAAGGGAAGCTTTATCAGCTGCTTTGTAACTGGCAAATTGTCACATCAAGGCAGGGAGGTTAAGGCTGATTCTGCTTAAGCATCTATCACTCGGACTGCTACTTTCTAGTGTGCATTTGGCAGGGGGCCAGGGCTGGTGTCACTGCCTGGCATCCTTGGGCAGCTACTGGGCCCCCATGACCCTAGCAGGGGTCCATAGCTGAAACATGCCCTCTGTCAGGCCTGGGACGTAGGTGGCAGGCCTATCAGGGTGGGGCACACGGGTTAGGGATGACAGAGGTGTTGTGGGACCAAGGCAAGTGCAGAGTCAGAAATAGGCTATGGGCAATACCTTCATGGTGTTGCAGGGCCACAGGCAAAGAGCAAAGCCAGTAACAAGCAAAGTCAAATACCAGCAAGGCATCGCAGGGCCAGAGACAAAGGGCAAAGCCAGTAACAAGCAGGGTCGAAATACCGGCAAGGTGTGTCAGGCCATAGGCGAGAAGCAAAGTCAGGAACAGGCAAGGTCAGGACTCGGAGGATAACATAGCATAGAATCATAGAATAGTAGAGCTGGAAGGGGCCTATAAGGCCATCGAGTCCAACCCCCTGCTTGATGCAGGAATCCAAATTAAAGCATCCCAGACAGATGGGTGTCCAGCTGCATCTTGAATGCCTTCAGTGTGGGAGAGCCCATGACCTCCCTATGTAATTGGTTCCATGGTCATATTGCTCTAACAGTCAGGACGTTTTTCCTGATGTTCAGCCGGAATCTGGCCTCCTGTAACTTGAGCCCATTATTCCGTGTCTTGCCCTCTGGGATGGTCGAGAAGAGATCCTGGCCCTCCTCTGTGTGACAACCTTTCAAGCACTTGAAGAGTGCTATCATATCTCCCCTCAGTCTTCTCTTCTGAAGGCTAAACATGCCCAGTTCCTCCAGTCTCTCCTCATAGGGCTTTGCTTCCAGTCCCCTGATCATCTTTGTTGCCCTCCTCTGAACCCTTTACAGTTTTCCTGTAGCAAGGCAGAAGCCAAGGCAAAAACACACAGTAGCCACCACAAAGACCCATGTTGCTGTGGCAAAGGTGAGCAGGAACAGGAAGCCTTTTACAGGGCTTCCTGTGGCTCCCAGGTGGTCTGCATGACTGGACTGGCTGTAATCCTGTGAGCACCTACAGATCTGGTGCTAATCCTGCAAGTATTTACAAGGTGGACTTGTCTGCCTTCTCTGTCAGGCCACCAGGGGGGAGCTGCAAAGCTGTGCAGGCCGAGCAGATCTTGACACCCTGCCCTCGCCCCTTTTTTTTTTTTTTTTTTTTAAAGCACACCAATTCTTGCCACAGTGGAGGCTGGTGACTCCAGTGTCAGTGGGACAGTGTATCCACTCAAGGTTTTAGCCCGGACTTTTAAGGAGCTATCCATGGTGCTGAAGCCCAACCTACAAAATAGGTTCAGCACCACGGATAGCTCCTTTAAAATTCAGACTGAAATCCAGAGGGGATACGCAGCCCCACTGATACCGGAGCCACCAGCCTTCACTGCTGCTTTTTACAGTACTGGTCAGCTGCTGTATTACTTTCCCACAGTGGCCCTGATGTCGCATCACTCTGGGACATTCTAGGAAATTAAAATGGCAGCTGTTTGGTGTGGTGCTTAATTGCTTGCTCCAGGGCCGATGGCCCCCCACACAGATATGAAATTTGGGAGATGAAATTTGAACCAGAGATTTAGTGACTAACATCCTTAGCTGCTAAACCCAACCTGCTCTGAGAGGTATACTGCTGTCCTGGATTTTTAGGAAACAGCTGGTTTTTGGTTTTTTGGACTTGCTAACCCACCTCTCTTAAAACAATATAGGATGTCTCATTATGAAATGCAAATGTTTAACAATAAATAATTAAGAATTTGAAAATGTAAATAAGTAAAAAGTAGTAATTGTATTAAAGGAAAGACACGCAAAGACACATGCAGATTCACAATGAATTCTGGGTAACTGGCATAAAAGAACAGTTGTCAAGATGACCCTGGTGGTATTCAAAGAGAAAGCGCAGAGTTAAAGCCCTGTCGCTTAGGGCGATGGAGTTGTTTGAGTAATGAACAGGTGCAAAACTGTATTATTCCAGGTCAAAAAGTGTACTTGAAAGTTTTCGCTTATCAATTAATGAGCAAAAAATGTTGTGTAAGGTATACACATCGAAAAGATTAATATATGGATGTCTAAAAAATGGATAGACTTAGGTATAATTAGCACATTTTGAGTAAGGAGTTATCTTCTTAAAGGTATGTTTCAGAATTGATCGGATCTAGACTAAAAGGTGTAAGCCTTTTCTGTACTCATTTTTTTTAAAGGCATGTTTAGTAACAATGAGATAATTAAGGCTGTGAGCCCTAATTTATGGGACAGTAGATAATATTAGCTATGAGGTAATTTCGACACAAAATGGTGTAATCTAAGTAGAGTATGTGCTGATCTTGGAAAGAGGGAGCTTCTTATTACAAGCTCACCCCAGGCCTGTGAACCTGTCAGCTGAATAGCCTGTTTAGAATTGAGTGGGGAATTTAAACAGCCTTCACTGTGTGCAGGGTTACAGCCCCAGCCCCCCCCCAATACAAAAGTGGCTTCTGAAGTACTTGCCTGAACAGAAATATTACACTGCGATACATGTTTTCTTGATTCCTCTTCGGATAGCAAACATTCTCAACATAGTTCTTTCATTTCCAGTGTCTGGAAATGCCAGTGGGACTTGCGACAAAAACGTGTGCAAAGTGGAGTGCTCCTGTTCAAGGTTCCCGCAAGCCAGCTATGCCCTTTCCCTGGATACTCCATTCCATTCCCTGCTTCCACCAGTTTCCACATCCCGCTTCCCTACAGTCACTCAGCATTCCGTGCCCCTTGAGCATGCTCAGTCTTCATTGCGTTGCTTTGCTGCTGCCCCCTCTTAGTTCCCCCCTACTCCACTCTACTTGGCTGTTGTTTTTTTTTGGGGGGGGTACTTTTGCAAACCCTGGGGTTTCTCCAAGCTTGCTGATACCTCCCTCTTCTGTGTGGATGATGGTGTTTTGGCTAGGACGGGCACTCGGAAGATAGTTTGCTATTAGTAAATAGAGGAGTGGAGCCCCACAACAAAATGGTGTCTTTATGCGCACCTGGGAGAAACCTTCAAATCTCTCCCTCCTCAAGTAGGAAGTGCTGCCAGCTAGCGAGACAGTGAGGGAACAACCAGGCAGGAGAGAGTGAGAGAACTGAAATCTGTGTGTCTCTTCCTCTGTCCTCCTTGCTGGCTGGGGCATGCTGGGAGTTGTAGGCCAAAAACATCTGGGGACCCAAGGTTGAGAAACACTGGCTTAATCCCATGCTCCTCTCACCAGGCCTTTAGAGATTTTCGTCTCAACAGTTTGTCAACATTCTGTGGCCGCTGGGCATGCGCAGGCCTCCTTGGGTGTTTGGGGATGGGGCGGAGTGGTGTAGTGGTAAATAAATTCTGCAGTGCAGGTGCTCCTCACGACAGTCCCCATAGTCACGCCCCCCCAAGGAGAGTCCAGAAATGCAGGCACCTGTGTTGAGCGTATCAACCAGTTCTAGCTGTTTTTGTTGTCATCCAGGAGCAGGTCTTTTGTAAAGCGAATGGGTTCTGAGTTGTCCATTCCAGACCAAGCCGCCCCAAAATACTTTGCAGTACAACGGGGAAGAATATATTGTTGCTGGGAAAATTATTCCCCTCGCTCCCCAGCAATTGTGAGAAAGGCAGCTAAGCTCAGAGGGAACAGGGAAATCTTGGGAGGTGGGGGGTGGTGGTGGCAGGTGATGTCAGCATCCCTGCTAATAAAAAGTGATGATGCGATGCCCCTGTGAGCCCTGGTTCCTCTACACCAGGGCTCTCCGACCTTGGGTCCCCAGATGTTGCTGGACTACAGCTCCCAGAATCCTTTGCCATTAGACATGCTGGCTGGGTATGCTGGGAGCTGTAGGCCAGCAACATCTGGGGACCCAAGGTTGGAGAGCCCTGCTCTACACCATGAAGGTGGGGTGGGGTCTCCCCCTTACTCCCCCACCAAAGCTTGTGTGTGTGTGTTTGTGTGTGTACTTCCAGTGTGGCATAGTGGTGAGAGTGTTGGACTGGGACCCGGGAGATCCGGGTTCTAGTCCCCGCTCGGCTGTGAAACTCACTGGGTGACTTTGGGCCAGTCACTAACTTTCAGCCTAACCTACCTCACAGGGTTGTTGTGAGGATAAAATGGAGAGGAGGAGGATTATGTAAGCCGCCTTGGGTTCCTTGCAGGAAAAAAGGCAGGGTATAAATATAATAAATAAAAATAAATAAATACCCTGAGTGTGCCGATACCTCCCTCTCGTGCATGGCTACGGTCATGTTGGCTACACAAGCTACATCACTCGGAGAGCTGAATTGAAATTAGAATATCGGGTGATATGCACGTTCTCGTACTAGCCTGGATTGGAAGATGTGGGAGGTAAATTGGAAAGGAGCCAGCCAGCTATCATCACTGTGGCTCCATTGGAGCTGCTGAGACTCAGCTGATGAAGTGAGAAAGAACACGCTTTGATATCAGTGCTGCCGAGCAGAAATGGAGTCCACGCTGGCCCTGTGCCAGTGTGCTTGTCTCATGCCAGGTTTGCATTGGTGCAAACCCTGTTTGATGTGTCGTTCGATGCCCTGTCAGTTGTACATAAACGTAAAGAGCGCCTAACTCTCATCCCAGGATGGATGAATCTGTCAAGTTTGATTCTGCTCAATTTCTCATTTTTTCCAACACTGAGCATGTTCTGTCCCGCTTCCACATGAGTTTTGCAATTTTTTCCCTAAAAAGTCCACGTGAAAATTCACATGCATTTTTCTACACACTTTCCAAATAGACACATTTTTGTATGCACTTGGCAAAATATAGAGTTTTCCCCAAGTGATTTTCCTCCACTATGAAGGGTTTTTGCACACTTCCCCCCAGTGTATACATTTGTGTGCGCTTTCCCTTAATATATACATTTTGTGCATACTTTTCTCTATTGCATGCATTTTTAAAAAAATTGTGTGCACTTTCTGATTTGTGACCTCCATGGCAAAATTCAGAAAAGTGAGAATATTTCCCTATAACTGTTTCAGTTCATGGGCAGGTTTGGGAAATGTGAATTTGGAAAGTTCGCATTCAAATGCAAACCCAATTAATTTCTCACCCATCCCTAGGCTCATCACAGTGTCCAATGTCTTACTAGATCTATGCTTACCAGGGGGTAAGTATTTTGGGAAAAATACAGTTTCGTGTCTCTGATGTTGAGGTTTGGGCAACGTTGAATGCAAGCATCAGGGACATTGCCCACAATTCATTACTTTCTTACTTTCTCTATACCCCAGCTCAAATGGAAGAAATCTCCACCTCTCTCCTAAGCCCTCTGCACATGCGCAGGGATGGGTAATAGTTAAGTCAGGATCTACTGCTAGATCTCTGGGTGATTTGCAGTAAATTGGCAAGGATTTCTGACTTCCAGTTGTCTAACACCAGCAACAGCTAAAAATCTTATCATCTCCCCCTAAATTAGGGGGTTGAAAAAGAACATTTTTGGGAAAACCAGGAGTGGATATTTGTGCAAAAGGGACTTGTGAGCTTGGTTATGGTATAGATCACAAATTCCTGGGCTGAACATGTGCACCGAGGCAACCGGTTCCTTTATTTTTAGTGTATACCCAACTGCCTGAACTGCTATTTTGCACCTGGTTCTAGTTGGTGGATCTTAGGCTTCTAGCAAAAGACAAAGTAGAGAGCCAATGGGGAGCCAGTGTAGCGTAGTGGTTAGAGTGTTGGACTCGGACACGGGGAGATCTGGGTTTAAGTCCCCACTCGGCCATGAAGCTCACTGGGTGACTTTGGGCCAGTCACTGACAGCCTAGCCTACCTCACAGGGTTGTTGTGAGGATAAATGGGAGAGGAGGAAGATTATGTAAGCCGCCATGGGTTCCTTGCAGGAAAAAAAGTGGGATATAAATATAATAAATAAATAAATAAATAAAGTAGATCCTGCAAGCCTGAAATCTGTATGCCTCTGCATTGGGCGTTGCAGGGGGGGGGGGCAGAGCTCATGATGAGAACAAACAAAGGCTGGCTAGAAAGCCAAGCCAATATTTGTAGTGCCCTGATTGAGGGCAGACATAGGTTTGAGTTTCTGTGATGAGGGAACAGCACTCTGCATATGCTTATAAACACTTTTCTTCTTATAATATGAGGTGAGAACAGCCCTGGACTAACCAGTAAGCAATATAAGCACATGCTTAGGCCACCAAGGGAAGGGGGGCACCACGGCACAGAGTACCACACATTTTTGCACTTGCATTCCCCCCCCCTTATAACAGTTTTATTAAAAAATGCATAAAACAGTGATGAAAATTTGTATTTCTTTCTGTTGCCCTAGTTATAAGTAAGTAACCAAGATCCTAGCCACTGGCAGAATTCCACGGGGTGCCAGTCAAGCCGATTCGACATGCTATGGAACGCTACAATGGCCAAATGTAGAGCTACATTTGTCTATTGTAGTGTTCTGTAGTGGTTTGCTGTTGAAAATTGGTGGCAAGGTGTTGAGGTGGGGTTTTTTTGTCACTGTTGCAAAGTCATGCCTTGGATTGAGAGCATAATTCGTTCCGGAAACGTGCTTGTAATCCAAAACACTCTTATATCAAAACGAAATTCCCCAAAAAAAATTTGTACAGAGATTTTTAATTTAAGCCGTACTACAGTACTTGTATTGCAAGACGTCGCTTGTATATCAAGGAAAAAAAAAAAATTAAATAAATATTTAAAAATTTGCTTGTCTTGCAAAACGCTCTCAAACCAAGTTACTTGCAAACCAAGGTATTACTGTATACTGCTTGCTGCTATTTAGTGTTAAATAAATATAATAAAAACCAGTTTATATTTAATCTAGTTGTCTGTTCTGGCGTGGGGGATGGCCTTGAAGAGAACTGAGTTTTTAATGTCTCATTTCACCTTCAGCACTTATTGAGTCTTGCCAGCTAAACAATGGAAGGGCCGAGGGGGCGCCATTATTGGGTGGTGCTTAGGGCATCAGCTGGCCTTAATCCAGCCCTGGGTGGAAACCAGGTCCTACACCAGGGATGGGTAACTTCAGGAGATCCAGGGACTATTTTTTACCTACCCCTGTGGGCCAAGATCCCTAGCCACTGGCAGAATTCCACGGGGTGCCAGTCAAGCCGATTCGACATGCTATGGAACGCTACAATGGCCAAATGTAGAGCTACATTTGTCTATTGTAGTTTTTCTGTAGTGGTTTGCTGTTGAAAATTGGTGGCAAACCAAGGTGTTGGGGTGGGTTTTTTTTGCCACTGTTGCAAATTTTAGCAGCAGAGCAGTCGGTGGCAGAGGAGGCTTCGGGGGGTAGCAGGGCCTGCATGTGACCTGCAGGCCTTGTGTTGCCCACCTCTGATTTAGGAAATATCAGGTGAATATACCTGGTGTGTGACCCAGGTTTTCCTCACTGGCTGCCAGTTGCCAACTATTGGCATTACTGTGTTCATTGCTTTCCACTCTAAAATGTATAGCAAGTGGCAGGAAACAAACAAACAAACAAACAAATAAATTCCATAATACGCACTCATCTTATAAAACTAGAAACATCAAGCAAAGAAAAAGACAGTGTTGATCAGTTTTAGGCTTTGAAACGGTGGGTGCTTCTGCGATTCACCCATGATTATGTCTTTGATATTTGGGGGGAATAAAATAACATTATTCCTGAGATTCATGTCCATTGAGAATAAACTGTGAACTAATATGTCTCCCCCCCCCCCGCTTTTCCAAAAGCATAGCTCTGTAAGAGAAACCATCTGCATACATTTATGAAGCCTAAGTGGAAAGTGAAGTCCCCAGACCGAGTGCTACATATCTCTATTTTAATTTCACTTCTCGTGTCTTGACAAATGATTTTAGCATCCAAAGGAACTCAAGGGAGGTTTTGATGTCTGTTTCTTTAGAACCCAGCATAAACAACTATGCCAAGACCAAACAGAACAGCAACAACATCGCTCTGACCCCACCGCAGAGGTTGCTTCAGGATCAGGCTGCAGCATTTTTATTACTAATAACGTTGCTCACAGTCAGAATGACTGCCGAAAAACCTATGCTGGCAGCACAACCCTGCAGGTGTCTACCCAGAAGTAAGTCGCAGTCGGTTGAGAGCTCACCAATGAAATACAGCAGCAAGGAACAGTAACTTAACAGTGGCCGAACTCTTTCCAGTACCACAGGGCATGGGATGTGACTTTTATGGCATGGTGTGGGATTAATCTAGTGGGGCAGAGAGCCCCCCACCCCATGAAATTTTATTTTAGTTTGAAATAAAACAATAAACACAAGAAAAAGTAGATCATAATAATACATAATAATAGAACAAGATCACTGAAGTGTGGCATCGTGGTTAGAGCAGGGCTTTCTAACCTTGGGTCCCCAGATGTTGCTGGACTACAGCTCCCAGAATCCCTTGCCATTAACCATGGTGGCTGGGTATGCTGGGAGCTGTAGGCCAGCAACATCTGGGGACCCAAGGTTGGAGAGCCCTGGCTTAGAGTGTTGGAGTGAGACTCAGGAGATTCGGGGTTCTAGTCTCCACTCGGCCATGAAGCCCACTGGGTGACTTTGGACTAGTTACTGACTCTCACCCTGACCTGCCTCACAGGGTTCTTGTGAGGATACAATGGAGAGGAGGAGCAGGACTATGCAAGCTGCCTTGGGCTCCTTGCAAGAGGAAATGAAGTGGGATATAAATGCAACAACAAAAATAAAGAAACACCCTCATTAGTCTCTTACTGATATGTTTGTGGTGCAGCTAGAGTAAAACAAGCTAAATGGAAGCTCACGAATGAAAGAATGACAACACAAGTTATATAGGATATATAAGGTATGTGTGTATTAGTCAGAAATAATATAGGCAACTGTACTTGTTTATAATTTGATCAAAAGTTTGAAGGGGAATAATTGGAAACCACCATGCCACAATATCATGCTAAAAGTTAGGATTCCCTGCTTGCTGCACTTGCTGAGTAAGTTTATACATAATCAAAGTCTTCCACATTTTATTAACCCAACTGTTCTTTAGGTGTTTGTTTTGGAGACTTCTAACTGCATGCTATATGCAACTTTGTCGTTGTGTCTGATTGCTTAAGGTTGCAATCCTATACCCACTTGCCTGGGAGTCAGCCCCATTGAATTCAGTCGGACTTACATCTCAGTAGACATGTATAGAATTGCACTGTAAGGAGGTATTTATGCAGGAATCTAGGGTCATTGGTTTCAAAATGAAGAAGCATAGCTTTAGGAGTTACCAGTGATCTAATGTAGAGAAATTCCTAGCAGCAACCACGTTCCAAAATTCCTGCACTGTTGAGCATTCCTACCAAAGATGGAAGTATGAGCCAATCTGATCACATCCCTTCCAACACTACTATCTATGCTCCTTCTATGCGCTTCTATGCTCCTATTCTATGCATACAAGAAGTACAAGGTACTTGTGCATAGAAATGCATAGGGTAGATCTCCCCCATTCTCTTAAAAGTAGAGAAAGAAATGTGTGCACAGATCTGTCATCCCCTTGTTTGAAGTGAATGAGTGCGCTCTTGCTGGCAAGGGAACACATTCACACATGATGGGTCTATCAAAAGCTATGGTTATGATACCTAGATGGAACCTCCATGTTTAGAGGCAGTATACCTCTGCACACCAGATGTGAGGGGGGGGGCTAGCAATAAGGGAAAGGTGATTGGGAGCACTCAGAGGCATTTGGCTGGCTGCTTTTGGAAACAGAATGCGAGAGTCTTCTTCAGTGCGCAAGGAGAGCCACGTGTGCATCTGGAGCTGACTTTGCAATTCTCTGACTGTTCACTGAAGTGTAAAGTTCTGCATTTAGGTATGAAAAATCAAAACCACAAATACAGGATGGGGGACACCTGGCTCAACAGCTGTATAGATAAAGCAGGAGTCAGCAGTGGCCCAGTTCACACGACACAAAGGTGTGCCACTGCTTCCTTACCACACCACTCCTGTGTGCCGGTCGCATGCTGCCAGATTTACCTAATTACCCTCTCTGGGTGCGGCTTGTTGTGATGTCCGAACCTGGCAAGGGTGGGTGACTGGGGTGCTTAACAAACCACCCAGCAACCCTAGAACAGGCCATGGGTTCTGGGTGGTTTGTTAATCACCCCAGTCACCCACCCTTTCCGGGTTCGGACATCACAACAAGCCGCACCCAGAGAGGGTAATTAGGGAAATCAGGCAGCATGCGACCAGCACACGTGGGAGTGGTTAATAAGCCACCATGGATTATTAACCACCCTTGTGTCCTACAAACACAGGCATTGCATGATGTGGCAGCTAGAAAGGCAAATGCAGTTCTAGGCTGGATTAGCAGAAGTATAAGTGCCCAGATCGTGAGAAGTAATGGAACCACTCTGTTCTGCTTTGTTCAGACCTCACCTGGAGTCCAATGTTCTGTTCTGGGTGCTGCAGTTTAAGAAGGATATCAGCAAACTAGAACATGTCCAAAGGAAGGTGACAAAGATGGTGAGGGGCCTGAAGACCAGCCCCTATGAAGAAAGGTTGAAGGAGTTGGGTAGGCTTAGCCTGGAAAAGAAGCAATTAGGATCAGCAGCTTCGGACATTTGGAGCTTTTCTACATGGGGCTGTTAGTTGGCTGTTGATCTGCTGTATCTACTCCCTATTTCACTGCAGAACTGAAATCCGAGTACTGCACAGATAGCATTTCCTCTCCTGCTTTTCCATTACATAACCTCTTGGTGGCACTGTGCTATAGCGGAATAGTGCAAATACACAAGTTTAAAAAAGCCTTTTCTTTCACTTTTACAATTAAATACCACATTTCCCCTGCTCTTAAAAAAAAAAAAAAAAAAAAACCTCGCCAAAAGTGCTCTTTAGATACAGTAGCGAAAATGGAGGGTCACAATGCTGTCTAAAGAATCTGTAAACAACCATGAGTAGAGAATGACAAGTGTACGATAAATGCCTTGTGTAGAAAAACTCTTGAAGGGCTGTCATATAGATGAAGGGGCAAATTTGTTTTCTGTTGCTCCAGAGAGTAGGATCCAAACCAACAGGATCAAATCACGAGAAGGGGGAATTCAGCTAAACACTAAGGAGAATGTCTTGACTGTCTGAGCTGTCTGACAGTGGAACAGACGTCCTCAGAAGATGGTGGAGTCTCCTTCATTAGAGGTTTTAAAGCAGAGGCGGGATGGCCACTTCTCAGGAAGGCTATGGCAGCAGATTTCCCGCATTGGTATGGGGCTGGACTAGATTACTTCTCAGGTACCTTCCAACTCTATGATTCTGAAAAGGCCCACCACTTTTCAGTGTAAAACCAGCTTGCCTGTTCAGCTGCGCAAGCGGGTACGGCAGAAGCTTCAAATGCGCCTCCAGTTGCTTGCATGGCTCTGATTCGTTTGTACACATCACTTACTAGGTTTTTGGTTTCAATAGGCAACTTGGAAAAGAAAGGGAGTAAACCCACAAAGTGATATAGAATGGTGTGTTGTTTAAAATAATTGTTATTGGTTTGGTTGGAATGGCTCAGCAAAGTTCTGAAGGTAATTGACTCACAGTGGAAGAAGAGAGTGACATAATGGACTTATTGAGGTCGGAAGATCATATATTACAGCGTGTGGCAGTTTTATGCTTCCAAATTTATATACATTTCTGATCTTTGGAAGTGCAAAAGGGTAGGCAACCATTTTATGAGCACAGCATGTGACATGTTCCTGGAAGAGGCTGCTGTTACATCAGAATGTGCCACTCAATATACACTCCCAAATAGTTAAATCAATATGGTACAACATGTGTAACTCATGTTCCCCTCTTACAGCTGAGTCCAACTTCTTATTAATGATAGCAGGTCCTATTAATTCTTGGAGGTGTTTGTGCTAGGCCAGCCACTCACACATTGCCAAAATAGAGGAAATGCATCTCCCAAAAAGAGGATCAAAGAGAGCACTGATTTGAGAAAATGTACATGTGCTAATTTGGACGTATAGTTGCAAATTTAGGAATTTAGGAATACTTTATATAATTCAAATAGAAATACACGACGTCTCACCAAGGGGACCTTGCTCAGTCTGCCGTCCAGGTGCTGTTGATGGGTAGCTTCAAGGAGCAGCTCTTCCTTCTGATGGTTCGTTGACTTTAAACCAGGCCTGGACTGGTCAGCTCTTCAAACTTAGGATGCCGTCAAATAGAGGACTATCCTTTGAAAGTCCTTCAAATTGAGAACTGGCCTCTGCAAAGTAGGACACAGGGCCACCCTAGTTTTTGCATCCAGCTAGAAAAAGTGTCCTCCTCCTCAGCAGAAGTGCCACACAATGTGGCACTGAGTTTGACATGCATTCTGCGCCAGATTGTGGCAGAAGTATCCATAAAGTTGTTTCACATACAGACCTCATTCCTACGTGTTGATGAAGTCCATGCAGGCAAAGACATGCGCACCCTGTCACTTCTGAAGTGCTGCGTAAGTGTTTCTTTTTCTACAAAGACCCACCCTGGAAAATCAATGCATACAGTGGCTTCCGGATCCATGAACTCATTGCAAAGCAAACACAGACTCATTCCACATTTTGGGAGTGACTGTGTTTAAACACTAAATATTTGAAATCTATTCTATTGTCACCGCATAGGGTGTGGTGCTGTTTTTGCAATTTGCAAGATTTTACTGTTCAAACCTCACTTTGAGCATTGCTTTGGTGCCCTCACATTTTCATGGGTTTTTGTGCAATTCTATTTTTCACCAAATCTTTGACAACCCTTCTAAAAAAAAAAAATCAATTAATTTGCAGGGGGCGGCAATGATTCTCCAAATAAGCCCTAAAAGAGACACACCAAAAGGGTGGCTGAGTGATTATCAGCAGAGGCTGCTTTTCCATTGCTCTTTTTCAACCAAGTTAAAAAACAAACAAACCCAGACCCAGGAGAAGAGTGCATCTCCTCATCAGCTGCCAGCAGCATAGCAGGAGAAATAGGTTGCATGCTGCTAACTAATTTCCTTGCCCCCAAAGAAGCTCAGAAAATAGTTGCAGGACAAAGCAAACGCACATTTTTTTAACCTGCTGCAAGCCGAGTGTTTGCAGCAAAGCTACACTCTCCATTCCTCATCCTTCTCTAGTTCTCTGCTTGACTGCCAGGAAGCTAAGCTGTGCCCCGCCCCTCCCTTCCCTGCCAGACCAATTAGAAGGAGAGGGAGGAGGGCAGACCGGCACAGCAGCCAGTAGGAGCGAATGGTTGAGGGGAAGAGGAAAGCCCTGAGTCACCTCCCCTGCTCGGCTGGAGAAATGAAGGAGCCATGGCGGTGATAGAACCTGGGTGGGCGGCTGTTCTAGCAAAGGAAGCCTGACTGCAGGGGCAAAGAAGACAAGGAAGACCCCAGGTCTTCTCTTCCTCCTGGTCCCTGCGGCAAGTAGAGCAATGCAGCAGCCAACAGCTGTAAAGGGAGGCGCCCTGCTCTCTCTTCTTACATGGAAGCATTGTGGCTGCTGGCTGGCGAACAGCCCCAATGCCTTAATCCAGTGTTCTCCAACCTTGGGTCCTGGGGCATGCTGAGAGTTGTAGGCCAAAAACATCTGGGGACCCAAGGTTGGAGAACACTGCTTTAAACTAAGAAGGGAGTGCAAGCAGCCAGCGGACATGGAGCAGGAAATAGGCGCCCGGTTTTCTTTTTGGCCACAGGCGGGTGGCAGCAGCAGTTGGGTGGGTGGGTGGGTGAGTGGGGCAGCAGTGGGGGTGGGCTCTTCCTCCCAGTCCCACCAAATCTGCCAGTTCCCCCATAATCTGCTGCTTCAAACAAGCACGTCACTGTCCGTCATGAGAGGGCTGGCCCTGATGCCACTGTCGACTTGCTCACTGGTTCTCTGCCTGTCAAACAAGCAAGTGGTAGCAATGATGAGAAAGAGGATGAGGAGCAAGAGCGGCTGGCAACAATGGCGGTGAGAAGGCGGGCTCACTGAGGGAGGGGCCCATCGAGGGTGTCTTGTCCCAGGGCCCACAAAAACCCACAAATTACTATACAGTCATGCCTTGGATTGAGAGCATAATTCGTTCCGGAAACGTGCTTGTAATGCAAAACACTCTTATATCAAAATGAAATCCCCCCCCAAAATGTGTACAGAGATTTTTAATTTAAGCCGTACTACAGTACTTGTATTGCAAGACGTCGCTTGTATATCAAGTAAAAAATAAATAAATAAATATTTAAAAATTTGCTTGTCTTGCAAAACGCTCTCAAACCAAGTTACTTGCAATCCAAGGTATTACTGTATAATTTTAAAAAGAGAGAAGTCCTCGTCCACTTCCACAAGATGTAATGGTGGCCACCAATCTGGATGGCTTTAAAGGGGGATTGGACAAATTCATGGAGGAGAAGGCTATCCATGGCTACTAGTCCTCCTGATGGCTATATGCTACCTCCAGTATCAGAGGCAGTATGCCTATGTACACCAGTTGCTGGGGAGCATGGGCATGAGGGTGCTGTTGCACTCATGGCAGGTGTTGCACAGTGGCATTTGGTTGGCCACTGTGTGAACAGAATGCTGGACTAGATGGACCTTGGTCTGATCCAACAGGGCTCTTCTTATGTTTGTCATAAGTACAGCCACTTTGTACCAGATACTCTACAGCACAGTCTCTCAGCAGTTCCGACACATTGGCACATCAGTATTTTAATCAAAAAGGTTATCCTTAAATGATGTGCCTTGGAGGAGTGGGTGTGGGGTGTGGGAGGAACTTGGAAGAATGGCAAAGACATCCTCTTTGCAATGGGTTGCTTCAGTTGCTATCGGTAGTATTAGCAAATGGAGGAAACCACTGTGCACCGCTCGCTTGTTGACTTTCAGCAATATTATTCTCATCTGGGGTTTCTTTGACTGTCAACCAGTAAAAGCCTCCATTAACAGCCGCAGCGGCAGCATTCACTCGATTTCAAAGAAGAGAAAGTCAACGTTTGGTTGTTGAAATTAAGAATCTTTATTGCTAAAGCCGGTACGATGAAATTGGCAAGCCTGACGTAAATACAAGGGTTCACCAAAAGTTCTGCCAAGACGTTGTTTAGCTTCATAAGCAAAAGGTCACTTCTCATAATAAAAGTGAGCCTGGGTCATGCAGACTAATAATGCAACTCTTCTTGAGTGTTTCCCTACAGCTCATATAAATGTTGGTGAGCGATAAGCATTTCCAGTCTGATTTGTTCCTCTCAAGTAGACTTCCTTCTGAGCTTGTGTACACAATCAAAATCCAGGGACCGTTATTGTGCCGTTAGTATCCCAAGGTTGCTATCCTATATAGCGGCCTTCCCCAAAGGCTGCTGTATAGCCGGAATGCAGAGCCTCTGGCCAGGGTCCGAATGCAGTCCTCTGGGGTTCTCCAGATGGCCATGTTCTCTTCCCCTGGTCCCATCCCATTCCTGGTCCCATTCCCCCAACTATAAATCATTTGGGGGGTTCCCCCAGCTTTCGTGTAGCTTCCCTGCCCCCTTCCAAAAGATCTTAGGCTTAGTTACTGGCAGGAAGAGCTTTAAGCTAAAATGTGCGGGGTTTTTTTTTTTTTTTGTATTTTAGCCCTGCTCCCTTTCCTTTGGCCACTATACCTGATGGAGCACTTCTCCCGATATGAACTTACCTGTACACTGCGATCATAATATGAAGCCCTCCTCCAAGTGCCTCCCCTCCGAAGGAGGTTTGGAGGATGGCAACAAGGAAGAGGGCTTTCTCAGTAGTGTCCCCCCCTATTGTGGAACGCTCTCCGCACTGAGGTCCACTTGGCACCAACAGCGTCATCCTTTCAGCACCAGGTTAAGACTTTCCACTATTCCCAGGCATCTGACAGAGTACGATAAGGTTTTTAATGGGTCCTGGGATTTTTAAAAAGTGTTGTTTGTGTAAAATTGATTTACAGTAATACCTTGGATTGCAAGCATAATTCGTTCCGGAAACGTGCTTGTAATCCAAAACACTCTTATATCAAAGTGAGTCTCTGGCGGGCATGAGCGAGGCCGATTTCGGCCCGCTGCCCCCTCTTGAGGCGAGCAGTTACATCCCTACGACTACTTCTTTGCAAGACCTTGCTCGTTTATCAAGTCAAAATTTATTTAAAAAATTTGCTTGTCTTGCAAAACGCTCTCAGACCAAGTTACTTGCAATCCAAGGTATTACTGTATATTTTTGTATGTAAATGGTTTAATTATGTTATTATATTGTATTTTAAAGGTTTTAATCTTTCTAAACTGCCCAGAGAGCTTTGACTTTTGGGTGGTAGAGACTAAAACGAGAGAAAAACAAATCTCAGGTGCCTTGAAAAAATGTTTATTGTGCCCAACATGTTTCGGAAACATTTCCTTCATCAGGAGCTGCAATTAAAATCCAATCACAAAACAATATTAACATGTTAGAATCAAGGTGAATGTGTTTCAAAATTCATTGTGTTGAAACTGTTCTTTAGATTAAAAAACTCTAAAAACTAAAAAAAGTTTTTTTTAACCTAAATAGCAGTTTCAACACAATGAATTTTAAAAGACATTCACCTTGAATCTAACAGATTGAACCTGCTAATGGTTTTTTGTTTTTGTTGTTTTTGCTAACTGGTACAACTTATGAAAATAGTTAACTACATGAAGTAATGCTTGAGAATGTGTGGTGTATCAGAAAACGTTAATATGCTTTTATGACTGGATTTTAATTGCAGCCCCCCTGATGAAGGAATTTTTTCCAAAATGCGTTGGGCAGAATAAACGTTTTCTCAAGGCACCTGAGATGTGTTTTTCTCTCGTTTTGGTTTTTGCCTTCCCCTCTCGCTGTTCCACTGTTCTGTTGGGTGGTACAGAGATGTCATAAATGAAACGAAACGAGAATGAAACTCCAGCAGTCCACACCAACACCAGGCAGAGCAAGGTGGACACCTCTGGTGGCGGATGCTGTGTGACGTGGCAATGGTGAGGTGATGGAGACAGAACTGTGTGTGCTGTACCACCTGCCCTGCATCCCCTAAGCCAGGGCTCTGCAACCTTGTGTCCCCAGATGTTGCTGGACTACAGCTCCCAGAATCCCTTGCCATTGGCCATGCTGGCTGGGTATGCTGGGAGCTGTAGGCTAGCAAGCAACATCTGGGGACCCAAGTTTGGCGAGCCCTGCCCTAAGCTATTCTGCTGCCCTCAGTGGCTATGGAGGGTACTGTCCCAGGATACTGTAAGATTCAACTGCCAGTTTGGTTGACTTCTGTGCATAGGATGGAGGGAATGGGGTGGGATGGGGGGCTGGCGCTGTCTTGTCCTTCATCTGAGGCAGCAAAAGGTCAAGGCATCCCCAAAAGGCAAAAATAGGGATAGTGGTCTACCTGGAGCAGGGAACAGAGCAGAGGGACAGCACATGCATTTCTAGGTCTTTCAAGGGCACGATGAACATGCATTGCTGTTCTTTCTGGCCAAGGGGGGGTCTGCGTTTCTGCTTGTTACTTGACATGAAAAGCCCTCAGTCTATAAAACAGTCACTAACTTTAATGAGAAGCCTATATTTTTAGCAGGCAATGTGAACCGAAGGATGCAAAATAAAGGGAGCAGGCAGGGGCTGCGTTTTACACCACCTTACTGATTTATTATTGCACAGCAAGGAGTGCAAGTACATGTCATGGTATCTGGCTATATATCACATTTTTAAAACGAAAACTTTTTTAAAATGAGAAGTCAGCAAAGCAGCATGATGACAACATTAAAAATCCGACCTGCCCCTTTTTGAGGAGCTCTGCCTTCCCCTCTCCTGGCTAAACACAAGGACAGACTGACCAGCGGTCAGGTGCCCTGGTCACAGTACTGAGAAAGGCCAGTTCACCCTGCCTGGAGAGGCCTTGAATACCTGGAGTAGAAGGGGCAGCTGAAAGGGAAGGAAACAGTCGGAGGACATGGTGGGACAGATTGGTGGCCTCCTTCAGCATCAGATTGCTCAGATTAAAGGGGCATGGCAGATGTTAGAGCTTTACTGGAAAAAACTGGCGCAGGATTGGCTACCTGGGATCACTTGGATCCAGGACTCGGGATATGTGAGGAATCCAATAGTGGGGTGAAAATCCGAATCCGGTGGCTTTTCTTGACTCGGCCCACAGATTCAGTTCTGTCAACCCTGAGACTCGATCTGACATGAGTCGAGCCAGCGTGCGGACTTCCGTTTTTAAAACAGGCCATGATTATTTGTGCTTAAAAAAAAAAAAAGACCAGGAAATTTGCATAAAATTCAGGCCTTTGCAAGTTGTGCAGATTTGTGCAGATTGCATAAATTTGTGCAAATTGCATAAATTTGTGCAGATTGCGGAGCAGAGGCCCAAATTTCGCACAAATCTGAAATTAACTGTCCAAAAATTCAATGTGGCCAAGGTGGAGTGGGTGCATATGCAAGTGAGAAGAGCATTCTTCCATACTTCTCATGTTTAATGCTACAACAAGGACAACAAGAACGACTAGAATCTAATGAGTCAGACCTGATTTGCACAAATCGCGCTGGAGATACGCAATTCTCGGCTCCAAATTTGTGCAAATATTTCGAGCAATTTCATGGAAGCCGAAAACCCCTCCCCGCATCCAGCATGCTTTTGGCCCTTGGGTCAGAAATGTGTCGAAAGTCTGTCAAGCTCAAACGGAATGAGTTTTCTAGTGTTGTACATGGATATCCAGGACCAGGAAGATTGTGGTCTGCTCCTATACGTGTGTCTCCTGGTTAACCCAAATGTAGGGGCATATTTGCAGGGGAAAATTGGTGGTTGGGGTGCTTAAACCTTCCTGCCCCTGCCAATACTCCCCCCCCCCGATATTTTTCCCCCCACAACCTGGCTTTTTCTGGGCTTAGAGCCTGCCTAAAGGTGGGTAGTAAAAAATGATAATGACAGAAAGCCATTTGTGGGAGAACATTGGTGGATGGATGGAGGGTTAAGTCCCATCATTAGCATCATGAGGGAAATGCAGCGTTGCCTTGTAATGTGTATCCCTGGCTTGAACGGATTGCAGTTCTCTTCTTCAGGTGGAAACCCTGGTGGTAAATATAGGAAGAAGCTGGTACCTGTTGTGGTGTAACCCCACAATTCAGTTCCCTGGTGTATGTCTGCATTAGTATGTTTAGAGTGTTTAGAATGTTGAACTGAGTGGGTGTGGTTTGTGATGTCTTAGAAAGGGTGGGGGGAGGAGTATATAAGGAGTGTTTGAGTGATGTCTGAGTCAGTTAGGTTTTATGTCAGTGAGTCGAGTTATGGGAGTGTGGAGTTGGGTTAGGGAGTTTTAGGTGGTTGGAGTTAGTGTGATATGGGAGAGTGTTTGTAGTGTGTGGGGAGAGTTGGGAGTTTGGGAGTTAGGTTAGTTACAAAGTGTTTGGTGTAGGCAGGTTTATTTTCTGGAACTAAGATTTTGAGAATTAAAATAAACTTATTTTTATTTTGTTAACTACCAAAATCCTACGTGTCAGCTTGGCGTTATTACCTGCTTTACTTTTAAATCTACACACACACCTTTGTACCCACAGCATCATAAATTTAAAAATAGATCCTTAATAACCAGTATTAATCTTTCCCCTCATTAGTAGGGGAAAGGTTTCATTTGACCCTCCCCTCAGGTTTTTAAGTGTTGATGCTTAGCCTGAGAAGGGTATATGCGCCTGGTCCTAAAGTGTAAGGGACCGTGTCATCGCATATTTAGTGGCAGCGTTGGTGGGATCCGGAATAGATTTCTGGTCATTTGTTGTGACAGAAGTCAGAAAGGATCTCTATTTTTGAAAAGGGCCCAGTGTGATAGCCTGTCACAGTCACTGTGTGAGGCGCCACTGAGTTCCTAGCTGTTGAAGCTGCATTATATCTAGGGCAGAGGTGGATTTGATTCAACTCTCTGACAGGATATTTTTTTTATCTGTGGTAATAGAAATCTGTTACCATAGTAAGTTTGAAACTCCTGACTATTTTAACAACTCCTAGTCCCAATATATTTCTGAAATATCATCATCATCATCATCAGGCGATCACTCGTGACCGAGTAAGATTGTCTTCCGGGATAAAAGGAGGAGATTCTAAAGAAGATTGTGTAGACTCTAGCGATGGGTCCGTAAGTGACTGTGGAGGCCAATTCTAGATCCACACAGCTTCCCACAGTGAGGACACAGGTTACCAGATAGAAGATGGTCCTGTAAAGGATTCATTTGACGTGTTTTTCGCTTAGCACGTTTCTCCCTTTCACCTTGCACTCGGGCTTCTTCAAAGTCCATGGAACCTTTGTGAAAGGCCAACCTCCATTTAGATCGTTCATGGGCCAGAGCTTCCCAGTTTTCGATGTTTATATTGCATTTTTTTAGATTAGCCTTATGAACATCTTTAAACCTCTTATATTGACCACCGATATTCCGCTTTCCATCCTTGAGTTGGGAGTAAAGTAACTGCTTTGGGAGACGGCAGTCAGGCATTCGAACAACATGACCGGTCCACTGAAGTTGGCGTTGAAGGATCATTTTTTCAATGCTAGTAGTCTTTGCTTCTTCCAGTACACTGACATTTGTTCGCCTATCTTCCCAAGTAATTCGCAGGATTTTCCGGAGGCAACGTTGATGAAACCTTTCAAGGAGGTGGAAGTGACGTTTATAGATAGTCCATGTTTCGCAGGCATACAATAAAGTTGGTAATACAATGGCTTCATAAACCAGTGTTTTGGTCTTCTTACAAATATCCCGATCCTCGAACACTCTATGTTTCATTCGAGAAAATGCGGCACTTGCAGAGCTCAGACGATGCTGGATTTCACTGTCGATGTTAGCTGTAACAGAAAGATAGCTGCCAAGATAGAGAAAATGATCGACATTTTCCAGTATTGTCCCGCCAAGCTGGATAGATGGCATCACCAAAGGATTGGCTTGCACTTGCTGATGAAGCACTTTGGTTTTTTTGATGTTAAGTGAGAGACCAAGTTTTTCGTATGCTTCTGCAAAAGCATTTAGGATAGTTTGGAGATCATCCTCTGAATGTGCGGAGACCACATTATCATCAGCATACTGAAGTTCCACAACGGAGGTTGTAATTACCTTACTTTTTGCTTTCAGCCTGCTGAGATTAAAAAGCTTTCCATCTGTTCGATATATAATTCCCACACCGATGGGAAGTTTCCCCTCGACAAGATGTAAAACCATGGTGATGAAAATGGCAAATAATGTTGGGGCGATAACACATCCCTGTTTAACACCTGATCCCACTTTAAATGGAGCACCATGAGAGCCGTTGTTGTCCAAAACCGTTGCCGTCATGTTGTCATGGAGAAGTCGCAAGATATTCACAAATTTATTGGGGCATCCAATTTTCATAAGGATAGTCCAGAGAGCTGTACGGTCTACAGTATCAAAGGCCTTAGCCAAATCGATAAATGCCATATAAAGGGGTTGATTTTGCTCCCGGCATTTTTCTTGGAGCTGACGTGCAGTAAAAATCATGTCTACTGTCCCTCTAGAGGGGCGGAAACCATATTGAGTTTCAGGGAGGATCTCTTCTGAAATAGATAGAAGACGGTTTGCGAGAATCCTAGCAAATATTTTACCTGCGGTTGCTAAGAGAGAAATGCCCCGATAGTTTCCACAGTCTGTTCTATCACCCTTCTTAAAGAGGGTGATAATTATGGCATCCCTGAAGTCTTCTGGGATCTCTTCTCTTATCCAGATTTTTTCGATGAGTTTATGAAGATGTTGTAAAAGTTCAGGGCCCCCTTCTTTAAAGATTTCAGCAGGAATCCCATCTGGTCCACTAGCTTTGTTGTTCTTCATTTGATTAATGGCTTTTTTTACTTCATCCAAAGTGGGGAGTATTGCAAGTTCCTCTTTAATTTGTTTTTGCGGGATTTGCGGAAAAATCTCATTATCCACCTTAGACTTACGATTTAAAAGGTCATAATAATGCTCTTTCCAACGCAGTGCAATAGACTCTTTGTCTTTTAAGAGTTTGGTGCCATCTTTTGATTGTAAAGGGTTTGTACCATAGGTTTTTGGTCCATAAATGGCCCTTGTGGCCTTAAAAAAGCCCCGTGCATCATGAGATTCTGCAAGTTGTTGAATTTCTTCAGCTTTCTTTTTCCACCAAGCGTTCTTAAGTTCTCTTGTTCTTCTTTGGACCTCAGCCTTTGCGCTAGCGTAGGTTTTTTTCTTGGCAGCGCAGTTAATATCATTTTGCCATATTTGGAAGGCTTTCCTTTTTTGGTCAATTATATATTTAATCTCATTGTCATTTTCATCAAACCAATCCTGATGTTTCTTAGTTTCATATCCAATAGTTTGTTCACAAGCTGCAGTAATGGAGGTTTTCAGCTTAGACCAATGGTCCTCAATGTTGTCAGGAGGTTCCGTAGGTAGATGTTCCTTAAGAAGTGATTGAAGATGAGTTTGCTTAATAGGATCTTGAAGGACTTGGATGTTCATTTTACGCCTTGGTTTCCTTCCTTGAAGCCTACGTTGGGGAGCAATGTTGATAACCATAGTGGACCGGATTAGTCGGTGGTCTGTCCAGCAGTCGTCGGCACTCACCATGGCCCTAGTAAGAAGTACATCGCGGCGATCTCTAGCACGGACAATTACATAATCCAGAAGATGCCAGTGCTTTGACCGTGGGTGCTGCCATGATGTTTTAAACTTATTCTTTTGTCGAAAGAGCGTGTTTGTGATAGTGAGATTATGCTCTGCACATATAGACAAAAGTAAGAGTCCGTTCGGGTTGCTATTACCAACTCCGTCTTTTCCAATAGTTTCTGGCCATAAATCAAAGTCACGCCCGACTCTTGCATTAAAATCGCCTAGGAGGATAATTTTATCCTCCTTAGGTATCTCTGACAGGAGAGTGTCCAACTGGCTGTAAAAACTTTCCTTGATGTCATCATCAGCATCTAATGTTGGTGCATAAGCGCTCAAAATAGTTACCTGTTGGTTATTGGCGAGCTTTAATCGAAGAGTTATCAGGCGTTCGTTAATGCCAGTAGGAACTTCTGACAAAGAGTTCACTAGTTCATTTTTGATGGCAAAGCCTACACCATGTATTCGTCGGTCCTGCTCAGGTAGTCCTTTCCAGAAGAAGGTATAACCTCCTTTTTCTTCTTTCAGCTGTCCCTCTCCTGCCCTTCGAGTTTCTTGAAGTGCTGCTATGTCAATTTTAAACCGTCTCAGCTCCCTTGCAATAATAGCAGTCCTACGCTCAGGGCGTTCACTATCTATGTTATCCAGCAATGTCCGTATATTCCATGTTCCAAAATTCAAATGTCTTTTTCGACCGCTAAAATGGTGACCCCACTGGACGCGGTAATCCAGTCAGGGGAGAAAGAAGTAGACTATGTTTAGGGCACCTTTTCTAGCCCCCTCCCCATACGGGGTGAGCAGAGTGGATCCTAAATAGGGCTGCTCAGTCATGGATACAGCTGCCGAGCTGCTCGACTACCTCGTTCCTTGAACAGGGCGACTGAGTCTGCATCCACCGCCCATGTGCTGGTCCATGACTAGGGGCTTCCAGATTCACAGTCCTGCCCCCGTTGCCATTCGCCAGTCGCCATGGGACTTTTTGTTTGTTTGTTTGTTTGTTTGTTTGTTTGGGTTGGGTTGGGTGGGTTGGGTTGGAAGACGCCTGTGCGTGAAACTGTTTTATGTGGGGAGATCGGTGCACAACGAATCACCACACAAACTTGACAGAGTACGGCAGAGATCCAATGGCACGGTTACCCTGACGATTGGAAAACCATTCTCTGCTGCAGCCTTCATCCGCCTTCACAGCCGTTGTAATTTAGGTTTAATTATCTTCCGCCTGTTCTGCCGTTGAGGACTTTATGTTTTGGATCGTTCTTTGTCTGGTTCCTCTCCCCGGACCTTACCGCCATGGGTGACCCTACTGGGAGTACATAGCTCCCGACGGCATTGCTCACAGGATTCATCGGAACACGCAAGCCCACTCACCACTTCAAGGTGACGATCCGGCGAGGGGTTCTGAAATATATAACTGTCTGGTAAAAGAATGGAATTTTGGGGGATGAAAAAAAGAGGCCCTGACACAGAAATGTAAAAACCTAGGTTTGCCAGTGGAGGGTAAATCTGTGGATGAACTAAAATGGATGCTCATTGAGTATTCCAGGGGTAGTGGTGCTGGAGAGGCTGAGGTAAATCCTGTAAGGCCATTACCTATAGAAATGTCTCCTCAGTATTTAGAACTGGAAAGGGAGAAATTAAAACAACAAGAGAGAATTGAACTAGAAAAAGTAAAACAACAAAAAGAACAGCAAGAACAACAAAGAGAAATTGAACTAGAAAAATTAAAACAACAAAAAGAAATTAAAGAAGCTGAATTAAAACAACAAGAGCGACTTGAACTAGAAAAATTAAAACAGCAAGAGGCTGATAGAGAGTTAAAGAGGGCTGAGATGCGGCTAAGAGAAAAAGATTGTGAGGTGGATTTAGAACGACTTGGGCTGGAACCAAAAAGATTGTGGATTCCTGTGTGCATCTTTCTACATTCCATCCACATAGTAGGCACAACATACCCAAACATGCCAGCTTGCTTTTTCTCATCAATTTCAAACTTGCAGCTTTTCTGGTCAGTTTCAGAGCCAGGCTAGAAAACTGTAGGATTTTGTTACATACTCAACCCCACCCCACCTCCCAACATTTGAAGGGGCTCCTTTGATTCACTCTTTCCGAACATTGTTTCTTCAAAAGGAGAAAGGAAGGCAGCGGCTCTTTGTCAGCTTTGTCTCCCTGAGCCCCCCCTCTCTTTTTAAAACAATAAAATAAAAATAGGCAGCTCTTGAGCAATTTCAGAGTGCCCCTATTCCACCATAGCAACATTTTGGTTTTTTAAAAAACAAACAAACAAACACATCGATAAAGTACCAGAAGATGGCAGCCTTACAGCCAGATCATACACATTTACTCAGAAGTAGGCGCTGCTGTGTTCAATGGGATCTCTCCCTTCTTTGAAAGCTCAGAGAAGCCTTGGGAGACTGGGGTGGGGGAAACCTGCTTTGCAGGACAAAATATGGCTCCACACAATCAGGGATGCACAGCAAGCAACAGAAAAAAGAGGGCATCTCCAACATGTTGCCCATCTTCCCCAGGCTCCTCCCACTGTTTCTCAATCGCACATTTTCGTGTCCACCTCTGCTGAAAAGCTGCATTGCTGTTCCGCTCTTTCCCTCCTTACTGGATTTGCTACAGTTAGAAAAATGGATGCAGCACTGGGAAAACACAGGCTGATTACTAATGAGCCACAACTTCATCTAGGCCCTCCATAAAATTTGGTGAACAAATTACTGTGGGCATTGAAAAATATCATCATCATCATCATCATCATCATCCCCACCAGCATGTTGCTCCAACTAATGAGCTGGCTTGGCCTCAAGGCTTTTATTTTAATTTTATGGAGTCTAGCAATTAAGTGCCAATTGGCTTGTGGAGTCATCGGACATATTTATCTTGTTTATTTAAGGCATTTATATAGCGTGCTTCATAATATCTATCCCAGGGCAGGAAAGCTGGGGATCAACTGACCCTTTTCAGGCTGGAACTGCAACTCTTGATCTATAAGGTCTAGTCTGCCTGGCCTTTGGAAGCAGCTGAGCACTGGGGTTGCAAAAGATAAGGCGTGCCCTGGTTCGAGATCCACCTTGGGGCCTTCCATAGTGTGGCTATGATGCTCGCTAATTAGTGTTTGGCTTCTCTCAGCCTAGCCTGTTTCACAGGGTTAAAATGCTGCTCTTGAGTTCCTTGGTGGAAGGACAATATAAAATAGAAAAGCAATAAATAATTGTCGCTCATGTCAATACATACGTACTCCATTCCACTTACACAGAGGCCTATGTGGCTCTATAAATGCTTTATAGAGCTATAAATGGTTTAGAGAGCTACCTAGACCAATCTGGGTATCGTTTTCCATAGAGGAGAATGAGCGACGACGGCCTGATCCCTGGGACTGGGTCACACTTGCCAACTGCCATTTTCCTATCACACCATTTGGCTGGCCTATGGGAAGCTACCAATGTAGGGAAATATTGTTCCCCTATTTGCACAATATTAAGAGGCTAGGAAAAAAATAGAACATCCCCACTCCCACTATGAATAGTACCAGGATCATAGTTGCTCCGTCCCAGGTATGTATGGGGTTGTGCCTGTGACGGCATCGCTGCAACAGTGACCTGGTTCACGCAACACAACAACCCACCATGGGTGATCAGCACCATCTTTATTTGGGTTCAAAAGAGTGGTTTTGTGTTTTGGAGCTCAGACGTCACCTCTGCATTGTACGTAGGTTCTTGAGCAAGTTACTTTTGTTTTACCCTCAGCAGTTTGCTTTCTGGGAAATTAGTGTTTTGGGATTGGCCATACACACCATGGTAGCCATTTTATGAATGGGCAAGACCTCCTCCCCATGACAGCCATTTTGTGAGAGCCAGTGTGGCGTAGTGGTGAGAGTGTTGGACTGGGACTCGGGAGATCCGGGTTCTAGTCCCCGCTCAGCTATGAAACTCACTGGGTGACTTTGGGCCAGTCGCTGACTCTCAGCCTAACCTACCTCACAGGGTTGTTGTGAGGATAAAATGGAGAGAAGGAGGAGGATTATGTAAGCCGCCTTGGGTTCCTTGCAGGAAAAAAGGCGGGGTATAAATATAATGAATAAATAAAAAATAAAACCATGACACTCTCTCAAAATTCCAACCCAAAAAGGTTGGGGACCCCTGCTATAGGATATCCATCAGCGGGGGCTGAAGGTCATAGTGCTGTCCTGCTCTTGCTCCCAGAAACTGGTATTCAGCAGGACATTAAGGCTCCATAGACCCATCGACTCCAATATCACAGGCAGTATACTAGTTGCCGGGGAACATGGGAGGGAGGGCGCTGTTGCACTCATGTCCTGCTTGTGGGATCCCGTGGACAGCTGCTTGGCCACTGTGTGACCAGAATGCTGGACTAGAAGGATCCTTGGGCTGATCCAGCAGGGCTCTTCTTATGTTCTTATTATATTATTATGACTCACCCCATGGCATGTCAATGTAGGTGACCAGCTAGTCGAGCTGTGACACATAATGGCTTTGACACTGGTTTTTACTCTGGTTTTATTATCTTTTAAACTTAAGGTTTTAATATTGTTTTTTACTGTGTTATTGCCTATTATGGTTTTTAAGTTTTGTTTTGTGAGCTGGTCAGATAGTTTCAGCTATTGGGTGGTGTAGAAATGAAATAAATTGGGGTGCAGAACCTCTTTCAGCCCAAGGACCTCTGACTGCAACAATTAAGCCTTAGGAGAGGCATTTCAACCTTTGAGGATGGGGAGCAAAACTGTAAAAAAGCTGGGAAACCACCAAATGATTGGTGGCTGGATAAAAGGGGTGGTGCCAGTGGAAGGGGTGTGGCCTCCTGGGGGACCCCAGAGGGCCGCATGTGGCCCCCCAGGGCTGAGATTCTGCACCCCTGTAATAAAGAAAGAAAGAAAGAAAGAAATACACTGTGATAAGTTACCTTGTTTGCATCGTTGATGCTTCTCCGCATGTCACATAATTCTGGCAATTAATTTTCGACGGGCAGAAATTCCTAACATCATCCTTAGGCTGTACCTCTCCATCACAGGGAAAAAGCTCAGGCTAGGCAAATAACGTTCATTCCTTCTGACAGGAATCTTAATTATACTGTCACCGTGCAGGGCTTTCTTGAAATAAGCTGCTGTTTCACATCGCTGGTGCTGGGCCTGGCCTAATTTGCATGGTGATCAGATTCCAGCCTTCCCACCCCAATCCTACATGGCACTTGAATAAACTCACTGAGATTCATAATGCCGGACTAGCAGAGAATCACACGTTGCTGCAAAAGATTACAAAACAGGCCCAGAATAAGTAACTATCAGCTCGTCGTGAGCCCTTCACGTTGACATTTTTAGCAGACCAACATTAAAGGCAAGACGGAAAGCATCCTTGCTTCCGGGGAGGACGCAGTTCAGTAGGAAGACGGGAGTGTTACCAAAATCCAGTGACAGGCTGCCGTCATCGGCTGCGGGGAGAATAAAGTTGTCCTCTGCTAAGCGAGCCGTCATATTCCTGCCCGAGGTGCTGACAGAGTCCTTCTTCAAGTCGCTTCACAAGCGGCGTTCTTCAGAGAAGATGCGGTCGATCTGGCATCTGCCTTTCCCCATGCTAAGTGACAGAAGATTTGGCTGCTGGCATCGCGGAGAGAACTCTCGCCGCAAACCGGCCTCTTGTTATTAATTATGGAAGAGGAGCTGGCGTTAAACTTATGAGTCCGTTGCCATGAAGACAACAAGCAAGGGTCAGGACACGTGGCACCCTGCAGGCCCACACACTTATTTTGACATTTATTTGTACTCCGCCTTTCTACCAAGAAAAATGACACGTGAGGCAGTTTACAGTCATAAATAAAACTGGATTAAAACAATAATAAAACAACGCATTAAGACACAATATAAACACAGCAACAACAGAGTAAAAATAGCGTCCCACCCGACAGACCCACTTCCATGTCAAATCAAGGCCTGCTTGAATAAAGAGGTCTTTGCCTGCTGGCTGAAGGACAGTAGAGAGGGAGTGAAGCTAGCCTCCCTCGGCAGGGAGTTTCCACAGCCTGGGAGCAGCCACTGAGAAGGTCCTCTCTCAGGCCAACACCAAACGTGCCTCTGAAAGCAGTGGTATTGAAAGAAGGGCATCTCCCGAAGATCTGAAGAACTGGGCAGCCTCGTATGGGAGAAGGCAAGGCAGTCTTTCAGGAAGCCTGGTCCCAAGCTGTATAGGGCTTTATAGGTCATAACAAGCACTTCAAATTCTGCCCAGAAATGGGCCAGTAGCCAGTGAAGCTGTTGTAACAAGGGAGTCACGTGTTCCTTGTAACAGGACCCAATCAACAGTTTGGCACCACAGCATTCTGCACCAGCTTGAAGTTTCTGAACAGTTTTCAACGGCAGCCCCACGTAGAGTGTGTTACAGTAGTCCAAACATGATGTATCTAAGGCATGTGTGAGTGTGACTGTGGCCAGATCACAGGCACAGTTGGCGCACTAGCCTCAGCTACTCAAACTCACTCCTGGCCACCACGGAGGCCTGGCCATCCAGGTTCAAGGCCGAGTCCAGAGGTACATCCAGGCTGCGAGCCTGAGACTGTCAAGGATGCCTTGACTTGAATTCCTGCATGGAGCAGGGGGTTGGACTCGATGGCCTTATGGGCCCCTTCCAACTCTACCTATGATTCTATGACTTCATGGGAGTGTAACCCCATCCAGCACAGGTTGAGTCCCTATTCCCTGATCTGCCTTTCGACTGACCAGGAGCACCTCTGTCTTGTCTGGATTAAGCTTCAACGTGTTTGCCCAGTCCATTACCGACATGATGAGACACTGATTTAGAACTAAAACAGCTTCCTTAGATTTGGATGGAAAGGAGAGACAGAGCACCTCTCATGGGCACCAGCGTGCCACAGAAGGCAGAGGAAGAGAGTAGGGTGATTTCCTCCCCACCCCTGCTAGAGTGGCAACATGACTTTGCCCAGCCCAGCTAGTAACTAGGGAGAGACCCATAGCTCGGTGGTGAAGTGCATACTTTGCTCAAAGAAGGTCCCACGTTCAACCCCGGACATCTCCAGTTAAAAAGATCAGGTAGCAAGTGTTGTCTGCTGGAGACCCTGGAGGGCTGCTGTCAGTCAGAGTAGTAGACCATACTGGCCTCGACGGACAAACAGCCTGAGCTACAAGAAGGCTTCTTCTTATGTCCCTACATCTGTGCCAGGGGGAGGTGCACTGGCATAGCAGAGCCAACAGTAACCGTAGCACAAGTGGTCACACAAGGGTTAGCGCTGGTCGCCAGGGCTACATCACCTCTTAGGGCAGGGGTGTTGAACCTCAGGCCCGTGGATCAAATCTGGCCCACCTGTGGTCCCAGTCTGGCCCTCTGGGGTTCCCCAGAAGGCTCCACCCCCTTTCCCGCAATCGCTGATGGAGTGTTTCCCGGCTTTTGTACAGTTACCCTCTCTCCATTCTAAAAGGTTACAATGCCTCCCCTAGGGAGGCATAACCTTTTAGAATGAGGAGAGGGGAAGGCTTAGGGCTTCTCTGCATGAGGGGTTTAACCTGCTGCTTTACTAAGGCTCCTTCTCCTTCTCCTTCTTCTCCTTCTCCTCCTTCTTCTTCCATTTTCATTGCAGGAGGAAAAGTGCATCCTCTACACAGGGTCCCCCCCCCCCCCGGGTTTGTATTTCTCTACCTTTCTATATACAGTAATACCTTGGATTGCAAGTAACTTGGTTTGAGAGCGTTTTGCAAGACAAGCACATTTAAAAATATTTATTTAATATATTTTTTTTACTTGATATACAAGCGACGTCTTGCAATACAAGTACTGTAGAACGGCTTAAATTAAAAATCTCTGTACAATTTTTTTTTGGGGGGGGATTTCGTTTTGATATAAGAGTGTTTTGGATTACAGGCACGTTTCCGGAACGAATTATGCTCTCAATCCAAGGCATGACTGTATTCTATTATCCAACCACAAGGTGATGCTATGTTATAGCGGCAGTATAAAAAGAATTGTGACTTCACAGGAGGCTTTCATTCCGGTTTGTTCCTATTTGAAATTTAATACCTGACTTTCCTCGCTATAACCCCCCCCCCCCACGCAAGAATGGCCCGGAAAACACGGGAGAGGTTCTGGAGGATGACAATGTTGTGAAAAGGCCCTGCAAACTTCCGTGAGTGAGGGATCACGAGCGCACAGTCAATGCCTCGTGTAGAGAAGTCCTTAGTTGCCAGCAACAAAAGCTGTAAGCTAAAATATGTTGGTATTTTGGAGTATTTTGGCCACTCCTCTTTTGCCTTTGGCCCCACTCACTGCCAGAATGTGGCCCCCGAGAGCTTCTCTGAAGTTGAATTTGGCCCTCAGGCCAAAGGAGGTTCGACCTCTCTGTCTTAGGGTATAGCACAACATTGGAAGGATGCTAGAGTCTGATCCCAGGTTTCCTTGGGTACAATTTGAGGATGAAGACTGTGGGGCCGACCAGCAAGTCCCAAGGTTTGCAGTCTCCAGTCCCTCCGTACCTCTGGATTAGCAATCTGGGGAGCAGACAACACCTCTCTGTGTCCCACAGTGGAGGCTGGTGACTCCAATGTCAGTGGGGCTGGCTGGCTATCTGCTCCAGACTGCGTCCTGACCTTTAAAGGAGCTATCTGTGGTGCTGAGCTCTAACCCCAAAATAGGTCTAGCACCATGGATAGTTCCTTAAAAGTTCAGAGTGAAATCCAGAGCGAATATGCAGCCCTGCTGAAATTGGAGCCACTGGCCTCTATTGGTGACCCATATTTGGCCAATGGTTTCCAGTGATTAACCACCACCCTATGTACTTTAGGGATGGAGGGATAAACCAAAAGATCAGCCTGTTTGGGGGTATTTTCCAGATGTTTATCATTGTACTTTATAGTAAGGAGAGGTTATTTTACAACTTGAATATTATATATATATATATATAGAGAGAGAGAGAGAGAGAGAGAGAGAGCAAGCAATTTTTATACTCTTGTCTCTTGAAGTGGAAGTTTTTCTGAGACTCAGAAGTAAAGACTTAATGCTGTTCAAACCGGGACACATAAAACATATATCAAAATTATTAGCTGTTCAGTAAATATTCTACATATATATTTTGCAAAGTTGCAGTGTCAGTATTCTAGGTACTGGCCTAAGCAATGAATAATAAATACCCTTTTTATCCATGTAATTTTTGGCTACCTTAGCAAGACATACTAATGACGGTGAATTTGTTGCCAATAATGTTCAAAATGTCCTCTGTATACACACACACCATTTGCTATGTGATAGTGAAAGACGAAACCCCATATAAAGACCTGATTCTCAAGCTGCTTTTAAAAGATGGGGGTGAATTTCAGGGATTCTTAAGATGCGGAAATGCCATAATAAAAAGTTCAGTATATTAGTTTCCTTGGGAGTAGGAACCTATATAGTTCAGGCTTCCAAAAATGGTTCTAAAGTTGACTTGCCTTTTCTCTACAATGCTGCTAATAATAATAATAATAATAATAATAATAATAGAATAAGAATAATAATTATTAATTTTATTTATGTACAACAATCCATGAAAACACACAATATACAATAAAAACATTATACAGAATTTAGATGATGCTATTTGATAGCATCCTAAGCATGTTTACTTGGAACTAACTAAGTCCTACTGAATTAAGTGGGACTTATTCTGAGTGAACGTGTTTAGGGACAGGTGGCGGTAGGGCATTTGCTCCCATTTTAAGGCTACCCAAAAGGCAGAAGGTGACTGGCTTACATGATGTGGTTACTCACTAAGGCTGCAATCCCATATGCACTTACATGGGAGTAAGCCCCATTCTTTCAGGGTAGACATACATAGGACTGCAGTGAAAGACTGGGTTCAGACAACACGATAACCAACACTCAAGGGTGGAGTGTGGGTTGTCGTTGAACCATGGGTTGTTGTTGAAACTTGGGTTATCATGTTGTCTGAACCCAGCTGTGCTAACAAGCCATGGCTTGTTAACCACTAACAACCCATTAAGAGAACCCATGGTTTGTTGTTGGGTTGTGAACTGTGGGTTGTTCACCATGGCTTGTTATCTCGGCTGGGTTCAGACAACATGTTTCAACAAAAACCCACAGTTCACAACCCAACAACAAACCATGAGCGTGGCTTATTGTGTTGTCTGAACCCAGTCTAAGAGTATAATGTGTGAACTGATACAAACTGCTGGATCACTCCAATGTTTGCCCCAAACTGCTATACAAGCCCCCTTCTTCTGCCCTGGATTGGAGCTATACATTCTCTGGCTGAAGGTGCATCATGTTACTTCGGTGTTCCATGTCATTTTACTGGCTCAGCTTGTCTGAGCGTGGAAAGCTAAGCAGGGTCAAGCCTGGTTGTTACTTGGATGGGAGACCCCTCCTCTAGTTTCCTGCATTGAGCAGGGGGCTGGACTCGATAGCTTTGTAGGCTCCTTCCAACTCTATCTATGAAATCTATGATGGTGGTCATGCTAGTAGCAGTATAAGCACCAGCTGCTTTATGCAAATCAATTCATCTATCTCTGCTCTAACCATGGATGAAAGAATGAAATAGATTTTAAACTGAAAATCCTTCATAGATCACGACAGAGGGAAGCCCCCAATCCAGAAATATGCCTCCAATTCTGTGTTGAGGATAATTAGGAAAGGATTCAAAAATAAAACTGTCAATATCCTAATACCCTTATATGAATCTATGGTGTTACCATACGTGGAATACTGTGTCTAGTTCTGATCACTGCACCTCAACAAGGATGTCGTAGAGCTAGAAAAGTTGCAGAAGAGGGCAACCAAAACGGCGAAGAGGCTGGAGCAACTCCTCTGTAAGGAAAGGTGACAACATTTGGGGCTTTTTAGCTTAAAAAAAGGTTGAATGGGGGACGGGACGGACATGATAGAGGTATATAAAATTATGCATGGTGGAGAGAAAGTGCAGAGGGAGATGTTGATGTCTCTGTCTCTCTCATATAATATTAAAACCTGGGGTCATCCCATGAAGCTGATTGGTGGGAGATTTGGGACATATAAAAGGAAGGACTTCTTCACACAGCGCAGAGTTAAACTGTGGAAGTTGCTACCATGAGATGTAGTGATGGTCACCAACTTGGATGGCTTCAAAGGGGGGCTGGGCAAATTCATGGATGATAAGGCTATCAATGGCTACTAGTCCTGATGGTTATATATGCTACCTCCAGTATCAGAGGCAGTATGCAGTTGCTGGGGAACACAAGCAGGAGGGTGCTCTCTCATTCATGTCCTGCTTGTGGGTTTCCCACAGGCAGCTGGTTGGCCACTGTGTGAACAGAATGCTGGACTAGATGGACCCTTGGTCTGATCTAGCATGGATCTTCTTATGCTGTTAAAGCTTCAGTGCATTAATACCCATGGAAATTCAGAGATGGTGGATCTGGCATCCCACAGTTGAACTTTAAAGCACTGTGTTCCAGACAATTTTGAAATAAGCGTGTTTGGTGATCTACACTCTCCAACTGTCAGGTTTTACAATGGGAAATAAAGCATGGAGACATGTCTAATGGGCTGTGTGCATGTAACCGGAAAGAGCTCCTAAAATTATCCCCCCCCTCTCTGTGTCTCTGTATGTCTGTGTGTAGTTTATGCATTCAGTGTATCTTTTAAAAATAACCTGACATAATCTTTCTGTTTATGAGGTAATAACTATTTGGAACTAGATAAATTCTAAGTCAGAAAGCTGAGGAAAGTCACTGACTCATAGCATGATTATTACTGAGTTAGAAAGGATTTATGATTATATGGAAATATGCTTCTTTGTTCCCTTCCTTTGATCGAACTGCTTCTCATCATTACCTCTTTGCTGAATGGCTGACTCTCAAAAGTGCTTTTGGTGTATTTGCCCAATACAACTGATGAGTGTTCCTGGCTTTTGTACAGGAAAGTGGCTCTGGAGCCAAAGTTGGGAAAGTAACTCCAGACTGGTTGCCAGGAGGAGAAGCCATCTTCCATGGTCTCCAGGGGGGTGGCAGCCTCAGAAGAGCTGAGGAGGAAACCGGAAGTGGGCATCAGCTGGGCAGGAGGCAATGGACTGAGGACTTATTGACTCTTTCAGCCTTTGAACAGGTGGTATTTAGATGCCGCGTCGCCGACACATGGATAAATATAGAGATATTTGGCTTGCCTTTGTTGAAACTTAGGCATAACTACTTCTACTGACAGTAGTATATTTCCTTATATACATGTAATACATAGGCATATATTTCTTATGTATTGATTGTAACGGATACAGTCAACCTTTATGCAATGTAAACTGTTGCTGTTTTTTAAAAATAGTTTTTGGTTTTGTTATATTTTTGGGGGAGGAAGCAGGAAGTGGCTGAGAGGCAGCATTTAAGGGCTAGAGCAGGGCTCTCCAACCTTGGGTCCCCAGATGTTGCTGGCCTACAGCTCCCAGCATACCCAGCCAGCATGGCTAATGGCAAGGGATTCTGGGAGCTGTAGTCCAGCAACATCTGGGGACCCAAGGTCAGAGAGCCCTGGGCTAGAGGCAGTTGGAGCATGGCTGTATGCCTAGAAACTGAGCCCGGGAGGGGATAGAGCAAAGCTGGGTTCTACTTAATCTCTACCTAAGGTCTGAGTGAGATCCTCTTGGCCCAAAGATGCCCTGCTCCTGGCTGCTTGCCGCCACAATCTCTTCCCCGCCCGCACCCTGGCAGTCATATGAATAAAGACCATCAGAAAGGGCCATCAGCTTCTAGTGTGGCTGTGTGTCTTCTTAAAGGACTGTCGTCTGCAAAAGAGGACAGTCTTTAAATAAAGATTTGAAGGGCTCCAGCAGGATTGTCCTCTGAGTTGAAGACGTTCTGTATTTGAAAAGCTGTCCTGTCCAAGTCCAGTTTAAAGATAAAGAAGAACCTTCAGAAAAGGAAGTTGCCTCGAGGTTGCCCATCAGCAGCACCTGGGCAGCAGACTGAGCAAGGCACACAGGCCCCCCTGGTCACAGGCTTCCACACTATGGTGCAATGTACTGTTTTTTTCTATTTAAATTATAATAATAATTATTTCTAGACTTGCATCTATGCCTATAAATTAGCACATACATGTTGTATGCAAAATAGTGTCCTCTTTTTTGGGTGATGCATCTCCTTGTTTTTGGCCGTTCATAAGTGGCCAGCCTAGCCATAACTCAGTTGTAGACCACTTGTCATCTGTTGTTAAAACAGCAGTTTTCATGCTTTTTACCCATAGGGAACCCTTTCTACATAGACAAGGGTGTATAGGTGAATAAGCTCTGGATATTAAGTTATTAGGGCTATTCATATGATGAAAAGGGACAGATTTGACACTGGGGAGTTGTTACAGTTGTTGGCTTATTGTACTGAGTAGTTTAGGTAACTATTTTTTCCCACAGGCTGATAACCCAAATTTGATTTTCCAAGGGGATTTTCCAACACTGAACCAGAAGGGGCCTTGGAAAAACAGGAGTGGGCTTAAAGAGTCCCCAAACCTTTTGGGCAGGTGAGCACATTTGGAATTTTGACAGAGTGTCATGGGAGCTCTCACAAAATGGCAGCTATGAGAGGGCCTTGGCCATTCACAAAATGGCCACCACAGTGGGTGTGAACAGTCACAAGATACCAATTTCCTAGAAGGCAAAGTGATGAGGCTAAAAGAAAAGTAATTTGCCCCAGAATCTAAGAACAAGGCGTCGGCGTCGGCGGCGGGGTCTCAGATCCCAAACTCAAAATCAATATTTTTAACCCATTTCATAGAAATTAAAGTGATGAGGCTCAGAGACAAGTAACTAGGTCCAGAAACTGAGTACAAAACAGAGTCTGTGCACAAATGCCAAATCACATATCCCCCCCCCAATGCACAACAAAATACTCATTTCACAGAAGGCAATTCTGATAATGATTCCATTTGAAACTTTTAATTAAAAAAACACTTCTTTAAAAAAAAAAAAAAAAAGGAGTGCCAGGGAGCCTGTTGAATGGCAAGGGAGATGTCTGCGTGCACATTGGGACCCATGGGCGCCACATTGGTGATCCCAGGGCTTAAAAAGTGTCCTAGAACACACTATGATGGGTCTGCACAAGTTGTGATGGGTCTGTGATGCACAAGTTATGATGCACAAGTTGTGATGAGTCTCCTAGCCAAATGCAGTCCACTAACTTTGTTTTGGGGGTTCAATACATTTCTTGGTTTTGCTGCCTGCGCCCTGGGATTGCAACTACTGGATGTGAGTGGGTTGGTTCAAGCACTCAGCAGGCCAAAAAGCACAGCGAATGTGCTGCATTCAGCTTAGTAGGGCTCAAGTCACACAGGCTGGTTCTTGTGGTTAACTTTGATTTGTTACTAACATGCTCAGTCGTAATTGAAAATGAGATGCTTTCACATCACTTCAAATAGAACAATAACTTGTACATAACAAGAATAACGCCAGGACTGGTATCCTTCTCTGTGTTTCCGCTTTTAGTATTTGTCTTGTCTGTCTGCGATTTAAAGTTCCGATTTCACCTTCCTCTGAAGCGTATACACCTCTGGCAAGAGAAAGTGGCAGATGCTTATATCAAGCCCTGGATATGCCATGCAGAGGTGAATGAGCTGACAGATATATCTATAGCCTAGGCTGTCAGTTGTGCTGAAAAAGAGGCTCACTGCATGCATGAAATGTGCTAAATCATCCTTGGCGTTTCAACAGGCAAGATGAAGCTGAAAGCCCTTTTCTGCTTAGGCTATGGAGCAACTTCAGCCTAACAAGCAAACAAAAATGTAAGCTTGCCAGTATGAGCACATAGGTAAATCACGGTGCAGGTATATCTAACACGTATATCTAAGGGAGCAATTCTATGCAAGTTTAGACAGATGAAAAGGCCTACAACTCCCAACTCTGGATATTAGGGCTATTCATATGATGAAAAGGGACAGATTTGACACTGGGGAGTTGTTACAGTTGTTGGCTTATTGTGCTGAGTAGTTATAGGCCTTTTTTCTGTCTAAATTTGCATAGGATTGCACTTTAAGAAATAAAATAAACACTTGATGTTAGCATGTAGTTACAAAACCAGATTAAAAATGGAACATACTGGGACAACTTGCCCAGGGCATTGGCTATATTAGGCATTACAAATTCAGCTTCCTTTTCTTTTTTTAAAAACAAAATCTCTATGTTTCTAGACCTTATGGTTATGGAGAATGTAGAAACGTGTGAGCTCTGCCAGCTTCAGCCTTAGGATTAGTGAACACTACTTTGATTGTGGTACTCTCTTTATTTTGACCGGATAAACCCTGCTTATAAGAGAGAGCTTTGGCTATTGGGCGGTATCAAAATGTATTAAATAAATAAATATAACAAACTGGTCTTCACAAGGAACACCTGCGGTGCTGTTCATGCCATACCACTTGTCACAATTGGAGGTTCCGCTTACGGTGAATTTGTGAGATGGCCAATTTGCTATGAATAGAGACACATCTGTCCTCATCAACAGAAAGTTGCAATAATGAAACATGATTCTGTTTCCCATGGAAAAAATGGAGCTGTACAATTGTTTCAATGGGGTTACACTTTCCACAGCATCCTATCCCAGTTTGATTGCTGCCTTCCTCCGGTAAGTTTGACTTTTATTGGATAGAGCAGGGGTGGGGAACCTCTTTCAGCCCCAGGGCTGAATTCCATTTTGAAAAAGTTCTTGGGGGCTGCATTCCAGTGGTGGGTGGGGCCAGACAAAAAGGGGATGAGGCAAAAGGCAAAAGGGGTGGGGCCAAAATACAAAACATGCCAGCATGTTTTAAGTTAAAGCTCTGACTGCCAGGAACTAAACTTTAGGAGAGGCATTTCAACCTTTTAGAATGGGGGTGGGGGGAGAACTGCACAAAAGCCAAGAAACCACCCGATGGTTGGGGGAAAGGGAAAGGGGGCATGGCCTTTGAAGGAACCCCAGAGGGCTGGATTCCCCAGGCCTGAGATTTCCCACTCCCTGGGATATAGTATATTGGCAGAAGCCACAGCTCAAATTTTGCTTATGTATGACTGGTGGGACCCATAAAAGATATCATGTTGATGACTTCCACTATTCCATTTGATAGAAGTATGATGGCAGCAGTAGTGTGAATTAACACTTAAAAAAATATAACTGAATGTAAATCAGATTATGGGAAATTGACTACTTTAAATAATGTATGTATACGGCTACATACGGCTCAGGTCCAGGTTATCTGAAAGACCCTACTCTCCCTTATGAGCCTGCCCCGTACCCTGAGATCTTCAGGGGAGGCCCTTCTCTTGGTTCTGCCACCATCACAGGCACGCTTGATGAGAGCATGGCAGAGGGCCTTCTTGGAGGCTGCCCCAAGGCTATGGAATTCCTTTCCCAGGGAGGCTAGAGTGGCGCCCTCCTTGTTATGTTTCCGGAGGCAGGCAAAACCCTTTTTGTTCTGGCAGGCCTTTGGGAATAGTCTGGACCTGTGAGAATGCGATGGATTAGCATTGTTGTTTATATTGCTATTGCTGTTTTAATTCTTACATTTTATATAATTTTAATATTATAGATGATTTAATTATATTTTTAACTTTGTATATCTCTATTTATATGTTTTATAAAGTGACCTGTGTGTCTCTGTGTTCAGTCTGCTATGCAGGTGTGAACTGTTGATGGGCAACAGTTGTTTTTATGGCTCTTTATCTTTAAACTGGAATTGGACTGGGCAGCCCTTCAAAGAGAGGATGTTTTCAGAGAACTGCCCTCTGGCAGCCATTCAAATAGAGGACTGTCCTCTGTAAAAGAGGACACATGGCCACCCTACCACCTTGGTGAGTGTATAAATCTGTTTGCCACATACAAAACATATAAGAAGGTGATTTATTCTGTCAAACATAGCCTTAGGCATTATCAACAGTTCAAATTTATATTGGTTGTATTCCACTTTAATTGTACAAGTTTTAATGTTGTACAGCCGCCTTGGGTCCCAGTAGTGGGAAAAATGGCGGGATATAATAATAATAATAATAATAATAATAATAATAATAATAATCAACAACAACAACATCATCATCATCGGACAGCCTCTCAAGCAGCATGCTCCTTTTTCTCCTGCCCAAATAAATTTGCTTGAGGTGTTAATCTAGACTACTCTCTCTGTGGTGGCCTTTCCCTGCCACCTATACAGATGGGTATTTCCCACAAGCACCCAACTGCATGGAAGACCAGTTTTCACAAACTCTCTCACCCCCCTCTCCAGGGTGGCCAATTATAAATGGCCAAAAAAGAGGAACTGCGTCACCAAAAATAAAAAATAGCGAGAGCGAGTGAGCAGTGATTTGCATAAAATTTGCACTTGTTAATTTTTATGTATGCATGCCAATTTAGAAAGAATGATTATAATTTAAACAGGAATATGGTACATCTCACTACAGTGTAGAAGATTGCAACCAAGTGACCTGTGTGTCTCTGTGTTCAGTCTGCTATGCAGGTGTGAACTGTTGATGGGCAACAGTTGTTTTTATGGCTCTTTATCTTTAAACTGGAATTGGACTGGGCAGCCCTTCAAAGAGAGGATGTCTTCAGAGGACTGCCCTCTGGCAGCCATTCAAATAGAGGACTGTCCTCTGTAAAAGAGGACACATGGCCACCCTACCACCTTGGTGAGTGTATAAATCTGTTTGCCACATACAAAACATATAAGAAGGTGATTTATTCTGTCAAACATAGCCTTAGGCATTATCAACAGTTCAAATTTATATTGGTTGTATTCCACTTTAACTTTCATGCTTCCCCGCAAAGAATCTTGGGAATTGTAGTTTGATAATTCTATTAGAGAATTCCTACCCTTGCTCTCCTCCATTAATTATGGTTCCCTGAGCTTCCTGGGAAGAAGAGGGAATAACTGTTAAGTCAGTTTAAATCTTCTGTGCTGATATATCCCAAGCCTGAAAACAGAATCTGCCTGCCAGGTTTCCTGGAAAGCAAATTTTTGAAGCTCTTTAACCCCACTCCAACCTGTCGTGTACCTTGTCACCAATTGAACTCACCCCCTCTGATGCCTTAAAGAAAGATACTGCCGATTGTTCAGAGGAAAAACAATTGTTTGGCATGCCTCACATTTTGGCCAAGTTTCCAAGTAGAACAAAGCATTTGCCGGCACCCTCCAACAAAATGACTTTTTCAAAAAATCAGGGTTGGCAGGAGAGGAGTATGTTTTACTAATGCATGCATTTATTATGCAGGTGATGTTGTCAACCATATTCTCACAGCACTAAGGGACTTGCATATTAGCTCAAGCTGGCTGCAGATGACCTTCAGAAATAAGCCAAGGCATTTCTATTTAGTCCTCAAGCTCTGGCCAACATAGGTCACCTTAGTCACACAATATGACAGGAAAAACCAGACGTTCTCTTCAGCTGTTCCACTTTCATAACAAGGTATAGCTTTTACATAGTGCCTTTCACATTGTGTTCAAAGCACATCATGTTTATTGTCTCAGTACCTCTTACAGCTTCCCTAGAAGGGAGGCCGGTCTTATCATCATCTCCATATTATAGACTGGATACTGGGGTTGAAAAAGTGGCTTTTTTGAGACCAACCTGTAAGTCAGGGGTGTTGAACCTCTTTCAGCTCGAGGGCCGCATTCGATTTTAGAGAAGCTCTTAGGGTACTTAGGGACCGACATTCCAGTAGGGGGCAGGGACAAATGCAAAAGGCGTGTGGCTGAAAACCAGCATATTTTAGCTTAGAATCATAGAATCATAGAAAAGTAGAGTTGGAAGGGGCCTACAAGGCCATCGAGTCCAACCCCCTGCTCAATGCAGGAATCTAGCTTCTAGCTCTTACTGCTGGTGAGAATAGCTCACAAAGATGTAAGTGTCAATGCAGCTGGTGCAGTCTTCTATGGAATTCCTGCTGCTGATCTTTTGTTTTTGTTTTTATTTATTTATTTATTATTCTCCCCATATTTTGGGGGTCTTCATTTTGGGAGGGGGATGTTGGCACTACTGGGGTTATTTGCTTTTTTTGGAGCGAGGTGTGCATTTTCAATGTTATTATTTAATTTTCTTTAACTTTACAGGTTTGGTATGGTTTAATGCAACAAATACTAGTTTGAATTGTTTTGAAATTTTTGGACTGAAATGTATCATCTTAAGGATTTATATGTTGTACCATTTAATAGTAGGTAATTTTTTTGTAAAATTGGTAAGAACTTATGCAAGGTGGGGCAAACAATATGTTCTCTAATTTTCTGTTCAATGTGATTTCATGGAATGTCAAGGGGCTGTGGAATTTAAACAAACAAAAGAGAGTCCTTTCTAAGTTAAAAGAGTTAAATGCTGATATGTTGTTGTTGTTGTTGTTGTTGTTTTACAAGAAACCTACGTGATGAAGGCAGATGAACATTTGTTGGGAAAATATTTGGTTGGTGAAGTCTATGTGACTGATACCTCGACATGGTTTAAAAGGCTTGTGATTTTATTTCATAAGCGACTCTCTTTTTCAGTTCAACTGATGATAAATCCTGATGGTCATTTTATGATTCTTGCTAGGGCAATATACTGATAAAGTAATTGCTGTGATTAATGTGTATGGACCTAATAATTTATTTTATGTATTTATTTCATTTTTATACCGCCCAATAGCCGAAGCTCTCTGGGCGGTTTACAGCAATTAACAAGACAGTCCCTGCTCACAGGCTGATTGTTTTGGCAGATTGGTTGATATTGCTTATGATTATTTGATTGTTCGTGGGGACTTTAAAGAGATTTTAGACTCAGTGTTTGCCTGCTCCTAAGAAGCAAATGGTGGTGAGGCTTACACTTCAGGCCTATATGGTTGAACTTAGTTCGATTGATGCTTGGACAATTTTGCATCCTGGCGAGAGAGACTACACTTTTATTTCATCAGTACATCAGAATTGTTTTTGATTAGATTATTTTTTTGGTTTCCACATCTTTGCTATGTCAAATAAAAGTTTGTCAGTTTGATACGCTGTTATCTCAGACCGTGCCCCAGTTTGCCTGGAGTTGCAATTTTCAGATTTGCCAAGGGCCCCAGGTCTTCGGCGCGTTATTCTTTCTTTTCTTAATGATGAGGTGTTTAAAAATTAGTTTTCTGATGAGCTACTTGAGTATTTTGAAGATAATGAGGGCACTGTTGATTCTTGTGCCAATGAGTGGGAGGCCAATAAAACTTTTATATGGGGGGTTAAATTATTGCAGTTTATCAGGAATTGTCTAAAGTTAAATATGAGTAGAATAATATCCTTTCACAGCGGGCAGAATGTGCTTTAACCTGTTTACGAAAGGCATATTGGGGAAATGGTGAACATCCTAGTCAGCGTTTGGCACATCGTCTTAAACAGCAGAGACATCATAATCTTATTTCAGCTATTAAAGATGAGAATGATAGGCTATATATCTCTCCCACAAATATAAATTTACAATTTTTAAAGTTTTATTCTGATTAGTATAGTACAGGTAGTGAAATGTCAGAGCAGGATATGGTTGCTTCCCCCCCCCCCACCCTCATTTTAATCTTCCATGCATAGATTCTTCACAATGACAGTTTCTCATGGCTCCTTTGCATATGGAGGAAATTATGAAAGCAATTGCTAATATGAATACTGGGAAATCACCAGGTCTGGATGGGTTTCCCACTGAGTGGTATAAAACATTTTCTAGCTTCTTAGTTCCAAAACATTATTGCCTTTTATAATTATATTTTTGAATCGGGTTCCCTTTCTTCATTGTTGAACGATGCTTATATCACAGTGATTCCTAAACCTGGCAAGGATCACACTTATGTGCTAACTATCGACCCATTTTGTTAATATAGATATTAAAATGTTTACTGCAATTCTGGCTGATAGATTGCAACAAGTTATTACAACATTGGTTTGACCAGACGGTTTTATACTTATATATCTATCCCTAGATAGATAGATATTCTCTCTCTCTCTCTCTCTCTTTGTGTGTGTGTGTGTGTGTAAAGGATATTTACAGTGCAATCCTAAGGCTACTAGCCAGTGTCTAGTTGGCTGTAGGATTATTCAGAGTCCCAGCTCTGACCTTGGAAACTCGCTCCAAGGTTGGAGTTGGGACTCCGAGCACCCCCCCCCCCCAGCCAGTGTGGAAAGAACCGCACCAGCTCCAATGTGACCTTGGAGAAGGGGTAGATTGGGTGTTCTGTGGAACGGGGAGGAGACTGGCACCTCCAAGATACGAGATATCGTGGTGGCACCTCAGCATCCTACCCTTGCGCCCTGAGATGCCACACTTAAGACAGCCGAAATCGGCTATGCTGGCTGGGGCATGCTGGGAGTTATAGGCCTTTTTTCTGTCCAAACATGTATAAGATTGCACCCTTCATAATCTTTAAACTCAGTTGTTGTTGTTTTTGCTTTAAACTCAATTTTGTTTTGTTTGTTTTTTGCTTCCTAAACTTTCCAGATACAAAGAAATCTGCTTGACTCAGCTGCTAGGTTCCACAAATCCCCTTCCTTGGCTTTGAAACTGGCTGTGCTGCTGGAAAAAAAAGTTGCATCTTTCCCCCCCTTAATCCCAGCGAACCAGGCTCAAGCTTGAGATAAATGCTGAACGGCATTTGGAGTACATGTGAGGATCGCTTGACAGGATGAAGCTGGGAAAGAACAAATAAAAGCTCTTAACTCAAACAAAATGTCAGCAGATCACAACTGGATCACAGATGCGACTCAGACTTTTAAAACATGGAAGCTCTGGAGGACTTTTTGTGGTTGTAGTTAAACAAGCATTCAAACAGAACTGGGTTGAGAGACTGTGTTGTTCTCCTCTGAAGTTGGAACCTGAAAGTTGGGGATATCAATGCCTGTGGGTCAACAGCACAGAAAATCCTTTTGCTTTCCAAGTGTGGAGACCAAGCTCAGGTTTCTCCTTGCTCTTACGGCTGAACTAGATACAGTATTAAAGATGTGGGAGGGGAGGTGCAAGGTTCTGAAATTTCTGGGGCTCAGGCCCATAGGACAAAAAAAGAAGAAAAAGAAGAAGCACAAATTGGTATATACTAATTTACATATGTTCTGAAGTCTCTCTGTGTGTGTGTCTTTCAAGGACCCTGTCTCCTAAGGACATCCCTATTTGTACAAAGGGATGTATGGACAGGTGAGAGGAAGGCATTTCATTACAGAAAAAAAAAACTCAGGCAGAAAGATTTGGGGGCAGGCAGCAGGAGGTGAAGCACATGTGGGCCAAAAGCCAGCTCATCCAGGGGGATCGGATGCGACAGAGATCATCAGGGTCCCTGTACCTTTTTTTTCATCAAGTGCCCATGAACAGCAGGGTGGTGGGGCAGAGGGCCTCCCAGAGATTTGGGGTTCCAAATGAAAGATTCAGGGGGCCCAGCCCTAGTGGGCCACCCCCGAATGCCACCTCTCTTTGGTGCCTTTGCATTTAATGTGCTCATTTTTAAAAATTCTGTTATCAGCTGCTGGTGGGGTGTGTGTGAGATCATTATCAGGATCTCAGCAGGCAGGCACCCGTCTCCCTCGTGGCAGCCCAGATGAAAATGGGTCCTCTCAAGCAGCTATTGACATTGGGAGGAAACATCCCACTGGTGCCAATGGGGGATTTCCTCCCAATGCAAGTAGCCATTTCAGAGGTATGATTTTGTCAGGATCACAGCAGGGGAGGAAAAGGTTAAATCTGTGGCAATCCTGACAACTTATATGTTGTCAGGATTCATATATATATATATATATACATATGAAATTGCAGTATATGAAGTAGGTAGTACAGAGGCACTAACCTCTCCCCTAACTAATGTGCAGAAACTGGGAGTGCTTCTTAGGGCTATGGAGGCTATATCAAATGTGACACATCCACATGTAAGTCTATCTTTGCAATTAGGATGGTGTATACCAGGGGTAGGCAACTTTTGCGGGGGCATACACACATTTGGCAATTTGATAAACTTGTGGGTACCACCACAAAATGGCTGCCAAAGGACAAATAAGCTGCCTAAAGACTAGTACAAGGCAGAGGTGGGGTTCTGAGCCCCAACACAGTAAACAACTCCTTTGAACCCACAGTTTTTAGCACCAACAGAAACCTATTTCACAGCAATCACAGCCGCAGGTAAGAAAATGTGTTGTTGTTGTTGTTGTTGTTGTTGTTGTTAAGTGGGAGGGCTTAGGTACCTTGGCAGGTGTCAAGAAAGTGTCCAGGGACACACTGGTGCCCATGGGCTCCACACTGTCTACTCCTGGTGTATAGCTTAAAATGCTTTCTTTCAAGTGCCCTGTGAGTACTAGAATGTAAAAGGACTGGAAAGTTTCATCATGATATTAAATACAGTATCTAAACTGGTGGATTGCTCTCAGCGCCTGGAGATCTCTTTGGCATGATGATTATAATTGGAGTATTACTTTTTTTTTTTTGGTCTTTGATTATGAAGTTCCAACCCCCTCCTTTCCAATTGCATCCCAAATTATGTTCTTTACTGCCTTCTTATTCTTACAAGGATGACTTGAAACCAGCATGGGATAAATCTTCACCGAGGCAGCATTAAAAAGTGAAGGAACTAACTGGGCTGCGTCGCACATACGGATGAATGCCTCTAGCAAGGTTAGGACTGCTTCACCGTTTGCTAACATCCTGATTCCTTTGCCAAAGTTTCATTTGAAGGCCTCATATACATTTGATACAAAAATCTTAGAGCCTCTTTCTCTCTCACACACATGCACACGCAGAGAGAGCTATCTGAGAACTGCTTCTCTGTGGTGCTATGGTATCTGCACACACATCATGTGGGTTTGCAGCACAGACTAGTGGGTCCCATTTGTGTCGGTGTGCCTGTGACAGGGGCCTAGAACACACCTGATGAGGTTCTCCTTTCTGCCTTGTACTTTGAAGTGTGCTCTGATTCTTAGAAGCTTCTGTAAGGTGATGCTGAAGACATAGAGTCCCCCGAGCCAACTACAACCCTAAATTATCACGGGAGTCTTGCAGGTTTAATGCAGAGATATCAGATATGCTGGCAGGAATCAGTTCTGCCTCCTTCTCATCTGATTGGACAGGTTCCCCAATGAGGCTATGGGGATGAGGAGTGGGACAGCCCTGGGGTATAAATATAAAAGATTGCCTCTGCTGCAGTTGCAGATAGGTTCAGAAACTCTCGCCATGCTACTGAGAGTCTTGCTGAAAGAATGTCTCCCCCAAGAGTGGAGGAAACAATATTGGAGTGATATTCTGCTAGTCCTCTCATGGCAACTAACACGGCTGGCAACAAAAAGATTGCTTCAGACTGCCTTTTCCAGAACAGAAGCCATTTTTTATGCCCGTAGCCTCCACTTCCTGTGGGTCAGTCCAGAGAATGGGGAGCATCATTGACTTTTCATTTCAGGGATAAAAAGGCCTAGGGGCTGGGAACTCCCTGAGCGTCTGAAGCTAAGCTTTGGGAGGTTGTGAAACACCGTTTTCGTTGTATTGGAGTAAATTAGCCAAGGGGTTTCGTCCTGCTTCTTCCTTGTAGAATGGAAATGCTAAAAGGTCAAGGTCTTGATCCATCTCAGTCAGTCAACATTTTGTCTTCACAGACAGCAGGCCTCCAGGCAGGGCTGGTGTTAAGGTAGATTTCATAGATCATAGAGTTGGAAGGAGCCTACAAGGCTATCGAGTCCAACCCCTGCTCAGTGCAGGAAACTAGAGGAGGGGTCTCCCATCCAAGTAATAACCAGGCCTGACCCTGCTTAGCTTTCCACGCTCAGACAAGCTGAGCCAGCGTGAGCCACAGGCCTGTATATGGTCGGGCACCTGCCAAGGGCCCACGTCCTAGCAAGGGCCCACTGACAAGAGTCCCCTGGAGGTGCTCCTGCTCTTCACCATCGCAACCTGCTTGTTCATCTGCCTCTAGCTCTGGCCCGGACAACTCCAGGTGCTGAGAAGAAGCAGTAGAGGACCACTGCTGACTCTCTGTCCATCAAGCAAACGAGTAATAGCAGTGATGGGGAAGATTGGAAAGGTTCCAAAAGAAGAAGTGAAAACACGTTGGGCCCAGTTCTATTAGAAATGCTGCCCTCATACTGGGTCTGGTAGGGGATCCACAGCCGCCAAAACAGAAGCTTTACAAAGTGCAAGAACAAGCTCAGTAACAGATTTGCTTTCATCTTGTTTTGCCTACCTGTAGGGGAGACAAAAATCGGTATCAGAGGGGAAACATTTTAACCACTGCTCATATGAGATTGCGGTTTGATTGTGCTGCTCTGTGTGAACTAGTTGCAAATGCATAGACTCCCTACTAACTATGCCTTAAACAAACTTCTAATATAATCTCAGACTTCACTTCATCATACTAATAAGCGACAAACTACTCTCCTTTGACCTAGAGCTGAAAGCCCCTGGTGATTTCCTTTCTTCTTAGCACATCCTGATGGCTTCAGATTAGATTTTTGTTTTTTTTTAATAACATGACATTATTGTTCATACTCTGGTTCTTTACATAAGACAATCCAACAGTGGAGCTGCAATACGGGGAGCTAAAACCAAGGCTTTTTGTGCTTATGGAAAGCTTTAGGAAACAGAGAAAACAACCTTAGCATTACATTTGTACTCTGAATTATCACCAGAAACCATTAGGATATGAGATTATAATATATATCACCGGAAGAATGAGTAATTAAAAACAGCATTAAGTAAGCTTTTGAACCACTTGTTCCAGGCATGGAAGCTCAGAGGAAGAAATAAAATCAGAACTAGAGCTCCTGAAACTTAAAAGGGAATATAAGAGGAAACAAGACAAAGAATATCCACCTGCATTTTTTATATACCACCCTGATACCTTCTTGTCCTTAAATAGCTCAGAAATAATGTGAATCAACACATCATCACTGATAAATCAACCTGAGTAAAAGTGCTGAACCGCTGCTAAGCAGCAAAGGGAGAAGGGTTGAGCAGGGCAAAATCTGCAGCAAATGGGGGATACTAAGTCTTCTCCACAGGGTCACTTTTTCGTTGCACCCCCCCTCATCTGCTGTTTTTGCAGCAGTTCGGTGGCAATTTTGGTTCCCAGGCCTGGGTCTGCTGACTTATTTGGTCTAAAGAGAAAGAGAAAAATAAATAGGTGCATGCACAAACATTGAATGGAAAATCTGAACAGAACATGTTTGCTCACATCCATCTCTTTTTATTTGCACCTCTGCTTTTCCTCCCTTTGTTTTCTATTCCACTATAAAAATTTAGATTGTGAGCTTATCAGGGCAGGTATCTTGTCGTCGTCTCCCCCCCCCCCGTCACTTACATCCCGCTCTAAAGTGCTATATATGTTGCATGTGCGATACATATAATAATACAAATTCAGGTGGTATTAGGGAAAGTTAGCATGTAATACTGAAATAGCTTAGATATGCATCTATTTCTGGTTATGATATTTCACACACCCCCCCTCTTTTGTGATAACCAAAATCAAGGATTTTGTATTTCTTTCTCTTTTCTTGATTGATTATAAAATAAACAGAGTTTAATTACAAAAAGTTGATGTGGGGCTTGATCCTAATCTTTGCTGCGCAGAGGCAGCAGAGAACGAGATCCAGCGCTACACACATCCCCCTTGCGCCAGTGTTTGCAGGCTGGACCCTTGCCCTGTGTACTACATCGGCAGTCATTGGCACTACTGCAGAAACCTCTAAGCAGTGCAGGAAAGCCGCTCTAAGCAGCTTTGCGGCCGGGACTGGAGAAGGGCTGGCTCTCTTAGGCTTGCTTTGCACAAGATGCTGCTGCTCTTGCTGTCATAGTGCCATAGGGGGGAGATAAGCGTCAGACAGAGACCAGCAGCTCTTTGGAGCCAGACCCACAATTACATTGGCCTTCTTCAGCTACCCAGTCGTTCAAAAGATAAACCAGTCAACAAAAAAGTTGCTGGAAATATAGGAAAAATGGGAAACATGTATCCATCTTCAGGGACCCATGAAACCCATAGAAAGCAGAGAACATAGAAGGCAAAGTTGTTATAGTAAAAAGACATTTTGAAAAGATATACCAAGTAGTAGTGGGTTGGTTCGGTTCGGTTCGGTTCAGCTCAGCAAAGTGTGATTTTTAAAAATTAATTAATTAATTAATTACATTTTTATACCGCCCAATAGCCAAAGCTCTCTGGGCGGTTCACAACAGTTTTCAATAACAGAGTTAAAAACAACTACAAGATTAAAATGCTTAAGATGCTTTAAATGTCTGGGAAAATAGAAAGGTCTTCACCTGGCGCCGAAAAGAGTACAATGTAGGCGCCAGGCGAGCCTCTTTGGGGAGCTGATTCCACAACCGGGGTGCCACAGCAGAAAAGGCCCTCCTCCTGGTAGCCACCTGCCTCACTTCCTTTGGTGATGTATCCTCTCAGTGCCTCCCCCAGGTTTTTGAGGGCCCTTGAGCAAGACACCCTCAATGGGTCTCCTCTCTCAGTGAGCCTTCTTTCTCACCACCAGCTGCTATTGCTCCTCATCCTCTTTCTCATCATTGCTACCACGTGCTTACTTGACAGGCAGAGAGCCAGGGAACAGGTAGGCTGGGGCATCTGCTCCTCCTCCTTCTCACCACCGTTGTCTGAGCGAGAGGCAGGTGAACGAGCAGGTTGCCATGGTGAAGAGGAGGAGCAAGTCCAGGGGGCTCTTGTCATTGGGCCCCTGCTGGAGTGTCGGTCCTTGGCCAGCCATGCCTATCGTGGACGCCAGCCCTGTATCCTCTCAAAGGTCCATCTCTCAGTGTGGGCAAGGGTAGGTCTCGAACTGCACGTGATGGTGGCAGAACTGTGTGTCTAAAACCTTGGTTTGCCCCCCAGTCACATATAAAGCAGAGTGTGTGGGAGGTTTTGAGAACAGGTGAGCTCAGTTGAGAGAAATGCGCCGGGCACAAAAGTCTATGAGGAAACAAGTGGCAGACATGGAAGTATATAGGTCAGGTGCAGAAGGGGAGCATGGGTGTGGGGGGAGCTAAGCCCTCTCCCTGCCTGCTGATTACTTCCCCTACATGCTTTCCACCCAGTCGAAACTCGTGTCCAGTATCAGATTTCAGCGGTAGAGAAAAGTGCCTATTCTCAATTGACAGTGGAGAAATTACCCACACTTACACAGCCCTTTTGAATCTCACCCCCATCCTCCATCCTGTATGGGACGGGGCAGACCTGCCATTTTCACACATACTTTTTGCATGGGGCCAAAAGAGACGGTACTTTAAATCCAGAGGAGGCTGGTGGGTCCAATGTCAGTGGGGTGGTGTATCCACTCCGGGAGTTAGTCTGAATGTTAAGGGAGCTATCCATGGTGCTGAACCCCAACCCCACACTAAGTTCAGCACCATGGACAGCTCCTTAAAAGTTCAGACTACAACCCAGAGTGGATATACTGTCCCACTGACATTGGACCCACCGGCCTCCATTGTTTAAATCCTTTATCTAGCAGCTTTCCCCCCATTTTTGCTCTATGTGCAGGGGCCCTGAGTAGTGGGGGGTGGGATAGGGGTTTTTTAATGTCCGTATTGGGGTCCTATGTCTACTCTAGAGCAAAAATGGACCCCCCCACCCCCGTAGCTGCTAGATATAGATTTAAAGCAATATCTGCTTTGGCCCTTGGATGGCATTCTTACATGGCTTTCTTCTTTCCCTTACTCCACTGGAAGTTATTTCTTTTCCTCTTAGTCTCTCTTGAGCCTATGACCATTTTGCCAACATAAAAAGAGAACAGACCTTGAAATGAGATAGAAACATTTTCTTTCCCTCCCCTTTGATAGCTGCACACGTCCGCTCCCTCCTGGGATACATAGTTCCACATGCTGATTTTTAGCTTTTAGTTTAGTTTTGCAGCATTCAGAACTGTTCTGTAAGATTTTATAAGCCTCTTCTTTCCCCCCACCCCACCCCAACCGGCTGCCTTAAAGATGACCTTCAGTGATTTCAGAGTTTACGAATTACAGGAGTTTATTCAGCATCTGAAATAATATGTCATCTGTGAGAAGCCAATTAACTCCTGTTGTCAAGTTTAAGGGACACTCCTTCACATATTACTGTACAGGACTACTTTCTGCAGGTCATTCCTGTGTCTGAAAATGGTCTGCTTGAATAATGAATGCACATAGGTAGGTTTCAGTCTGGTGCATGTTTTGTGAGGATTTGGGACTTTTCTACACGAGGCTGTTAATCCATTGCATCTACTTTCGGTTTTCTCACAGAATTGAAATCCGAGCACTGCACGAGGAGTGTTTCATTTCCTGCTTTTTTGCTACATAACCTCTAGGTGGCACTGTGGTATAGCAGAATAGTGTAAATACACAAGATGAAATCGTGCTTTCTTTTGCCATCAGAAATAATGCCCCATTTGCACTACTCTAAAAAGAACAACTCATGGAAAGTGCCTGTTTACAAACAGAAGCGAAACTGGAGGGTCACAACATCATCTAAAGAACCCGTAACCAACTGTGAGTAGGGAATGATGAGTGCACAACAAATGCCCTGTGTAGAAAAGCACTCGGTTGTGGTCTGGCAGTATTTGCAACCGGGCACGGATGTAGCCTGAATTCAGGGCTGCTTCTCGCAACCTTCTCCAGCATGGGGGATGACACAGGCTACGTTCTAGCCAGTGGTGCAGCTAGGACCGGCCCTCAGGGCCAAAGTCCAGGGCCCTGCAGCCCAGCCCCCCCAAAAAAGATGGGGCAGTGGCAATCAAGCTTGGCAGCAGCACCTCAGCCATCATGGGCAGACCTGGGCCCACTGGAGTGGATGCTGGTCACCTGAGGATCCTTTCCTTTAAAAAAAAAATAAAAAATATAGTGCAGGAATGGCATGGCAGGCATGTACATGGTTGCTTACAGATGCTCATTGTATTATTTTTACATTACAGCTATGTTATTATTTCAACAAAATAATGGTGCTGATGCCCGGTAAAATGTGTTTTGCATTGCAGCAGCGAAAGCAACCTCCTTCTTATTCCTGTAGTCACAATGTGGCCATGATTTAAGCGAGTTTAAAATGTGAACCTGCGCATGCTCAGAGTATTTCTTTTTTTTAAATCTGGGTTGGCAAACTATCTTTTGCTTGTTTGTTTGCTCTAACCTATCAAGGATGGAGGAGCAGTTGTTGTAAAGCCTGGCATGGCAGTGGGTGTTGGGAAGAAGAGAAATCTTAATTGCATGCATGCTTCACAAGAGAAGTAATACATGAGGTTGTCTAAAAGCCCCCGCCCCAAGACCACTAGGTCCAGGGTCTAAACTTACCTAGCTGCACCAGCATCCAGTGTGCCGCATGTGGAGCAGCCGTGACCCCGGCCTCAAGGCCAATGGCGGTCAAGATCCCATTGTCAAGGAGCAACCAGGAGTCAGACATGGAGGAGGAGCCCACAAAATCCACGTTGCCCATATCACCAAAACCTGGAATCTGATATTTGTACCAGAGACTGGCAGATTGGAGCCCAGGGACCTACGATCCCTGAACAAGGACCCCCTAGAGCAGTGTTCTCCAACCTTGGGTCCCCAGATGTTTTTGGCCTACAACTCCCAGCATGCCCCAGCCAACTATGCTGGCTGGGGCATGCTGGGAGTTGTAGGCCAAAAACATCTGGGGACCCAAGGTTGGAGAACACTGCCCTAGAGGCAGCTCCCCCTGAGTGCAAGGCCCAGGGCTGGCCCAAGATGTTTTGCGGCCTGAGGCAATGAACAAAATGGCGCCCCCTCCCATTCCCTCCCAACTGGGCTGGCAGTTGAATCTTCCTTCCACACTGGTGATGGAACAGAGCATCCTCCTCTGCTCCTGAGGGTATCAGGCTAGCTTAGGGAGAGCGGGGCTGGTCGGGCGGCACACAAGCTCTCTCCTCCAAGACCTCGCTGCCGTCTCCCAACATGTGCTGCCTGAGGCCACTGCCTCACTCTGCCCAATGATCGCACCAGCCCTGGCTGGCAGTGCCCATGAGGAACCAGGTCCCACCACTCACCGGCGGCACAGGGAGCTCAGCAGGTGGGGAAATCATGGAGAGGCAATGGAGCGCTGCTCTCCAGGCTCGTAGGCTGCTGCCCTGCCCCTTTACAGATCTCTACTCCTCAAGCAAGGAGAGAGAGACTTGGAGGAGGGGTAAGTCAAGGCCTGGAGAATACAAGATGGGGCTAGTCGAGGGGTAGGGGATACAATTTCTGAGAAGCTCTCGGGGGCCACATTCCAGCGGTGGGCGGGGTTGAGGGCAAAGAGGGTGGGGCCAAAATACAAAACAACAACAACAACAACAACCCCAGGATAATTGTAGCTGAAAGCTCTGACTGCCAGTAACTAAGCCCTAGGAGAAGTATTTGAACATTTTAGAATAGGGAGAAAACTGCAAAAGCCGGGAAACCACCCGACGACTGGTGGTTCGGGTAAAAGGGGTTGGGGCCAGGGGAGGTGGGTGTGGCCTCCTGGGGAACTCCAGATGGCTAGATTTGAGGTTCCCTACCACTAGGCCAGTCAGAAAGTGCCTCCCCACCTTCTCAGCCTAATATTCAGGCTGCGGGAGGGTCCTGTTGCGGTCATATCCTGCTTATGTGGGCTTCCGAGAGACATCTGGCTGGCCACTGTGGGAAACAGAATGCCAGACTAGGTAGGCCTTGGGTCTGAAATTATCTGATCCAGCACAGCTCTTCTTATTATCTTAAGTACTTTATAATACCATCCACAAGGAATATTCAGTATATAGAGAGAGATTTCATTGATATTAATGGTTTTCCACCTATGGAACAAAGACTTTGCTTCAGCCTGATAGAAGGTTCTTCTTTGACCTTGTTATTCCGAAACCTGCAGCATTCTCCTAAGCACTTCCTTTCGTTCCCAAACTCACCGCAAATCAGCATTAATTGGCATTTTCTAATTGGTAGAAGGAGAAATGTAGCAATGAAGCATTTGTCCTAATTACTAGAGGCCCACAGGAATACAATTATCTGGTAGAGATTCATTTTGGTTTCACTAATTACTTTAAAAAACAGGCATCATAAGAAACAAAGCAACTTTCAATGATTTTGTTGTTGTTGTTGCTAAGATGAAATGAAATTCATTTTACATGTCCGTAGTGAGACACACCAGTTTGCTTCCACACTAGCCCTTTTCTCTGGAATTGCCATCCTTTGTTCATTTGGCTTTTATGGGAAATCCACATGATGTCACTGAAAAATTGTAGCATTCCAGCCATTGTTTCAAAGCACCATTGAAGCTTTTCAGAGGTACTGTGCCTTTAATTAAAAGATTCCTGTTTGCAGGTTCTGCCCATTTTACTTCTTATCATTCAGGAAGGCTGGAGGATTAATGAATTGCCCCTTAATTAGTCAGTTTCTGCTTTCCATGTATAGGGCGCTTTAATTAGTGGTGTCTTTGTTTTTTTTCTTTTCTTGCTTTTATAGCAAAGTAGTGATATTAATCATCATCATCATCATCATCATCATCATCATCATCATCATCATCCATATTTTAAAAAAGAAAGGAAAAATTCACCTCAGCCATCTCATCATTAATGGTAAGTCCATCCCGACCCAAATGTACTTCAACTGCATCTGCACCCCTGAAGATTGCTGAACTTTCATGAGGGACAAATGGCTTTGTGAAAGGGGTAATATTCAGGCTACCCTGAGTATCAGTAGGCTTAGGGGTGTCTCAAAGCTTGCAAAAGTACAATAAATCTTTAGGGAAAAAAACCCTAAGTGGGTGAACAGACCCCCCAAACAGCCCAAATGAGGACTGAACATGCTTGGTGGCCACGGATAGCTGAATGTTGGGGGGATGGGGAACCAGTGAGAGAGGGAATGGAATGGATGAGGGCACAACTCACAGACTGCAACACTGAACAAGAGCACTCCACACTGCAACATTTTGTTGCAGCAGGTCCCACTTGTTTAATTTATTGCTTAACAGCACATAATTGCTTCTGTCAAGTCACATGTTGGTGCTCCAGCACATAGCTTTGGCATCTACTGTACCTAGGGTGTCCATGTGCCCTCCTTTACAGAGGATTGCCCCCTATTTGACGGGCTGCCAGAAGACTGTCCTCTATTTTGAAGGTATCCTCCATATGAAGGGCTGTCCAGTCCAAGTCTGGACAGATAAAAGATGAAGAACCATCAGAAGGAAAAGCTGGGCCTTGAAGTTGCCTATCAACAGTTCACCCCTGGACAGCAGACTGAGTAAGGCACATAGGCCCTATGAGGAGAGACTGAAAGAACTGGGCATGTTTAGCCTTCAGAAGAGGAGACTGAGGGGAGATATGATCGCACTCTTCCAGTACTTGAAGGGTTGTCACACAGAGGAGGGCCGGGATCTTTTCTCGATCATCCCAGTTTGCAGGACACGGAATCATGGGTTCAAGTTACAGGGACCTAGATTCCACCTAAACATCAGGAAAAATTTCCTGACTGTTAGAGCAATAAGTCTATATCTGTGGCTTACGCTGGCTCAGCTTGTCAGAGCGTGGAAAGCTAAGCAGGGTCAGGCCTGGTTATTACTTGGATGGGAGACTCCTCCTCTAGTTTCCTGCATTGAGCAGGGGGTTGGACTCGATAGCCTTGTAGGCTCCTTCCAACTCTATGAATCTATGAATCTATGGAACCAACTACCTAGGGAGGTGGTGAGCTCTCCCACTCTGGAGTCATTCAAGGTGCAGCTGGACAGCCATCTGTCAGGGATGCTTTGACCTGGATTCCTGCATTGAGCAGGGGGTTGGACTCGATGGCCTTGTAGGCCCCTTCCAACTCTACTTTTCTATGATTCTATGATTCTAGGTCACCTGGTCATAGTCTTCCACACTATGGTGAGATGTACTGTATTTCTAGTTACCGGTAAATCATAATAATTATTTCTAAATTTGCATCTATACCTGTAAATTAGCATATGCTCATTTTATGCAGAATTGGTGTCCTCTTTTGTCCTCTTTTTTGGTGATGCATGTCCTCTGTTTTGGCAACCCTAAATGGACCATGTCCCTGTATTAGGCATATGGGATTATGGTGCAGGAGGTGCTCAGCTTTCAGCGGTGACAGGGTCAGCCTGGTTTTTGGAGACCCTCCTTATTTCCTTGAGCAGGGGGTTTCGATGAGGCTCTTACTCGTGATCTATGAATTGAACTGAAAATGAAGTTTGTTCGGTCTTTGATGAAGCACCTGAGATGCACAAATGTCTTATGAGAAAGGTATGGGAGGCTCCTGGAGATAGATATGACTGGGTTACAAAGAGCTCAAGTGGTGGGGCTTTGTTGGGAATATATTGGGATGAAGTTAATTATTCAATATATTTCTTGGGAATATATTGGGATGACGTTAATTATTCAAGAAAGAATAACAGGCACTATTTGTATGCAGATATTATAGGAGAAAAGACACTAGCACTGAATGCATAGAACACCTCAAGCTATCATGTGCATTTCATGGACATGAAGAAGAACTAATGAACAACAAGAAGGCGACTTTTTGGTACAGATGCACTTTAGCCATTAAATTATTAACAATGCAAGAGGGAATAATAAATTTTGGAAATTAGCTGTGCTTTTCATATCCACCCCTTAATGAGAATATAATTAAGCATAAGATGTAAATTTAAGGTCTTTTAAGAAATTCAGTTCATGAATTTTGTTGGCAGTGAAACTGGGGGAGGGGAGTGTTAATGGTCTTTTCTTTGTTGCGTTTTTGCATTATTCCGTCATATTTCGAGTTGTCGCTTTAAATATTTCAGGGCTTGTTCTCACTATCCCTTGCCCTGGGTTAGTTGCTACCAAATAACGTATGGCTTTGTTTTTGCTCTTTTGCTGGTTACATGATCCTTTCTCGAGAATTTCATTAATGAGAAGAGATTGTGAGACATTGTCAAGTGATCCTGGGAAGAAGAATTCATTCCCAGCAATTAAAAGAAAAGAAAAGAAGCAGCCATATTTCATGGGTTATCATGCCATGATATGAAAATGATGCTGAACTGAGGAAGAAGTAAACGAAGATTATGATGAGTACAATTCTGAAGAGAAACAGGTATTTCAGGAAATAAATCACTCCCATAATGAACTCAGTGTGGCCATGTGTCCTCTTTTACAGTGGACAGTCCTCTATTTGAAGGGTTCTATTTTGAAGATGTCCTCTGTTTGAAGGGCTGTCCTGTTCAAGTCCGGTATAAAGATAAGAAGAGCTGGGCCTTGAAGTTGCCAATAATTATTTTAAATTTGCATCTATACATATAAATCAGCATATGCAATCATCATCATCATCATCATCATCAACATCATCATCTATATACCACTTCTCATTTGAACCTAATCCTGAAGCAGTTAACAAAAGAATAAAAACCAAACAACAATAAAACAAACAAAGAAAACACACCACACACACAATAATACCATGAGACGGGTACAAAGATAGCTCATGGTTGTGGGAAAGCCAAAGCAAACAGATATGTTTTCAATAAATGCTTAATACTCCAGCATTGAGGCCTGACGTCCTTCAGAGGGAAGAACATTGCACCGGACGGGTGCCACTGTAGAGAAGGCCTGTCTCCTTGTCGTCGCCAAACAGAAATCCATAGTAGGCTGCGGCACAGAGAACAGCCCCTCCCCCGAAGATCGTAATGGCCTGGGAGGTTGGTATAGGGGGAGACATTCCTTGAAATATCCTGGGCCTGAGTTGTATAGGGTTTTGTGTACAAATACAACACCTTAAATCTAGCTCGGTAGCAGAGTGGCAGCCAGTGTAGATCCTTTAGATCAGGCGTGACGTGTGTGGCAAGGCACCCGCGTCAATCATCTTTCCACTGCATTCTGCACTAACTGCAGCTTCTGAACCAGTCTTAAGGGCAGCTCCACATAGAGCACATTGCAGTAACTCAATCTCAAGGTTACTAATGCGTGGATCACAGTGGCTAGGGCCAGGCTATCCCTGTCCAGGAACGGGTACAGCTGGTGTACCAGCCTAAAGTTGTCGTAGGCACTCCTAGCCACAGAGGTCACTTGGGCCTCCAACTACAGCACACACACACCCCAAACTGTGAACCTATAAATGTCCTCTTTTGTCTTTTTCTTTGGGGTGATGCCTGTCCTCTGTTTTGGTGATTCACAAGTGGCCACCCTAGCCCACATGCCAACTGCAATTAACCCAAAATGAGGCCACTATGAAACAAAAAGGCATGACTGGGAAAACCCCAACATTTGCAGAGTACAAAAGAAAATATAAACCACCAAGCCAGTCTAGTGAGGACTGAGCATGCTCAGAACACGAGAAGCCAAGGAACGTTGTGTGTTAGTTGGAAAAGAAAATCAGAAAACTGAGGAGGAGGAGGGGAACTGGCTTGCTTGAATCTTTAACAACGTATCCTGGAGGCTGACTAGAACCCTAAGCATACTGCTCAAGCCCTTAACAACGTATCCTGGAGGAAGTCCTGGCTGGTGGACAGAAGCCCTCCTATTAGTGGGCGAAGATAGACTGCAACATTTTGTTGCAGGGTCTACTTTTATTATTTTTTTTATTTTTTATTTTTTATTTATTATATTTATACCCCGCCTTTTTTCCTGCAAGGAACCCAAGGCGGCTTACATAGTCCTCCTCCTCTCCATGTTATCCTCACAACAACCCTGTGAGGTAGGTTAGGCTGAGAGTCAGTGACTGGCCCAAAGTCACCCAGTGAGTTTCAGTGGCCGAGCGGGAAATAGAACCCAAGATTGCAATGAAGCCATGTGTACCACAGTGGAGGCCTTTTCACTCTATGATCTGGCAGACTAAGGCTGCAATCCTATACTGACTTACCTAAGAGTAAATCCCACTGAAGTCAATGGGTCTTCTGAGTAGCACTGTAAATGCTGAAGGCTACATTATTTATGCAGCATGCCACTAACTCGACACTTTAGGCGCCCCTTTCTTGCAATGTTGCACCATTAATTGAAGCATTCTCAATAGAAAAGTTAAGAAAAGCAATTGTTCCACAAAATGCACTTTAGTACTTTTCATTTAACTCTACCGCACTTTGTATGTAAACAAAGGCTGTGATATGGCTTAGCCATATTCATGGAGGATATATATCTGTCTTCAGGTAGTCATGATGGTTAAATGGAACAGCCAAGTCCAGATGCATAATATCATGGAATAGATCCAGGAGACAAACAGTGGAGGGTTGTTCTCATTTCATGCTTGTGTGCTTCCAAAGGCATGTCTGCCTGATCACTCTTTGGAAAGAGGATGCAAAATAGTAGTGACCTTGGACTGATTCAGTAATGTTCTTAGGTGTTGAATAAAGAGCTTGAGGCTGCAATCCTAAACCTGCTTACCAGGGAGTAAACTCCATTGAGCTTAGTGGGACTTAAGCTGCTATCTTATATACACTTACCTGCAGGGCCGGTGCAAGGCAGTTTGGTGCTCTAGGCAAGATCAGATATTTAGCGCCCCCCCTCCCACTTGAGCCCTCCCTCCCTCCAGCCCTATGCCCATTATAAAATAAATTTCCCTCCCTAGGAACTGCCGAGCCCCATAGAAAAACTTTGTAGACTTTGAAACTTTTCCTTTGTGTGTTCACGTGGAAAGCAAAGAGGCAACATCAGCCCAGCTATGCCAGGAACTCCCAAGGGCCTTCTCCTACTCCATATATATGTAAAAGCCTGTCTCCTCCTGCGGGCAGCACAAGGGATATGAAAAAAGGATGTGAGAGAGGTGTGGTGGCGCTACCTGTGAGGAATAGAGACAAAAGGGCATCTTGCAGCCTGTCCTACCTCGCAGGGTGGAGGTGCAGAAACACCGGTTTAACTCATACATCTTCTGGGTTGCGGGGGGGGGGCGGGATGCATGTAGTAGAAACATAGCAAAGAGAGAGCCTGAGGCAGAAAAAAGCCCCACAGGGTTTTTTTTCTGCCTTAACGGGCATAGGATTGCACATGGCTGGCTGGGGAATGCTGGGAGTTGTAGGACTTCCCCCCCATCCAAACATGCATAGGAGGATTGCACCCTAAATGCATTTAAAACTAAAACACAGAAACAGCATGGTAAATAAAACATTGGAGCCCCAGCTAGTTTAAAATACCTTTCCCTCCCTCCCTCCCTGGTTGCTGGAAATAACTGCTTTCAGGGGACGTTGAGCTGAGGAACGTGAGGCGTGCGGTGTTTGCAGGCGCATCCCCCACCCCAGGAGGTGTTTGCAGGCGCATCCCCCACCCCAGGAGGTGTTTGCAGGCGCATCCCCCACCCCAGGAGGTGTTTGCAGGCGCATCCTTCCCGCAAAAATACAGCATGGTAAATAATTAAAACATTGGAGCCGGAGCTAGCTGAAAATACCTTTCCCTCCCTCCCTGGTTGCTGGAAATACCAGGAAAGTAACTGCTTTCAGGGGACGTTGAGCTGAGGAACCTGAGGCGCGCGCCAGAGGGAGGGAAGGCGAAGGAGGTGTTTGTAGGTGCATCCTTCCCTTCGCCCACCAGCCTCCCATCATTGGCCCCTGCCCGCCTCCCTCCGCCTCCTCCAGCCTGTCGCCTTCTCTGCCTCTTTTGATGCTGGTTGTGAGGAGGAGCCTGCCTGAAGCTTCAGCGGAGCCAGCTTGGAGACGGAGCCCTGAGGTGGAGGGAGGGGCGCGCTTCTTTCACCTCTTTCCCGCGTTTCTGGCGCCCCCATTTAGCCTGGCGCTCTAGGCAGTAGCCTAGTTCGCCTAATGGTAGCGCTGGCCCTGCTTATCTGGGAGTAAGCACCATTGAACTCAATGGGGCTGACTTCTGGGTAGACATGTCTAAGATTGCATTGTTACTTCTGAGTAAACATGCATAGGATTGTGCTGTTAACACCTATATTTTCAGAGGGATTAAAGGTACATAACAGGTTCAGAACTTTGCTGTTGCATGGAAATATTTTTAATAAGATGGCAAGACGCAGATAATTTATACTTGACTGAATTAAAGGAACTGATTGTACCAGGGAAAAACTGCTAAAGATTTTGTGGGTTGTGGAAGTGGTTAAATGAGAAATGCAAATAAAAAGTGAGATGTGCCTTATATTTTTCTATATAATTTGCATGCTTTTAGAGGCTGATATTTGAATATTACTTTACTTTCACTTTTTTTCTCTCTAAATGGACGGGTATTTAAAACCTGAACTTGTTAACCTGAAAACTATCAGGAACAGTTATAATGGATTTTTTAAACAGCTGAACCTGTAAAACAAACAACATCTGTCTAGCCTAGTCTAATCAATTGGTGGTGCCAGGGCTCAAGGTAGACCAGATATGATGTATGAAGGACAAAGCTGCCACATAATGAATCAGACTATTAGTTCTTCTTGCTCAGTACTGCCCACTTTGACTGGCAGTGGCCCTCCAAGTCTTAGCAGGTACAGTCTTTCCCACCTCTGCATCCCTGGTCGTCATCATCAGCCATTCCAGCAGGCTGTACTGAGGGAGATGAGAGGGGAAACAAGGCCATTCCAACAGCCCTGCTGAAGACTATCCACATGGAGGTTCTTCCTCCCTCAGCTTCCACCACCACCACCGCCACCAGCCATTCCAACAGGCTGTACTGAGGGAAATGAGAGTGAGAAGTGGGGCAATTCCATCAGCCCCGCTGAAAGACCAACTGCTTTTTTCCTCTCCCCTCCCCATTCCTTTTTCCTTGTGTGTTATGTCTTTTTAGATTGTAAGCCTGAAGGCAGGGACTGTTTTCTTTTACTGATTATATCTAAGCCGCTCTGGGAGCCTTTTGCAAGAGAAGTGGGATAAAAATATTATCAACCAACCAACACCTAAACCGGATTTATTCTTATTTATTCTTTTTCCTGAGAACCAGGCTACATATCCTTCTCCATTTATCAACCAATGTGCTATTATTTACTTATTTTATTTATACCCGCCTTTTCCTCGGCCTTATAAACCGTCCTGTAATCCCAGGTGTGGTGGGATCACTTGTTAGAAATTCAGACACTGTGAACATTCTCATGAACCCTTAAAATTAAAATTAGGGTGGCCAGGTGTCCTACTTTACAGAGGACAACCCTCTATTATAAGGGCTGTATAGTCCAAGCCCAGTTTAAAGATCAAGCGCTATAACAAGGGTGAACAGGGAGGGGGCTTGAAGTTGCCCCCCCCCCCATGAGTTAGCACCCGGACAGCAGACCGAGCAGGCACACAGGTCACCTCGTCACAACCTACTCCACTATGGTAAGATGCAACGTATTTCTATTTAAAAGACAGTAATTATTTCTAAAGGTGTGCCTATACATATCAGTTAGGATATGTACTTTTTAGGTAAATCTGTATCATCTTTGGTGATGCAGTTCCTTCCTCTTTCTTGGCAATGAATAACCGTCCATCCTATTTAGCCTACTTTGGGGCGAAGTCTCAGCTCATACGAAATCCTGACAGGGAAGGGCTGATTCACCTTTACTCATCTAGAGCTGAAGTTAATTTCATTTCTTTCCTCCCCTCCAATGCTACAAAGAAGCTACCAGGAAATCCACTTGTGCAGGCCTGTGGACTGGAAAACTTCCTGGTCATTTGTGTCCTCCTCTCCTTCTTTTAAGGGAAATCACTTCTCAGTTGTACTTCACCTTCATTGACATTGACGCCGGCGGATTACCCTAAGAAGGTAATATGGTAAATGAGAATTATGGCACAATTTTGTGTGTGTTTTCCTAGAAGTGAGTCCCTCAGTGTTTACTCCTATGTAGGTGTGTAAAGGATTGCAGTCTTAATCACTGGGTCAATATGTTCTGTTGGAGTATGGTACCCCAGGGCAATGTGAGTACTATGGAAAAGATGGAGAAGATCACTTACTTGGCTAGCAACATCACAGCATTTGCTGAAGACAGCTTTTAAGGGGAGATTAAGTTGTCTTTTAGGCAACAGTTCCATTTCTACCATATGTTCACATTTCAAAATATGTAATTTTTAAGAACAAGGAATGTGCCTGCTGTGAATTCCAGGCAGCATTTTCAAGAACATAAATGAAAGTAACATTCATGAAAATAAATTTTGAATGAAAATAGTTATTTTTCCCCTTCTCCTTTAACAAGTCAGGAAATATATGCAACACCAGTGTGGCGTAGTGGTGAGAGTGTTGGACTGGGACTCGGGAGATCCGGGTTCTAGTCCCCGCTCGGCCATGAAGCTCACCAGGTGACTTTGGGCCAGTCACTGACTCTCAGCCTAACCTACCTCACAGGGTTGTTGTGAGGATAAAATGGAGAGGAGGAGGAGGAGGATTATGTAAGCCGCCTTGGGTTCCTTGGGGGGGGAAGGCGGGGTATAAATATAATAATAATAATAATAATAATAATAATAATAATAATAATAATAAATAAACACACCTGCATTTATAAAAAACGGAGCATGTTTTGGATCAAAAGGAATGCTGCTGATAAACGTGGCGCAGAATGACAGTGGAGGCACATGGTGAATTTAGAAAAGATGGGGAGTGCTTGAATTATGAAGGAAAAGGTAAGAGTTCTTAATTAAATCTATAAGCCCCAACTAAGCATCAGAAAAGGTAAGTGGACACTGTCTCCCCGTCATCTGAGCATGCAGCAGGGATCAAGATCTGGTTAATGAGGATTCTTTAATACAGTAGTGAGCTAACTTCAGTCTCGTGTGGTTAACTTATTATTTACTTGATGTCCTATCGTCCACAGAGGTATTCTAAATTGCAAAGCAAGAGAGTATCCTTAGGAACTCTTAACAGTTAAGTAATAGGTATTCTGTATTAGATGATCCTGAGTATGCACTATTGTTTAGGAGCATGAATGGGTTGCTGGATCACACCAGATCCACCTAGTCCAACAGTGTTTGCAAACCACTCCCCAAACCAGCTGGAAATTTGTGGTCCTCTAGAAATTGGTCGGTGGTCAACAGGTGGACCTTCTGCCCAGCCCTCCTTTAGTAGATGAAATGTAAAGGGCTGTATCCTCTAAACTGTTTAAAACTTTTGCTTTATAATACACTGTAAATTCTTACTATTCCCATTTCAACATCCTGGGGTAATATCCAATGAAAGTCCAACATAGAGTAGACCCACTGAAATGAATGGGACTTAAGTTAGTCACGTCTAACTTAAGTCCCATTCATTTCAATGAGTCTACTGTACGTAGGACTCACATTGGGTACTATACCTGATCTAGTAGCTCCAGAATTAGCTCCCAGGGTTCTCATGGGTGCTAATATAATCACTTCAATGTGAGACATTTGCCCTGATATCATGTACCCAAAGGCTTCACCTTCTTGTCTCTGGAGGAAATGCTTTATGCGCAGAGGGGTTTTCCATTGCACACATGGAGCATGTGCTGCTGGATCCTAGAAAAGTCCCTGCATTCACAAAATTATGAGTACCGGTATGTTGGAGCTGTTAGATCGAAGCTTTAATGTGTGCATGTATAGTTTTCCTGCTTATAAATGTGACAAATGGTATGTCATAATGAAAACTCATTTGTATGCCAGCTAAAGGGGTTTGAATTTGGGGATATGTCTACATCAGCCTTCCCCAACCTGGTGCATTCCGATTGTTTTAGACTACAACGCCCAGCATTCCTGACCATTGCCCATGCTGGCTGGGGCTGATGGAGTTGAAGTCCAAAACATCCAGAGGGCACCAGGAAGGGGAAGGCTAATCTACATGATCTCCTTAGAAGGATACCATTTAGAAAGGTCAAGGGGTTTCTGTTCACCACCTTCCCCTGTGTTTAAGACCATATGTGATCATTCCTCAGAAGCACTTAATAGATTTCTGGCCAGCTCACCAGTTCCTACGCTGTGAATAACAATTGTTACATGCAGTTAAATGGAGGGGCGTAACAGCTATGCATGCCAAAAGCATTGCTTTTTAAAAAGCACTGTTTGACTTGTGCTAATAGCATTGTTAAACTTATAACATTTAAGACCCGGCTTTCAGAGTGGTCTTTGTCATGGGCTGAGGGCTGCTTGGGTTGTTTTATTTTCTCATCAGCTTTTTGTGTTCTGCTTTGCATGTCCCCCTGTTCTTTGTTCGCTGCCGCTTTAGTTTTTATGATATGTTTATTTTGATATCATGCATTTTTTTTTTTACTATTTTTATTTGCAAGTATGGTTTATTATAATGTGATTTTTATTTTGTAAACTGCTCTAGTTTCTTCTGAAGAAGAGAGGGATATGATTTTTTTTTTTTACAATAAACCATTATTATGAGATATAAAAAAGTAATCTCAACAAGTAATCTTTAATATACTTTTATTTTTTAAAAAATAATCTTAACTGCGTGGGCCTTTTGACCTTGCTGATAATCTTGCCCCTCTCATTGGAATCGGAAACATTACCCCCTTCTCTCTTATCTATATCATCAGTAGTCAATGTGATCATTTCAACATCTGAAATGTGCCTTGTGATCTTAGCAGTGCAGGGCAATTGAGACATCCATCAATTCAAAATTGATGCCAGTTCCTGCTGAAGTAATCCCGCAGGGCACGCATATGCTGGAGATCAATGCTACCACTTGATAAAAGGCTATAACAAATATGACTGAATATGTATAAAAATGAAAAGGGGAAAGAGAGAGAGAGAGAGAGAGAGAGAGAGAGAGACAGAGAGGTCAGCACATCCAATCACTTTCTGCAGAGATGAACATGTAAAGGGTTGTGTTAAAAAAAAAATGTTCCCCCAAAGTTTAGAAAATTGTCACTCAATGATCTTGGTTCGCACGTAATGACAACCTATCAGTTGTCATTGGATTGTCGTGCACAAGCAGGGATGAGCAGGCAAACATAGTTTGTTGTTGGGTTAACCACTGGGTTTAGCCCCTAAAAAAATGTCAAGCCTGACTTTCTGGTACACCTTTGGCAACCCAACAGAGACAAAGGTCTCAGTGAAACTTTTCATTGTAGCAGATCAAATTACACAGATCAGCACTTTACTTAGCTTTACAAGGTATTTAGCTTTAGACAGTACTTAGATTTAATACATGTTTATAATCCCACCATAAATCAGGTAGCTCAGGCAAAGCTCTCAACATGTTGCTTTGTTTGAGAGACAGTTCCAAGACCAGGAGTGACTCAGAGTCATAGGGAAGGTGAAAGTCCAGTATTAAAGCACAAATCAGAAAACTGACGGAACAGAATTCAAACAGGCATGAGTCCAAGGTTCCCAATTCATCCAGGCAAGGAAACATGATGGGCTTTTAAAACAATATTCCCAGCACAGGTTTGCCAGCCCTTGATCCAGCTCACGGTACAAGATTCAAATAGGCAAGAAGAGTTCATAGTTCATGATAAGACCAGGCAAGGAAGCAGTTGGGGCAAGGACAGATGATGTTCTTAATGCAGGCTTGCCAGCCTTTGCTCTGGCTCCCGGTATCAGTTTTAGGGCAGACAAGAATTTCAAATTCATAATTCATGAAAAGTTCAAGCAAGACAGTATCTTGGGTAATTAAAATGATGGTAAGTCCAGGAGAGCGAGCGAGAGCGAGAGCGAGAGAGAGAGAGAGCACCAGGCAGTAGAGATGATACCGTGCAAGGCCTCTATGATCCAGGCTCCCAAGCAGACTAAGTCCCGGATTCAGGATAAATCCAGCCAGTTAAAGTTCCGGGCCATAGAGATGTTCCTCATTAGGGCCTCTACTATACTAGATGCCAGGTAGGCTAAAAGCCCAGGTTTCAGGATGAATCCAGGCATTAAGGATGGGTTGAGTCCAAAGAAGAAAGTGGTCCAAGCATTAGAAACATTGTTTCGAGCAAAGGCTCTCCAGCCTGTACACCTGGCTTAAATACAGGGGAGGTTTACTGACAATCTATCCTGACATGGAAATCTGCCCATCAGTGTGCACTATGTTGGAGGAGGCATCTTAGCCTGTGTGATACCTCTCAAAGGCCCCCTCCCTCTGCAGAATCCCCCCCCCCCACTTGGTTCCCACAAAAGATTTCTCAGGTTGTAATCAGAGATTTGAATCATAGAATCATATTACAGTTGGAAGGGGCTTATAAGGCCATCGAGTCCAATCCCCTGCTCAATGCAGGAATCCAAGTTAAAGCATCCCTGACAGATGGCTGTCCAGCTACACCTTGAATGCCTCCAGTGTGGGAGAGCCCACTACTTCCCTAGGTAGTTGGTTCCATTGGCGTATTGCTCTAACAGTCAGGAAATTTTCCTGATGTATAGGCGGAATCTGGCTTCTTGTAACTTGAGCCCATTATTCCATGTCCTGCACTCTGGGATGGTGGAGAAGAGATCCTGGCCCTCCTCTGTGTGACAACCTTTCAAGTACTTGAAGAGTGCTATCATATCTCCCCTCAGTCTTCTCTTCTGAAGGCTAAACATGCCCAGTTCTTTCAGTCTCTCCTCATAGGGCTTTGTTTCCAGTCCCCCAATCATCTTTGTTGCCCTCCTCTGAACCCTTTCCAGTTTGTCTACGTCCTCCTTAAAGTTTGGTTCCCAGAACTGGATGCAGTACTCAAGATGAGGCCTAACCAGTGCTGAGTAGATGGGAACCAGTACTTCATGCAATTTGAAAGCTATACTGCTATTAATGCAGCCCCAAACAGCATTTGCCTTTTTTGCAGCCACATCACATTGCTGGCTCATATTCAGCTTGTGATCTACAGCAATTCCTAGATCCTTCTCACTTGTTGTATTGATGAGCCAAGTATCCCCCATCCTGTAACTGTGCATTTGGTTTCCTTTCCCTAGGTGCAGCACTTGGCATTTACGGTATCCCTATTAAATTTCATTCTGTTGTTTTCAGCCCAGCACTCCAGCCTATTGAGATCACTTTGAATTTTGTTTCTGTCTTCCAGAGTATTAGCTGTTCCACCCAATGTAGTGTCATTTGCAAATGTGATAAGCATTCCCTGCACCTCCTCATCCAAGTCATTAATAAAAATGTTGAAGAGCACTGGGCCCAGGACTGAGTCCTGTGGTACCCTGCTCATTTCATCTTCCCAGTTTGAGAAGGTTCTATTGATAAGCATTCTTTGAGTCCGATTCTGTAGCCAACTGTGGATCCACCTGATAGTTGTTCCATCTAGCCCACTTTTAGCTAGCTTGCTTATTTATTTATTTATTTATTTATTATATTTATATCCCACCTTTTTTCCTGCAAGGAACCCAAGGCGGCTTTCCTCCTCCTCCTCCTCCTCCTCCTCTCCATTTTATCCTCACAACAATCCTGTGAGGTAGGTTAGGCTGAGAGTCAGTGACTGCCCAAAGTCACCCAGTGAGTTTCATGGCCGAGCAGGGACTAGAACCCGGATCTCCCGAGTCCCAGTCCAACACTCTCATCACTAGGTACTTTGTTAAAAGCTTTGCTGAAGTTAAGATATATTATGTTCACAGCATTCCCACAGTCCACAAGGGAGGTTACCCGATCAAAAAATGAGATCAGATTGGTCTGGCAGGATTTGTTCTTGACAAATCCATGCTGGCTTCTAGTAATCACTGCATTGTTTTCAAAGTGCTTGCAGACTGACTTCTTTATAATCTGCTCCAAAAATGTCCCAGGGATTGATATCAGTCAGACTGACATGTACTTCCCAGGTTCCTCCTTCTTGCTCTTTTTGAAGATAGGAACAACAATAGTCCTCCTCCAGGCATCTGGCACTTCACCTGTCCTCCATGATTTCTCAAAGATAATAGACAGTGGTTTGAGAGTTCTTCTGCTGGTTCCTTTATTACTCTAGGATGCAGTTTGTCGGGCTCTGGAGATTTGAAATCGTTCAAGCAATCAGGTGTTCCTTGACCATTTGCCTATCAATCTCAAGCTGCAATCCTGCCCCTTCAGCTTGTACTTCAAGTTTGCCAGGGGGGACATAGACCCTATTTCGGGAGAAGACCAAGCCAAAGTAGGAATTGAACACTTCTGCCTTTTCTTTGTCATCTGTTATCATTTTGCTGTCCTCACTGGGTAGTTGAACCACCATTTCTTTCCTCTGTCTTTTACTATGCATGTATCTGAAGAATGCTTTTTTGTTGCTTTTAGCATCCCTCACTAGCCTCAGCTTGTGGGAATTGTTTGTAATTGTGCCTTTAGAATTTCCTTTTTTAAAAACTCCCATCCATCTTGGACTCCTTTTCTCATTAGAGTCACTTGCCGTGAGACCTTACTGATTATTGTTCTGAGTTTATTAAAATTGGCTTTCCTAAAATCAAGGGTATGCGTTTGGTTTGGCTACACTCAGTTTTTGCTTCCTTTAGAATCAAGAAGTCATGTATAACATGATCACTTTCCCCCAGGGTTCCTGTGACTGCCATTTTATGCACTAGGTCATCTCTGTTGGTTAGAATCAAGTCAAGGATAGCTGATCCTATAGTTCCTTCCTCTACTTTTTGTAGGAGGAAGTTATCGTTCATCAACACGAGTCAGGAATTTCTTGGAGGGGCCATGTTTGGCAAAAATTTGTCTCCCAACAACTCTGAAACTTTCAAAAAGCAAATTGCCAATGTTTCAAGGAGGCATCACTACTACATTGTGCTTCCTTGAAACATTGGCAATTTGCTTTTCAAAAGTTTCATCCTCGTCTTCTCCTGATTGGGTGGTCAGTAGTAGACTCCAACCACCATGTTCGTTTTATTTTTGGCCCCATTTATTTTGACTCAGAGCCTTATCTTGCAGCTGTGGCTGAAAGGGAACCTCTCTCTCCTTCAGCCTGTAGTGTAATCAGATCAGAGGCCAGGCAGAGCCAGGCTCTCACCACTCTTACTTTCCTCAGCCTGAGCAGGCCCAAAGCAGACCCCCCTCCCTCTGCCTGCCATCTGATGAGAAACCAGGCAGACCAAAGTTCTCAGTCCCCCAGGCTTCCCACGACTGAACCGAACATCATGAACATCATGGTCCACTTCTGAATTAAATTCTGACTCCAAAACTATAGGCCCCACAGCAGCACTTGGGCTAGGCCCGACACTAAACAACCCAGCAGTCTGGGTCCCGTCACGAACCACAACCTATGAAGGAGCCAGTCGTGGGTTGTGGCGTAAAAGAGGGAGATGGTCACGTTCGTGCATGACAACCCATCAGTTTTTAAACAGGGCCACCATCTTTGCTGAATTTAGAGCTAGTCTTCAGTCAGTGAAAAACTTCTTTCTGCCTTGAGAGCCTGAGGCAGGTAGGGGAAATTGAACCTACATGATCTTGCAGTGACAGAGCTTCAGCTGAATGTGAGACAAGAGATACCAATACTGCAAGGATATATTTGATTTGATTTGGATCAAATCAAATACAGAGGAGTATGCTAGCTTTCAAATTACATGCTTTGTCCAATCATGTGGAAAGTCTCTTGTTTACCTCTCTTGAACCATTAGTAGTGGATGCATGAATGAAAGCCAAGGCTCCAGAGGCCATCTCTGACCTCTTAACAAGAAAAGTTAGTTACAGCTTCAGCAAAATTACTGAAGACCTTCCAGCTCTTTTACTTATCTTTTATGCACATATATTTTCTAGGATTTGTAATTTGTGTTTCAGAATGCAGCAATAATTTGCTTTGCTCACAGGAGCTAGATAAGAATGCCTTTTAAAGAAAGTGTTATTTAGTGTTATTCAAACTATTCATCTCAATACTGGGAGGTTAAGGTATAGCTGATGATAAGCCAAGAAAGGGCTTTAAGATTCCTTCTATTTAGTGAGGAAGGGAGTTTGTCCCCTGAAAAGTTTGTCATAGAACAGGGCTCTCCAACCTTGGGTCCCCAGATGTTGCTTGGCCTACAGCTCCCAGCATACCCAGCCAGCATGGCTAATAGCAAGGGATTCTGGGAGCTGTAGTCCAGCAACATCTGGGGACCCAAGGTTGGAGAGCCCTGTCATAGAAGATCTTATATAGCAGCCTTCCCCAACATGGTGCTCTCTAGATGCTTTAGGACTCCAGCTCCCAGCATTCCTGACCATTGGCCATGGGCTGATGGGAGTTGTAGTACAAAACAGCTCAAGGCTACTAGAGGGACTGGAACTGGAAGGTACTTATCACCCCATTGACCAATAATTGCTAGTGAGGGAGATGTAAGATGCATTTCAGTCAAGGCTGGTTCTGGGTGGTTGAGTGTCAACTGGATAGTATTCACATGCCTCCTGGCCTCTAATCAATCACATGTGTTGGCTGCTAATAGATGTCATAAAAATCCTATTGGGCTGCAGGGAGAAACTTTGCTGAGAATCTTTTTCTTTCTTCCTTTGGGGGTGATAGGAAAGGGTTAAGAAATTCTGGAATCAAGCCTCTGTTGGGCTTGTCTAGAAAGTGAGGAAGTATAAGTTATCTTGTATGGCTTGGGGTTTGCTGAAAGCTTCTGAAAATCTCCAGGAAGAAGAGCATCTGACTCATATGGTGTCCACAGGAATTTTTCGGGGGTGGGTGGGGCGGGCGGTTGGGCAAAGATGCAATGCACAGCAGTTTGTGGTTGTAATTTGCATGCAGAATGCATGCCACTACAGTACACCTGTGTACTTTCCTTGTGTGTGTGTGCTTTGAACAGTCCTAATGAAGAAGAGTGTTATGTTCAAGAAGCATTATGAATTCCAACAAAACTTTATTTGGAATGAGGGATAAAAACACACACACCTAGGAACAAGAGAAAAAAACCTATATGCACAAACACAGTACAGCTGTCTTAAGAATATCAAATCAGATATTTTATGGCACCACTGCCCTTATAACATTGACAGCTTCACGTGACTTGCCTGGAATGATTTCCTTCAACTTGGAGACATTGGTGAACACTCTCTAGAGCAGTCTTCCCCAACCTGGCACCCTCCAAATGTTTTGGGCTAGAATTTCCAGCATTCCTGACCATTGTCCATGCTGTCTGGGGCTGATGGGAATTGAAGTCCAAATCATCTGAAGGGCACCAGGTTGAGGAAGGTGGTTCTAGGGAAAAGCAGTTGAGTCTGTGGGGAGTGTCTTTAGCAGTGGGAGCACAATTGCTTGAGCAGTTTAGGGAAATTCAATTCACCTACAGTGGCTTCTCAGTGACTGGGTTCGCACAACACAATAAGCCAGAGTGGGTTGTGAGCCATGTTTGTTTCAGAATGGCTTGTAGTGGTCTCTGAACCTGGCCAGAGTGGCTTGTGCGTGGTTAACAAACTATACTGCTGGGTTTGGACAACACGACAAGCCAGTCTGAAACAAACATGGCTCACAACCCACCGTGGCTTATTGTGTTGTGCGAACCCAGTCATTATGTGCAAACCAGGCCACTGTTTCTTTCCTTTTAAAAAAAACCAGTTACCCTTAGGACTGCAATGTACAAGACCAGAAAAAAATATGTGTTGTTTGGGGTAGTCAGTATCACCACCTGGCTGATTGTTATGAAACTTGGGGAAATAGATGTAATTAGGAATGGCAAAAACAGCAAACAAGCTTCTCTCTCACCTCACCTGTGTATAATGAATATACATACATGCCATATTGCCACACCTGGCATGAATACAAACCAGGCAGAAATGAAAAGAGCTTAAACAAAGGGATCTAAAGAAGCCAAAGGACACCCAATAAATCGTCCAATTTTTCAAATCAGACAAGCCTTTTTGTTGGGTAATTATGCTTGAGCTCTGGGACTGGTCTCTTAACAAAAATAATCTTCAATACACAGCCCTGGACTCCATTGGGTTTCTGACCTCCTTTTAATCTGGCACTTCAGATTCTAACCCTATGCAGTGAGGTCTCCTAGAAGGAGCAATGCTGACAAAGAGTGAAATCTACATAGGGATCAGCCATTAATAATTTGATACTTTATTAATAGATATTTTGATCATGTCCTTGAAGTGTTTTTGCCAAAAGGAACAAATGTAGTCAACACGCATACACTCATGAGTTGCGATCTTACTTCTGTTTGCTCAGAAGTAATCCCACTGTGTTCAATGAAGTTTACTCCTGGGTAAGTGGGATTGTATTCACCTGGGATTGCAGTCTCAAAGATGTTCATGCTGGCTGGAGGAAATGTAAAGAAAAGAAAAAGAAAAAAAATGAACATTTCATGCTAACAGTAATTTAGCTGCTTTCCTATTTTCTGAGGTTCTTCTCTGTTACTTCAAATGCAATACAGTCATGCCCTTGGATTGAGAGCATAATTCGTTCTGGAAACGTGCTTGTAATCCAAAACACTCTTATATCAAAACGAAATCCCCCCCCAAAAAAATTGTACAAAGATTTTTAATTTAAATTAATAAATTAATTTATTAATTTAATTTTAATAATTACTTGTATTGCAAGACGTTACTTCACTTGTATATCAAGTAAAAAAATATTAAATAAATATTTAAAAATTTGCTTGTCTTGCAAAATGCTCTCAAACCAAGTTACTTGCAATCCAAGGTATTACTGTATTTGGGTTAGACTAAATGTGATCTTGCAAAGTGCAGCATCAGGTTCTGCATTTTTTTATATATATTAATCTGCTTCCATTAGTTTTATTTCAGTTAGCCAGCAGCTGTGGGACTATGTATTCTTCTGGGCGTACACAATAGACCAGTGTTCTCTAACCGTGGGTCCCCAGATGTTTTTGGCCTACAACTCCCAGCATGCCCCAGCCAGCTGGCTGGGGCATGGTGGGAGTTGTAGGCCAAAAACATCTGGGGACCCACGGTTGGAGAACACTGCAATAGACCATGGAACTCCAGAGCATATGAACATTATTTCATTATGTTTCTTCTTATTTATTTATTTATTTATTTACAGCATCATTGCCCTGCTCTTCAGCCAAAATAGGCTCCCAGAGTGGCTTACAAAAATTAATATTAGACAGTCCCTGCCCTCAGGCTTACAATCTAATAGACATGGCACAAAAGGAAAAGGGATTGGGAGGGAGGAGGAAGAAAGCAAAACTCAGGCACCAGTTCTTAGTTACAAGGTTCTTAAAGATGGGTTTGTTTTTGTTTTTTTTCTGCCAGGGAAGGGCAAAACAGCTCCCTGCGGCTGCCTGTTCCTTCTTTGGCCGATGTATGGGGCCAGGCTGGTCTCCCCCTTGCCGTGATGTTAATCCTGGGAGGCAGGGTGTGCAGCCTCCCAGTGGCCCTTGATTCTCTGGCCGATGGATGAGGCCAGAGTCTGCCGCCCCAGGGAACTGTCAGTTGGAGCTGTGTGTGCAATCCTACCAAGCAGATATTTAAAGGAAGGTCTTGCAAAGTCATCTTTCTTTTTCATGTCTGTGCTTTCCCCCTTAGCAAGATCCCCTGAAGGAAATGCACTATTATTGACAGAAAGCCCAATGGCTGAGGGGAAAAAATGAGCAATCCTTTTATGCGGGTGTCACAAACTCACACAAATGTTGTTTTTGTTTTCTTTTCACAAGAAGGGCTCTCTAATATTTTGTAAATTTGTGGCTCTGTATTCCAGTGATCTCTGGAATAGACAGTTGGTGTGAACAGTCCCCCCCCCCCCCAAGTCAGCTGTCAAGCATATTGTCGGAACCAATTCCGAAGGAAGGTGTCTTTGGATAGCCATTTGCCACATCAGAAGTCCAGGATAGATTTTGGGCTGCTTTCCTCTTCTGTTGAAGGGGCTACTGTCTGAGGAAGTGGAGTGGAAGAAGTGGTGCCTTTGTTTTTTCATGAGAACTATGGAGTAGTAGCTACATTGGTCCATTTCTAAATAATCCAAACCCTCACACTCTAGTCCAGATTTTCCCAGCCTGATGCCCTCGAGGTGCTTTGGATGACAACTCCCAGGATTCCTGACCATTGGCCATGTTGGCTAGAGTCAATGGGAGTTGAAGTCCAAAGCATCTGGAGACCACAAGGTCGAGGAAGACTGTATCTAGCCCATGCCAGAGGCAGATCCCAATACCTGCTGGCTTTTATGTTTTTCAAAGGGAAAACAGCCATTACTTTTTTTCATACCAGTACGCTTTGGGGCTACCTGAGATCTATTGCAGTTTGGCACAAATTAAATTTGTCTGCAAAAAAGAGAATTCTGTAATATTATCTTAGGACTGTCACATAGGGCACACATGGGGCTTCCACCATGCCCTTTACCGGCAACATTAGGGCCTTCTCAGTGGCAGCCCCCTGACTGTGGAATGTTCTCTCCGCTGAGGCCCGTCTGTGCTGAGGCATTTAAAGATATCTAAGGCTATTCAATGACTTGATGGCGGCACCCATGTCAGGTGTTTTTAACAGATCTACTCTGTATTAAATATTGCTTTAGCTGCTAAATTGTTTTTAAATTTTGTATTATTATTTTTTTTAAACGGTTGTTCTTATTGTATTATGTCCTGTTTTAGGAACTGTTGTAAACCGCCCAGAGAGCTTTGGCTATTGGGTGTAGTAGTAGTAGTAGTAGGCGATCACTCGTGACCGAGTAAGATTGTCTTCCAGGATAAAATGACAAAAAGAAAATTATAAAAAGAGGAAATTCTAAAAAAATTGTGTAGATTCTAGCAATGGGTCCGTAAGTGACTGTGGAGGCCAATTCAAGATCCACACAGCTTCCCACAGTGAGGACACAGGTTACCAGATAGAAGATGGTCCTGTAAAGGATTCATTTGACGTGCTTTTCGCTTAGCACGTTTCTCCCTTTCACCTTGCACTCGGGCTTCTTCAAAGTCCATAGAACCTTTGTGAAAGGCCAACCTCCAGTTAGATCGTTCATGGGCCAGAGTTTCCCAGTTTTCGATATTTATATTGCATTTTTTTAGATTAGCCTTAAGAACATCTTTAAACCTCTTATACTGGCCACCAATATTCCGCTTTCCATCCTTGATTTGGGAATAAAGTAACTGCTTCGGGAGACGGCAGTCAGACATTCAAACAACATGACCGGTCCATTGAAGTTGGCGTTGAAGGATCATTTTTTCAACGCTAGTAGTCTTTGCTTCTTCCAGTACACTGACATTTGTTCGGCTATCTTCCCAAGTAATTCGCAGGATTTTCCGGAGGCAACGTTGATGAAATCTTTCAAGGAGGTGGAAGTGACGTTTATAGATAGTCCATGTTTCGCAGGCATACAATAAAGTTGGTAGTACGATGGCTTTATAAACCAGCGTTTTGGTCTCCTTACAGATATCCCAATCCTCGAACACTCTGTTTCATTCGAGAAAATGCGGCACTTGCGGAGCTCAAACAATGCTGGATTTCAGTGTCAAATGTTAGCTGTAACAGAAAGATAGCTGCCAAGATAGAGAAAACGATCGACATTTTCCAGTATTGCCCCGCCAAGCTGGATAGATGGCATCACCAAAGGGTTCCCAATAAATTTGTGAATATCTTGCGACTTCTCCATGACAACATGACGGCAACGGTTTTGGACAACAACGGTTCTCATGGTGCTCCATTTAAAGTGGGATCAGGTGTTAAACAGGGATGTGTTATTGCCCTAACATTATTTGCTATTTTCATCGCCATGATTTTACCTCTTGTCGAGGGGAAACTTCCCACTGGTGTGGGAACTATATATCGAACAGATGGAAAGCTTTTTAATCTCAGTAGGCTGAAAGCAAAAAGTAAGGTAATTACAACCTCCATTGTGGAACTTCAGTATGCTGATGATAATGTGGTCTCCGCACATTCAGAGGATGATCTCCAAACTATCCTAAATGCTTTTGCAGAAGCATACGAAAAACTTGGTCTCTCACTTAACATCAAAAAAACCAAAGTGCTTTATCAGAAAGTGCTTAATCAGCAAGTGGCTTATGCTGGCTCAGCTTGTCTGAGTGTGGAAAGCTAAGCAGGGTCAGGCCTGGTTATTACTTGGATGGGAGACCCCTCCTCTAGTTTACTGCATTGAGCAGGGGGTTGGACTTGATGGCCTTGTAGGCCCCTTCCAACTCTATGATCTATAAGTTCAAGTTATTGGGCGGTGTAGAAATAAAATGAAATAAACATTTATTTCGCTCTCCCCACCCCTCCTTTTTGGGCTGTGTGCCTGAGGAAGGCTTTCTGTAAATATCAAAGCTAGCTTCATCTTTTGTGACTTCCATAATGGTATTATTATAGAGCCAGCGTGGCGTAGTGGTAAGAGTGTTGGACTGGGACTCGGGAGATCCGGGTTCTAGTCCCCACTTGGCCATGAAGTTTCCTGGGTGACTTTGGGCCAGTCACGGTCTCTTAGCCTAACCTACCTCACAGGGTTATTGTGAGGATAAAATGGAGAGGAGAAGGAGGATTATGTAAGCCGCCTTGGGTTCCTTGCAGGGAAAAAGGCGGGGTACAAATATAATGAATGAATAAATAAATAAATTATTAGGGCAGCTACTTTTTGGGTGTGTGGCAGGGGGAAGAGAGCTGAGTCAGTGGCATCCCTTGCTATGCCCGGGGTGGCTGCTTCTTGAGGAAGGGAGTCGGGCGTCTTGCTGAGGAAGGTGCCGCGGATCTCAGGCACTTCCCTGGGGTGTGAAGTGGGTTATGGGGCAGCAGGGACAGAATGTTTAAAAATAACAGTGCGCATATTCGTCATACTTCTAAAACCTATTCAATAATACAGATTTTCTCACCTTAAAAATGTATTTCACATGAATATAATCAAAAGGGATGTCAGATTTACTAAGCAATTCCCTTTTCTAAACTTGTCATGGGTGATGTTTAAAAACCACGTACACGGAAAGCTAGTTAAGGAAACCAGCAATCTTTAAAAATAACATTTGAACAACATAAAATGAGCCATGCTGGATCAGACCAAGGGTCCATCTAGTCCAGCATTCTGTGCACACAGTGGCCGCCCAGCTGCCCACAGGATCCCACAAGCAGGACATGAATGCAACAGCACCTCCTGCCCATGTTCCCCGGCAACTGGTGCACATAGGGATACTGCCTCTGATACTGGTGGTATTAACCCCAAATGACACCATAGTACAGATGGAGAGTGCACTTACGAACCTAAGAAGAGCCATGCTGGATCAGACCAAGTGTCCATCTAGTCCAGCATTCTGTTCACACAGTGGCCAACCAAATGCCACTGTGCAACACCTGCCATGAGTGCAACAGCACCCTCATGCCCATGTTCCCCAGCAACTGGTGTACATAGGCATCAGCATATACTGCCTCTGACACTGGGGGCAGCATATGAGTTATGGGGAAGTTATGGGTCCATTATGGGGTGCAGGATGAGGCGGAAAAGACCCCCCCCCGCGCGCGCGCGCGCACACACACACTCCTTTGCCCCAACAAAAATTTCTCTCTCTCTCTCTCTCTATAATTTTGAGGCGAGGATTCTTTATTGATATTCTGGTAATATTGGGAGTGAGGGAGGGGGAGGGAGGCGCTGCCTCGCCACTTTTTATTTATTTACTTATTAATACGTGTTTGTTTTTAACTTCTATTTCTATAACTGTGTGAGTGCTGTTCCCGTCACGTCGTATGGAGGAACCAGAAAGAAGGAGGAGGAGGAGAGTAAGCGCGCGAGCTCGACCTACCGCCTCCTTTTCCCGCCCTTTAGAGCCGGCGGGTTTTTCTGATATTATATATATTAAAGAGACGGAGGAGGGGGCGGGGTGTATGGGATGGTTCAGCAGCAGGACAGGAGGCGAGGGGAGGCGAGAGAGAGAGATGAATGGTGGGCCGGAGCCGTCCATCAGGCGACGAAGCCCGCGGGAGAACCGTTGGCGAAGAACGGCGCCTCGTGACGCCACAGAGACCGCGTGCCCGCCATGCATTCGTCAGCAGCCCCCTCCCTTCCCCCGTGCCGCCGCGCCTTCTCCTCGTTCTTTCGCGCCGTTTACACGGGCGGAGGCGGATGTGGAACGGGGCTGGGTGGTGGTGCGGCGGCGGGGGCGCGGGAAGGAGTGGGGCTGGGACCCCTACGCCCTGGCTGGCCCAGGAGGGAAGTATGCCGCGCAGGGCGCTGCTGAGACCACCGAGGCGTAGGCGCAAAAGGCCATGAGGAGCTGCCACCATGGAAGCCAGATATCCTTCCTTTTTCTCGCATTCCCCCCCCCCCCGGAAGTGGTGGTGGGCAGAAGAGCGAGGTAGACTTCCCACGTCCCATAGAACAGCCTCCCCCCGCCTGGTGTGGATGTGTTGGACTGCATTGGTGCATACTTGCGTGTGGGGTGTGTGGGAGTTGAAGTCCAAAACGCCTCTTATCTCTATATATTAAATCCCCATAGCAATTGCACAAATAGCAGTTGGCTCCAATGTCATGTGGGGTAGCGTATCCACTCCGAGTTTCAGCTTGAACTTTACAGGAGTTTTCCTTAACACCATGGTGCTGAACCTATCTTTTGGGATTAGGGTTCAGCACCATGGATCGCTCCTTAAAAGGTTAGACTAAAACTTGGAGTGGATATAGAACCCCACTGACATTGGAGCCACCTGCCTCCACTGCAAATAGCACATGGGACTCTGAGCGAATTCGCCAAAATGCTCAGCAGGCAGAGAGAGAAGAAAGAAGCAGTTCCATTCTGCAAAAGAGCATCTGGAACTCAAGACAAGCCATTCTTGGGCCAGGAGAGTTCTCCCCCAAGAAAGGGACTAACTACTGCAGCCTACTTAATATTGGAAATGCCAGGGAACTGCTTTTTGTTCCTCTGGAAACTGCTCTCTTCCTCCAACTGGTAACACTCCACTTCTTTAATAATACGTAGTAGTAGTAATAGTAGTAGTAGTAATAATAATAATAATAATAATAATTTTTTAAAAATAATAAATTATGGGGCTAATCCCAGATACCCAGCCCAGAGCTAGCTGCGTTTTGTGGAAGTGCATGGTGCCAGTGTTATGAAAAACTGATTGTTACGAATTTAAATTCGTAACAATAGCCCCATCAGTGCATTAGAGCGTACCCCTCCCCCCTCAGGCCAAAGAGGTCCACCAAGAAGTTTGAAATCTAAGGTCTCAAGAGATAATAGGAAAATGATTACATAGGGTAGTCACTATACATACCAAGGTAAAGCTCTCCTGAAGGAAATCCCCCCCCCCCGACAACCCGCATTGTGCACTGCTGAGCACTTGCATTTATTTTGTTTTAAAATTTATTATTTATTAAAATATTCATCTGCCTTCCAGGTACAAAACCGTCTAAAGGCAGCACTTTGGAGGCACTTCGTATGGAGGTTTGGGGGGCAGACCAGCCCTTTATCCAGACCCCAATGGAAAAAAGAATTATTTTTGTCATAGTAATGCCATTCCCTTTGCTCTCCTCTTTTCTATCCCTCTCTGTTGTTTGTTACAATTGGCTTTTCCCTCTGCTCATTTACCTTTTAAAATGTACATCATGCCTTACAATTGTAGCAATTTTACAATTGCAGCAAAAATCAAGGTGCCTTAGATCATCCATAGATAAAAGCAACATTTAAAATACTGATTTTTGACAATAAAACAAGGGCACAATCCTATGGCCCTCCAACCTTGCGTGGGGGCATAGGATTATTTGGACTCGTCACTGCGACCTGGGAAATCCCTTCCGAGGTCACAGTGGGGAGTCTGAGCGCAGAGTGCCCCTCCCCACCTTGTAGCCGGCATGGTTGGTTCTTTCCACGCCGACTGGGAACCCAAGACCATGGGGGAGGGGTGTTCCCAGGGGTGGGGGTGGAGGGGAGGAGCAAGGCACTGCTGGCTTTTGAGGAAGCCAGGCGGTGCCTCAGCCTCTCCTTGGGAGGAGGTGTAATGCTTCTAGATGGCCAAAATCTAGATGTTTTTGAGGTTGCGGGGAGCATGGCAGCAATCCTATCCGTCACACTCAATTGGATGCCTGTAATCCGGGTTTGGAGGGTTACGGGCAGCCACATAGGATGGCACTGCCCGTATCTTAGAGCAGGGATATGTGTGTGTATGTAGGTAAGTTTTTGTGTTTTATTGGACTGTACATCGGATGTCTGGCCAGATGGGCGATTCATAAATATAATAAATAAATAAAAAGGTGTGTGTGTGTGTGTGTCTCCCCCTTCTTCCCTCCCCATTCCTTTCCCCTTGTGTGTCATGTCTTTTTAGATTGTAAGCCTGCGGGCAGGGACTGTCTTGTTAATTGTTGTAAACCGCCCAGAGAGCTACGGCTATTGGCGGTATACAAATGAAATAAATAAAATAAATAAATAAATAGGAAAGATATGAGAAATGTTATTTTTAAAGGTTGCTGATTTCCTTAACTAACTCTTCCATGTACGTGGTTTTTAAGCATCATCCATGACAAGTTTAGAAAAGGAAAGATTAATTTTGAAGGTACCTTGGAATTGCTTAGTAAATTTGACATCCCTTTTGATTATATTCATGTAAAATACATTTTTAAGGTGAGAAAATTTGTATTACTGTATAGGTTTTAGAAAGTTGTAAAGATGAATTTAATTACTATATATCAAATACTGACCAGATTTAATTGTTCATTTACTTCAAATGTCACTTACAAAGTCTTGTCGGGGACTGTGTCGTTATTCTGTACAGTGCCTTGCACATTGTTGGTGTTCAGTAATTATTAAATAGTAGTAGTGGTAGCAGGTAGAAGAGTAAAAAGCTCATGGCAGAATTGGCTTATTATGCTAGCAATGTTTGCAGAGTCCAATACCTCTGGGACACTGCTGTGTTATTTTGTTTAATTTGATGCATCAGCCTTATACATTCAACATCAGTCTAGCATCGTTCAAATCACATGTAATTTGGAGCTCCAAATGTTGAGCTCCCCATTTCATATTCTTTTTGTAAAAACAGCTATGGAGGGGGTGCTCAGCTCTTTGAATCAGTGCTTGAGGGAGCGGGGAGGGGTAAACATTCCCCATCAGGGGTTTAAAGGTTTTGGCTAGCCAAGCCAAAAATTGTTACCACCAAGTTTGTTCCACTCCAAAGGACCCCCCCCCCCCCAGCTGTTCAAGTAGGAAAAGGCAGCTTGGCCCCACTTGGGTTCACGTGCTCTGAGAGTCAAGATAGCAGCAGCCAAGATAGCACCCCTTGCTGGCTTTTCCTGCTGGAAAAGTAGTCAGTTTGGCTGCTGTTGCTTGGAGGTGCTCAGGTGCTTTCCTGCTTGTTGGCTTTGGTACTGAGCACTTGAGGAAGCCACTTGCTGGCCACACCTGTGAGAAAATCTGGCAGAGGGCCTGAGGTGAGGAACGCCAGGTGGGCCTGTCTCTGAGCAACCAAACAACCCCCAACCTTCTTCCCAACCTTGGAGCTGCACAAGGGGGCGGGGATCTCTGTGCAGATGTTAGGATGAACCCTCCCACCTCTGCAGCTTCAGGCTGGGAGGAAGGCTCATCAGTCATCATCACTGGTCATATTTTCCAGAGGGCAGTGGCACAGTCGCCATGGTGAGTATGGCAACCCAAAATGTCAGTTTGGCACCCATGCCTTGACCCCAACCCAGATCACTCCTCTGGAGCTGCTATTAGGTACAGGGTTCCCCCTCCCTGACTAACAGCACCTCCAGAGTGTGGGGTGATCTGGTTGGGGCTATAATGTGTTGTGGGGAGCAAGGGTTAGAACCTCCTGTGCTATGGCCCCAATCCAAATAGCCCTTCTTGACTGCTTTTCCAAAAAGAAAATTATGTTGGAAGTTCTAAACATGGAGCTTCAACGTAACATCTAGTTTGACTCTTATGCAGCATTTTTCATTATCATTCTCCAACCCTCTGAAGCACATTTTGAGGGTGCGGTGGGGGGGGGGGCTGCAGGGGAGAGAGGGAATTGTCCCCTCTCCATTATGCTGGTGGAAGCAGTTCTATCAGCGGGAAGACTTCTTTGGGTACCATCCAATATCTACAACAACTTGGGAACAGAATATTTTGGGTTTCATACTATTTAATGTAAGAGAACATCTCTGTTGGAGGTGTCATTCCCCCCCCCCCATTGCATTTCATATTGTAAGCTTTGTGGTAGGCGTTATATTATACAATTACGTATTCATTTTGTTCCAGTCTCCTACTGAATGTGACAAAAATAACTGTTATTACTTAACTCACAATAATAAGGTTTTATTTATATAGTTTGTTCACATAAATATGTTTTATAGCCTCTGCCTATCTTGTCACTTAAATGAAATAGTTAAAATAAATTGAAGACAAAAGGAGAAGCCATTTCCCTAATCCCTTCAAATGTATTACTACATTTACCCTTATTTATGAAGCCAAAATAAGAATAAAAAGCATATTAAGCATTTCCCTCCAATGGTAGAAACCTTTTATCTGTTGTATGCTGTGAGATAATATCTTCCTTGTATGACAAAACCCAATAAGCCAATTTGTCTTGCCTCTTGAGCTTTGGAAACTTCTTTGCTTTTATGGGATTTCAGCTGAATACAACATTTGTTGAAGAACTTAGGCTGCACTTACCTGGGAGTAATTACCAGTGAGCACAGTGGGAGTTACTTCTGAGTAGCCTGGAACAGGATTGCACTATAAGTATCTTATGCATTTTTCTAAATGTGTTGTATAATTTGAGAGTAAGTTTTGCACAGAATGAAGGTTCATCTATAGCTGAATCCAGTGACAATGTAAACTCATTTTACTGTACAAAACATGCTGTTTAAGTTCTCAGCTAGCTAGATGTGAAACAACCACACCTCCAGAGAATCCCTAAAAACAGCCCAGTTTCCAAGATCATAGGATGAACTGATGAAGTAGCCTTCTAGTATATGAAAGCTTATGTCAGAACACATCTTTTAGTTTTAATGTACCACAGGACTTTTTGTTGTTTTGATGCTGCAGGACTAACCTGGCTACCCCTCTGGAAGTTGTTCTAATGTAGACACTTTGGAAGGAGTAATCAGATACAAAAGTGCTGTAAGCAATCTGAAACACCTATGGCAAGTTATTTCACATAGTCTAAAACAAAAGGGAAACAGGCAATAGTTAGCAGTTCCTCCTGTCCATTGCATTCGGTAAGCAGATGAAAGGGAAGGGATAGGAGCACATGGACCTACAGTATGCCTTGAAGTGCTTAGGAGAAAAAGTCTCCAGTACTGAAAACCAGTGCATGGGACTAACTGCCAGGGTTTATTAGCTACTGCACCTTGGTCCAATCAAGATATGTATGGGAATTGTCATATCTCTGACAACTGTCTGCAAGGCTGCTACTTTGAAACTTCAAACTCCAAAATAGTACCACTTCAGTTGAAGTAGTTTTGAATGAGTTGAATAAAAAACTCTGATGGAAATTTTACTTGTCAGAACCTTTAAAAATTATGGATTGGGTTCAGTCTAGCTGCACTGAAGTGCCAATCCTGTGTACAACCATTGAACACGATGGGTCCTACTTTTGAATAAACATGCATAGGATTGCACTGCTAGTTCCCCCTGTAATTAATAGGAGTTAAGTCATGTAGGAATTTTCACGTTGTCAATGGGACCTAAGTGAAACTAACGTAATCTGAATCCACCCTATGACTTGATTATCGTATCTAGAATTCATTATTGTTCTTCAGAGAACCAAAACATGACAGAACTTTTACTGTTTAAAGGCAAGAGGTGGAGCCAGGTACAGCAGCTTAGCCTCTGAGATTTTACTATGTAAACTGCTCTGATAAGTTTTTGTTTAAAGATGGCATATAAATATTCTAAATAATACATGAGTGAATTATGACCTGCATGTATATTATATATTGAGACACTTTCTAAAATTTTATTTATAAATATAGAATTATAAACAGAGTAAATTAAACAATGCATAAGGGTTAACATAATCTGGAAATTTTACATTGCAAAGCATTAACAAACTAATTAAAGGATTTATTCTCTGGTTGTCTATATGCAATTAGATGGATACTTGATAGCACAATTTCTCTGAAGAACAATAATGAATTCTAGATACGATAATCAAGTCATAGGATGGATAGCCTTGTAGGCTTCTTCCAACTCTATGATCTATGAAATCTAATTTTTCTATACAGTTTTGTAGTGCTGTAGAATAATAGCATGTCTCTACAAGAGCATATATTCCTACAGCTAACTGCAAATAAAATTCTGCAGAATAATATGCAGATATGTTCATTGGCTGTATGCATGAGTCGTAACAGGCACATTTTAACACACAGCTTTGAAACTTAAAAAAAACATCTAATGCCTAGAAAGGAAGGGTTTACCACAGCCTTGCAAATAAAAGTCACTAGCCCAGAAACATTTTTACTAGCCTACTTGTTTACACATACCCATGTTAGTAATCTGCAACATGAAAGGAAAAGAAAAAACTTCAGTAACAGTTCCATGACTGTTTGCTTTACAAGCCTGCTTTACTACAGTCCAGAGCTGTAATTACTTTGCATTTGGTTGTGTCTGAATAAAGCGTTTCCATGGAGAGACATACAGTAATACCTTGGATTGCAAGCATAATTCGTTCCGGAACCGTGCTTGTAATCCAAAACACTTATATCAAAACGAGTCTCTGGCGGGCGTGAGTGGGGCCGATTTTGGCCCGCTCGAGGCGAGTGGTTACATCCCTACTGACTACTTGTCTTGCAAGACGTCGCTTGTTTATCAAGTCAAAATTTATTTAAAAAATTTGCTTGTCTTGCAAAACGCTCTCAGACCAAGTTACTTGCAATCCAAGGTATTACTGTACAAAACATTCCTTTTCCTGCCTACATGATCCTGTTCTCTCTCTGATCTTCGTCTCCCCAAAGGCCCATTCCACTGGATCATAAGATTTGGAAATGTTCAAAATATGGGCTTCTTTCTGATCTGATTATATTCTGAAGGCATCTTCCTCCCCCCACCCCCAAATTGCTTTCATGCTTTGCTGCAGTTTTTTTTTTTAGGAATCTGACTGGCCACTGCTGGAAACAGAATGCTGAATTAGATGGACCTTTGGCCTAATTCAGCAGGGCTCTTCTTATGTTCACTTTAAATTTTATTTCCTTAATGGAAAAGTATAGAATATGCTTTAAAAATAAAACCTAATTTTCTAAGAAGTATCTGAGGGTTTCACAAAATATATCCTTGTTTTTCTTTTTGTATTAATGGTATGCTGTGTATATCTTGTTATGCATTTGTCTGTACTAATTTCTTCTCTTTTTAAGTAGGCAAGTGATTCTCTGAAGTCTGGAACTATTACTATAGAGGATTTTAGAGGAATTTATCGGGCCATAGCTCACAGATGTGAAATTCATGAACTCTTCAGAACTCACTCTCCAAATAATAAAATCCTGGGATTACAAAATCTAGTTGAATTTCTTAGAATTGAACAATTTCAGCCTGAAGCTGATGAAGCAACTGCTTGTCAACTCATTGCAAAATTTGAGCCCATTGAAGAAGGTACACTGGATCTTTAATTTTGTCATTTTTCTTACAGAATTTTATTTAATGGTATTAATCATTCATTGGTAGCTATTTTTAACTTTGAATATGTGCATCCTGCAGTGTGATCCTATGCATATTTATTTGGAAATAAACCCTGGTAAGTTCAGTGGGAATTATTATCAAGTACCGTAAATGTGCATGGGAATGCAGCCTTATATGACCTCTGATATCACTTAAGATAAAGTGTGAAATTATATCTACCTTATTCTTTCCACATAATTTGTCTAATTGTCTAATTCCAGAAAGTATTGGCTGATTGAACAGGTGTTAAGTAGGAGATTTAGGGCATCCATCTTGAAATGGATGATCTGTAGTAGTTTGAATTATTAAAGGCAGGGATGAAGTTACAAGAGGGAATGGAGAATTGGGTGAATGCTTTCTTTCATTCAAACTTTTTCTAATGTCTGGATCACAGGATATTTGGCTCTATGGATCATTTGTCTGGCCCTATGGATCATTTGTCTGGCCTTCTCTAAATATTATTTGCCACTAAAGTTGGTGACTTTGATATTGCAAGAATAATTTTGTTCCCTTTTGTGAAAATTAAACTGTTTCAGATCCAGTTTACTATGTTTTGTACCACTATATTCAGTTGTGGATATTGCATTTTAAAACTTCAATTTGGATGAAGTTCAGAAGAGAGCAACTAATGTATGAAAGGGTTTTAACAAGATAGAAGGAATATGGTACGGGAACTGGTCAAATCAGCCCAAGGAAAAGACAACAGGGAAAAAACTGACTACCAATACATTTTTGGCTATTACATGGAAATGTTGCAAAGAGGACAGAAATGAATTATTCACGCTAGTTGGAGAAGACGGAAAGAGAAATAATGGTTGTGGCCTCATTTCTGTAGCTGATGTAAAACATGAGAGAGGTGCAGTGGTGCACTTATGCAAAAAAAAAAAAAAAAAAAGTGAAGGAGGTAAGACTGTGCTAGCTCAGTTGGCTGCCATCTATACATAACCTGTAACAGAATTATAGGTTTATTTGGGAAACCTAGAGTATATCACTAGGCCTACTTAAACTTCTTAATAAACAAAGCACCAATATAATTTTGTCTTCTGCTTCTACACTGCTCAGACTTCCCAACTCTGTTGGCATGAGCTACTAATAAGTTTCAGTCTCTGGGCTGCCTCTTACAATACATTTAGTACTCTAGTACAAATGCCTGAGTACAATATGTGCTAACTTTAAACATTTTTTTTTAAAGAGTTCAGTATCAGTGGCATCTAACTGTATAAACTCAACATGGATTTATAATCTAAATCATGATCTTTATTGGAGATTCAGCTTTCAAGGGGCAGATTTGCTTAATTTCTTTTTGGTACTGCCCAGTAGATTTCTGAAAATTGTTATTAAATATGGAGGAAATGACAGGATATATTGTACTTCAGAACCCATTGGTGATTCTTCTGGGTTTTCTAGCCTTAATAATTGAAGAATATGATGTATTTTAACTGCAGCCAGAATGCCAGTTGCAAATAACTTGGAGGAAAACAAGAACAACACAGCTCAAATAACTGGGAAAAACACACACGTTTTGGAGGGATGGTTTTATAGCATATAGAACAAAGGAACAATGGTGAAACTGGCTAGTTTTATCCATCTAATTACATATAGACAACCAGAGAATAAATCCTTTAATTAGTTTTGTAATGTTTTGCAATGTAAAATTTCCAGATTATGTTAACTCTTATGCATTGTTTAATTTACTCTGTTTATAATTCTATATTTATAAATAAAATTTTAGAAAGTGTCTCAATATATAATATACATGCAGGTCATAATTCACTCATGTATTATTTAGAATATTTATATGCCATCTTTAAACAAAAACTTATCAGAGCAGTTTACATAATAAAATCTCATCTGAGGCTAAGCTGCTGCACCTGACTCCTCCTCTTACCTTTGAACAGTAAAAGTTCTGTCATTTTTTGGTTTTAAAATAAAGAACTAGTCTTGGGGAGAATGAAGATTATATCCCATAGCAATGCCATCTGTTGGATATTGTAGAAGCAGGGTCATTGTTACTGTATTGTATTGTTTTATGTAAGCTGCCTTTGGGATCCTTCTGGATAAAATGTGGGATAGAAATTAGATTAAATAAAAGTGCAACAAACATTGTAAAACACATTTCATTCTAAGATTTTACTTCTGTTTCATCTGCACTCTTCCTTGAACAGGATGCTCCTTGAGTTTTGGAGGCTATAAACTGGTTGCACATAACGCTGAACCATGCTTTAGTAATACCAGGACAAGCCTCAGTGAGCCCTTGGGCTTAGTCATGAGGCTTTTGCTTTTGCTTCCATATTTGATTGTCACCTGATGTGTCATTTGAACCTGGTAAACCGGTTAATCTTAACTATCACTGTGTTGAAACAGGACAATTTCAAACCATGGGGTATGAAGTTGGCTTGTTTGAACAACTCATAGATAAGATTAACTACCGTTTAAAGTTTGGACGACATGCTATTCTGTGGTTAATCTAAAATGGAGAAGCCATGCTGGGGTAGGGGGCTATGCAAGAGCCCGAGGCTTGCTATAACTCATCCTGTAATGCTGACTGAACTAGGGTTTAGGATTACATGTGATGTGAACTCTCCCAATATCAGCAGCCCCTAGCTCTTGGGAGTCTGTGGAGGAAGCTGTTGGAAGAGCTAGGGGAATGGTGATGTTAACTGTCCATTCCCCACCTTTGCTGCTGCTGTTGGGCCCAGTCTACACACACACACACCCTTCATAACTGACACACAACGGATTAGTAGTCTGCATCGTAATGGAGTACAAAATATATTGTAAGAGGCTGGCCTAAGTGAAATACGTTTATCTAAGCCTTCGACAACATGTAAACTAGGCTAAACGAATGCTGGTGTAGTTGCAGAGCCATCTTTATTAGTGATATTGAAACCCATTGTAGACAGCTATTTATTATTGAGTTAATTAAGGATTAGAAAGCAATTTATATGCTAAGGAGGAATATAAATGAAATTACAACAATAATAAATAAAAAGCCTGAGTTAATATGGCTAATAGGCATGCAATTATTACTTTTTAAACTGGGAAGCACCAGTTTTTTTGCATCCATTAATGGGATAGGAGGACTGAAAAATACTTCACTCATGGCAGTCAACAAGCCCTTTTACTTTCAGGTATTATGATTACTATGATAGTAATATAGTGCAGAAAGCCTGTGACACAAATTTTCTTGCCTCCTCTGGTGCCGGTGTAGACCATATCAAATCTGTATAGGTAAAATGATACGTTTATTTTTTTATTTATATTGATTACATTTCTATACCACCTACTACTAGAAGCTCTCGGGGTGGTTCACAAAATAAAGCTTAATACCATAACATATAAAAACATAATAAAACCATGTAAAAACAAAAAAAGTTTAAAACAGGGGCCCTCAAACTTTTTAAACAGTGGGCCAGTTCATTGTCCTTCAGACTGTTGGGGGGCTGGACTATAGTTTGAAAAAAATATGAACGAATGGATCAAGTAAAAAAAAAAAAGGACCCGGGTCCTTTTTTTTTACTTGATTAAATGGAAAGTTATTATAAATTAATAATAAATTAATAATAAAATTAATTTGCTGTCTAAAATTGAAATACATTAAATTTTAAAAAGGTATAGAAAGGCTTGATTTGCACACTGCACATATCTTATTTGTAGTGCAAAAAACAGGAAAAACAATACAATATTTAAAATGAACAATTTTAATCAACATAAGCTTATTAGTATTTCAATGGGAGTGTGGGCCTGCTTTTGGCTAATGAGATGGTCAATGTCCGGTTCCATATTTGTCACTGCTAGTCGTAACAAGTGATGCAAGTGTGCATCAGTTAGTTTGGATCTGGTTGGAGATTTCAGATGTTTCATTTGGGAAAAAGTCTGTTCACAGACATAGGTGCTGCCAAAGATGGTTGCCATTTTGAGTGCTTGGTTCCTGAGATTAAGATATGTCTCAGAGGGGAGAGATGCATAGAAATTAGTAAGGCTGCTTGACTTGAATGCGTCTTTCCACATAAATGTGCATAAGATTTCAGCTTTACCGCCTCATGTTATGCATGTCTACTTGGAAGTAAGTTTCACTGAATTCAAGGAGACTTTCTCCCCAGGTAAGTTTACAAAGGATCACAGCCTTAAAAGTACAAACCAATTCCCTGGAGTAGGTCAGGAAGACCTGGTACCCAGAGAACATAGTGAGAGCCAGTGTGGCATAGTGGTTAGTTAGAGTGTTTGACTGGGACTCGGGAGATCCGGGTTCTAGTCCCTACTCAGCCATGAAGCTCACTGGGTGAGTTTGGGCCAGTCAGACTCTCAGTTTAACCTACCACCTCACGCAGGGAGGCAGGCGGGCGGGTGGCCCATGACCCGCCGCCGGTTTAGCCGCCCCTCCTCCCCTCACCCCCGCAGGAGACAGCGGGCGGCAGCCTGCGGCCCGCCGCCCAGCCTCCCCTTACCCCGCAGGAGACGCAGGGAGGTGGGTGGGCGCCCCGCTGCTGGCTCAGCTGCCATTCCTCCTCCCCCCCCCCGCAGGAGACGCAGGGCGGCGGGCCGGATTAAAAGGCAAGGCGGGCCGGATGTGTCCCACAGGCCTTAGTTTGAGGACCCCTGGTTTAAAACAACAGAATAAAACAAAAGTGTGTCTGTATGCTTTTAAATCAAGATTGGTTGATCTGTTTCTAACCTAACTTTCCAGGTATATTCAGCTTATACCAAGGAAGGACAGGTTGCTTACCTGTAACTGTAGTTCTTCGAGTGGTCATCTGTGCAGTCACACATATGGGCTCTGCGCCTGCGCTGAGCTAGCCTCGGAAGATTCTTTAGCTGAGTCAAAATGGGCGGGAACCCCTCCCCCACGGTGCTCGCTCCTAGCACGGTTCCCGCCCATTCCCTCAGTTCCTATGAGACCGCTTATTGCGACCCCATGAAACGAGGGATCGTCGTTGGTGTCAACCTATGTGTCCTTTGGGTCACAACAGCAACGCAATTTCTCATCTTTGGGACGAGCTGGAGCGATGCACCCAATCTCCACTGGCAGGTCCATCGAAATCGATAATGACGCCAAGCGGGGATGGATGGGTGGGTTGTGTGACTGCACAGATGACCACTCGAAGAACTACAGTTACAGGTAAGCAACCTGTCCTTCTTCTTCGTGGTCTCTGTGCATCACACATATGGGCAGAGTAGCAAGCTGACTTACCGGTGGTGGGACGGCGTCACATGTCATTGTAGCACCGATGAGAGGACTGCTCTGCCAAAAGCGTTCGCTTCCCGGGCTCGGAGGTCAAGCTTATAGTGTCTGACAAACGTCGAAGGCGCAGACCACGTGGCCGCTCTACACAGATCTTGTAGAGGAATGCCCTTTCCAAACGCCGTGGATGTTGATTGCGCCCGGGTCGAGTGTGCTTTTATTGCACCCGGTAACCGTTTGTCGTTCAACTGGTAAGCCAGCTTAATTGTTTCTACAATCCATTTGGCAAACCTTTGTCTGGACACAGGTAGGCCTTTCGATTGTCCTCCATAACAGACGAACAGCTGCGTCGATCTCCTAAACGAGGCTGTTCTGTCCTTGTAGAAAGCCAGTGCACGGCGGACGTCTAGAGCGTGCATTTTCTTTTCCAGGTCCGTTGTTGGACTCTGAAAGAAAGCTGGTAATATTATATCTTGGTTGGTATGAAATTCCGACACTACTTTTGGAATGAAAGAGGTGTCTGGGCGGGCGACCACCTTGTCCCTGTGGAAAACCATGTAGGGTGGATCCTCTCTTAGCGCACATAGTTCGCTTGACCTTCTTGCCGAGGTGATGGCGACAAGGAAGGCCGTTTTCCATGTCAGTAATCGATAGTCTATGGTGGCGAGCGGCTCAAATGGCTTTTGTTGTAGAGCGCGTAGTACCAATGGTAGATCCCATCCTGGCGTCAAGTCCTTCATTGGAGGGATGGTATTCCTTAGGCCTTTCAGGAACTGCTTCACTAAGGGGTGGGTGAAGACTGTCCCTGTAGTGGAGTAGGGTCTGTTGGCCGAGATTGCTGCTAAGTATACTTTTATAGATGAAAGTTTTAACCCTCTTAGCATCAAAATGTGCAGATATTCCAGGACAGTTTGTATCGTGCAAGTCCCTGGATCTTGCCCTTGTGCTCTGACGAATTTTGAAAATGCCAGCCATTTCCTAGCGTAAGATGCTCTTGTTGCTGGCTTGCGTGCAGCTGCTAGGATGTCCTGGATTGCCACTGGCAAGCTTTGCACTAGGAGTGACGTATCCTCCATGCCATGAGCGCCAAACTCTTCAGGTCTGGGTGCCGGATCTCGCCCCGAGCCTGGGTTAATAGAGTCGGCGTGATGGGGAGAGATCTGTATTCCCCTCTGGAAAGGTGAAGGACCTGGGGAACCACGGTTGTCTGGGCCACCACGGTGCTACCAGGATGCAGTCTGTGCAGTCGTTCCATATTTTCGAGACGACCCGCGTCAACAGAGGAAGAGGCGGAAAGATGTAGAATAGATGCCCCGACCACTGCATCATAAAGGCGTCTGTAATGGAGTCTGGATCTGAAGCTGCCCTGCTGCAGAACTGGTGGCATGCTGTGTTTTCTGAGGTAGCAAAAAGGTCTATTTGAGGGTGGCCCCAAATCGAGAAGATCCAATGGAGGACGTCCGGGTCCAACTGCCATTCGTGGGACTGCAGGGAGACTCTGCTGAGGGCATCCGCTAGGGTATTGTCCTTGCCCGCGATGTGGATCGCCACGAGAGAGATGGACCTTTGGATCGTCCAGTGGAGGATTTTGAGGGTCAGTCTTGTTAGTCTCATGGACCGCGTGCCTCCTTGTTTGTTGAGGTAGGCCACAACGGTCGTGTTGTCCGTGACTACTTGAATGTGATGGTGGTATAGCTCGGACTCCAGCGCCTTCATGGCGTTCCAAACAGCAAGTAGTTCCAGCATGTTGATATGCATCTTGCGTTGAATGGAATTCCATGTTCCTTGCGTGGTAAGTCCTGCACAGTGTGCTCCCCAACCCAGGAGGGAGGCGTCTGTTGTTAGTATCTTTGTTGGTGTTAGTGGGTGGAAAGGAACCCCCTTGTCCAGATTCCTCCTGTCCGTCCACCATAGCAAAGTCGCTTTGACCGTTCTTGGAATGGAAAGACGAGTGGAAGGGGACTGTTTTTGCGGATTGTAGGAGCGGATGAACCAGTTCTGGAGGGTTCTCATGTGCAGGCGGGCGTAGTTCACGACCTGTATCGTTGAGGTCATGTGGCCTAGGAGGCGCTGGATTGTCTTTGCTGATGTGGAGCGAGATTGGTACAGACTTTTTGAGAGGGTAAGTATCTTGTCCAATCTGTCTCGTGGTAGATAAGCCCGTCCTTGAATCGAGTTGAGAACCGCCCCTATGAACTGGATCTCCCTGGCCGGAGTGAGGACAGATTTCTTGGCGTTGAGACATAGTCCTAGATCTTTGAGTAGGTGCAATGTCGTGCGGATGGCCGACTCTAGACGAGATTTCGTGGAGTCCACTACCAGCCAGTCGTCGAGGTAGGGGAAGATCCGGATTCCCCTGGCCCTTAGACTTGCACAGACGACTGCCATGCATTTGGTGAACACTCTCGGTGCAGTGGAGAGGCCGAAGGGGAGAACTACGAATTGATAGGCCTCGTCCCCTATCTTGAACCGCAGGTACTTCCGACTGTCTTGGTGAATGGCAATGTGGAAGTATGCGTCCTGCAGGTCTATCGACGCAAACCAATCCGTCTTGCGAAGTAAAGGCAGTATCGACTGGATGGTGACCATTCTGAACTTCTTTGCTGTTATGAAGAAGTTGACAAGTCGGAGGTCCAAGATCGGGCGAAGTCCTCCTCCCTTCTTCGACACTGTGAAGTACCGGGAATAGAGCCCCTCCTGGAGGTGATGTGGGTGGACAGGCTGGATGGCACCCTTCTGCAACAGAGAGTCCACCTCCTCCAGTAACGGTGGAGTGGGCTGTGTGGTAGTGATGCCGAGGAAGGGGGGGAGAACATCGAATTCGATCTGGTACCCGTGCTGGATGATGTTGAGGACCCAGCGGTCCGTTGTAATATGGTGCCACGATGGAAGGTAAGTGGCTAGTCTGTCCGTGAATAGGATAATTGTATTTGACGATTTTGATGTCATAATCGGTGGTGTTGTCACGTCCGGTGTTTGAGTCATGTCCAGTAAGTATGTGTCGATTTGTGCTAAGTCAAAGACGCCGTTTGCCGAAAGGGTTGCCCTTCCTTGGTCCCTGGTACTTAGGTTGGAAAGGCCTTCTTGATCCAGAGGGCTGGCGGTCTCGTCCTCGCAAGTCTTGGTTTTTTTGTGCGAAGCGCGGCCGGAACGGCGCTGTTGGCTGGAGCTTCGTCCACTGTTTAGTTTTGTACCTCTGCCTTAGAGCTGCGTTAAGCCCCATCTTTTGCGCTGTGACCTTCGCTTTCTGGGCTGCGTCGAGGGAGTCATCAGTTTTGGTGTTAAAGAGTCCCTCGCCGTCGAACGGTAAGTTTTCTATACGCGCTCTCGCTTCCGTGTTCAGTAACGTTGAGCGGAGCCAAGCGTGTCTGCGGAGTGCCACTGAGCTGATGAGCGCCCTCGCGTGGCAGTCCGTCTGGTGTCTAGCGTTGTTCATTTGGAGTGTTGCCATGCTCAGGGCCTCTGCCTGCAACACGCGTGCCAGTTGTCTCTTTTCTTCTGACAGGTCTTCGCATAGGTTGCCCAGCTTTTCCGTCAGGAAATGTTGGTATCTTGCCATTATTGCCTGGTAGTTTGAGACTCTTAGACCCAAGGCGCTGGATGAATATACGCGTCTGGCTCAGGCGTCCAGTTTTTTGCCCTCCTGATCCACCGGCGTGGTGTGTATTTTACTCGAGGTGGACTGGGCAGATTCTACTATGATAGAATTTGGAGCCGGATGGGTGAAGAGAAATTGTGCATCCTCTTTGCGGACGCGATAAAGAGATTCCAGCCTCTTGCCCGTTGGAGGAATCACTGCTGGTTTGTTCCAGGTATTCTTGACGACTTTCAGTAGTGCTGGCAGGTAAGGCACCAGTGCTGGCGATGTTTGCGTCGATTGCATCATGTTATACACTGGGTCGTCATCATCGGGAGACTCGATGACAGTTTCTATCCCCAGGGATGCTGTCATCCTTAGCACGTGGTCGGCGAAAGTCCCAAGGTCCTCTGAAGGTGATACTGCCGCCCTCGATTCGACCTGGAGATCTGGTGACGACTCGACGGGGCCAGACAACGCAGAGTCTGAGTCAGAGTATGGTAAATCTGACGAGGAATCTGGGTCTAGGTCTTTTGATAGAGCTGGTTTTCTAGGTGCTTCTTTTTACATAAGGCCTTCCTTGGGGGTGCCTGAGGTAAAGAGAGGTGAGTTTTGGAACTCGTAGCATGTTTTCCTTTTTCCCGTACAGTTTGAGCGGTGTGACGGTATCGCTCGTGTGGGCTCCTACTCCGTGTCGGACCTCTGCGTTTGTGCTGGTCGACATCGTGAGATAAGCTTCGGCGTCGACTGCGTCTGATATAGGGGGAGTCGCGCCATCGCTCGGTATCGATGGGCGGTGTTCGATGTCGATGGCGATCGATACAGGGGGAGCCATGGCGGCGTTCGGTATCGATGGGCTGTTTTCGACGTCGATAGCGATCCCCTTGGGGGGAGACTATATTGACGTACGCTGTCGGAGGAGGTACTACGGCGCCGGCGGTATGAGGTGTGTGCAGGTGCCTTTCGTTGAGATTCGACACTTCGACGGTGGTGTCTGTCGGTGTCGTCTGAGTGGCTCCGCGATCTGCGGCGGTGACGGTCGGCATCGAGTGAGCGGCTTCGATGGCGGCGTCGGTCGATGTCGAGCGAAAAATCCGAACGCTTGTGGTCGGTTGGAGCCCTTCGGAGGTGATGTCCGGAGCCGTGGGAAGGGCTGCGTTCGGTGTCAGCCGAGACGCTTCGGCGGCGGCGTGTGCCACCGTAGGGAGGACTGTTGTGGCGTCGTTCGACATCGAGGGAGGAGCTACGGTGACGGCGGTACTCGACGTCGTGTTTGTTTCGGCGGCGGGAGTCCCCGGTGTCGACTGATGAATGTCGATGGCGAGGGTCCTCGATGTCGGTAGCAGTTTGTCTCGGGCTGCCAGTGTCTGCCGGTTTTTCTGCTCCGGCTCGTTGCGTACTACGCCGAGTAGCTTCATCTTCGGATGAGCTGTCTGGGCGAGTACTATGAGACCTGTGATCCCTTCGGCATCGAGGCGATCGATGTCAAGGCGATCGATGTCGAGGCGATCGATGTCGAGGCGATCGATGTCGAGGTGATCGCCGCTGAATCGGGCTGTCTTCTCGCCCTTGGTACGTAAAGTCGTCTTTGGATCGTATAGATTGTCTCTTGGACGCTTGCGATCCAGACCGACTGGGGTGCTCAGATGGCTTCGACTGGGGCTCCTCTCCTCTTTTAGGTGAGGTGGAGCGATGCGATCGAGCCGTTTTTGCCGGGGAGTCTAAAATTTCTCCGTCTGAGATGGACTCTGCCCGATCAATTGCTGTGTCCAGCTCAATGATCTTCGGTGTCGACAATTCTTTGTGTAACGATGTCGACCGTTTAGTTGGAGACGGAGATGGCACGCTTTTGGACGTCTCCTGGGTTTTGGACGCTACCGACCCAAGCGGTGATAAAGTCTTTGGTCTCTTTTTAGATTTTTCCCCGCTAGAGGCCTTGTGTGGTTTTTTCTTTTGAGTTTGGTCCTCCCCTTTCCCGGTGACTTTTTAGTCAAGGGGGATGGCCTCTTCGAAGTTGTGGCGCGTGGGAGAGAAGGGCCGGCCGCTGACAGAGTTTGCTGCCATAGCGTGGTTTTGAGCTTTAATGCCCGCTGCTTCCTGGTCACTTTGGTGAACTTTTTGCAGTGGCGGCAAGTCTCCACAATGTGTTCTTGCCCCAGGCATAAAAGGCATAGGGTATGCCCGTCCGCAGGGGGTAGCTTTGCGCCGCACTCGGTGCATTTCCTGAACGGGGCCTTAAGGGCCATCGTTCGGGGGGGGGGGGAAGCCAGAAGGAAGAGTAACGAAGAGGTTTTCTTTTCTTTTTTTCTTTTTTTTAGGAGAGAAAGTGAAGAATGAAGGGGAGATAGTTGAATGAAGTTAAGTAGAAAAAATTTTACTCAGCCGATCGAGAGGAATGAATTCCTGGAGAACCTTTCGAGAGCTGCCGGTCGCAATAGCGGTCGAAAAGGAACTGAGGGAATGGGCGGGAACCGTGCTAGGAGCGAGCACCGTGGGGGAGGGGTTCCCGCCCATTTTGACTCAGCTAAAGAATCTTCCGAGGCTAGCTCAGCGCAGGCGCAGAGCCCATATGTGTGATGCACAGAGACCACGAAGAAGAAGTTTTCTATCCAAAAATTCTACATGGGGTCATGTGGAAGCAGAAGGGGGCACCTGCTCATGAAATTACAGGTAAACAAGCTAGTAAGTTATATATCCTGCCAAGTGGAACATGTAAATTTGGTCATGCTGTCTATCCAGGAAGTTATTTTAGCATTGCTTTTTTTATTATTATTAAGGAGTGCAATTCATGGTACAAAATATATGTATGTACTATTTATTTAAAAGATTTATAAGCTGCCTTTTAGGAAAAACCCTAATGCAGATAAGGTCACAGTTGCCATACCAGCCGAAGCTGGCAAAAGGCACTACTGGCCAATGCCACCATCTGAGCCACCCCAGGCTCAGGTTAGTGCTGAGTCCAGGAAAACTCCCAAAAGGCATACTTGGTCCTTCAGGTGGGGTGCAACACCATCTAGGACTGGTTGCAAGCCTCCATGCAGAGTAGTCAATTTCCCTAACCCTGATTTGGCACTTTGAAAAATGGACCGCTTCTGCTTGGACCAATTCACTGTTGGTTCGTTTTGACTTGGTACTGAACCCAAGCCAAGGTTTAGAAATCTGATGCTTCATGTTTCCCATTTACTATCATGAGAAATCCAAAAATGAATGCAATTATTATAGTTAGATACACAATATGTACTTTTCTTTCCTGTGTACTATATGTGCAATTATTGCATGTATAAGATAGTTACATACATTTTACACGCTAAATTACACTCATTAAACAAAATGGCTAAGTTATACTTTTGGATGGGCACCATGATGATCTTTTATATTCCACTTGCCAGGATTGATTTATGACTTACTAGATCATTTCTGCCTGTGATTTCATGAGGGGGTTCCCCCCCCCATTTCAAAATGCCCCCCCCCCCATCACAGAATTTCTGGACAGAAACCTTTGTTGGTATAAACTGAGTGTACTCTGAAAGTTAGGTCAAGATCAGAGTAACTGATCTTGATTTGTAAGTGTACAAATATACAAACACATCATTTTTACTTTATACATTTGATGTGGCTTATCCTAGTCCAGAGGTGGGAGAAAAATTGTGTCCTGTGTTTTTTGGACTCAATGATTATAATAGTATCTGAAAATGAAAGGGCATGTTGGTTCCCAGAAGTAAACTATTTCTTGGTTTGTTTGTTTTTTAGCTGATTTCCTGCACATACCACTACATTAAAAAATCTCGGGGGGGGGGGAATTCTCCCTGTACACATCTGTGACACTATCCCACAGCTGAGATATGGCTTTGAATAACCACATCAACATGGATGGAGTTGATTGGGTGGGTCTTTCACACAATCCCACCCATGGGATTTGGGAAGGAGTTGATTGGGTAGGAAAGATCCATGTGATGGATCCCACCCATTGAGCTGTAGTTTTTGCAGATAGCAGCTGCATGGAATAATACCGCAAGGAAATTGCTCCCATGCAGCTGGGTGAATGTGTGAAGGGAGCCAAAGGCAGATTCCAAAAAGGAGCATTCTCACCAAAGGGAGTCATAATGGACAAGCCAATTTTCTTTGCTGATTTGACAGCTGTAACACAGAGACTTGAGTCATAACAGCTAAAGCAGCATCTTGTCCTAGATATGTAAGGCAGAATTATTAAGCACTGTCCTGCTTCAGATCCTACTTGATATTTAAATATCACATGGTGTTGTTTCATTGCTGTATTTCACTGGTGCACCTTTAAGTAGGTGCTTGGGAGACCAGGCCATCGCCATGGCCTTCATGCATTTGAAAGTAATACAATTAGTTCCATTGTCCTCTCTGTCCTTTAGTGCTTGAAAACAAGTTCAAACTCCTTGTATAGCATAACTGCTGGGTAGGATGTTTTCTTGAACATTCAGAACAGTGGTTTGGGTGCATGTTCTGCTTGAAGCATTGGAGTAAGGATGAGGTGTCTTACTCTGTTTCTAGGAGTCTAGCATCCCAATCCTATGTTCTGTTGCCACTTTGCAGTAAAGCAAAGAATTGGGTTATTTAATTAGTTAAAGCCTGCTTGTCCCAGGGGCTTAGATGCAGAAGAGTGTTTCTCCTTGAAAAAGATGGTTTCTCTCTTCCCAAAGGGCTTACAGTCTAAGAAAGTGAGTCTTGGAAGTAATTGGGATCAAAGGAAAGAACAGAAGTAAAGATAAAATGTACTTTATGTAGAAATAAAGACAGCTAAGCACAACTCTGTGAAAACAACACTCTTTCCTCCCTTCTGCACCTCTTTAATGGGTTCCATCTCTCCCTCCTCAACATCCCCAGCCCCAAATGCAAGCTTGAATACTAAACACGATAAAGACAAAGCTTGTTATGCCCCCCACACTTATTAGAAAATCACTCAAATGTCCTGATTTGATCCCTTTGAATTGGATATTTTCTAAATGTAAACATTATATCTTAAAGAACTGGGAAAATAACATCCTAATCCTAGGCACATTGGAAGTTGATCCTGTTGATTTCAAGATGATGTATCTTTATTTTTCCATCTGCACTGGTTCTCAGCATTCTGTAACATTCTAGTGTGCCCAGATATTAGAGCCCAGGCTAGGACTTGTTGATTGGAAGCAGGCTTCATTCTTAATGATGTCCCTAAGTGCACCCTTTATATGTGAATGGTTGCCTTATGGGGGGGGAAAAGAAAGTGCTGTGTTGTAGACACTGTCCCCTGTTTTGGTGAATGTGAAACCTGTTCTTCAAACCTGACAGGGGCATCCTATGAGGATTGGTATAAGCAAAATATATGTGCATGCAGAGTGCAGAAAGACACTCACCCCTAATTTGATGATAAGAAATAGAAGTGAATACTTTTTGTTATTAAGGAAGAGCCACAGCTATCTTCAATGGTGCCTAACTTCCTCTCTCTTTGGTTTCCTTTTACAGTAAGGGACAAATTTTAGGCCCGCCATGTTCTTTGGACCAAAACCATGGGGATTTGGGTGTCAAGTGTCAGATACAATTGAGAGTTAGAGATACACAGTGACAGCAAAAAACCAGATCCTTTTAATCAAGAAGAATATATCGTAAAGACAAAAACTGCATCATTGCCTTAGAAGCAGAGGGCATAATCCAACTAAGGCTAAGGCAGTTTTGAGCCCCATTGATAAACATGTGAAATATGTGTGGCTCAAGATTGAAATCCCAGGCACTTTTACTGAGGAGTAAGTCCTGGAAAACCCAGTGGGACTTCTGAGTAAAGCATGAATAAGCTCATATGGTACAAGTGCTTAACTTTGACTGATTCAGGCCAATTTTGAAATGAATATTCTGACTCAGATATTTCATAGATTTAATAGATCATAGAGTTGGAAGGAGCCTACAAGGCTATCGAGTCCAACCCCCTGCTCAATGCAGGAAACTAGAGGAGGGGTCTCCCATCCAAGTAATAACCAGGCCTGACCCTGCTTAGCTTTCTACACTCAGACAAGCTGAGCCAGCGTAAGCCAACTTAAACTGGTGGCCAGGCCCCAAAGCAATTTTATTTGACCCCTGGTGACAGTACCAAATTTGAATCATAGTATTGTGTGGTGTTTGTTTTTACTATACAATAGTAAAAAACCAGGAAAGCAGGAGTAGAAAACAAACCTGGTAACACCACACCAGTGAAAATGGTAAGAGGCAGTTAAGAGGCTCAGGCTGTATTAAAGTCATGGGAGAACAGGGCAGACATTGCCAGATACTGCAATTGTGCAGTTTGGTTGCCATCACTGAGAAGGCCCTAATTCTGGTCATCACCCGCTTAATTTATAAGGATATAAAAAGAACCCTGCTGGATCATACCAAAGGCTTCTCTCATTCAGTATCTTGTTTCCCACAGTAGCAAATGCCTCTGGAAAGCCAACGAGCAGTACATGAGGGCAACAGCTCTATTAACGCAGCTTCATTGCTAACAGGTTGATTGCAGGGAACATATGTCAGTGTGTTTTTTAAAATATATATACTAAATGCATGTAGTCAACCCCAGTTAGCAATCTGGCTAATATATTCTGTGCCAGTTTGAATTCCTGAACACTCTGCAAAGGCAGACCCATGTATAACATGTTACAGTAGTTTAGCCTGGATAACCATGACTGGACGAGGAATGCAGCTGGTGCACCAGCCAAAATTTATGAAAGGCACTACTCGCCTACTGAGTTGAGATAAACATTGGATGATACTATGAGCAGACTAAATAACCTACCTTATATTATTCCTTTCTTTTCAGATAGCTTACTAACTGCATGGAATAATAAAAATTCAAGCCTTCATATGTGATCTGACACACACACACTCCACATTGCATTAATTTATATATTTAGTCTGGAATATTTTCAAATTTTGGTTAATTGTGTATGTAACCATTCAAGAGATGTACATCTTTCTGTAATGTTCTGGCTTTCAGCAAAGAGAAATAGAGAGATGACATTTGAAGGATTTCTAAGATACATCACTTCTGAGGACTGCACAGTATTTAAAATTGAGCACAAAAGCGTTTACCAGGATATGACCCGTCCACTAAGTGAATACTTTATTTCATCCTCGCACAACACGTACCTTATATCTGATCAGCTAATAGGGCCAAGTCACCTGTGGGGCTATGCAAGGTATCTGTATCCATTTTAAATAAATTGATTATTGAATAGAATAAATTCAATAAAGAAGGTTCTCCTGTTTCCCAGCATTCTGTTTACAAAAGCATAGAGCTGTAACTGCGGCCTGCTCAAAAACACAAATAAAAAACAAAGTGGGGTGCAATTTATTCTGACACATAAATAACTTGAGTTTGCAACCTGGGTTATGAGCAGAAGGGAAGGATATACATACATAGAGACTGGGTTTGCACAAGTGATCTGTGCTTGCGAAAAGGGGGTAGTGGGATTTACACCCCCTTCATGGCAAGATCCTCCCCCCCGCCTTTGGACTACACTGTCCTAAGGCTGCTCTCCCTTTTCCACTTGTTCCCGAGACTCTAGGTGCTCAGGAACATGGAAAGGTGCAAGCCACCCCCTTTTTAAGGGAGTTGTCAGTTTTGACAGCTAGCTGTCATAGCTAGCTAGCTGTCAAAACCAGCTCCTTTAAAAAGGGCTTTTCTGGCAGGGATCCACATATTTTTTCAGGGAGACATATGCTTTGATGCACAGATCACTCGCGCCTGCAGTTTGGCTTGACAACTCACCTTCTGACAGCTATTTGGACCCTCTCTGGGTCAATGTCCAGGGCTGATACCTGCTGCACTTTGGCAGCAGGTACCTCCCAGGACATTGCCTAGGTGAGGCTGCCAATTTTTGGACTTCCGTAAGTGCGCACCTCCACACTTGTGCGAGAATGAAAAAATATATTAAAAAATAATGTCAGAAAACATTTGTGCACATTAGGGGGTCCCAAAAAACAAAACAAAAAAATAGGTTGGCAACCATGGACAGCCACTCCAAGGTTCCACTTGGGCACTTTGAAGCGGCTGTCAGCTGTCAAAACAGGGATTGTGAAAGCTGGCTATCAAGCCAGCTTTTGCAATCTCCAAAAAGAAAAAAGGGTTAAGGGCAAAAAAGCTGTGGCGAGCCAAAAATGACTTATGATTGTGGTGGTGGGGAGGAGACAAGTTGGTCCTGCTGCAGGGTCCCCTGGGATACCTGCAGGAGAACCAAGGGAAAAGGAGGAGGAGGGAGGGGTGAACAACCCACGGGTGATCCTGTTTGTCTGGAGCACCAGGGGTGGTTCGCAGAAAAACCCACCCACCGTGGCTTATCGCCAGGGTGGGTTGTCATAGTGTGCAAATGCGCCTAGAGAGTGCTCAAGCAAACTGCTATACTTTACTTTGTAGGTAACCATGGCTGGACAAGGGATCATGCTTGGGGATGTTTATACAAACTTGTGTTTCCATATCTTTGTATTTATATGGGGTGTCTAGATTACTTAAAGGTAGAACAGATCAAGTAACATTTTGATCTGTGACCTGCAGGCAGAGAAAGAGAGAGATAGAGATAAATTGAGATGTTTACAGGAAACTTTAGGACTTGTAGTTAAAGAAACAGAAACGTGTGCTACTCTATTGGACATCTGCTCTCAAGAACTACAACTCTTGGAGTTCCAGAGTTCCTGCTGGCATGAAGAGCCATAAGGGCAGCCATTTGGCCGCAGGTGGGTGGAAAAGCACCATAACGATCAGGGACATTGGGATTCCAGATTCAGTCAGAGCAAGTGTTGCTGATAGGATTTACAGGCCTAGAATGCATATGAGTAATTGAGTTAGGCCTCTGATCTACCCAGAGTGCATAGAAGAACTGACAAATTCCAGGGGCAAGGAACAATATACAGTATAAAGAGCATTTGTCACATACATGCATACAGTACTGCCATGTTGAGCTATAAATACACACCTGGTACCCAGAAATGTAAGGAAGTTCCCCCTAAAGGGAACCAAAACAAGCTAAAGGACAGTAATCCAGTTTTTCAAAACAGGCAAGGCCTTGTCAATGTTTCAAAATACAAGGCAACTGGTGACAGAGTAGGAGCTGTGTTACAAGTTTGTACCAGGCACAGAGAAATCATGTTTGGGCACTGCATGTAGATGCCTGTGCAGGACAACCAAATGTGAAAAAGTCTAGTTCATGGGGCCAGGGCTTGCTTAATCAGGCACAAACCCCTTAAATTTCAGGGGCCTTGAGGTTTATATATCTCAGCATGCCATAGGGCTTACAGAAAACTATTCATGTGATCCCTTCTAACACTGGTTAATGGAACCATACTAGGGCCTAAAGTGTGTGTGTGTGTGTGTGTGTGTGTGTGTGTGAAAATTGACTTTGGGAACTGTCTGCCACAGGTCAATTTCACAATGTGGGAACAAGATTGCTTTGGGGACTAACACTGATGGATGCTTTGGGGATCATATATCCTCTTCCATGCTGGGCCCCTACAGGGGTACTGGCAAGATTTAGCAAGAGGGCAGCTTGCTGCAGGAGATCAGGACCCTGGTCAGCGCATGGTGGAGTATCACTGCTGGATACAAGGCAGCTCAGAAAAGCAAGCTAGTGATGTTGCTTCAGCAATTGTCTGGAGCCAACGGTGAGCCTTAATAGTCTTGCAGCCATGGGGTTGTCTCTAGCACTGCCCCTTTTGAGGGAAGCTGTTGTGATTTAAATAAATAAATAAATTTAAATTGGCCATGCCCTATCCCTTTGGTGTTGGCTCCTACAGAGCTGGAGAGCCTCTTGCTACCCCCTGGCTATAGGGTGATAGGGATTGCCCTCCTTCACTGTGAAGTTTTCGAGAAGGAGGTCAGGGCTAATTCCTTAGGTCAGTGTTCTCCAACCTTGGGTCCCCAGATGTTTTTGGCCTACAACTCCCAGCATGCCCCAGCCAGCGTAGCTGGCTGGGGCATGCTGGGAGTTGTAGGCCAAAAACATCTGGGGACCCAAGGTTGGAGAACACTGCCTTAGGTGAAGCAGATACCGCCAGTGCTAGCTCCCAGGCCTCTTCTCCTGTGTGAGTCTCTGGCAAGGCAGATATCTCCAGGGCTCTCTGTGGGAATGTCTTCTCTATCTTCTGTGTTGTCAGGGTCTGAGCCCAGGCTGTTGACACCATACCACTTCGAATTGGAAGTGGGGGTCTACAAGTTTGAATGTTTCCCCATAGAATCCTCCCCACCTTACCTGCCTGTGGAAAGCTACTTTGTCGGAGAGAAGAGTTCTAGTCTAATATTCTCCCTGTTGTGCTATTTTATATTTGTAGAGATTTTAAAAACAACAACAACATGGGGAATATTCAAATACGGTATGTGATTCTCCCCCACTTGAATTCTGAAGTGATACATTCCAGGGAAGGCTGTTGCACATAATTTTGCAGTATATGTAGATCAGCTCTTAAATCCCGTTGAAGTTGGTGGGACTTCTTTCTGTGTGGTGTCTTTGGGGCAGGGATGTTAGTACTCTTGCCCCTTGACGGGCCCCAGAATGATACCTCTCTCCTAATAATGGCACATGGTTTTGTTCTCCAGAAGCTGCAGTAATGGCCAAAGTAACAGAATATAATATACTTTATAGTTGCCTCATATTTGAATTTTATTATGTCTTTTAGCAATATAGCAGGGCAAAAGGTTCTCTCCCCCCCTCCCCCGGATTCATGATCTCTTCATTATGAATATCTTCAAAAAGAAAACAAAGGCCAATCCAAATAGGTGTTCACATAATATAGCCCTGTCATGTGACTGTAACATTTCAGAATGCACATGGGAGCTGCTTATGTGACTCCATCCGCGCATCTGAATCACCTTCAGGTATAATTCTTGTCCATGAGAGAAAAAACCCATGGCATAGCTTCCCTGGCATGTAAGCTTTGGATACAGATTTGAAGTTGTGTGAGAGGTCTGTACCACTATGCTAACAAATGCAGAATTTTATTTTATTTGTAGTTTCTCAGTAGCTTGTCTCCTTTTTTCTTAAAGTGCTCTAATGAAAGGATGCCGTTGCTTGGAAATTGACTGCTGGGACGGACCAAGCAATGACCCTGTTGTTTATCATGGACATACATTAACGAGCAAAATTAGCTTTAAGACTGTCATCCAGGTGATCAACAAATATGCCTTTTTGGTAGGTGCATGAGTGACAAATGTATTGGAAGAGGTTTGAACAGGACGTGATTCCCAGATAAGTTGTCCTTTTGAGGTCCTCCAGGTGCCTTTGGAGGTTTGGTGGGTGGTGACTGGAGACAGAGCCTTTTTGTGGTGCTGCCCCAGTGGTGGAATGTTCCCCAGGGGTGTTTGCCTGACACCAACTTTGCTCAGTTGGAAGCACTAGGAAACGTTTGTATTTGCCAAGGCTTTAACTCAGGGGTGAAGAACCTCAGGCCTGGGGGTCAAATCCAGCCCTACTGGCCCTCCGGGGTTCTGCAGATGGCCACAGCCCTTTTCTTGGTCCCACCTACTGTTCCCCAACCACCATTCATTCAGTGGTTTCCTGGCGCTTGTGTAATTTCCCCCCATTCTAAAAGGTTGAAATGCCTCGCCTAAGGCTTAGTTACTGGCAACAACATGCTGGTATTTTTGGTCCTGCTCCTTTTGCCTTCTGCTCTGCCCACCATAGGAGTGTGGCCCCTGAGAGTTTGACTGAAGTTGAACTCAGCACTCAGGTGGAAAGAGGTCCCCCATTCCTGATGGATGTGAATGATTTTATTGTTGCTTTTGAGTGTTTAATGAGTTTTATTTATATGGTGTTCTCTTGCTATTTTTTAATGTGGTTTTAAAAAAATCTTAAATGTGTTAATGATATTTTCTGTTGAGTTTTAATTGGAAGCTGGTTTGGACATCTTTTAAAGATAAAAGACAGATTAGAAATGTCATAAATAAATAAAATAAATACACATTGTCTTTCAGGCTTAGTTAAGAAAAAATAATAAAGATGAAAGACAGAATCTTAGCAGTTGGAAGGTGTGGTGTTCTGAGATATTACAGAAGGAATGTAAAGGTCATTTGGTCCATCCCTTGCAATATGACAGGGCCACCCATCCATAGATCAAACTGGTTGCAGCTATCAGAAAGCAGGGACATAGCACAGAGGACACTACAGGGGAAAAAGCCAGTGGGCAGCGGATAATTTTGGTTTAGGACCAGGGAGACAAGAGTTTGGGCTCGTGCTTCTCAAAGAGCACGTCTCCATGACATATGTCAAAATGCTTTTGAAACGGTGGCTTTCCCCCACTTAAAGCATTTGTTTGTTATATGGCATGGGGCTTGCTGGTTAAAGAAAATAAACTAATCAATCACATTGGACATGCCTCAAGTAGCTCTTTGGAGACCAGCTTAGCACTAATGCGCATGCACTGGTGTGCCATGATTGGGTCTGTATGGTATATGCCAGGTGGGGGGCCGGATTGTCCTCCACCAGGCCCACTGCCGGCCAAATGACACCAGGGGGTGTGGCCACACACAGACGAGCCCCAGTGCCCAGGCCGTCCCTCATTCCCGCTGTTCTCTCTGATCTCCTATCAGAGGTCGCAGTGGGGATGAGGAGCACTGAGACTCGCTCGTGCATGGGCAGAAGGGCTGCTCTCCTCCATGAGTGGGCAATCCCAATGCCCAGGCCTCCCCGCATTCCCCGCTGCTATCACTGATCTGAGATAGCAGTGGGAGTTCTGCTGTTGGTGCGTGCCAGCTAGAGAATCCCCACTGTTATCTCTGATCTCAGATCGGAGATAGCAGCAGGGGGGGGGGATGCCCTCCAGGGGGATTTCTCCAGGGGGTGGGGCTTGGAGCCTAAGCCTCACCTCCTGGAAGAACCCCAAGAGGCAGCATGAGTTTGATTGCGGTGCCCTACGTGCCAGAGTTGCTGCACCTCGGTATATGGTAGATACAAATTCCAGAAGAGCAGGCATGCCAGTCTTCAACAGCAAAAAGATGGAAAGAGGTGCCATTTCTTTGAGACTGGTTGAGCATGCTGAGATAAATCAGCTGGAGTGTAAGGCTGCTTCCATACTAAGAGTTTACTCTGGAATAGTCATGATTTGCTCACTAACCTTTTACAGGGCAGCCACCACACAACCTTGTAATTAAGTTGTTGCTCCCCCACGTTTTCCCTGCGCTTCTTCCATCTTTTTTCTTATCACAAAAAAATAATCTGACTTTGGGGAAAAGAGCTGCAGTCTAATCTCTCTGCCCATGCGGACAGGAATATGTGAAACTGAGGATCCTGGTGGGAAAAGTGGTCTACGAGTAGTTGGAGGTGCCCCGCCTTTTCCCAAATAAGCTTGCTGTGTATTTCCTGTCGCATGGCTACTTGTCCTCACCCTTCTCCTCACCATTCTTCCATGGAGAAGCAGAGTATGGAAAGCTGTGGCAAAGTACTGAGTTCTTTGTGCTCTCTTCAAACCTCTCCAGCTAGATACAAAAGGAAGCCCCTGCAATTGGGTGCTTTATTGTTAAACTGACAACAAATAAGTGGCTGCTCTGAAATGCATTTTCTCAAACTAAGCAGGGAGAAAATGCCATTCAAAGTAGCAGAGTACAGCGAGGTAAGCCTGGGGGGGGGGCAGGGGGGAGGTGGCTTTCAGCGGTCAAGGTGACTTCCACCCTCTCTCTGCCACTCCTTTAAAATAGTAGATCCTCACCCCCCATTTCATAGGCAATGGGACTCACTTGTCTAGATGTGTCTTTACTGTAGAAGACAGTACATACTTCCTGCAGTATCCTTTATTCTAGTTTTGCTGGGCTCTCATTTGGGTAACTAGGAATTACAATAGCTTTGAAACTGTACTTCCAGGTCTCTGATTATCCTCTAGTACTGTCTTTGGAGAACCACTGCAGCCCTAAGCAGCAGGAAGTAATGGCGGATTATCTGACAGGTATCCTGGGTGACCAGTTGGTGCTATCTACAACTGATGATGCCATGCCAGCTGAGCTACCTTCCCCAGAGGTAACAAGTAATAAGTTTCTCTCTTGTAAAAGATAAGGTGGAAGAAATCACGGTTATTTCCTGAGAAGTTTATGATCCCCTGCCACATTAAAATATCTCTATCCTTTGGTTGGTAAAACAGAATTAGTTACACTGGATTTGGAATGCATTCTTTTTGATTTAGTGTTATTAAACAAATGGAAAATAACCAATATGCCCCTGTTAAGAAGAAAATGTACATGTCAAAGGTTTGAAACATAGCAAGGAAACAGCAATATAATGTCTGAGGTTCTTGAATCTTCCAGTATGTATAGTCATGATTTATCATTACCCCAAGGCTGAGAACACTGGAAAAGCTTACATTTATTTGTTCCACAATTTTAGTCAGTGCATTCTTGTTGCTGTTAAGAAAAACCCTGCAAGACATCAGAAAAGTACTTGTGGGTAAAGAATCCATTTCTGAAATGCTTAAAAGCTTCCCAAGATCTCACAAAAAGAGAGAGAAGGGAATAGCATATAGTCTTTGCTAGATAAGGCTGCTGTACTTCCTGTACTTTCTTCATTTGATTTATTTATTTATTAATTATATTTAAACCCCACCTTTTTTCCTGCAAGGAACCCAAGGTGGCTTACATAATCCTCCTCCTCCTCTCCATTTTATCCTCACAACAACCCTGTTTGGTAGGTTAGGCTAAGAGTCAGTGACTGGCCCAAAGTGAGTTTCATGGCTGAGCGGGGAATAGAACCCGGATCTCCCAAGTCCCAGTCCAACACTCTCACCACTACGCTACACTGGCTCCTGCTTCCCTATGGTCGTCTCAAGTAGTAGTATTTGGAAGAGTTGACAAATGGGTGAGAAGGACCTGCATGTTTGCCCCTACCCACGTTGTTCCAGTTTCCAAACATTATTGTGGTGGTGTTGGAGGAAGACACAGGGAAGTATTAATGTATGAATGGGCCCAACCCTTCTGAATTTGATTTTTTTTTACTGTGGTAGTATTATATATACTCGTACAATCCCATCTTTTAATGTTATAGATTTGTTCACAGTATTTATTTGAACAAATATGTTTCAACTTAAAGCTGTAACAAGCATCGAATTGGTAATCTTTTTCAACAGTGCCCCTCCCCCCAGTACTTAGGGTAGCCAGGTATCCTACTTTACAGAGGGCAGTCCTGCATTTTAAGAGCTATCAGAGGACAGTCCTCTATTTGAAGGCATCCTCTAATTGAAGAAGAGCTGTCCAGTCCAAGCCAGTTTAAAGTCAAGGAACCATGAGGAGTGAGAGGAGGAGGGGGCCTTGAAGTTGCCCATCAGTGGTTAGTATCTGGACAGCAGACTGAGCAGGCACACAGGTCACCTGGCCCCAGTCTTCCCCACTCTGGTGAGATGTATTGTACAGTAATACCTTGGATTGCAAGTAACTTGGTCTGAGAGTGTTTTGCAAGACAAGCAAATTAAAAAATTTTTTTTTTACTTGATAAACGAGCAAGGTCTTGCAAGACAAGTTTGTAGGGATGTAACCGCTCACCTCGAGCGGGCGTAGCGGGCCGAAATCGGCCCCGCTCATGCCCGCCAGAGACTCGCTTTGATATAAGAATGTTTTGGATTACAAGCATGTTTCTGGAACGAATTATGCTTGCAATCCAAGGTATTACTGTATTTCTATTTAAATTATAGTTATGATTTCTAAATTTGCATCTAGACATGTAAATTAGCATATGCAAATATTATGGGTATTTGTCTGCTCGTTGTCTCTCTTTTTTTGGTGATGGGTTTCCTCTTTTTTGATGATTCATAAGTGGACACCCAACCAACCAGTAGTGTATCCCGTGGCCCTTTTCCTGCTATTCTTCTGTCATAACCTACATATTTTGAACGTATAAAAGTTTGTGAGATGTTCTAGGTTTCAAGAATCTCCTGATAACTTACATCAGTCATTCTGTATCGTTCATAGCTCACACATATGGCAGCCCCATTACATTTCCTTGGCCTCATGTTTGCCCATATTCATGTGGAGACGCCAACATGTTGTGAGTTGGACATATGCAGGTACCTTGTTACACACAATTGTCATGATTTCTCTAGCCAAACAGCTGTTTTTGAAGCCATTGCAATCCCAAGAATAGCAGCTATCACAGGTAATTGGATACACATATTTCTGACACACATGAAATTTACTTCATGCAGTGCTTGAGCACATGAACATCTGAGAATATCCACAGCATCAGTGGATATGTGAACTAGCCCTACAACTTACTGCACCATTTATGCATTTGCTCTGAATGTGATGTACCATCCAATCACAAAGCATTGTGTTGCTGCTCACAGTGATTGTAGGCTTGTCTGATTAATGTTTTTACTTGGGAAAGCTTGTTTGCTTCATTTTCTTATATGAACGGCTATGGTCCAGAGGCTACTGCCAGAGTTTGTGCCTGGAAATACAATAGGATATTTCACATCTCTAACCAAATTTTGGCTTGCATAAGGTATGAAATAAGGAGAAAATAGGCATGGAGAAAAGAGCACACTTTGTGTTTCTATAGCACAGGAGAAGTGGGAAGATAAGACAAGGGGCAGCTACTCTAATTTTACAATGACTGGAATTTTCCCCACAAGTCCTCATAGTGAATCAATTTACAGCGAATCTTTTGAGTTCTGCAGTGCATTTCAATTATGTATATCCATTCTCACCTGAACTCAAGAAACATGAACAGTACATACAAGATGGTATTATTTCCCAAGAGTTCTGCTTTATATCTGTAATTCTCTACTGATCCATTTGTTCCCTTTTTGCAATTAAAAACAGTACTGCTGAACAGATGTATGATTAAATTATCTCCATAAAAACTCTTACATAGTACTTCTGTGTAGATTTTAATGATACACAGTAGCTGAAGGAGATGGCTTTAACCAATTTCTTCTCTAAAAAAATAGATAAAAAATAATACAATGGACAAGCCTGCATATTTAAACTCTTGTGTTGACGTATATAAACTCTGGTTGACTTCACTGGCTCTGGATTGCACCAACATAGTCCTGCATATGCCTGAATTACTAAACAATATCAGTGAACAAGAAGCCTTGCTCAATCTAAATCTGAAATCTATTTCGGGAGATTATCCTAAACTGGACCTGTTGCAAAATATATATGAGCTGTTGATAAGATGGACATTTGCAAAATTAAGGGCTACTCCAGGGCCACACTAACACAGAATTAGCTTTGATCATGTCTTTTAAAATCAGTGGGTTAGGCACAGCTAAAAATGTATTGAATTGTAACCTAGGTGTCTGACATAACACCTGCCCCTTGCATTACGTGGACAAAAATGAGACATAAGGCGCAATCCAATGCAAGTTTAGATAGAAAAAGGGGCTACAACTCTCAGCATGCCCCAGCCAGCTATGCTGGCAGGGTCATGCTGGGAGTTGTAGGCATTTTTTCCTGTCTAAACTTGCATAGGATTGCACCCAGGAATGGAAAACTGCCCCCGGCAGATGGCCATTCTTTATGTCTAGTCTGCCTCGGAGAGGCCCACATAGTGGAATCATGCCACCATTGCCAGGCCTTTACCCCACCAGGCAAGGAAACACCGAGCGGACAAGCTCAAGGCCATACTGTGGCATAAGGCGCTCGACGCAACCTCGGTTGCTTCTCCTCATTTGCAGGCCTTTATTCTCTCCAACCTGTGCCCAGCCAATCCCATGCTACCATCTCACAAGCAGTATACATGTATGTGTAGCATATGCATGTGCACAGGTTTTACATACCTTTAGATTCCTACACAGAGAGCCATGGAGCAGTGACCACAAAGAAGACATTGCCCACAAGAAGACATCGCCTAATGACAAGGTTGGGATATATGATGATAATGATACTATCAATGTGCCTGGGACTTTACAGAGTAATATAAGCAACAGAGAGCATGAATATGAGCAAACACAGGTGCAAGTTTTTCTGTATCAATATGGAGTTATGAATGCATTACTCCAGTGTGCGCGCGCTCTCTCTCCCTCCCTCTCTCCCCCCCCCTCTCTCATGTAGCAGGCATTTGCACACCTAGAAAAGCAGATCCATGTGTGGAAAACTTTCCACATGTGGATTTATTTCACTGAATTGGAGCAAAACTATTAATGCAAGAGATACCTATTCCCAAATAAGGGACATCACTCAATCCTAATATAGGAAACCAAGCCTGACTGGGACTTATTATCAGTCTCTGGATTTGGGAAGTGTAAGTAGCGTTCTAAAAAGAACTCTGTCCTGGCAGACACAGAGTACCCTTCGGATAGATCAAATAACTCTTCCCAAGTATTTTGAGAGGTGACTGGATGATCATATGCTATGTACTGATTTGGCCTAATTTATTTATTTATTTATTAGCAATATTTATGTACCGCTTCTCATTTGAAACAAATCCCGAAAGAGTTTATGAAAGAATTCAAACAAACAACCACGCACTTACATACTCACACAATAGTATCATGAGGTTGATTTAAAAATAGTAGTTCATGGCTGGGGGAAAGCCAAAGTAAACCGATACGATTTCAATAAGTGCCTAAAACACACCAGTATTGAGGCCTGACATACCTCAGAGGGGAGATCATTCCACAGGGCACTACAGAGAAGGCCCATCTCCATGTCACTGCCAAATGGAAATCTGGGCTACGGCAAGGATAACAGAACCTGCCCTGAAGATCGTAGTGACCTGGAAGGTTGACATAGGGAGAGATGTTCCTTGAGGTAACCTGATCCTGACTTGTGTAGGGCTTTATACACCAATGCAAATACTAATGAATGCTGCCTTTGAGATCATCTTCCATATTTTGGTTTATGTGATTTATGATACTTAAATACCAATTAATTTCTTTTCACAGGCACTGAAGTTCAAAATAATGGTAAAAAATAAGAAAATTGGAACACTTGAAGAAACTCTTGCAAGAAAAGGCACAGATAGCCATGGTCAGACAGGGGAATTTGAAGAGGAGGGAACAAGCGATGAGGATTCAGATGATGATCCTTCTCACCCTAAGCAACCCCTGCTTAAGAAGAGACGAGCACGATGGAAACATGATTCAACCCCACCTCGAAAAAAACAAAAAGTACGGTTATGCGAAATTAAGATTTTGAATTTCCAAGGATCTTCTTTAATTGAAGAATTTACCTTTGAAGAAGATCTTTCTGATACTCAAGGATTAGAAAGGGTCTTTTTCAAAGAAAGTTTCTTCAGTTCTCAAAGATTATTTATATGATGTGACCCATCAACAAAATCAAGCACCAGTGTTCATCTCAAGCAGGTGTGCTATTTCTCACACATTAACAATTTATCCATAGCTTTTGCAGTTCTTAGGACTATAGGCAGAGGTATATGGAGAATATCTCCTGAAGGCTCAGAAAATGAGGACCAGTTTATACAATGTCAAGTGGTAAAGCTGTTCCTGGAATGTACCACTATGTGACTGCAGATGGAACACAGTTTAAAAACTTTTGCTTCTTGGCCAGTCTCAGGATAGAATGACCAATTTTCTTCCTTCTTTCATCTTTTTCAATACTTTAAAGTCAACATATAAAAATATTGATATCTAATATTTAGAAAGCCCTTTAAAATGTACTAGTAGGAATTTCTCTCTTACAATCTTGTCTTTAGTCTGAATGTAACATACCTCATTCCCCAATTTTTTTTAAAAAAATATTTCCATCATCCACAGGGTGTCCTCTGAATTGTGTTTATATTTGCCAGCATCCTTGAACTGTGGTTCTCAATTCAAACTACACTATTCCAGAATTTATTAGTGCTGAGCAGAGCAGTAATGTTACTTCCTGAATCTTAGAGCCAGCTATCATATTAATACAAGCTGAAATGCTGCCAGCCTTTTTGGGATGCAGGGGATAGAGTGTGTGATTTGGACCAGGGAAACTTGAGTTCAAATCCCTTCTCGGCCATGGAGATCCTTGGGTAGCCTTATGTCTGCCTAACCTCTCCTGTTTCAGGATGGGGCCCACAGGGGCATTCTGACCAGGTGTGGCAAGGATGTAGGTCACCTAGCTAATGGTTAGAACCACAGATAGCACACTGTGGAGCTGGATGCAAGAGCAGGACAGACTCACTGGCCAGTATTGTGCCAGTGCTCGTTTGCAGCCAAACCAAGAGTTTTTAAGTTGTCCTGGAGTGAGGTGTGTGAGTGTGAAGCAGTGCTGTGTGGAATATTCAGCCCAGCTTTTTTTTTTTTTAATATATTTGGGGTAGGAATGAGGTAAAACCCCTCCCCAAAGATGTGGGGAAATGTTTGGGTTTGGGTAGAGATGTGAAGGTTTTGAGGGGGGGGAAACAAAAAAAACCGTGGAAATTTTTTTGGGGAACCATTCACCCCTACTTTCCTCAAAAATCCCTGGGAAAAAAATGCTTCCCCCTTCCCTGAATCTTTCCATTCCACATCCCCCCCCCATTTTTCCACCCAGGCCTTCACATCGCTTACTTATTACTTTTAAACATCGTGGTGAGGGTGGTTTCCTTTTCTTTTTAAAACTGTAAACAGAGCTATGCTGCTGCTTGTATCAGTGGCTTCTCTTTGTTTTCATTTTAAAAACAAGAAAAGAAAAAGAGGAGACCACCCTTACATTCGATCATACCATCATCATCATCATCATCATCATCATCATCATCATCATCATCATCATCATCACGCAGTTGTGTACTGGGCAGTGGAGGTGGTGGCGGGTAAAATGCTTCCCGCTGCCCGGTAGGCTTGGCAGCGAGGTGGATGACAGTCCTTCTGGACGGCAGGTGGTTTTGGGGAGGAGCAGAGCTATCTCCCCAGGACTGGAAAATGGGAGTCTTGCTGTCCCCTGGGGCTCTTCCTCCATAAAAGTCTTTGACAGGATTGCCATTTAGCAGACCTCCTATTGTGATGGTTCAGAAACTCAATCATTTCTGTCCTCAGAGCCTTTGGAGTCCAGTGGGGTCAGGATTCTGGGACATGACACCTACCTCACAGTGTACTTTTGAGAATAAAATGGGAGAACCCTATGCATGCTACCCTGAGATATTTGGAGGAAAAGAAGGATAAAAAATGTGATTAAAACTAATTTGTTTCTTTCCACAAAGTGCTGGTGTCTGGCCAGATATCTTCCATCTAATAATTTTGTATTTGCTTCTTCCTTCCTATGTGTAAGAGATTTCAGTTGTCTCAGCTGTATTTATTTTAATACTGTCTGCCCAGATCTCCATTGGCGCTTCCCAATGTTTACACAGAAGTTTCCCTTTCATAGACTTGAAAAAGAACATGTGCCAGGTTCTCAAACTTGACCAACATATTTAGGATTTTTCTTGTTCACAGACTTGAGAGCTACAAATAATTTTCAAGTAATATACTACTTCAGCTTTTCTAACATGCTCTACATGGAGGGAGAGGAAACAGCAGTCAGGCACCCTCCATCTTGTCTGGATACAGCTCCAGCTAAGAGACCCCCTCCCTCCTGCTACCAACTGCCACTGCTGAGGCTGCCTGAGGGAGAAGCAGCAGAACCCCTTCCATTGTACTCAGATCCAGCTCCATGAGCAGCTAAACATTTTAACTAAGATTCTAGAGCCTGAGTTTGATTTTTTCCTCTTCCCTCCCAATCTTTTTTCCTTTTGTGTTGTGTCTTTTAGATTGTAAGCCTGCAGGCACTGACTGTCTTATTTCTGATCTTTGTAAGCTGTTCTGGGAGCCTTTTTTTGACTGCAGAGGGGTTAAAAAAAATCCTTTAAATAAATAAATAAAATCACATTATTTCAGTAGTTCTAACAGCAACTCTGTAAGGTTGGCCTAGTATAATAATCCCATATTACTGGTGGGGAGACCAAGTGAGGACTAGGAGACAGTGCTTCCCTATGGCCATTCAGCCAAATAATTGAGCTGAAATTAGAATTGGGATTTTCTAGTTCACAATCCATGCTCTTAACTACCTGTGCTACACTATGCTGAGATTTATTTGTGCATTTGGCATTAAACCACTATATTCCACATTGGGTAGGTTGACCATGAAGTGTCACTGTGAAGGGATGCAGACCTCTCTATATAGATATTGAGAGCCAGAATGGTGTAGTCATTAGAGAGTCAGACTGGTACTGGGGAGATCCTGGTTCAAATCTTCAGTCAGCCATGGAATCCACTGGGCCAATTATTATCTCTCAGCCTACCCTACCTCTCAGGGCTGTTGTGAGGATAAAAGGTGGGAGGGAATCATGTACATGTCCCTGAGCTACTTAGAGGAAAAGTGGGATATAAATATAAGTATTTACATGAGTTATCACCCTGTGTTTTCAACAGAAATTATTTGACATTCTGGCATAATTATTGATAGAATGTTGAAAAGATCATTAAAATAACCCCTCCAACTGTCTCTCATACTATTTCCAGATAAAGAAAATAAAGATTGCCCTGGCACTGTCAGAACTAGTGATTTATACCAAATCTCAAAAGTTTGTAAGCTTTGAAGACTCAAGAGAAAAGCAGTTTTTTTATGAAAATAATTCAATTGGTGAGGCAAAAGCCCGAAAGCTGGCAAAACTGAAAGGTAATTCTTGGAATTGAGTCCTGATAAAACTGATAATGTTGCTGTTTTCTCTTGCTTAAGCCACCACAGCTGTCAATAAACTTTATGAGGCAGCATGTCTCAGACTGGCAGGCGGTAAAATGTCTCAGGCGTTGATTCAGCACTCCCCGTGAGTTCTGCGGCTAACGGTTTATGTTAATTGGCTGTTATCTACATTTTACCTAAGCTAAACAATATATGAAAAGGCATAGGCAAATAAATGGAGGCTTGCCATTAAAAAATAAATAAATCTTAAATACTTAAGTGTACCTGTTGCTCCACTGACCAATGTACCATGGGGCCAGTTCAAAAGTAGAGGGAACTAGGTCAGACTGCAGGAATTGTGTACCTTCCTTCTGACCCTCTCTGGACAAATTTCCCCCACCGGTCTGCATCCCTCTAAACCTGGAATCTCCAATGTAGTGCCCTTGGGCACCAGTGTGCCCGTAGATACCCTTCTCTTGGCACCTGCCAGGCCCCCTGCCCCTCCTGATTTGTATTTCTTAAGATTTATTTTTACTTAATTTATTTTTTTTTTAACGGGATGCCAGCATGCTGCAAAGCAAAATGCTGCCTCCAGCACCATCTTTATTTGGGTTCAGATGAGTGTTTTTTGTGTTTTGGAGCCCATTCCCCAGCTCTACCTTGTTCTTAGGTTCATGGGCAAGTTATTTTTCTTTTAGTCTCACCATTTGCCTTCTGGGAAATGAATGTTTTGAGACCAGCCATGTCCGCTGTGGCAGCCATTTTATGAATGGGCAAGCCCCACTCCCAATGTCAGCCATTTTATCAGAGTGCCCAGAACACACTGTCAACATGCCAAACGTACCCACTGATCCAAAGAGGTTGGGGAGCCCTGGAATCATTGTCTGCCCATTGTTAATCCTGGCTAAAATTGACCCAGTTATGCTTCTTATTTCATGTTGAGAATTCAGTTTCAATTAGGGTTTTCAAAATGAGTTCAGGACTGAGTCCTACCAGGTACAGTTTAATCTGGGCTAACAACAATGGTCATATGAATCACCAAACCAGAGTAGAAGGGGTGGGGAGGCAATAAAATAGTGCTTGTGATCCTGTAGCCTGCTCTTGATACATAAGGCCCCATTCCCCCAGTTTCAGAAGAATAAGCTTTTCAAATCAAAAATATATTAGGTAAGGGCTAAACTACATGTTATGTTGTTGATGCTTTTTTAAAAGCGTGCTTAAACTGACCACTTTCGTTTGGAAGAAAAAGTAGCTGCAGGGCTCTGATCAAGAACACAACCCTGATCCAGATTGGGGCCTCGCACCAGTTTCCTGCAAAAAATAAATAAATAACCCCTTCCAGCTTCTATTTGCTGCTGGAGATGCTGTTTGCAGAAAACAGCACCTTGAGTGCACATAACTTGAAATCAGTCAGAGACTGGCCCCACATTGGACTTCTCAGAGATTATTAGGGCCAAACGTTATGTTATATTTTTGACACTTTTAAAAACTTTCTGTGTAAGGAGCAGTTGGGGGTGGGAGGTTCAGCAGGAAACTGGTATGGGCCCCAATCTGGATCATGTTCTGGATCAGGGCCCCACTGTTGCTGCCTCTCCAAAATAAAAGTGGCCAGTTTAAGCATGTATTTTTAAAACTGTCACAAGCATGACATGATGTTTGGCCCTAATACGCTCTGTGAAGTCCTATGTAGGACTAGTCTCCAACTGATTTCAAGTTATGTGCACCCCAGCTAGCAGAAACCATCATCCTTGGCATAGTACAGGGATGGGGAACCTCTAGCCTGCAGGCTAAATTTGGCCCTCCTGGGGTCCCAGTTCATCCTTCCGGGACTCCCCAAATGGCCATGGCCCCTTGTCCTGGCCACACCCCCTTTCCCCCGACCTCCAACCATTTGGTGGTTTTTGCAGCTTTTGCATGTCCCCCCCCCCTTTCTAAAATGCCTCTCTTAAGGATTAGTTACTGGCAGTAAGAGGTTTAAGCTAAAACATGCTGGTATTTTGGCCCCGCCCCTTTTGCCCTTGGCCCCGCCCATGACTGGAATGTGGCCCCCGAGAGCATAGCCAAAACTGAATACGGCCCTGTGGCTGAAAGGGGTTCCCCACCGCTGGCATAGTATATAAACAGTTCAGAAGCATCCAGTGAGCTAAATGTATTTGAGATCAAAATAATGTCTTCACTTCTAGTGTTCACACTATATGATATACATCAAGGATATGAAGTAAAAATGTTTCTTTTCAGGTAATAAATTTTTGGATTTTGAATAATAATTTGGACTCCCCCACCTCACCAGAGCAACTGAGATGTAAGGAAATGTTTCAAACAATGAATGTTCACACAACTACTTGTTCTTGAATTTGTGATTAATAGGTATCAGAATATTTTAAACATGCACACACACACATAATATTTTAAAAAATAATTGGTTCCTATCAGATGGGCAATTTTTCATGCCTCTATCAATAACATGCATTTGAAAATGTCTCTTTGTAGGTAATGAATTTGTTCAACACACGGTCAGATTTATTACAAGAATATACCCCAAAGGGACCCGAACCAACTCTTCCAATTATAATCCTCAAGAATTCTGGAATGTTGGATGTCAGCTGGGTAGGTGATTTAAGGTTGTTGTTGTTTAGAACATTATTTTTTCCCCTTATGTATTGCGCAGTACTTTAAATTTAGTAAAATCGGGTTTCAGTCGCACCAAAGATTGCCAAGCATGGGACCTTTCAACTCTCAGTTCTTGCACAACTTGGATCTACACAGAATACAAAGAAAGGGAACGTGCAGAGCAGTCCTAAATGGGGGCGGGGTGGCAGGAGGGGAGGATGTGGACAGATATAACAGCACACTCAGCCCTGCTGGCTCATGCTGGCCGAGACAGAAGGTGCATGTGTGCGCAGGGGTGGGAGTGGTTTTACCGGACTTTTCAGTCTGCAGATCTCTTCAGTTTAAATCCCCCCATTGAAAGCATGGGGGGTGGGGAGTGATCAGCTATACTAGCTCCAGGCTAGTTTAGTTGAGGGGCCCAGATTAGGCTTCTGTTAGGGGACTCGATCCAGAGTCAGTTCTGACCCACCCCATCCCTGGAATGCTGTGTTGGGACCTTATGCTTACTACTACTGCTTTTTGCTGATCCATGGGTGCCGTGGGGGACTCCCCGCATGGGCAGAAGCTTTTCCCCGCCCCCGGTAGGGTTCCTCTCCACTGACAGAGGCAAGTGGAAGGGCACCTCTGCTAAATCCTAACCCCGCCAGCAGGCAACATCAGGGTGTTAGGATTGCTCAGTTCCCATTGAAGTCAGTGGGGTTTAAGTTGTCTTCTATTGCTGATGATTGTGGATTGCTGCTGAAATGACTGGAATTGTCCATGTATCTGGCCTCAGAGGTAGTCTCCCAGACATTCCTTGGCCCTTGCCCATTTCATCTAGATCATCAGAGACTTGGACTCCTGGGTTCCAGTGTGAGGACGCAAGTGCTTCCTAGTTAATGGTATATTTGCTGACCTTTCCCTGGTAGAGGCTTACTCCGTTGTAAGCTAGCTGTCCATGGAGCTGGGGAGAGAACCTGCCTTTGCTCCTGGAACTTTTCTATCTGGGCTCCAGGGACCTTCCACTTCTCCACCCCATAGCTTCTGTTTGTGGGACTGACTCTCTGTCTCTGTCTGTCTGTCTGTCTGTCTCTCTCTCTCTCTCTCTCTCACACACACACACACACACACACACACCAGCCACTGCTGTCTACTCTGGCAGTGGTGATTACCTGAGTGTTGCAGGCAGGGGGGAGCCTGGATTCAGTACTTTCTTCCAAACCACTGTGAGGAAAGCAACAGGTAGAGCTAGACCTGGCAAAGCAGATGTGTTCCTATCCTTTGCTGACCTTATGGGACTGGCCTATATGATGAGCAGGAGCAGAGGAAGGACATTCTCTGCCCTGGAGTCCATCTCAGCTTTCAGGGATAGTGGCTGGTGTGTGTGTATGTGTGTGTGTGTGTGTGTGTGTGATACAATATTTCCATTTGAGGAAAGTTTGGCTTCCATTTGCTTCTGGGTACAATTTATGGGCCAGGTCTGATGCAAGAATTTTGATAAGGACAGGGCCATAGTTCAGTGGCTGAGCACATGTTTTGCATACAAAAGGTCTCAGGTTCAATACCTGACAAATCCAGGTAGGATTGGGAAAGCCTCCTGTCTAAAATCCCCTGGAGAGCTGCCTCCAGTCAGCGTAGACCAAGGGTGCAGAACCTTTGGCCCATGGGCCTAAACCAGCCCACAGTGCACCCTATGCAGCCTCTTGGGGTTCCTCCAGGGGGTGGGGCTCCAAGCCCCGCCCCCTGGAGGAATCCCCTCAGAGGGCACCCCCTTGCTGCTATTTCCCTATCTGAGATCAGATATAGCAGTGGCGATTCCCCCGTTGGTGGTGCACACCATCAGCGGAACCCCTGCAGTTATCTCTGATCTCCAATCAGAGACAGCAGTGGGGGAATGAGAGGCCATGGGTGCTGGGACTTGCCCGATTTGAGGAAAGTGGCTACTCCCCCCGCACACTGGTGAGTCCCCTTCTCACAATGGGGAAGGTGGCAGCGTGCGCAAGGTGGCGGAGTCCCTTTTGTGCTTCTCTGCTGAAGAAGCAAAGGAAGACTCAGCCGCTTCTCCTCCGCATGCCTCGCCTCCTTCCCTCATCATGGGAAGGAGGTGAGGTGCACGAAGCGGCTGAGCCCCCTCTGCCCCTCTATCGGAGAAGCAAAGGGGACCCAGCTCAGCAGAAGCTGGTGGCTCCAATGTTAGCGGGGCTGTGTATCCGCTCTGCATTTCACTCCAGACTTTTAAGGAGCTAGCCATGGTGCCAAACCTATTTTGGAGATGGGGTCCAGCACCATGGACAGCTCCTTAAAAGCTTGGAGTGAAATCCGGAGCAGATACACAGGTCTGCTGACATTGGAGCCACCAGCCTCTGCTGACCCAGCTACTTCTCTTTTGCGTGCCACACCTCCTTCCTCCATGCACTGTAGACAGTACTGAGCTAGGTGGACTAACGGTCTGACTTGATATAAGGCAGCTTCCTAAGTCACTCCTGAATCTGGAAACAGGCGCCAATGTATTGTAAGAATGACAAATCACAGAACTACTTCAGAGTGTGGAAGCCATTCCACACTGCTGGCTGGAAGCTACTAGGAACTCATTTCGGATGCAATACTTTGAGAAAGCTTGCTGTGTTTTAAAATTGGTTTTAAAACCCTGTACGGCTCCGGTCCAGTTTATCTCAAGGAGCCTCTCCAGCAACACCAAGTAGGCCGCTAAACAAGATCTGCCACGGACGGCCTTCTCCTTGTCCCTTCAGCCAGAGCAGCTAGACTGGTGGGGACTAGGAAGAGGGCCTTTTCTGTGGCAGCCCCCATACTGTGGAACTCTCTCCCTAGTGACCTCCGCCATGCCCCCTCTCTGCTGAGCTTCCGCCGCTCACTAAAAACATGGCTGTTCAGGCGGGTGGGTTAATATTTTAAAATATGGGGTGGGTTAAGATTTTAAAATTTTATACTGTTTTAAATGTATTTTATATTTTATCATGTTGTACATTGCCCAGAGTGGCCGGTTTGCCGGCCAGATTCATAAATACAATAAATAAATAAATAAATAAATAAATTGTATTGTCAGAACCACACATAACCAGAGAAACAAAACCAGAGTTTTGTCTACAAAGACCTATTACAGGGACCCTTCACACAGTATAGACAAAGCAGGTACATGCTTGTAAACCACATCAGGTGAGAACAATAATCTTATTTTGACCATATGCTGTATGGAGCTGCATGTTGCCTGAGCTATTTGTAGCATCTGTTCTGTGCACAGCATATATGCATATATGCTATCTAAAAGGAGGAATGTGGCTCTTACATGAAACATTGCTGTTGCAAGTGGTATAGGCATGCACCTGCTAATTTACATGTGTGAAGTGGCCTTCAGAGATCACTCATCCATGGTGCCTCTTTATGGATATTGAAAGCAAATAGATCACTTTTGCTTATGCTCTCAAAATTTAATCTTCAGGAGTCACTGGTTTGGGTATTTTCAGTGGAGGGTCCAAGTGTTTGGAATTCGTTATCTGTGCTCTTACCATGAATTAAGCATGTTTATTCTGAAGCAAGTCCTGCTGATTTCAATGGGACGTACTCCCTAGTAATAAGTATGGATAAGATTACGCAATCTGGAGTCTGATTAACTGACTTCCAAGAATCTATACAAGTCCTACTTTGGGGCTAGCTTACAGCTCTATGCTTTAACTTTTTTTGGTGTCTGTGTTTGGTGCTAAAGCCTTAAATTTTATATTTCCTGTTAATTCTTAATTATATGTGCTCAACAGTCTTATATAAATCTTGATGTACCAACTTATAGTTGGTTGGGACGGGATGCATCGATAACCACTTTATCAAACATCATAGAACAATGATGTGACAGTGCTGAAGATGTATTGATGTTGAGACAGATCTCTGACAGATATCTCAGACCCAGTATGTAGGTCTCATGTCCATTTTTTTTTAAGTAGCATGGTATATACCAGCCTTCCCCAACCTGGTGCCCTCCAGATGTTTTGGACTACAACTCCCAGTGTTCCTGACCATTGGCCATGCTGGTTGGGGCCGATGAGATTTGTCGTCCAAAACATCTGGAAGGTACCAGGTCGAGGAAGGCTGGTACATACTGAAGAAATTGGCATGGGATGAATCATAAAATTAAAATACACATTCTCCCTTGACTGACAGATGACATTCCAGACTTGCTGGGAGGCGGCTCCTCCACCAGAAGTAGGCAGAGACCAGTAAAGTCAGTTGCTCATCAACAATTAATGTTTATAACCGAGTGTGACTTTTTTCAGAATTTAGAAAAAAAAAAGATGTGTATATTTGTGGGTTTGATGAATAAGAAGAAAAATTTGGGACAATGGGAAAAAAATAGAACTTTTTTTGTAATTATAGAGTAAGGGAAAGTATTGTTACTTATATCTGTTGTGGAGAAAATCGGAAGTCCTTTTTGTTTGTTGTTTTTGTATTGTTTGTTTTTTCTTTGTTTGTCAAGGGGAGGGTCCGCCCCCTGCTTTGGCTCCCGGCCCAGGCCCTGCCTAGTAGCAGCAATGCAAAGTTCTTGCTGAGTTCCTTGGCTCGGCACTTTAAAAAAGAAGAGTTAACTGAGCATAAGGTGCTGAGATTTCTGACAAAGCTTTGTCTTCATCCCACTGGTTAGCTCTTGTCAGGGCTGGAGTGGGAGTTTTAGTCACTTGGCCTTCTCTCCCTCAGGACAGGCCTGCGATTTTGGCATGCTTTTCCCCTCAGGCGTGTTTTGGGCCAGGGCTCTGCTTCCATTATCTTTTTGCTGATCTAGGCAAGAAATGCCAGCCCCTACTGCCTTCCCCTCCCCACAGGGTAGGCAGAGAGCAAGAGCAAACCCTGTTTCTTGCCCAAAAGATCGAGCAAGCACACTCCAAATTCCTCCAGTAGGCGAGGGGGTTGGTGGCTGCAGAAATAAAAGGAGTGATAAAACCCTCCTAAAGTTGCAAAACATATAAAGTAAAACCTTATACTCAGCAAAGATTTGTATGCTTTCCACATGCAACTGCAGTGTAGGTCAGAAACAACTAGTTTAGTACAGCCATGCAATTCTATTATTTTATTCATGAAGTAAAATTAAAAGCAGTCATTTATGCACAAGAGGAAAATTCAGGGTGATTATTTAAATAAACAGTTATCTGCCTTACATTTCTTGATGCAATACAATAATAGAAAAGATTATGGGATTCAAGATGCTTTTTGAGGTATTGCCTGAGAATCTAGTGAAACAGGAATACTTAACCCACATAGTATAGCAGTAACAAAGCTAAATAATCATTTAGTATTAACTAATATTTTTAAAGTAGCTAGAAGTTTGCTATAAAATTAAATTAGGGATATGTCTGAACTATATATACAGCCCCACAAGCGCCAAATGTTTATATATGTATGAACAGACAACAAATCAACCCAGAAGCTACACATGGAAGCTCAGGTGTCCCATGGAATTCCTGTCCTCACAAGATCTTCCCTAAAGATTATCTGTCATTCCCTTTATTTCTGATGTTCAGGGCAGGCTGTGAGTGCCATGTGCTTATGTAGCCAAAATGGCACCACACTCACACAAAAGCAGATATGAGCAAGCTTGGGGGAATCCCAAAGTTTGTAGAAGTACAACAAATCTGGGGTGGGGGAGGGGGGACCCCAAAAACAGCCCAGTGGGGACTGAGCATATTCAGTTGCCGTAGAATGCTGACTGACCGTTGGAGGGGGGAAAAAAAACAAAACCGGGGGTGGGGAAGAGGGGAATGTAATGGAGTAGTTGGAATACTAGACAGCACCACTGCACACTGCAGCATGTTGTTGCAGGTCCCGCTTGTAACGTAGGCGTAGCTATACATTTTTCTTCAGGTGTTCCTCTCTGCAGTCATACAGATGGGACTGAGCATGCACAGACAACAGCATGAAAACCTTCTGGATTTCTGACAGCAGTGGGATGGGATGTAGGTTGTGGAGTCCAACAGAGCCTTCTCCACTACAGTAATCTATTCCCTGCTTCAGATAACTAATATCCCATCTGTGGGATGCCATGAAGAACGACAGGGTTCCTTACCCTACCGTATGAGCCCTGCCACTCTTGCTCACACGGGCACCCTGCAGTTAGCAAACCCACAGGAGGAGCTAAATTGTATCAGGACTGCAGTGCTGGAGGAGGAGAGGTTCAGCCTTTCCCCATTTTCCCCATTAAAATTGCTTCCCTTCAGGTTGTTATTGGCCCCATAGGGGGGAACTTACAGATACCCTATAATACATGCCTTTTATTGTTCACCGCTCCAAAATCTCCGTACCGGAATATGGAGCGGTATAGAAACCATGTAAATAAATAAATAAACAAATAAAATGTACATTTTCTCTATGAGCCAATAATAGCTTTGGGAGGAAGGGATGATTTCTGTTGGGAAAACAGTGCAGGGAGGAAAGGCTAACTTACTTTCCCACAGTGCCACAGTCCCCACATGATCCCTCCTTCCACCTCTCTCTGTGGCTGCTTATAAAACAACAATAACCCATAGGTGATCCTACTCACAGATCTCCTGGTCATGGCTTATTTGGCCCAGACTCTTGAAATATGCATTGTGAAATGCCTTTTGATTCCCTTTGCAGCTGAGCATTTAAGGGGGGTGCTATGTAGAGCCAGTACACCAATTCTCAGCCTCGCAGTGTTTCCTTTTACACAAAGAGAATCATGAATCAGTTTTACTGTGTTTCATGACCAACACATGCTTCATGGTTTTTGCAAGCATTTGTTTACTCTCAGTGAAAAATTTCACAGAATCTGAAGATTCCCAAGAGATTTGAGCCTGGGAAAACAAAAGTTCATGTCCCCTTTCCAAGACTAAATCTCAAAACCATGCATGTAAATGGATTAAATTATTTCTTTGTTGTGTACAGGATGCTGCTGCTGCTATTTTCCCAGGCAAAGTTTGAATTCAAGAATGGGGAACCAGAGATATTTTCACTGTAGCTCTGGTTTGATAGTTTTGTGGGGGGTTTTAAATGAAGACTAACAATAATATAAACACATGTTTGTTTTACAATAAGCAGAATATTATATTGGAGTTATTATGCCTTAGACATTTATGGGTTGGAGCCAGACTTAGTCATACTGAAAGCAGACCCATTGAAATCAATGGGACTTAGGTTAGTCCAGCTGATTTTAGTGGGTCTCCTCTAAGTATACCAAGTCTGGATCCATCCCAATATTTTCCAACATATATGTACATTTTAATATACACATTCTGCTTATTTGACTGTTAAATTGCCTGTAATAGCAGGAGGTGCCCCTCCAAAATGAGAGCAAAGGGATGTTCATTTCTAAATGGGACTCTTTATATCCCTGATTAATTCCTACCTAGTCCATACTTGCCTATTAAAAATATTAAAAGCCCAGGCATGGAGCTTACAGGAACCCAGATGCTAAGCCCAGCCCTGAGAAATGGGGTCATTTTGGTTCGACTACATGAAATGGAAGCTCTCAGAATGTTTTCCAGCTAGCTCTAGGACCCCAACTTGATGTGACTGAATAATATTTGACAGAATGCCTAGATTAGGGGCACAGACTTCAGTTCTGGGGGTCAGATCTAGCCCTCCTGTGGTCCCACTCTGGCCTTCTGGTGGTCCAGAGACCACCATGCCCCCTTCCCCTGGTCCCATACCCTCCAACATTTCACAGATGAAAATAGGGACACACATGTGAATTTGTAAGACGTATGGTTAAACAACATGAAGGTGGGATCAAGAGGGTGTGGCCAAGGGTATGGCCAGGCAACCAAAGGGCATGGTCAGATACAAAAGTTATTAGAGGAAACACAAAACTGAAGTATTTTAAGCACATAAATCTTTGAATTTATGTATTGCATTTAGGGAAGCCTGAGGGAAAAAGAAAACCCCGGATCAATAAATACAGCTACTCATATATATATATATATATATATAATATAGTTATTTGTATTTATTTAGTCAAGGCGCTCGAAGTGGCACACACAACATTAACAATAAATAGAAGATTATTATAAAAATAAACATTATTATAAAATAAATAAATAAATACAACATGGGTGAAAAGTCTTCATTACAAACAAACAGTCATGTAACCATGACTCTCCTCTCTCTCAGGGTTTGGATCTCAAAACGGAAAAATGGAAAACCTTGACTGGTGCTGAACCCTCAGTATTTTTCTTTGCTCTCCTGTATCCTGTACTCAGACCTTCAAACTTCACTCTACTGAAGTACTACTTTCTTTCTGATGCTAGAACTATATGTTCATTTTCTGATCCTCTTTATGTTCTGCCTCTCCCTAAATTTCCCTGCAATAATAGGTAAAAAGCTATCATTATGAAGTGTTTATCTTTATCTCTTATTATATTGTCAGTATTTGCCATGTTATAATATTTGGCCCAACTACAAATTTTATCTTTGTGCATAAATGCATCCTTTAATTCAATGTGTTGGTAACTAAGGCTGAACATCTTGGCATGCCTATTTATTTATTTGATGTATATTTGTATCAACTTGGCTTGTCAATCACCAACCTGAAACAGCTAATAACCCATAACAGATCACAGAGACACAAACGTGGAGACCAGAAGTCTCCCCAATGCCATGGCCCTGATCTGGATGGGCTGAATTTTAGCTGGAAGACAAAAGAAAACAGAAAAAACACCCTAGCCACCCACCCCAGGATGCTCTAACCGTTGAAGGGCTCTGAACACTCTGAAGCCACTTTGATCTCCAGACCCATGATGATGATGATGGTGATTGCTGTTGTTGTCATTGTTATTATTATTGTACCATCAATGTGCATGGTGCTTTACCAAGTATAAGAGAACAGCTCCCTGCCGCAAGAGCCGACAATCTAAAATGTAGTATAGAGGCGACAACAAATGATAGGAAGGGGTAAACCAGGGAGGAATATGCCATTATTTCAGTCAAACATAACTTTCATCCTACTTTCCCAACATTGTGCAGGAAATTCCTTGTTTTAAAGATCTCCCATTTTAAAAATGGATCCCTCCATGGTGGCTTTGTTCTCATTAGTAGTTTGCCAAAGAAATAATAATAATTAACATTTAGATATCTCTGAGTGTGCAAAGTGGTTCGCAGGCCCATCCTGTAACTCCTATTTTATCCACTCAGAAAAAAACAGAACAAACCAACATGTGGGCTCTATGGTACTTTATTTAAAAACAAGAACAACAACATTGTGATTGAACAATAATGCCAAAATGGAATTATGATGTTTGTTGCTGCTATTTGAGGTAGTTGGGACTTCCTTTCTCTTAAGGAGGGGGTGTGTTTTCTGCCAACTCCCTTCTAATGCATTAAAAAAAATATCCAAAATCCCTGCAAAATAATCCTAATCATTACTGAAGAGAGCTTTCTCCATTGCATTTCAGCATGTGTTAGAAAAAGACTTTCACATGGGGTACACAGGTAGAGCCAAGTAAAATTTACCTGCTCTGAAAACAGAATAACAGTGCAATCCTATACATGTGTTCTCAGAAGTAAGTCCTATTATGTTCAATGGGACTTACAGGAAAGTGTGTATATTTTAAAGCAATCTACAACACTGACCATCACATCTTGTGGCAGCAAACAAATTGATTATGAATTGTGTGAAGAAGTATCATGTAATTGAGGGATAATTGTGAAATGCTGCTCCTTGCTAGAAGGAGCTGCTCCTTGCTAGAAGGAGAGGTAACAGCAGCAGTGCCAGTGCTAGGATGACTTTTCCAGAATTATATTATTATATAATATCTTATATATTATCATTATTACATTATTATATTATATGAATAAACTTTATTGTATACAGCCATAGGCCTTTACAAATCATTAAAATGTAAAATTTATAAAACAGTATAATTTAAAAACATTATAAAACTCAATAAATCTACATAAAACAAGCCATTTTACCTTCTTCGAAAAGTTTAAACCCTGAAATCTAAAATATTAATATTCAAGATACATTATTGTTTTTAATAAAATAAGAACGTAGATTCCTAGCTGCCAATGCATATTTGGCTACCGAATATGTAACCAAATTTGCATTGGCAGCTAGGAATCTACATTCTTATTTATTCGTGCTCGGCCTTTTGGCTAAGATCAAGTGTATTATATTATATATTATTTTATAATATTTTATAAGTGGCTTTTGTAAATTTTCTTAACCTTACCTAAACCCTAAATTGTTAATATCTGGTGTTTTTCATGGGGTGGTGGTGGTGTCAGTGCTTGTAGGGCAATCACTTTCTTTTTGTTTTAAAATTGTCAGGATTGGCACAAATTCAACAGGTGAAGCTTACCCACCCCACACCCCCAAACATGGAGCTTCAGAGAGAAGGGGATTTTTTTTCCATTTCCTTCTGACACTGTACCTCACCTGTTAGAGGCACAGAGTCAGCTGTGTTAGGAAATAAAATCTTTGGCAATATAAAGATAATATATTGCCTTTATAATATAAACAGGAATCATGTGATAAATTCCCTCATTCACCTCTCCCTCTGTGTGCGTGCGTGCGTGCGCGCACACACACCCTCACGTCTGTTCCTTCCCTGCTTTCTTTCTCTCCATGGGCAGCCTTTCGAGCCTAAGCAGAGCTATCTTAAAGGGGCATCGGCAAAATTGCAGCTAAGCTAAAGGTTTAGTTTAGCTGCAGTTTTGCCCATGGCCCCTTTAAGAGCATCTTAAAGTAGCTTGTGGGAGGCAGGGGAATTTGGGACTCTGCGAAGGTCCCAGCATTTCCGGGGCAGTTGGAAACTATGTGGTCCCACCCCCTTTTCCCTGATCACTGATCATTTGGTGCAGTTCCCCCCCCCTCCATTCTAAAAGGCTGAAATGCCTCTCCTAAGGCTTAGTTACCGGCAGGAAATGTTTTAAGCTAAAATAGGGCATTTTTTATTTTTTTGAGCTACATCCCTTTGGCCTTTGGTCCTGCCCACTACTGGAATGCATCCCTGGGAGCGTCTCCAAAATGGAATTGGGCCCTTGGGCTGAAAGAGGTTCAACACCCCTGTCCTAGATTGTCCCCAGTCTTGGAATTTTGTTGCACCCACAATCATGTTTAGAGATAGAGAAAGAAGAATGGAGGCAAAGTTTTGACAGATTTCCCTACTACTAAATATCTACAATATCTACTAAAATAAAAGAGGGTTCATTAAAATTGGTTCAAAAGTGGTACCTGACACCAGTGAAGTTGGCAAAAATAAATAAGAATTTATCACCTTTGTGCTGGAGAGGATGTGAAAATAATGGAACACAAATGCATATGTGGTGGGAATGTAGGCAGGTAAACAGGTTCTGGTGTAAGATATTTAAAGAAACAGAAAAAAATACTGAGCAAAATATATGTAAAACACCAGAATTAGCTTTATTGGAAATGTTTGTGAACGAAAATAGAGAGGTAAAAGAGAAAATGTTAATTGGTTATTTGTTGACAGCCGCAAGGCAATTAATAGCAAACAATTGGAAGACAGCTCGAATGCTGACACTATCTAGTTGGAAAAAGAAAATATGGGATATAGCAATTAATGCAAAGTTGACACAAAAGTTAAGAATGTATAGAGGAATAAAGAAAAAAGATACTTTTAAGAAGGATTGGCAAAAGTACATAGAGTATATGAAAAAAGATTTGAATAGATTAACGTTGATGGACGCATATAGAAAATTGTGGGATTCATGAAAAGAAGAAGTTTATAAAGAAATGAGATAATTTAATGTGGATTAAGCTGGGGAAGGGATTGGGGTGGGTTTATGTATTAATATTGTTAGGCTTGATTTTCTTTTTTTGTATGTATTTTCTTTTGGAAATGTAATAAAAAATTAAATTTAAAAAAACCCACAATCATGTTTCTAACTGTAGCAAAACTGCAGGAGAGAACTTGGGCACTATCTTCTGTTTGAGGAAGAAAGTGGTTTTATAATCTTTGCTAAACTGCCAAGGAAACCAGATTACTGTGCCAGAATTTTCTAGGAGGTTATTACTGTAAAATCAAGCTCACTAAATCCAAGGGTGCAAACTTTTAGAGGACACCATGATCTTGAAATCCAGTTTAGGTAATTAATAAGAAGCCAAAATTATTTCAGGTATAAAACCTTCCCCTGAGCCTTCTGACAGTTTTAAGGATTTTACTATCATATTTCCTTAATTAATGCATTAAAGGCCTACTTTAGCAACAGGGAATAATGAAGCTGACTAAAGGCAATGTGCTGTCAAAAACACAATGCATCATAGATAATATTAAAAACATCTCCCTAGTCTCTTTTTCTGGCATTTCTTTTAGGTAGAAGTGTGAATATAAAATGTTAGTAAAACTCCAGTTTAGATTTCTTTTATATGCAATTGTTTAGCAGAGAGTTTCCTCCCCCAACATCCCCTGGCCCAAAAGGATCTTCATGAAAATGTGTTTTCAGGTTTTAATTGAGTAACTGGCAATTAGTGATTTATAATAATTTTTAAAATGCTTTTGTGCTGGAGCCACAAACGTTTGCAATTAATTTAGAAAAATGAAAGTAATTAAAAACATTAAAGTAACGGAGACCTTTAACTTTCCACATGCAAATGGCTCTATAGCTATAAAATGTAATTGGTCCAGGGTTGTTTTTTAAACTGTGACTGGTTACATAATTTCTGCCAAATCATATAAAACACATGCCCTTCCATATACCTAATGGAGGTAAGGTAATTACAACCTCCGTTGTGGAACTTCAGTATGCTGATGATAATGTGGTCTCCGCACATTCAGAGGATGATCTCCAAACTATCCTAAATGCTTTTGCAGAAGCATACGAAAAACTTGGTCTCTCACTTAACATCAAAAAGACCAAAGTGCTTCATCAGCAAGTGCAAGCTAACCCTTTGGTGATGCCATCTATCCAGCTTGGTGGGACAATACTGGAAAATGTCGATCATTTTCTCTATCTTGGCAGCTATCTTTCTGTTACAGCTAACATCGACAGTGAAATCCAGCATCGTTTGAGCTCCGCAAGTGCCGCATTTTCTCGAATGAAACATAGAGTGTTCGAGGATCGGGATATTTGTAAGAAGACCAAAACACTGGTTTATGAAGCCATTGTATTACCAACTTTATTGTATGCCTGCGAAACATGGACTATCTATAAACGTCACTTCCACCTCCTTGAAAGGTTTCATCAACGTTGCCTCCGGAAAATCCTGCGAATTACTTGGGAAGATAGACGAACAAATGTCAGTGTACTGGAAGAAGCAAAGACTACTAGCATTGAAAAAATGATCCTTCAACGCCAACTTCAGTGGACCGGTCATGTTGTTCGAATGCCTGACTGCCGTCTCCCAAAGCAGTTACTTTACTCCCAACTCAAGGATGGAAAGCGGAATATCGGTGGTCAATATAAGAGGTTTAAAGATGTTCATAAGGCTAATCTAAAAAAATGCAATATAAACATCGAAAACTGGGAAGCTCTGGCCCATGAACGATCTAAATGGAGGTTGGCCTTTCACAAAGGTTCCATGGACTTTGAAGAAGCCCGAGTGCAAGGTGAAAGGGAGAAACGTGCTAAGCGAAAAGCACGTCAAATGAATCCTTTACAGGACCATCTTCTATCTGGTAACCTGTGTCCTCACTGTGGGAAGCTGTGTGGATCTAGAATTGGCCTCCACAGTCACTTACGGACCCATCGCTAGAGTCTACACAATCTTCTTTAGAATTTCCTCCTTTTATCCCGGAAGACAATCTTACTCGGTCACGAGTGATCGCCTGATGATGATGATGGGTCCCTCCTTTCCCCCATGATCTTTACCTATAAAGTTTAGAATGAAACTTAATCAATTAACAACAATGCAATCCTGTGTGTGTTTACTTGGAAGTAAGTCCCACTTGTTCAATGGGTCCAATGCCTTTGTTTGATTAGAATTCTGTCCTTAGAATACACGTACATAATCTAAAATGCAACTAATCAGTACAAATTGACCCAGTGCTGTGTGTAGGATGCTGTGTGTAGATTTTGCTGTTAGTAGAAATAATTTCCTTTCATAAATGTGTGGCATCTCTGTGTATTGGATATTGGGAATTGCTGCTGAAACATCAGGAGTGATCAGCCATATTTGGTCATGCTTGATCATGCAGCTGTCATGCAGCTGTCTTGTGTTTTGAAGGGGCTGAAGATTTTATCTATTACAAATTGTACCAGAAATTCTAGAACAATGTAAGCACATATAAAAGAATCATAGTATCCTAACCCAAAAACTCTGGAGGCTCCTGTGCAAAGAGCCATAGCTCCATCTTTGCAGGGCTTCCTGTGCTGGTGTTGCTCCTAGTGCCGATCCATACTAACCTGCCTGCCTGCACCAGGAAGTCTTCCTGTTTTGCTAGTATTGTTGAACTGATTCTTAAATAAATCTACAAAAGTTATCAGTCTGAAAAAAATATATACTAGCCTGCTAAGAGGTTAGTAGCCTGTGTTTCCATGCTGGTCGTGGAGGAAGAGGCAGGTAAGAGAGGAAAGGAGTGATTAGTCTCTCCTTTGTTAGTCTGCTCTCTCACCTGCATGGAATTCCTGGTCACCTATGTTTGCCAAGCGAGTCGTATGGTATGCATTACTGGAAACTGGATGTGTAAAGGGAACTCCAGGGGTTCTTGGATGAACTGGATTCTCTAGATCCATTTCAGTCTCGCCACACAGCTTTGGTCACCTTGGCTGACAGTCTACACTAGGAATTGTACAGGGCAAGTATGTCTCTGTTGATTTTTCCTGGACCTTTCAGCTGTGTTTGATACTATTGGCCATGGTGTCCTTCTAGACAGCCTAGTGAGGTTGAGTTTGGGAGGAACCATTTTACAGTGGTTTCAGCCCTTCCGTGGGGGTCAGTTTCAGATGGTGGTATTGGGGAAATTCTGCTTGAAGCCTTGGCCACTGTTCATGGCATCTTGCAGGGATTGATTCTGTCCCCTATGCTATTCAACATTTACATGGAATTTTAGGAGATATCATTTAGGAATTTGCAGTGCATTGTCACCAATATACAGATGACAGGCAATTCTCTTTCTCCTTTACTTCTAACACCAACTGAAGCTGTCCATGTTCTAAATTGGTGCCTGAGGCAATAATGGGCTGGGTTAGGGCTAATAAATGCAGACTTAATCCCTAGAAGATTCTCCTGGTCAGGAGAAAGATGGGCTCCGGAACAGGAATTCAACCTTTTTTGGATGGGGTGGTACTCCTATTGAAGAATTAGGTTTGAAATATGGGGGTGTTCTTGAATTCAGCTTTGCACCTAGATGCTCAGGTGGCATCTGTAGCCAGTCATGCTTTGCCCAGCTTAGGCTGGTGCGACAACTGCGTCCATTCCTTAAAAAGTCAGTCCTGGCCACTGTTACATATGCCTTATTTACCTCTAGACTGGATTATTGCCATGCACTCTACATGGCATTTCCTTTGAAGAATATTCAGAAACTTCATTTGGTCCACAATGTGGCAATGGTAGAGATGTATGAGAATTTAGCTGCCATTTCTTTAAGACCAGAAGTTGCCCCGTTCACACCCTTGAACATGAATGTGAGTGCATTTTGCGGGCAAAGATCAAACATTGCTCATTTGCAAAGTGCTTTAGAAAAATGTGCATTTCAAAAATGTGCATTTTCACGCTTTACTCAATGGGGAAAAGTAAGCATTTGGGTGTGCACATCAAAAGAGCACCCAAATGCATACCTTTCTCATTTGAATGGAGGGTGGAGAATGGGAAGCTCACAATTGGGAATGGGTCCACCTCCTTCTGAGTTGGGAGATGGAACTCCGAGAACCTCGACAAGCTTAAGCCTCACTGATTGCCCCCTTCCCCATCACTAGATGTTAGTAGGCACTCACTCATGGATAGGGGTCCCAGTACTTTTAATGGCTGCTAAAGAAGATTGAATTAAGATAGATGCAGCTTGCCATGCACCTGCTGGAATCTGCCCTTTCTGCAGCAATATTAAAGATACAGGAGGCCTATTCTGTACATCTAATCACCCTTTCTCTGTATTTCTCTCTCTTTAAAAAGTTTTTAATCAAAGAAAGAAAATGGTAGTAATGCACTGCTGTGAGCCACCTTAGTCCTGACAGCAGCAGGAGATCAGTGTGTAAAGAATGCCAGTTCAGAATTTAGAACTCAAACACTGAAGTCAAGGAAGATGTATGTTTTTCTATAACAAACCAAAGACATTGAACTTCACACATTTCTCCTTCAGTTATAAAATGTGAAGTTGACTGCATGTTCAGTCAGTAGACCTGCATTTATCTCATAGGAACAGAGAATACAGCCTCTTCTGAATTACTATTAAGCGTAACATGTACCTCTTTTAGGTCTACATTTCCTTCTGGCAACCCATCAAGTACATTTACTTTTAAAAAATCATTGTTCTATTTTATACATGTCATGTTTGTGCTTTACTGGGTTGACTGGTGAATTTTCCATGCTAGATTTTACACTTCGTACCAACGATTACAATATTGTCTTTCCCCATGAATTATAATACAGTAATACCTTGGATTGCAAGTAACTTGGTTTGAGAGCGTTTTGCAAGACAAGCAAATTTTGAAATATTTATTTATTTATTTTTTACTTGATATACAAGCGACGTCTTGCAATACAAGTACTGTAGTGCGGCTTAAATTTAAAATCTCTGTACACATTTTTTTGGGGAGATTTCGCTTTGATATAAGAGTGTTTTGGATTACAAGCACGTTTCCGGAACGAATTATGCTCTCAATCCAGGGGATGACTGTATCCTGTTCTAGGCAGTGTGCTGTTTTATTTCCAGAACTGTAGCAGCAAAACAACAGAAAGTGTTCTGAGCTGCTGAGAAAAGGAAATTCCGACAGTTTTGTGTTCAAGATAAAGACTAGTGCTTTATGATTAAACTGCAAGGAGGGCTTGTGTAGCAGTTCATAATGTTTACACAACGGAATGGTGCATCTGCACATAACTTACATAAACCCTCAAGCATATTTTTTAGTGAAAATGATTTCTATAATTGGATTTTACCATTTGTGATTAAATTGGAAGTGTAGATCTTTTCTTTTCTACTTTTCATTCACCGCTTAACAGCCACTGAAGTAGGCAGAATATGTCAGTTTTGCTTTGTAATTAATTAATAATTTGAATTTATTAGGGGTTATACATAATAATTCAGAAACCCATGCAGTTCAAATTAATTGTGAATAGGCACTTTCATACTGAAGTTACCAGTACGTATTATGACATAGTGGCACCTGATAAATTTCTAGTCTGCATAGTGAGGTTCCACTATCTTTGCCACAAAATTTGCCCCTATGTGGTCATGTAACAGACAGAGAAGCAACCAAGCCGGTGCAAATCCTTTCTGTACAGCCTCCAGTTTGTTCACAGGCCATTTAGGCCTCATAGCACATGGGAATTACATTTCTCATGATGCTAGAAGGCACTCAGAATCTCCAAGCAGGCTTTTCCCAGTGGTTTGGCATGACTAATAAGAACTCCCAAAGCTCCCCTGGATTTCGGTATGTCTTGAGTTCAGGGCCGGCGCTATCACTAGGAGAACTAGGCGGCTGCCTAGAGCGCACGGCTAAAGGGGGTGCAGAAATGCTCCGCGGCACCCCTTTAATTTTCTGCTCCAAACAACTGATCTTTACCCAGCTGTTTGGCGGGAGTCCGGGACAGCCGATTGGCGGCACAGCCACCACCTCCTCCCCCGCCCCACCCCCATCACTACTTGCGCTACTTGCGGCCGGCCCACCGGCAACCAGGCTGGATCCGCCACCGCCAGCTTCCCCCACGCTGTTGCAGTGGCTCCTCTCATCCGGCTCCCTGGGCGTGTGCGCCGCCAAACACCAGGCGTCTGCGCAGAGGGAATCACCTCCAACGCTGATGCTGCTTCCCCCACGCGGTGGCTCACGCGCCGCCAAATGCCAGCACTGCTGCCGAGGGTATCGCACCTCCACTGCTTGTGCCTGTGCCATCTCCCCCTCTCACTTCTCTCTTTCACTCCCTCCCTCCGTCCCTGGAGGTGGGTCTCCTTTGCGCCACCAGCAGCGGCTTCACCAATAAACCAGCCCCCTCGCCTACCGGAGCCTGTCTCTCTTCTCCCCCCCCACCTCACCCCAAGCCAAGTTCTGCAGTGTGGGGAGAGGGAGGCAGGCGGGACAGACGTAGCCCTTCTTACTCGGGCTCTCTGCTGAGGCTCAGAAAGAAAGCGCCGCTTTGGAACAGCTTCACTGCTGTAGACTGCCCTGTGCCCCATCTTATGGACCCAAAAAGAAAATAAATGGGGAAAGGAGGGGTGGGGGTTTGTAAAGAGTGTTCTTGCATTTGGATCTGCGGGCTGGAGGGAGGGAGGGCTCAAGTGGGAAGGGGAGGGGGCGCTAAATATCTGATCTTGCCTAGGGCACCAAACTGCCTTGCACCAGGCCCTGTCTGGGTTCTATTTCTGGCAGGTCTCCACCCAAAGTGAAACCCCAAGACCTATAGAGAAATTTGAGGGTTGCAGAATTCAGTGGCATACAGCTATCAAATTAATTTTTTAGTTTGGTTGAAAACAGCACATTCATAAAGATATTACTTTTATAGCGCATGGAATATATTTATTTTTATGTACATGCACCCAGCTCAGTAAACTGAGAGCTTTGGCTACTGGGCAGTATAGAACTGTAATACATAAATAAACTGGGTGCATGTACATAACTTTCAGAACTTAATTTTTTGGTATTTTTTTTAAATTGAAGTCTTGCATTTTTCTAAAATTCACCTCCAGAACAAGGAATTACATCCTGAGATGCAACTCAGAATGCAGAATCGCTATAATTCCCATAAGCCCAGAAGCAGTGAGCTGTTTGGAACCAAACAAGGTCTCTGTCACATCAGAGCCACTGAGGCTGGAGCCATGATAGCTTGAGCATGTCCCAGACCCTCTGATGTCACTAGGTTCTTGGCCTAAGGCTCGGCTGCACAGCTAACAAGAGAGTAACACAGGCTGCACTGTGATGTCACAGCAGATCAGACAGTGGCACTTAGAGATAGGGCAAGGAGAAAAAGAATAGCGAAGGACTACCAGGAAAATATTCAGTGACATGCTATGGTCCATCATTCATTCATTGCATTTCTATACCACCCAATATCCAAAGCTCTCTGGGCAGTTTACAAAGATTACAACCTTAAAAGTACATTATCAAGACTGTATACATAAAAACATATAAACATACAACACCGAGAGAGATACACATATATCTAAAAACAATTTTAAACAATCAACCACAGGAAAAATTCAAGACCTGATTAAAACCTCATCGTATGCTGCCAAATGCCTGAGAGAAGAAGAAGGTCTTAACCTGGCGCCAAAAAGATAACAATGTTGGCGCCAGGCAGGCCTCATTGGGGAGATCATTCCATAATTGGGGGGCCACCATCAAGAAGGCCTTCTCCCTCATTGCCTCCTTCAGAGCCTCCCTTGGAGGAGGCACCCAGAGGAGGGCCTTAGCTGATGAATATAGTATATGGGTAGGTTCATGCCGGGAGAGGTGCTCCGTCAGGTATTGCAGTCCTCAGCCATGTAAGGCTTTATAGGTCAAAACCAGCACCTTGAATTGGGCTCGGAAACATACAGGTAGCCAATGCAAGCCAGTGCAGTATGCATTGCAGTGCATTCTGATGGCCCTTTATCTGTCTTTTCATATTTGATCTCAGAATTTTCTCCAGTTCTATCCTCGATAGATATTGAATGGAGTATATATTTTAACATTAAGTAGAAAAATATTACCCCAATTTTTACAAAGAGCAAAAGAAAGGAAAAGAAAAGCAAGAAGGAGGTGAGCATATTCATCAAGTGATAAAAGTCTTGTACTACCTGTCCCTACTCATTTTAATAGAATTTGTATGGGGACTTAAAAGGTGGATTCTGCTCTTTGTTGAAAATATTTCTCTTCCTAAATCCTTATAAACCATACAGTGCCAATTCCATAGCCCAGAGACACACAAAGAGTAGTAATAACCGGATTTTCCAAAGAAGTATGTCTTCCATAATTTGTATAGATTCATCATATTTTGGGAGTACTGCTGTCCATAATAAGCAGAAAAATGATTATGGGTGGAATTTGTTCATATTGTTTGGTTAATGCAAAATTGTGTGTCTGAGAACAAACAAATCAGTTCTTCTTCGTGGTCTCTGTGCTTCACACACATATGGGTTCTCTGCGCCTGCGCTGAGATCGATTGGAAACTTCTTTAGCTGAGATGAGCCAGGCGGGAGCCCCTCCCCCTCGCGCGTGCTCCTTAGCGCGGCTCCCGCCTGTCTCCTCAGTTCCTCTTCGACCGCCTTTGCGACTAGTCGATAGGTTCTTCTTCTCTCCTTCTCCGTATCTAAAAGCTGAGTTTATTCTTCTCTAGTTACCTTTTAAAATAATATTTTCTCTCATAAACCCCCTATTTCTTCATTCTCTTTCGAACTATACTCTTGTTTTCTGGGGGGGGGGGGAATTACCAAAAAATCCTACCTAAAACCTTCTCTCCCCCGCTCTTGTCCTTATCTATATATTCTATCTTGATCTAATCTCTAACTATGCCTCTCAAGGCACCATTTAGAAAATGTCAGCGGTGTGGGACTAAAATCCCCCCCCCCCGCTGACAAACATACGCTCTGCCTGCTATGTCTGGGGCAGGAGCATATTGTAGAGAACTGTAAAGACTGTCAGGCCTTCACCAAACAGGCCAGAAAGGCCCGGCAGATGAAACTGAGGGCCCTCCTGTGGGAGCAGTCCCTATCCGCGAAAGGCCCAGCTCCAGAGGAACGACCTGGGGGATCTCAGTCTGCCAAAAAACCGCCAACGGACATAACAGCTAAAAAACTCGCTAAGAAGGCCCGTAAGGATAAGGCAAAGCGCCTTAAGGAGAAAATGGCGGATACGGCTAGCGAGATGGCGGTCCCGTCGACTTCGACCACTATGGTGGTTTCGAAGCGTACAGTGGAAATGATGGAGGCTCTGACTGGTGCTCGGGATCGAGCTTCGGGATCGATTGCCCGCCAGTCTACTCCGGCTTCGACTACGTCTCCTCAAGGCCGAGAGACCAAAAAAGACCCAGCAACTGCGCCAGCTTCCCTGTCGGAGGGAGAGCTAGGGGCTTCGCCAGTCCAGCTCGAGGAGCAGAAGACACTGGACAGACCCCGTTCGGGCTCGAGGGGCTCTCCACCTCGACTATCTCTGTCGGTTGGATGCGCAGAAGAGCGTCAAGAACACCGCCGCCGATCACGATCCCCCTACTATCGGGCTCGTGATTCGGTCTCCACGACTTCGAGCCCTCGATCTCAACTCTCCCGATAACGAGATGAGAGGTCGAGGTCCCGCTCCTACTACTCGGGATCGAGTTCTAGGAGCCACTACTCGAGATCGAGACGCTCACCAAGACGCGAGAGGTCGGAACGTCATTATTATCACCGGCGTTCCGTTTCTCCGGACAGGCACCGTAGTCGGAGGCATTTTCCGTCACCTCGCCGAGATACGGCTGTGTCTCGTGCCCCGTCAGAAGTGGTGAGAGAGCCGACTGCATCGACATCGACGGCTCAACCACAGACTCTCGTACGTCTACTGGTTGCGACTGATGTTGTTGGCCACTCCTCGTCGGGATCGGCATACCTGTCGGATTCGGACTCGGCGGTTTCCTCCTCCCACTCCACTTCGCCGGACGTGCAGGTGGAGTCCAAAGAAGCGGTCTCCCCATCGGAGGACATGGGGAGTTTCGCTGAGCATGTCAGCCAGCTGGTGACTGCTCTGGGAGTCGAGGCGAAGTCGTCAAAGGGGAAGGCCAAGGATGACATTTATGCGGTCCTTAAAACGGCACAGTCGAACCAACTGCTCCTTCCATTCTTGCCGACATTGTTGGAGACGGTGCAAGAAACCTGGAAGACTCCAGCCTCAATGAAACCGACGGCTAAACGCCTGGAGTCGATGTACAAGATCCAGGAGGAAGGAGCAAAGTTTCGGTTTTCCTATCCGACCCCGAACTCGCTCATAGTCAAATCGGCGCAGTCTCGTGGGGGAAGACAGCACACCACTCCGGCAGATAAGGAGGGTAAGACGCTAGATTCCTACGGCTGTAGGATCTATTCGTCGTCTTCCCTCGGATTAAAGATATCTAACTACGAGGCGTTGCTAGCTAGATATCAAATGTATATCACGGAGAAGTTGGGAGACCTCTGTGACTATCTGCCGGACGGCAAGAGAGACCTGGCGGCTCAGTACATCAAGGAGGCAACGAGTATCGGTGCTCTTCAGATGAATACTGCCCGACATCAAGTCGACAGTCATGCCAGGTCGATGATCGGGTCCGTGGCCTTGAGAAGGCATGCATGGCTTCGCTCTACCGCCCTGACTCCCGACGATAGGGCGAAGATTCAAGACCTCCTGTTCGATGGCGAGGGGTTATTCAACGCCTCTACAGATGACTCCCTCGACTCGGCTCAGAAGGCCTTCACAACGGCCAAAAAGATGGGACTCGTCCGCCAACAACCGCCACAGTCCTTCAGGCCACGGCGGTGGCCCCGGTTTCCGTTCCCGACCAGGCAGTACCAGTCAGCGGGTCAGTACAGGAGCGGGAACCGGAGACCCGGGGCATCGCAGCCCAATCCCAGCGACCATACCAACAGCAGGGGCCTAGGGGCAGCAGAAGGGGGGGCGACTTCGGCCGCCGTCGCCTTTGACTGCCTTGCCGGCCCGACAAATATACCACCAACGCTGAACCTCGACGACACCTCTGCACCACCTCAGACTACTCTCTTTGGCTACCGACTTTACAACCACCTCCAATTTTGGAGGACCATCACGACGGACCGATGGGTGTTCAGCATCATAGAGCACGGCTACAGGATCGAGTTCAGAGTCCTCCCCCCGTTTCTCGGGATCAAGACCACCCATCCAACTCAGGTGCTGCTGGAGGAAGTTTCAACCCTCCTTCAAAAGGGAGCGATACAGCCGGTTCCAGCAGGGAACCTGGAGGTCGGCCTGTACTCCAGGTACTTCATCGTGAAGAAAAAAGGAGGAGGACTCAGACCGATCCTGGACCTTCGAACTGTGAATCTTTTTATCCCACCGAAAAGATTCCGCATGGTCACGCTCCAATCGATCCTTCCCTTACTCCGAAGGAGCGATTGGTTTGCATCCATCGATCTCAAGGATGCGTACTTCCACATCGCCATCCACGAGGACAGCCGGAAATACCTTCGGTTTCGAGTGGGGGACGACGCCTACCAGTTCGTCGTTCTTCCATTCGGACTTTCCACCGCGCTGAGGGTGTTCACGAAATGTGTGGCGGCGGTGTGCGCGAGTCTGAGGACAAGGGGCATCACCATCTTCCCCTACCTCGACGATTGGTTGTTGGTGGCATCATCGAAGCTCGAGCTTCGAAGCGCACTCAAACAGACCCTCGATCTCATGCTCGAGTTGGGACTTTGCCTGAATGCAGAGAAGTCGGTCCTCCAGCCAGTAAAAGAAATCCAGTACATAGGAGCAAGGTTAAACACGTTCGATGGTCGGGCTTACCTGCCGAACGAAAGGGCAATAAAGCTAGTCAGCCCTGTCAAAGAAAGTGTACAGTCAACCGATATCATCAGTTCGCACGGTACAGCGCCTTCTGGGGCACATGGCCCCGACCATAGCAGTCGTACGCTATGCGAGGCTTCGCATGCGACCACTGCAGACCTGGTTTGTCCGAGCCTTCAAGCCAGAAAAGGACAGACCATCCCTTCGTCTATCAGTTCCACGAGCCTGTAAGAGAGTCTTTGAGGTGGTGGCAGCAGGAGTCAAACCTACTCGACGGTGTAACTTTCCAACCATCGATACCAAGTCGAATTCTAACAACGGACGCGTCGCTATTAGGATGGGGGGCCCACTCCGACGACCACATCGTGCAGGGCACTTGGACTCCGACGGAAAGCACAGAACGACAGAACGAACTGCATCCTGATATCCCCATGGTGGCCACGTCAACCTTGGTTTTCCCTCCTTCTTCATCTGTCTCAGGGAGATTACCTGCAACTGCCCATCCAGGACTATCTATTGACTCAACAGCAGGGCAGGGTACTTCACCCCAATTTGCAGTCGTTAAACCTCACGGCTTGGAGGATCAGATAGCAATGCATACAGACCTCTCTTCAGCTGTAAAGGAAGTCTTGTTGGCAGCACGTAAGCAGTCAACAAGGCTTTCTTATGCAAGGAAGTGGCAGGCTTTTTCCAGCTTTGTGTCGGCTTCCGATAAAGACCCTGTAACATGCTCGATATCGACTGTCCTCGACTTCCTACACTCGCTGATGGCCCGTGGGCTTAAATTCTCGTCTATTAAAGTTTATTTAGCGGCAATTGCAGCGTATCGAACAACCTCGACCGGTTCATCTTTATTTGTGCACCCACTCGTGAAACAATTTCTGAAGGGTGTAAAAAACTTATGCCCTCCGACAAGGACTATTGTACCAGGATGGGACCTCCAGTTAGTTTTGAAAGCATTAATGAAGCCGCCATTCGAGCCTATGGCGAAATCAGACTTACGTCTTTTATCATTTAAAACTCTGTTCCTGACAGTGATTACATCCGCAAGACGTGTCAGCGAGTTAGCCGCTCTCAGAGTTGACCCTCCATACACAACTTTCCACAAAGACAAGGTCGTTTTGCGACCAGACATAACCTTCCTACCAAAAGTCGTTTCCGATTTTCATCTAGGCCAGGACATTGTGCTTCCAGCTTTTTTTCCAACGCCGTCATCAGATATCGAGAGGCTTCTACACAGCCTCGACGTCCGCAGAGCCATAGCTTTTTACAAAGCGCGTACAGAATCCATAAGGCACACGCAACAACTTTTCATATGCTACTGGCCCGCCAAAGAAGGGATGCCCAGTATCAAAACAGACTGTCCACCTGGCTTGTGGACACTATCAAACTGGCATATCGACTTGCCGATCGTGCTTTGCCAAACTCCGTGAAGGCGCACTCTACTAGGGCCATGTCGACTTCGACGGCATTCGGCAGAGGGGTCTCTTTGACGGACTTGTGCAGGGCGGCAACTTGGTCTTCGCCCTCCACCTTTATCCGGCACTACCGCCTCGACGTTCGAGCCAGGGCGCAGAACGCATTCGGCAGAGCGGTACTATCATCGATCACCATCTGACTACCGACACCGACCCACCTCCGGTAAGTCAGCTTGCTAATCTACCCATATGTGTGTGAAGCACAGAGACCACGAAGAAGAAGGACAGGTTGCTTACCTGTAACTGTAGTTCTTCGAGTGGTCATCTGTGCATTCACACAACCCGCCCTCCTTCCCCGCTCGGTGTCTGCATCGAGTTCGATGGATACCAAAGTGGAAAAAGGATGGGTCAATTGTTTTACTATTGTTTTTCTTTTCGGGCTCGATCCTCATCGGGCCCGAGGAAAGGTGCTGATGTCGTAGAAGTATATTTTAAGGTTCTGAATCATCCTCGGTCCCGAGGGTCGCAATAGGCGGTCTCAGGGAACTGAGGAGACGGGCGGGAGCCGCACTAAGGAGCACGCGCGAGGGGGAGGGGCTCCCGCCCAGGCTCATCTCAGCTAAAGAAGTTTCCGATCGATCTCAGCGCAGGCGCAGAGAACCCATATGTGTGTGAATGCACAGATGACCACTCGAAGAACTACAGTTACAGGTAAGCAACCTGTCCTTTTGCTTCCAGTATCAAACATATTTCAGGAAATGGCGTCTAGAAGCAGCAAAAAGTAGCAAGTTTGAAACCCTGAAATACGTTTTGTAAAAATATGTATTTTGCTCATCATCCTGACTCTGTAAATGGAAATTGCAGTGTAGGATAATTTGACACTATAATGGCCATTAAAAAAATGTAGCCTTTTTTCCATCTCTGGTTTTTCATATATCAAATCACTCTGACCAGATATCTGACTAGTTTAGCCCTATTGACACAAGGGACACAATAAGGCTAAAGAAAGACAATTAAGGGAATTGAAAGTAGTTTGCTTTCTATGGTGCACATAACATATTTCTTTTATTTCACTGTCACATCTGGTCAACCAGGTTTTTCATTTCTTCTTGGGGTTTTTTTTTTTTTAAATACAAAAACTTTCAAAGCCTATTTACTAGAAGCAATCATAGGATGGGTATACACACCCTGAGCACATATTCCTCTTTCAAACTGCCTTTAATTTTGAAGAAGAAAAAACATGATTGCCCGTTTCCAGTCTGATCCTCTTAATGTCCTACTGATTTTGTCCCACTGACTGGGTTCAGACAGCACGATCATCCGCACTCAAGGTTGAGTATGGGTTGAGTGTGGGTTGTCATTCAACTGTGGGTTGTTGTTGAAATGTGGGTTACTGTGTTGTCTGGAACCCAGCTGCGCTAGCAAACCATCATTCTTTAACCATGAACAACCCAGAAAAGAACCCATGGTTTGTTGTTGGGTTGTGAACCGTGGGTTAATCAACCATGGTTATCGTGGCTGAGTTCAGACAATACGATAACCCATGCTTCAGCAAGACATGGTTTAACGATAACCCGCACTCAATCCATACTCAACCCTTGAGTGTGGGTTATTGTGTTGTCTGAACACTTGTGTTGGAGATTGGTTGTTTTATCCATAATTTTCCTGATTAAAAAGTGGGAACCCTTCTAAGAAGTATCTTAATAGCCATATTAACCAAGTGTCTTGTATCAAAGCCTCAAGATACTATGGCGTATATATCAAATCAACTTGTCATTGGATAGTGTGTGTGTGTGTGTATATTCTAATTTCTTACTGCCTATTTTTTGTGACTGCATATATTGCTTTTCCATACAGTGGCTTTAAATTTCCAAACAGCTGGAGGGCAAATGGATCTTCAAAATGGGAAATTTTTGGATAATGGTGGATCTGGCTATATACTGAAACCAGAATATCTTCGAAATAGAGGCACAGAATTTACTCCATATGCTATAACTGCAAACCATCAACCTGTTGTGCTTACAATAAAGGTCAGTCTATTTTGTTGGTAACATTTTCTTAGTTAATGTGCTAGAACACTTGCTTTTTACAGATATTTATTGCAGGTTCTGTTTTGGTGTTTACTGTCCAATTTTGCAATAAGCATTCCAAGTAACTTGTGCTTGATAGCACATTGGTATCATTTGTACCAGCAGGGTCCTTGTATACAGGGTTGCCATCTCTTTCAGGTAGATTTGTGAAGATGTATAATAGCTTTATCCAGAAGCTTTCTGCATTGTAAACATGATTCAATTCACACTTAGAAATGTGTCATTATGAAATGGAGGAATGATTCACATACATACACGCAGTCCTGCTTATTCCAATGGTGCTGCACTAAGATAAGCAGTTTTTAAATTTTTCACCTAGAATGAGTGTGTGGAGGAGCTGATCCCGATGAAATATGAGACTAGTCGATTGTGAGGGGATATACCTGCATTATCAATGTCTGGTGGAATTTGAGTTGATTGAATACCTGCTCTATTTTGTTTTTTCCTTGTATTGGCTGTTGGTTCTTATTTTATTTTTGTAACCATTTTTAATTGTTTAAACACGTTGTTAGCTGCTTTGGAGACCTGTCTCATTTAAGACAGACAGGATATAAATATTTTAAGTAACTAATGAACCAACCAACCAAATCAATGAATAAGCTTGGCTGTCAAAGGTATAAGATTAGCCTCCAAACTCTTTTATGACATCACTTGGATGTAGATTTTGTCGTGGGATAGGTCTGTCATAAAAGTTGACAGTCTTTCATCATATCCAGAGCATAACAGAGTTTTGTGTGTATGTGTGTGCTTGCTGATACCTGCCTGGGGTCACTGGTGCAATTAGATAATTTTAGACCTTGGACTTAATGTTCCTATGCCGCCCCCCCCCAGACAGCTATGTGTATTACTCCAGTTGTGAAATGTACAACTAACATTTCTCCCCCCACAACTGCCATTCCATGCTTTACAATTAACATTTCTGATATGTTAAAAACAAAACACTGTTTGCCAACCCTGAGCATGTGCAGAGTAAACACACTGAACACATGCAGTTTTGCATTTTAAACTCTCTTAAATCATAGTAGCGCCATGACCTCAGGAATAAAATGGAGTGTGCTTCTGCCGCCTTCATCACCTGCCATTCTCTGGGTGATCCTTTGCCCCCTCACCTGGGCTGTGGGACCCTGGACTTTGGTCCCACGATCCACCCTGGCTGCACCACCTCCTGGGGTGATCACAGAAGCCACCCCAGTTCTCGTCTGAACTGCAGTGGCTAGAGCATTGGATTTGAATATAGATACTCTGGTTGAAATCCCCATTGGGCGATGAAGTTAATTGATTTTGTTTGTTGTGAGGCTGAAATGGCACTTTGATCATCTCCATGGAGGAAGGGATGAATACAAGTGTAGTAAATATACTCCCAACTTACCTCAGCAGTTGCTGTAATTGTCCTCATCTTGGGATTGTCCCAGAGGCTGTATCGCTTGAGCCTGAGGGGCAGTGGCCAGTTAAGAGTTTGTATTCAGGTCAGTGATGTAGTTGAATCCTGTATCATACTTTTTCACGGACAGGTTGGCTGTTTTCTTATCAGTTATTGTTTCTTTTATGCTGAGATCAACTAGTTTATTCTTCAGCTATAACCTATAAATATTATTTGTGTGCTAAAACCCAGTGAATTAGACTTTTTAGTTCAAGCTGCGATGCTCACATGTAGTGGTGGTGCTGAAAAATTGCCAGTCAGAACTAAAATAAATCAAACCTGCTTGATTTATTAACTGCACTATTTCCTTGCACTTTCTTCTGCTTGCTGTTGGAAAAAAAATACCTTGTGTACCACAGATGCTGAGACTAGCTTCCTAGAAATGTTATTTAGTCATCAAAGGCATCTGACAGGTTATTAAATACCACTGCTGTAGTTTCTTGTCTAGTTACACAATGTACATTTTGCTCAATGTTTGCAAACATGTGACAGTGAGCTAGTTTTATCATACCAATTAAATTAAAAATGTGCACATGAAAAGTTTATCCTACCCCATTTACTGCAAAAAGGACTGAAACATTTTGTTCATTTTAATTTGAGTTTTTAATGAACAATAATTTACATGTACATTAGGGCTATCTCTCTGGTGTAATCCAGAACTCCTAATTTGTCCAATGCAGGGATATGAAATAGATACAAAATCAATAAACACTAACCCTTTATAATTTTATCTGGTTTGGAACCCCTTAGTTTAGAGAGCTGGTGTAGTGCAGTGGTTAAGTTTGTGAACCGGGAAGTCCCTGGTTCAAATGTTGCTTTTGTCATGAACTCTCTAGCAAGCCAATACTCTCTCATCCCCATGCCACATCTATGATACTGCGCTAATAATACTTACCTACATGCTACATCAATCATAGGGCTTTTGTAAGGGTACTGAGATAATGTATGTGGAATGCCTTGAGCCAGCCTTCCCCAACTTGGCACCTCCAGATGTTTTAGGCTATAACTCCCATCATTCCAGACCATTGGCCATGCTGGTTGGGGCTGATGGGATTTGTAGATTAAAACATCTGAAGGGCACCAGTTTTGGGAAGGCTGCCTTGGGCACTCTAAGCCCAATATTAATGCTAAGTATTATGGCTACTGCTTTTCAATGAAGCATGGCCCTTTTCCTTGGGGTTGCCTGATCAGCACCTCTTTGTTGCAGTTCTTATAGATACCGAAAGCTTCTGCTTGGGTGAGATTTTTTTTCCCCAAAGAAAGTTTGGGAAGGACTATAAAATGTCTGTGGGGTTGTAAAGTAGCTACAGATTTCACAAAGTCAGAAAAATAAAGAAGGGACTAAGTATGTAGCAAAGGAAGAGGCTGATGAATGGGTAGAGAGAAAAGCTATCAGTAGCTGCTACTCATAATGGCTATATATTACCTCCACTATCAGAGACAGTATGCCTCTGGTTACCAGTTGCTGGAGAACATGAGTGGGAGGGTGCTATTGCACTCATGTCTTGATTGTGGGCTCCCTATAGGCATCTGGTTGGCCACTGTGGAGCGTTTGGTCTGATCCAGCAAGGCTCTTCATATGTGAATATGTACCAAAAACCCTCTAATCAACCCCTCTAATTGTACAGGGGTGGGACAATTGCTGAGAGAAGTAATATTGTGAAATTTCCATGCAATATAGAAGATACTGCAGTAAAACTAGTGCCTTTTCATAGATTTCATAGATCATAGAGTTGGAAGGAGCCTACAAGGCTATCGAGTCCAACCCCCTGCTCAATGCAGGAAACTAGAGGAGGGGTCTCCCATTCAAGTAATAACCAGGCCTGACCCTGCTTAGCTTTCCACACTCAGACAAGCTGAGCCAGCGTAAGCCACAGGCCTGTATGTTCTATGAAGAACTTTCATGCTGAGAAATACAGATGTAAAAGCACTGATCAGGACAGGACATAGGATGAATTGCATACTGCATAAGCTGTGCCTGCTATTGTCTTGGACAAAACTTGTGGATATTTGCTGTTGCAGACATGGCCTACATATATGAAAGATGTTAACATTTTTATACGAGAATCCCAGTACAGTACCAATGACTGTGTATGCTATGCAAGTGGCAATCTTCTGGTGTTATCTACTGGGCTTTGAAAAAGTGGTGTTGACATTTTATCTGTCTGTCTGTCTGTCTATTTATTTGATTTGTACCCTGCCTTTCTACCAAAAATGGCACTCAAAGCGGCTTACAATCACTGATAAAAACAACAATAAGCAAATTATTATCTGTTATTATAAAATATAATAAGTGATAATTATAATGTCAACAACACTTTTCCAAAACCCACACGCCATCAATGTACATTGCAATTTGCAAAGTAATATGAGCAAAAAAGAGACATCCCTGCCCCTAGGAGCGTATGGTATAGTCAACATTTTGGCAGAGCAGGGATAGATGGGAGGAGCAGAAGATGGAGACAAGGGAAAGAGAGGAATCATAGATGGAAGTTCAGGTACATGTACTTAGGTATACTTTCAGTAGGGGATGAGGACTACACCTCAGCTTGTTAGACTCACTTGATAGTCTTGGTTCAAAAAATGCTAACGATACCATATAAATTAAAGACAATGATGAGCCAAACTAGATAATACATGGCACAAATGTTAAAAATGTTACCTGTTTTGGGGGGACCTCATGTGCCCCTGGGTTATCCACACTTGGAAAAGTGAGGGCAGCCCATGGGCACATGAGCACCTCCCCAAACCCCCAAAGTTCCTGCTGCTAAGGGTCCTTCCTACACCCCCACCTCTTTTTTCTCAAGGACTTGCAAAGTGGGCTTTGCAAAGTACTACAATGTTCATTTTTGGCAGATGCACTTACTGGGAGACAAACTGTGGCAGGACTGGACTTTACAGCTGTCTAGAAGAAATAATGGCTGGCTACTAAGTCTAGCCAGCCACAATTTGCTGACCCCTGTCAAAATATTCACATCTTCAGATCAACAAACTGATTCCAGTTTGTTTGAATGCACAAATTACCCAGTTGCAAGAAGCCAGTCAGCTTCTCGATAATAAAATAATGCTATCACATGCAGGTTCATTTTATTCTGCTTTAATGTTAACAGCCAATAAATGTTTTCAAAATCATATAATCATATAATGGAATATGTGTGTATCAGTACATTACACTTGTATTCTGCAGCTTCTCTCCTCCTACTGCCTCAAGTGCAGACTGTTCTCTTGCAGCGTCATCTCAAAAAAATCCATTACACAAGTATAACTTAATCACAATTTCCCTGACTTTCCCTGACCAATTTCCCTGATTTTCCCTGACTTTCCAGGAAATGGCAACCCTGCCCTGAACTCAGAGGCTTATGAGCATCCAGTAGGGATGTATCTGAGAGTCTCGAGGGGGCTGAAACTGGACCGCTCGGCCCACTTTCAGCCCCCTCGAGACTCGCATGCCTTAGCTGGCCGCCGCTCGTCCCATTGCTCCGTGCTGGCAGCGCGGGGTCCCGTCGCGTCATTTCCGGCTGCCAGGAAGTGACGGGACGGGACTCCACACTGCGTTTTTGGCATAAAAACCAGGGCAACCTAGCTTAAAACGGCTGCGAATAGCGGATCGAGCCGCGTGGGAATTCAGGCGTTCTGGGGGGGTGTGTGCTCTCACCGAGAAAAGGCAAGCAAAGACGAGCACCCCCCAAAGGTAGGATTAACACCCCTAATCCAGAGCATCTTCGCATCTCTGTCCTTGCACTCTGCATTTTCGCTAGATGGGCTTTTTTGCCTGTCTAGCGAAAGCTTTTCAGAGGGGGGGATGGAAGGAGGCTGGAGAGGCCTCAGGATAGCTTGTATCCTGGCCTCTCCAGTCTCCTCCTGTCCCCGCCCACAGAAAAGCCCGTTTTTACCCCTCTCTGAGGTTGAATCCGGTGCTGGTTGCGAGGGGGAGGCGCTCCGATTCCCAGCTCCAAGCGCTGTCTCCGACCTCAGAGCTGGGGATCCAAAATATTCTTCTTCGTGGTCTCTGTGCTTCACACACATATGGGTTCTCTGCGCCTGCACTGAGATAGATCGGAAACTTCTTTAGCTGAGATGAGGCGGGCGGGAGCCCCTCCCCCTCACGCGTGCTCCTTAGCGCGGCTCCCGCCTGTCTCCTCAGTTCCTCTTCGACCGCCTTTGCGACGAGTCGTTAGGTTCTTCTTTCCTCTATCCACTATCGAAAAGCTGAGTTTGTTCTTATTCCTATCTCTTTGACAACTTAAATTTCTCTCATAAAACCTTTTATTCTTGATTCTCTTTCGGCTCGGGATCGAGCTTCGGGACCAATTGCCCACCAGTCCACTCCGGCTTCGACGACGTCTCCTCGAGGCCAAGAGACCGAAAAAGAGCCGATGACTGCGGCAGCTTCCCTGTCGGAGGGAGAGCTTGTGGCTTCGCCGGTCCACCTAGAGGAACAGAAGGCACTGGATAGACCCCGTTTGGGCTCGAGGGGTCCTCCACCATGTCTGTCTCCATCAGTTGGACACACAGAAGAGCGTCGAAGAGAATACCGCCGCCGGTCATGATCCCCGCGCTATCGGGCTCGTGATTCGGTCTCTACGGCTTCGAGCCCTCGATCTCGACTCTCCCGCTACCGAGATGAGAGGTCGAGGTTGCGCTCCTACTACTCGGGATCGAGTTCTAGGAGCTACTACTCGAGGTTGAGACGCTCACCAAGGCGCAAGAGATCGGAACGTCATTATTACCACCGACGTTCCGTTTCCCCGGACAGGCACCGTGGCCGAGGGCACTCTCCTTCACCATGTCAAGATGCGGCTGCGTCTCGTGCCCCGACCGAAATTGTTGGAGAGCCAATTGCTTTGTCATCGACGGCTCAACAACAGACTCTCATGCGTCTACCGGTTGCGACTGCTGTTGCAGGCCACTCCTCGTCGGGATCAGCGTACCTGTCTGATTCGGACTCGGCGGCTTCCTCCTTCCACTCCACTTCACCGGACGCGCAAGTGGAGTCCAAGGACGCGGTCTCCCCATCGGAGGACATGGGGAGTTTCGCGGAGCATGTCAGCCGGCAGGTGACAGCTCTGGGAGTTGAGGCGAAATCGTCGAAAGGAAAGGCCAAGGATGACATTTATGCTGTCCTTAAGACCACACAGTCGAACCAGTTGCTCCTTCCGTTCTTGCCGACACTGCTGGAGACGGTGCAAGAAACCTGGAAGACTCCGGCCTCTACTAAACCGACGGCCAAACGCCTGGAGTCGATGTACAAGATCCAGGAGGAGGGAGCAAAATTTCTGTTTTCCCATCTGACCCCGAACTCGCTCATAGTCAAGTCGGCGCAGTCTCGTGGGGGAAAGCAGCATACCACGCCGGCAGATAAGGAGGGTAAGACACTCGATTCCTACGGCCGTAGGGTCTATTCCTCGTCTTCCCTCGGACTTAAGATATCTAACTACGAGGCGTTGTTAGCTAGATATCAAATGTATATCACAGAGAAGCTGGGAGACCTCTGTGATTATCTGCCAGAAGACAAGAGAGACCTGGCGGCTCAATACATCAAGGAGGCAACCAGTATCGGTGCTCTTCAAATGAACACTGCCCGACATCAAGTCGACAGTCATGCCAGGTCGAATCGGGTCCATGGCCTTGAGGAGGCACGCCTGGCTTCGCTCTACCAACTTGACTCCCGATGATAGAGCGAAGATCGAAGACCTCCCTTTCGATGGTGAGGGGTTATTCAACGCCTCCACGGATGACTCCCTCGACTCGCACCACAGCCTCAGGCTCCGCAGCGACCGTTCCAACAACAGCGGTCCAGAGGCAGCAGGAGGGGGGAGCGACTTCGGCCGACGTCGTCTTTGACTCCCTCTCCGGCCCGACCAAAGTGCGACCAACGCTCCAACCACTTCTCACGAACGATACCTCTGCACCACCTCAGACTACTCTCTTCGGGTCTCGACTCCACCACCACCTCCAATCCTGGAGGACCATCACGATGGATCGATGGGTGCTAAGCATCATAGAGCACAGTTACAGGATCGAGTTCAGAGTTCTCCCCCCGTTTCTCGGGATCAAGACCACCCGCCCAACTCGGGTGCTACTGGAGGAAGTTTCAACCCTCCTTCAAAAAGGGGCGATACAGCCGGTTCCCACAGAAAACTTGGAGGACGGCCTGTACTCCAGATACTTCATCGTGAAGAAAAAGGGAGGAGGACTCAGACCGATCCTGGACCTTCGACTGTAAATCTTTTTATTCCACTGAAAAGATTCCGCATGGTCACACTCCAATCGATCCTTCCCTTACTCTGAAGCAGCGATTGGTTTGCATCCATTGACCTCAAGGATGCGTACTTCCACATCGCCATCCATGAGAGCAGCCAGAAATACCTTCGGTTTCGAGTGGGAGACGACTCCTACCAGTTCGTCGTTCTTCCATTCGGACTTTCCACCGCGCCGAGGGTATTCGCGAAGTGTGTGGCGGTGGTGTGTGCAAGTCTAAGGGCAAGAGGCATCACCATCTTCCCGTACCTCGACGACTGGTTGATAGTAGCGTCGTCGAGGCTCGAGCTTCAAAGCGCACTCGACGAGACTCTCGATCTCATGCACGAGTTGGGACTTTGCCTGAACGCAGAGAAGTCAGTCCTCCAGCCCGTGAGAGAGATCCAATACATAGGAGCAAGGTTAAACGCGTTCGATGGTCGGGCTTACCTGCCAAACGAAAGGGCAATAAAGCTAGTCACCCTGTCAAAGAAAGTGTACAGTCAACCGATATCATCAGTTCGCACGGTACAGCGCCTTCTGGGGCACATGGCCTCGACCATCGCAGTCGTACGCTATACGAGGCTTCACATGCGACCGCTGCAGACCTGGTTTGTCCGAGTCTTCAAGCCGGAGAAGGACAGACCTTCTCTTCGTCTACCAGTTCCACAAGCCGTAAGAGAGTCTTTGAGGTGGTGGCAACAGGAATCAAACCTACTCGACGGTGTTCCATTTCAACCGCCGGTACCAAGCAGAATGCTGACGACGGACGCGTCCTTGCTAGGATGGGGGGCCCACTCCGACGATCAGGTTGTACAGGGCACATGGTCTCCGACAGAGGCCTCCAAGCATATCAATTGGCTGGAGCTGATGGCTGCTTGGAGGGCGCTACAAGCGCTAGAGCATCATCTCACCGGACATCACATACAAATTGTGATGGACAATACCACAGTGGTGGCTTATCTAAACAAGCAGGGAGGCACCAGATCTGTGCGCCTCACACGACTGACTCTGCAATTCTATGAGTGGGCTCTTCCTCGACGAATGTCATTCGTGGCGATACATATCGCTGGGAAAACCAATGTGCTGGCGGACACGTTGAGCAGGGTGTCGCTACAGTCCCACGAGTGGAAGATGGACCGGAAAGTACTAATTTTGCTGTTCTGACGTTGGGGTTGGCCTGGACGTAGACTTGTTCGCAACCAGCGAGAACACGGCCTGTCCCCTGTTCTGCAGCAGAGCAGCGTCGGACCCGAACTCGATGACCGACGCGTTCCTGCTTGACTGGAACGACGGTTTTTACTACCTATTCCCTCCAATTCCGCTCTTAACTCGAGTACTGGCCAAGATATCATTAGACAAGACAAATTGCATATTGATTTCCCCGTGGTGGCCGAGACAGCCTTGGTTTTCCCACCTACTCAATCTGTCCCAAGGAGATTATCTGCAATTACCGATTCAAAACAATCTATTGACACAACATCAGGGCAAGGTACTTCATCCGAATCTGCATTCCTTAAGCCTCACAACCTGGAGAATCAGATAACGATGGGTGCAGACCTCTCTGAGGCAGTTAAGGACGTTTTGTTAGCAGCACGTAAGCCTTCAACGAGACTTTCTTATGCAAGGAAGTGGCAGGCTTTCTCCGGCTTTGTGTCGGCTTCGGATAAAGACCCTGTAACATGCTCGGTATCGACTGTCCTCAACTTTTTGCACTCGCTGATGGCCCGTGGGATAAAGTTTTCATCAATCAAAGTGTATTTGGCTGCAATTACGGCTTATCGAACGACTACAGCCGGAACATCTTTATTCATCCCTTAGTGAAACAATTTCTAAAGGGTTTGAAGAACTTATGTCCTCCAACGAGAAGCATTATACCTGGATGGGACCTCCAACTGGTCTTGAAGGCGTTAACAAGAGCGCCATTCGAGCCCATGGCGAAATCAGACTTACGCCTTCTATCGTTGAAAACCCTTTTTCTCGTAGCGATTACATCTGCGAGACGCGTCGGCGAGATAGACACGTTCAGAATTGATCCTCCGTATATAACCTTTCATAGGGATAAAGTCGTTTTGCGGCCGGACATATCATTTCTTCCTAAAGTAATATCTGAATTCCATCTGGGACAGGACATTATACTCCCGGCTTTCTTTCCATCACCGTCATCGGATGTCGAGAGGCTTTTACACAGCCTCGATGTCCGTAGAGCCCTAGCCTTTTACAAAGTGCGTACAGAGCCCATAAGACATACTCAACAACTTTTTGTTTGCTACGGCCCACCGAAGAGGGGCTGTCCAGTGTCAAAACAAAGGCTGTCCTCCTGGCTAGTGGACACTATCAAACTGGCATATCAACTTGCCGATCGTGCTTTGCCGGACTCCGTAAAAGCGCATTCTACTAGATCCATGTCGACTTCGACGACATTCGGCAGAGGAGTCTCTTTATCGGACTTGTGCAGGGTGGCGACTTGGTCTTCACCCTCCACCTTCATCCATCACTACCGCCTCAACGTTTAAGCCAGGGCGCAGAACGCGTTCGGGAGAGTGGTCCTATCATCGGTCACCATCTGACTGCCGACACCGACCCACCTCCGGTAAGTCAGCTTGCTAATCTACCCATATGTGTGTGAAGCACAGAGACCACGAAGAAGAAGGACAGGTTGCTTACCTGTAACTGTAGTTCTTCGAGTGGTCATCTGTGCATTCACACAACCCGCCCTCCTTCCCCTCTCGGTGTCTACATCGAGTTCGATGGATATCCAGGTGGAAATGGGATGGGTCAATTCTACTATTGTTTTTCGATCTCGATTCCCATCGAGCTCGAAGGAAGGTATTTGGTACTGTGCAAATATATTGAGGTTCTCAACCATCCTCGGTCCCGAGGGTCGCAATAGGCGGTCTCAGGGAACTGAGGAGATGGGCGGGAGCCGCTCTAAGGAGCACGCGCGAGGGGGAGGGGCTCCCGCCCGCCTCATCTCAGCTAAAGAAGTTTCCGATCGATCTCAGCGCAGGCGCAGAGAACCCATATGTGTGTGAATGCACAGATGATCACTCGAAGAACTACAGTTACAGGTAAGCAACCTGTCCTTCTGTGGCCTCTCAGACGCTGTCTAGGGGGTCATAGGATTGCTCCCTAAGATATAGTAAAATGCACTGAATTTTTCCCCTTCATCGTTCAGGGGAAATAGTGCTTATATGGCTTTTTACTGTATGATAGGCTTCCCTGACCATTTTCCAGCAAAAGCATTGATGCCAAAATAATAATAATTGATACCAAGATGATGATGATGATGATGATGATGATGATGATGATGATGATGAAGTTTGAATACCTGACTAAAGCTTGTGCATCATTTTTGTTTGTGCAGCTTATCAGTGGCCATCAGTTACCACCGAGCAGTCTCTCGAGGTCTAATAAAGCTGACCCCCTAGTTGTAGTAGAAATTCATGGTGTTCCAGAAGACCAGACAAAACAACAGAGTTGTGTAGTTAAGGGCAATGGTAAGTGAACCAGTCTATTGATTGTGTAAGGCAGGGGTCTTCAAACTACGGCCCGCGGGCCGGATCTGGCCCAGCGTGCCCTTCCATCCAGCCCGGCTCCGTAGGCCCGAACTGGGCCCGCCCGGGCTCTCAGCTGCCCGAACGGGCTTGCCATTTTCTTCGCTCTCCCTGGAGAGCCAGCTGCGCGGGCTATGCCCGCCTGCGCTGATCCCGCCGCGTCACTTCCGGCATGGCGGAAGTGACGCGCGGGACCCTGCTCCGTCGCGCTGGACCCCTGCGCTCTGTTTTTGAACAGAGTGCGGGAGTCCAGCGCAACGGAGCGCAGCAAAATGACGCGGCTCTGGCGGTGGTGGTGGCAGTGGGGCGGGGGCAGCGGCAGCGGCAGCAACGACGGTGGCGGGACTTTGGCGGCGGGGGGTGGGGCTTCGGCGGTAGCAACGGCGGCGGCGGGGCTTCGGCGGGGACGGCGGCGGGGGGGCTTCAGCGGCGGGGGTGGCGGGTGCAGGTACAGCGGGGGGGTGGCGGGGGGGTCTGGCGGTGGCAGCGGGGGTCCTGGGGGGGCTTTGGCAGCAGGGGGGCGATGGCGCGGCGGGGCTTTGGCGGCGGCGGGTGCAGGTGTGGCGGGGGGCTCTGGCGGTGGCAGCGGGGGTCCTGGGGGGGCTTTGGCGGCAGCGGGTGCAAGTACGGGGGCGGGTGGTGGTGGCGGGGTGGGTCTGGCGGCGACGGGGGGGATCCTGGGGGGGCAGGGGGGCTTTGGCGGCAGGGGGGCTATAGTCCGGCCCCCCAACAGTCTGAGGAACAATGAACCGGCCCCCTGTTTAAAAAGTTTGAAGACCCCTGGTGTAAGGTCTCTAATTTAGGAATTCAGCTCATTAAATTACATAGCTTATCACAGTTATTCCTCTGGCAGTTGAACAAATATACAGAAGTAGCAATGCATGAATCGGTAAGAAAAACATGAATGGTATGGAAAGAATGTGTAATTTTTTTTAACTCTTTGAAGTTTGTAAAGTTTCTTCAAATTACAACATAAAAGGAAGACAGCCTTTAACTCATCCATCCCCACATATCCATACATGTTTATACATTATTATATAATTATATATATTATATTATATATTTATTTCCATTCTGCCCGATAGCCAAAGCTCGCTGGGCTGTTCACAATTATGGGATATAATTATATAATCTCTCATCTCAGCACGTATAATCCTATACCCATATTTCACAGATAGACAGGACAAAAAGGAGTTAGGAGGTCTGGGGGGGGGGAGCAAAAACTGTGGATAAAATACCAAATTTTATCCAAATTTACCTCTCTGAGAGAATCATCAGTACAACCTAATAATCAAAAAGTTATAAAAATGGAGTCCAAAGTCCTATACATTTTCTGTAGCCTCTTGATGACTAAAAACAATCTTCTGTTTAACTGCCAGATCAAACAGGTCTTCTATCTATTCTTCTGCATGCGGACAGTGAGAAGATGTCTAGTTTCTGAGATTTATTTATTTATTTATTACATTTGTTAATCGCCCATCTGGCCAGTCACCCGGCCACCCTGGGCGATGTACAATTAAAACAATGCAATAAAACATGACAATTAAAACAGTATAAAAAATATTTTAAAATCCTTACCCACCCCATATTCCCGCTTGAAATACCATGTTTTTAATGCGCGGCGGCGGAAGCTCATCACGGAGAGGGCATGGCGAAGGTCACTAGGGAGGGAGTTCCATAACTTGGGGGCCACCACTGAGAAGGCCCTGTTCCTAGTCCCCACCAGCCTGGCTGCTCTGGCTGATGGGATAAGGAGAAGGCCGAGGCAGATCTTGTTGAGCGGCCTACTTGATGTTGCTGGAGGCACTCCTTGAGATAAACTGGGCCGGAGCCGTGTAGGGTTTTAAAGGTCAAAACCAACACCTTGAATTCGGCTCGGCAAGCAACTGGTAGCCAGTGCAACTCCTTAAGCACTGGCGTGATGTGATCACGCTGGCGGCTGCCCTTAACCAGATAAGCCGCCGCGTTCTGTACCAGCTGAAGCTTCCGAACCGTCTTCCAGGGTAACCCCACGTAGAGCACATTACAGTAGTCTAGGCGAGAGGAGACTAAGGCATGAACCACTGATGGGAGCAGATGATTAGGAAGGTAGGGGCGCAGAGATGAATGTACTTGGCTAAGGCTGCTGCTCCGAGGACCCAAAGTTGTTATATCACAAAAATCCCATTTCCTGAACCTTGGTTATATGAGACTCATATTCATCTAAAATCACCGTGTGTCTTCTTCCTCTCCGCTCAGTTTATGCTATACAATGTGGGTTTAACCTGCAACAGAGCAAGGAGTGATCACAGATCAGATGGACTACCTTCCTATGTGTTTGGACACTCACAAATGAGTGTCCAAACATAGTACTTTTTGAATTTTGTTTATTTATTTTGAGGATTTCTACTTCAGTCTTTAGCCTGAAGACACTTAGAGCCAAATGTCCTCAGCAAAAACCAGAGCTCTAATCAAGGAACGAGAATAAGGTGCAGATTTTTCAGCATTATATGCAAAAGAGCAAGTGCAAACATGTCATAAGACTACAGGAAGATATGGGAGGTATACTGACTGAAGAGGTCTCATTCCATGATCACTGGAAGGCCCACCCAGACACTCTTTCTTTTCTGATCCTTTAATAGGAATGGCTCCTGTTTTCCAGATTTTTCCTCTGTAAATCACCCACTCTAAAAACTTGAAAAATCTGAGGAAAAATTATGTCTGAAGGTAGGGATTCTGTGTATACTATTAGATTCTTCATTAGATTATTGCAAACAAGGCTGAAGGAGACAAGGTAGGTTGTGGCAGGTGTGCCAGTGCAATTGTATGCACAGCTGATCTTTCCATCAACAGCCTTTGCAGTTCACAGCTGCAGACACTGGTGGATTTTCAGCAGAAGTGCAACGCGGCCATGAAGCTCATTGGGTGACTTTGGGCCAGTCACTGACTCTCAGCCTAACCTACCTCACAGGGTTGTTGTGAGGATAAAATGGAGGAGTGGAGGAGGAGGATTATGTAAGCAGCCTAGGGTTCCTTGCAGGAAAAAAGGCGGGGTATAAATATAATAAATAAATAAATAAATAAACAGGCTGATGGACTCTGCAAGGGTGACACTAGTGTAAGATCTGCGCATGAGAATGACTAAGCACTTTTAAGAGGAGCACATAACAGAGGTGGCATTCTTGACTGCCCCATGGCCAAAGCAATGATTCATGCAGTGTGAATGTAAATTACATAATGAGAGTTCCTGCTTAGCTAGCATTTCTCTTGCAATTGTGTGAAAATTTCAGTCCTGCAATCTGTGGGACTCATCAGTGGGTAGAAAGATAAATGAGAACAAATGGAGGCTTTGTTTTCAATGGCGAATGAATAAAGCTAATTTAACGAGCAAGGTGAAACTCTTTTAAGAGATTGTTGCTTATCTTATATTGCTCTCTTTATTTCAGCTTTGTCTCCTAGATGGAATGAAACATTCACATTTAATGTTCAAGTTCCAGAGCTTGCCTTAGTACGATTCGTTGTAGAAGATCAGCTTTCCCTCACTTCCAATGATTTCCTTGGTCAATATACTTTGCCACTTTTGAGCATGAGTAAAGGTATTAGATAATTTTCCTGCACACACACACACACACACACACAAAGCTTTCCAAACCCCTATTGATAAATTGTTCTCTTCATGATTATTATATGCAATATAGCTTTAAATTGGATGCTGCCATAGGTATATATACATATTGTCACTGTCATTGCTGATACCAGAGCTATTCAAATAAATCACCTGGTATTATGATTTTTAGCTGTGTTAGTTGCCTACTCTTAATTTGTGACACCATGTACAATTAAAAGGGGGTATTAACTGGTCTAGTTGAGTCTTCAGTGTTGCATACATGGAGATGCCTTGGATCGAATCTTGGAACCTGTTCAGGCACTGAGCTACAGCTCTTCCCCTAAATTCATCAACAACATTCCTCAAGGTTGTCTATGATTATTGTACCTTTGTGGTCAGACTTTCAGCATGTCCAAGAATATGTTGTTTGTATTGTTCTGGAAACTAGCATTCTTTGAAAATCCATAGCAAAGCCTCATAGACAGAAAACACAACTTGAATAGTCTCTGTGTGGCCTTATTTAGAGGGAACTACTAAACGGAAGATTTTTTGTTTAATAATATAGAATGCCTAAGCCATTCTTAGCAAGTGTCTGACTAGATACAAGATATGTGCAGCATAATTTTGTAGAATTCAAGACTGTTGGGGTCTATCATATTACTAGTAATATGCCCATTATTATACTGGGTAGGGATAGAGGAGTTCCCCATATATTGCAAGGACCCCTGTGTGTGGACACATTGACACCCCCCTCCCCCAATGATCCTCCTGGTGGAGTCTAGGCAAGCCAGTGTCAGGGATGGGAGCAAATTTTGCCCACCCAGATTTTGTACTCAAGTGCACTGTTTTGCTTTTGCTATAGGAGTGAAAGGCAGCCATTCTCTTTCATTGGAGAAAGTAAAAATTCATAAGTATACAACTGGGATGAGGCTTAACCTGCCTCCTGGCACTGATGTCTCCAGTTCCTTGAGGAACAAGTTTGGCATTTCCTACAACAGTCTTGTCAATTGTACCCTCTTCACTGTTATGGGGACATTGAGGTTTGAGCATAGCGCCATCCTCTAGGTTCCATTTCTTGGTGATTATAAAGATCGATGGAACACAGAGAATTGGGTTTCTTTGTATTCATGTACCTGAAACACTTTGCAATATGACTCATTCATTCCTATTGCATTTTTTTCAGGTTATCGGCAGATTCCACTTTTTTCCAAACTTGGTGTCAGCCTGCGTTCCGCTTCACTCTTTGTACACATTCGGTACTTTTCTCAATAATGTTTGTTAACAGTGCTCCTCCAGCTGCCTGTTTTCTCAATAAAGAAACCATGGTTTAATAATACTAATTTTGTAGTGTTATGAGTGATTTTGTTTGTGCTAGTCAATAGAATTTGTATGCATAAAACCATATAAGAATTGTCTTGCTGGATCAGAACAAGGTCCACCCTTTCTGTTTCCAGCAACTGCCAGCCAGGACTCTCAAGCAGGGAAGAAAGGTGGAGCCCTAATCAGGGACAAGACCTAATCTTTCCCTAATCAAGGTGGAGCCCTAATTGTCCCCATTGTTTGTCCACAACAACCCAGTATTCAGACATATACTGCATCTGTACATGGAGGTCCCATTTAGCTAACATGGCTAATAGCTATTGACAGACTTATCCTGTATGAATTTGTTTAGTTTAAAAGCTGTCCAAGCCAATGACCATCATCACACTTTGGGGTAGTGAATTCTTTTCATGAATTATGTGTTTCTATGACTTACACAAGCTAAAGTGTTGAGACTCTCAAACATCTCAGATCTCTTACATTTGCAAAGATATCCCAGATTGCTCTGAGGGGGAAGGCATGCAAATAGGTAAGATACGCAACAGGTTTAACTGAAAACTAGTATGCCATACCCTTCAGAATAAGATGTGTGTAGCTTAGGACACATGCGGCTTGGATAAATTGAGTATACATTATGTTTCTTGTTTATCTGACATGTTGGGTATCATCAGTACCATCCAAGGTGAATGATTACAGGTTTTTATGTTTTATGAACAGCTGTTTGTAGGAAGCCCCTTTACTATACTTTCCAAAGCCAGTAAAATAAACTAATTCCTTAAGAAACAGTTTGTAGTCTATAGCCTGGTAGTGACTAAAGCCCAATGCAGTTTGATTTGGGGTTTCACACCCGAATTTCTGAGGACCAATCTATACATGATGCTCAGTCGCATGTAGCTTGTCTCCATTTTGAAACAAAAAAATGCAATCACAGATACTAAACCCATGATTATGCTTGCTTGCAATAAGTCTCTTGAACTCATTCTGACCCATTGGTGCAATGAATAGCTGAACTTACGGTATTTTGCCCAATTATAGGGTTTAACTTTATTTGAATATGATCTTGCTATAATCTCTATTCAGTCACAGCAAATTGCCCACAATACTTGCAGAGTCTTGCAAACCAGGGTTTCTATCCACAAGAGAGCTAGGCAAAATCAAAGGGCTTAAGCATGCCTGAGTGTGTTGAATTGTGGCCTATGTCAATTTGTTACTTGAAAAGTGCAGATAAGGAGATAGTTTATTGATGAATTAAGTAGTTTATTTTAGATTATAGATTTCATTATTTATGTGTATAAAAGCAAAATCTGCCTAGATACTTTAGTGGGTGAATTAAACACATTGCACAGATGTCTTTCCTTAACGAAAGATACTAGCTTTACAGATGTTGGATAAAATAAAGCAAAATAAGGACAAGAAAGAGTGCTTTAGGCATAGACCAGAATGGGAACATATTAGATTGCAGTGAACATTTTAGGCACCTTTTAAAATGGTATGGTGTATCTAGTGTGATCGATTATCTTTCGCAATTATTCATTTGTCATTTAAATCTGTTTATTTAATACCTTTCTTACACATACATTTCAATGTCTGTGTGGTTTGAAATTTGAAGTCTCACATTGCAGAGATAATGGCTTGAACTTTTCACAAAATGTCCACATTTATCTCTAATTTATCTACAATTGAAGACGGTAGGTATGGAAAGAATTTGTTTTTGAGAAGAACTGCTGCCTTTGAGAAGCATCTGAAATCAATAATTATTGAATGTTGGGGTAGGAAATCTGATAAGAACCAAAAGATGAGTGCCAGGGACCTGTTGTGTTTATGTTGTGATGGAGTCATTCCTTGATCTTAGATTGCAGGTAATTCTATTCTATACAGGACTTCTACTGGGCTACTGGATTAGTAGGCTAGAAGACACTCTGGGAAGCAGGGAATACTTCAGCTATATGCTTGTATAGATCCAGAGACAATAAAACTGGCTGGTGCAAACTCAGAGAGACAACAGGGCTCTCTGTATTTTGAGAGACAAAACTAATTTGCTTCAACTTCATTTGGCTCTGATGTCCTATTTATAGTTTGTATTTGCTTGCAGCGAGTTCTCTTGTTCTATAGTAAATAGTTCATGGCTTTTTCAGCACTGTAGAGGCATATTGATGTCTTTGCTCAAGTAGCTTTTCCCTTTCTTCATCAGGGAGGGTTTAATTTCCCCAGGCAATATGGTGGCTCTGTTCCAAGAGTGGGCTAGAATGGCAGAAGCAGACAGTCATTTTTGGCACTGCAAAGTATATATTCCACTTTATCTGAATTCTGTTTCTCTTCCTACATTACAATTATCCTTCAGCTCCAACAGCTTTCTAAGCTATAAGCTCCTTAAGTCTGATTTGTGTGCCTTGAAACTATTGTCTTTTGGCTGGGGGAAAAATAGTACTCTGTGTTGTATTCCAGGCTCTGTCCTTGTTTTGTATCTACAGAACAAAATGTCATATACCGGCTAAGATGCATTGTTATAATATTGCATTATGGCCAGGATCCAAAGATGATGTACAGAACTCGTCCCTTGCACTTGAGGGGTTTTGAATTTGTGTTTATCAACAGCCACCTCTGTGTCACATGGCAAACCACTTCTGACACTGAGGAAAGTTTCAAAAGCTTTATAGGTGTGAGGTCTGCTGTTGAATGTGCAGAGGGCAGTGGAATAAAAAATCCCACTGGGAATACTTTGGATACTGGTCTACAGTTTTGATTGCTCAGCATACTTGTGTGTTACTCATTGTGGAAGTAATATTTTAATTCATATATGCTTAGTTTGTAGAACAGAGAAAGCTCTATACAGAAACAAAATTGGGGACCACACATATAGGGCCTATCAGTGGCCCACAATTTTGTTTCGGTATAGAGCCTTCATGTTCTATAAGCCTTTATGAATGAAAATATTACTTCCACTATGCATAGCAACACACAAGTATGCTGAGTGACCAAAACTGCCCTATCTATATGTCTGTCTGTTTTATTCTTTGGATTTATATCTTGCTAATTGATTCAAAAGGTCCTCAAGGTTCTTCTCTGTGGTCTCTGTAGGGAGAGATCGTCCAACTCCGGGCTGCTCATTGATGCTTAAAACAGAGGAGAAGCTGGCTAAAAAGGAGTGCTCCTCAAAGCCAGACCTGGAGCGGAAAAAGAAGAGGAGAAAGGAGTCAAGAAAGTCTTACTCTCCACCGAGACAAACAGTGTCAACACTGACGACTGCACCGCCAATCTTGACCACACAGTCTCCATTGGTACCGACAGCTGTAGTACCGATCTTGTAGATCTCTGAAGGCGAGCTGCATGACTCTTCCCCCCTCTGGCACAGCCTCGGGACTGAGCCTTGCCACCGAGGGAACTGCCTCGACACCCTCCCTCACCACTGAGAGAACAACACCATCTTTCTCTTCGGTCACAGTGGATAGAAACACACTGCAGGGAGGGAAGAAGCCAAGCTCAGGAAGTCCACTACCATTCCAGGTCCAGCTCCCTCTTATCCAATTGGAAGAGAAGGTCAGAATGGTCACTGCCACCAAGGCCTCATAATTACTGGGAGGACTGGCAGTTCAGGAGACTGAGGGATCCTTACTATGATCCTAGGTTCTACTGAGAGGTCTCGCCTCATTTCTATCAGGAGCCTTCAGCCTTGTTAGGCAGGCCTCCCACTCAGGAGAACTTCCATCCACCTCCTCCTCCACAGAGGGAGTTGAGGCTGCAGCATTCGATACAGACTGCTATGGTACCAAAGCCAGTGATACCGGCCACTAAGATACCAAAACAAACAGCGGCACCTGTTACTGTTCTTTCAGTCACGCAGCCCCCTTCGACACTGATAGCCAAGCCATCAGCCATCTGGCGTTCTCCACAGGTGTCCTCCCCTGACGACTACTGCTTGGACTCACCTTCCACCTCCTCACCTGCTCCATCCATCTCATCACCGAATGTTATGGTTGGATCCAAAGACCCGGATTCCCCTTCTGAGGACATGGGACACTTTTCCAAGCAGGTTCATCAGATGGCGGAGTCCCTAGGAATCACTATTCAACAAGCAGAGGAGAGGGTAAAGGACCCAGTGTTCGATGTCACATATTCAGAGGAAGTGGCACCAATCACTATTCCTTTTCTCCCTACCTTACTCCAGGCAGTCAAAGCTGCTTGGCAGAATCCGTCAATGCCTCCAACATCTAAGAGGCTTGACAGGATGTACTGAGTGCAAGAGCAGGACGCAAAATTCCTGTTTTCACACCCTCAACCAAACTCGATTATTGTCGAGTCCTCCCAGGCCATTCCAGAAAACAACATTTGGCCCTGGTCGATAAGGAAGGCTGCCGCCTGGACCTGATGGGTCGCTGAGCATATTCATCTGCTATGCTCGGCCTTAAAGTCGCCAATTACCAGGCTGCCATGGCCTGGTAATAACTGTTCTTATGGGAGGACATTGGGGGCATGTGCAACTACTTACTGGCTGACCGCAGGGAATTAGCTCGCATTTTCTAGGTGGAAGTGATGAAGCTAGCAGCAAATAAACACTGCCCGACACCATGCCGACTGCCCCGCGAAGGCCGTGGTGGGTTCTATTGCCTTAACGCAACATGCCTGGCTCCACTCCATATGCTTGAATCAAGAGGCATGCTCTCAAATCGAGGAGCTACCCTTTGATGGCAAGGGGCTCTTCTGCAGTAAAACTGGCGAAGTGATGGACTCAGTCTAAAAAGCCTGGACAACGGCCAGAAAGATGGGTCTCGGCCAATACCAGCTTGCACCTACCTTTAAGCAATGGAATTTGTATCGTCAGCAGCCATCATTCCCTCCTTGCCAGCAAAGTGATTGTCCTCCTCGCACAGCAGCTACCACCACCGAGACATACATACAACCAGCCTTGGTACCAGGGCTCCAGAAAGAGAGGGAACTACTCTGGCAAACGGTGTCTTTGACTCTGCAATGACAATCCCACCACCAACTCCGGCCTACTCACCTCCTCTTCAATTCAGAGACCGTCTGGCATCCTTCCTCCCTATGTGGAAGTTGATAACATCCGACTCTTGAGTCCTGAAGATCATCCACCATGGTTACAAGATCGAGTTCGACGTCCTGCCTCTTTTCTTTGGCACCCGTACCATGAAGCCCTCACAACAGTTGCACTCTGAGGTCGCTTCTCTTCTCGAGAAAGGGGTGATACTACCAGTTCTGACTCACAGCATGCAAGAGGGCCTGTACTCCAGGTATTTCACAGTGCTGAAAAAAGATGGAAGGCTTCAGCTGATCCTAGACCTGTGGGATGTCAATTCCTATATTACACCAAGGAAATTCAGGATGACCACACTCCAGCCAATCATGCCTCTTCTCTGCAGGGGCGATTGGTTTGTGTCTGTCCGCCTCAAGGACACCTACTTCCACATCTGGATCCTGTTGTGATATGTATCACTTCACCAGCTGTAGCACACTGTTTACACATGGAAAGAACAGAATGGCTGTAAACAAGTTTGTTATGTCTTTCTGGGTTCTCGTGTTTTTCGCATGGGAAGCCTAGACCGTGGGAGCATTATGAGCTAGTCACATGGTTTGTATGTTCTGATGACGTGCTAACTTGTTTTCTGTCTGAAGCCATCTTAGAGAGAGGCAGGACTGCTTTCTCTCTTCTCCTTTGTTTTTCTTGCTGGACTTTTGTCACTGCAACAATGTAACTTCTTTGCTGAGGTGGAGTGAAGCTCAACTTACTCCACTGGATGTAATGCTTGCTATGCATTTATACTCTGCACATGGACTGTAACTAGGAAATGTATACTCTGTAGAACTTTACTTGCTAAGTGAATAAACAGGTAGAATTAGACCTGTGGTGTTACAGAGTGTTTCCTGACTCCATGGATTAATCTGCAAACGGGGAAGCTGGAAGCAAGTTGGATTACAGGCAGGCTGGGCTGGCATCTTCACAACACGCTGCATGCTGCGAAAAGGGGGGAGCTGAGATCTGGAAGATCTGTGTGTGGAATAACAGGCCTCTGCTAGCACACAGACAGGATTTTAAATCTCCCATGCGCACACGCACTCTGCTGCTCACGCACACACACGCACCAACAGATCCATCCAGACAGACAGCACTTTCTCCAATTATGTGTAGGGACTACAGCCTACCAGTTCCATGTACTACCCCTCGGACTCTCCATGGCACCAAGGGTCTTCACAAAGTGTGTTACTGTTGTGTGCACCCACCTGCACACCTAAGGAATCCAGATCTTCCCATACGTGGATGACTGGCTCATTGTGGACTCTACCAAATCCAGCCTCAAACAAGCACTGAGAGTGACACTGTCTCTTCTCAACAACCTAGGTCTCTATGTCAACTACGAGAAGTCGGTGCTTTGCCCAACGAGGATGATCCAGTCCTTGACACCTGTTCAGGAAGAGCTTTCCTTCCTACAGACCGCGTTCTGACTATCACCAAGTTGGCAAAAAGACTGTATGGAGAGAGGAGGTCAAAGGTGCATACCATCCAAAGGCTCCTCAGTCTCATGGCTTCCACGGTGTCGGTGGTTGCTTTCGCACGCCTTCGGATGTGACCCTTACAAAACTGGCTCATCTGATCCTTCGATCCAGAACAGGACGCACACTGGACTTACCTCTCTCTCCATACTGACGTCCACGACTCCCTTTGATGGTGGATGGTCAGATCTCATCTAGAGGGAGGATTGTGCTTTCTTACACCTCCTCCTACCAGGACTCTGACGACAGATGTGTCTTTCTGAGTGGGGAGCATATTGCCGGAGCGTGATGGTGCAAGGTTGGTGGTCACAGCAGAAAAGCTTGCTCCACATAAATCTACTCCAGCTCCTTGCTGTATTCAGTCTTGAAAAAAGACCTCATTGGCCAGAACATTCAGGTTGTCACGGACAATACAACCGTGGTGGCCTATATCAACAAGCAGGGTGGGAGGAGGTCATCCAGGCTCACCTGCTTGACACTTTGTCTCTTCCAGTGCTTGACGAAAAGGAACATCACCCTGACAGCGATCCCTATTGCAGACATGGACCATGTCCTAGCAGCTGGATGGCCCTAGCATCCCACGAGTGGGAATCGGATCCTGTAGTCCGGAATCGCATCTTCGGGCTATGGGGCACTCCCGACCTCGACCTGTTCACATCCAAGGAGAACATGGCCTGTGTCAGGTTTTGCAGCAGAGCCAGTCTAGGTCTTAATTCCATGGGAGACGCCTTTCTCCATCAATGGACAAACGGGTTCTTTTACCCATTCCCACCATTCCCACTGCTCACAAGGGTGCTGGCCAAAATCAGGAGGGACAATACCAACTGCATCCTTATTGCCCCCTGGTGGCCAAGGCATGCTTGGTTTGCCCCACTGCTACACAGATGCCCAGGGGAGCATCTCTGGCTTCCCTTGACATCGACACTCCTCACGCAGGACAGAGGTCGAATCCAACATCCAGACCTAGGGATGCTGCGACTTACAGCATGGCAGCTCCACTGACAAGTCACCCACAATCTTTTCCTCCAGAGATCCAGGCAGCAGCTCTGGGCAAGTCGACTCCGCTGACAAACCAGCCACAGTCTCTTCCTCCAGAGATCCAGGCAGTGTTAGACGCAGCTTGCAAGCTGTCTACTCACTGCTCCTATGCCAGGAAATGGGCAGCTTTCTCAGTGTTCGCAAATTCATTAGGCATGGATCTGACCTCCTGTTTGGTTCCATGCATTTTGAACTACCAGCACTCCCTAATGGCAAGGGGATTAAAGCTGTCCTCCATCAAAGTCTATCTGGCTGCTATCTCTGCACACCATCTACCAATATCAGGGGCCTTGGTCTTCACACACCTGTTGATCACACATTTCTTGAAGAGTGTCCGTAACCTAGTGCCCACCTGTGCACACAGTTGTCCCTGCCTGGAGTATGTCTGCTGTCTTAAAGGCTCTGACTGCTAGGCCTTTTAAACCTTTAGCTTCGGTGCACCTTCGCCTTCTCTCATGGACAGTTGCATTTTTAGTCACCATTACATTGGCTAGGCGCTCGAGCAAGTTGTGTGCTCTGAGAGTCGACCCTCAGTACTTGACTTTTCACAGGGATAAGGTGGTCGTTAGACTGGACATTACCTTCCTTCCTAAGGTCATCTCGGAGTTCCATCCAAGCCAAGGTATCATTCTACCTGCATTCTTTCCTTCACTGTTGACACCAATTGAGTGCACCCTCCATATCCCTGTCCAAAGTGTTTGGACTTTCAAGGCCCAGTACAAGGAGAAACGTGCTAGCCGAAAAGGTCAATGGTTACAGGACATTTCTTTGGTTAACCTGTGTCTCATGTGGAAATCAGATTGGCCTCCCAGTCACTTACGGACCCATCGTAGGTTAACAACTTCTTAGAATTTCCTCCTTTATGAAGACTTACTGGACGAGTGAACTCGATACTGGAGTGAAAGCCCATTCTACCAGAGGAGTTGCTGCATTAGTGGCTTTCAGCCGGGGTGTTCCCCTGACAGACCTTTGCAGAGCAGCTACCTGGTCAACACTGTCCACCTTCATCCAACATTACCAGCTGGATATTTGGTCTCAAGCAAACTGTGCCTTCGGCAAGGCAGTCCTATCATCTTTACTGCATTGATGACACTGACCCACCTCTGGTAAGTCAGCTTGTTAAATCACCCATATGTGTGATGCACAGAGACCATGAAGAAGAAGAAGAAGAAGAGGTAGCTTACCTGTAACTCTGGTTCTTCAAATGGTCATCTGTGCATTCACACAACCCACCCACTGCCCCTGCTTCGGTGTCCGTGTTGAGTCTGACATGGTATGTTGCTGGTATCGATACTGATCTCTGCACTGTTGTTGATACTGAGTCCCTCTCGGTTCTGAGGCCACAATAGGTGGTCTCAGGGAACTGAAGGAATAGGCAGGAATCCTCTAGGGACGTGTGCAGTAGGACGGTGAGGGAAGGATTCCCATCTAAATTCCTCAGCTAGAGAAGTTTCCCGAAATAGGCTCCATGCCAGGCGCAGAGCCCATATGTGTGAATGCACAGATGACCACTGAAAGAACCACAGTTAGAGGTAAGCAACCTGTTCTTTATCTTATTCATGTTAAAAATCTAAAGCTCACTTTTCTTATGACTAATTCAAAGCAGCTAGCAACAAGTTTATTAAAACCAACATCAAACTAACACAAAATCAAAACAGATAGCAGCAGAACAGATAGATATGGTAACTTCAGCAGAAACGGAAGATTAAGCCATACAAATAAGACCCAAAACATACGGTTGCTTAGCCTTTAATGGCATAGCTAGCGGCCATGTTTTTCTTTTTTATTCTAGAGCAGGGCTCTCCAACCTTGGGTCCCCAGATGTTGCTGGCCTACAGCTTCCAGAATCTCTTGCCATTAGCCATGCTGGCTGGGTATGCTGGGAGCTGTAGGCCAGGCTGGCCAGCAACATCTGGGGACCCAAGGTTGGAGAGCCCTGCTCTAGAATAAGTAAGCAGAGGGGCCAGAATAGAGATCAGCACCCTAATTTGGGGAGTAGGGGTGGTCCCAATCCAGATTGCCCCTTCCCTGGCCTGCAATTTATATTACGAAATAGTGGTCCATTAAAGCAAATGTATCACCATTTGGCATCATCATCATCATCATGATCATCATCATTTCTGTACTGCCCAATGGCTGAAGCTCTCTGGAAGGTTCACAAAAATTACAAAATGCAAATACAAGATAATAAAAACATAATGTAAAATCTTTACCATACAACATTTAAAACAATTCCAAAAGCTAAAACAGTTACAATAAGATACTGGATCTGATAAAAACAACTGGCATAAATGCCCCATCACATGCCATCAAATCCCTGGGAGTAGAGGACCGTCTTAACCTGGTGCTGAAAAGATGACTGTGCTGGCACCAGGCGGACCTCAGTGGTGAGAGCATTCCATAATCGGGGGGGGGGGGGCTCTCCCTTGTTGCCACCTTCTGAGCCTCCTTTGGTGGAGGCACTCGAAAGAAGGCCTCGGATGGTTTCCTGCTTCTGATATATGTAAAGAATTCTTTATTGCTGGCCTTTATGTTAGTGATATGCTCCTCAAAATGCTTTTTTTTTTTGCATCTCATTGACTGCTTGCATCTCCTTTGTGCAAGCTCATGCTCCCTTTTGTTTTCCTCATTTGGGCAAGACTTCCATTTTCTGAAGGAAGCCTTCTTTTCTCTAATAGCCTCCTTGATTTTGCTCATTAACCATGCTGGTGATCGCTTGGACTTGGCGCTACCTTTCCTAACCTGTGGTATACATTCTAGCCGAGCTTCTATTATTGTGGTTTTTAGCAACCCCCAAGCATTTTGAAGGGTTTTAACCCTCTTGACATAGCAGCACATAGAGGACTCAATAGAGACAAAGAAATAGTGTTTTTTGCCACCTTCGCTACCCCTGAATATGCTTGAGTATAGGCACTCATAGTGTTTGATTACATCCGCTGGGAGTTTTCCTCCATCTGAACTCAAACCGTCTCCTGTTTTGTTTCATCACTCTCAGTTCTGGGGTATACCATGGAGCTGTATGAGCTCTACTGCAGAGAGGGCACTCTGGAGCAATCGTGTCAGCTGCCTGGATCATTTCTTGCAGATGCATATATTTTGCAGGCAATGGGACCGATCCAGATCAGAACCTCAGTGTGGCGGGGGGAGGGTGAAAGCCTCCCTAACCCCCATCCTACCGTCTTGATCTGAATTGGAACCCCTCTGCTTACTCTAGAGTAGGGCTGGACAACACATGGCCTGCGGGCTGCATGCAGTCTACTCTGGCCTTTTTTGTGACCCCACTGCCCTCCTGCTGCTGCCGCCGAATTTACCACTGCAAAGTTGCCCACCCCTGCTCTAGAGTAAGACAGAAAAAAGAAAAGATGAGCTGCTAGCTCTGACTTTAAAGTGATGTGTGTTTTAAGACATCAGAGTCAGCTGCTTGGACCGCCTTCTTGAAGAGTCAAACTAGTTTTGCCTGACATTGCAGTGGCACTCAGTGTTGGGGGCCAGGTGGGTCTTCTTAGGGGAGGGCATTACACAGAGTTAGCACCAATTCTGTAAAGACTCTGTTCCTAGTAGCCATCTACTGAATTTCAGTCAGCTGGGGTATGCAGAACAGGATTCCATCAGTTAAACAGAGCGCACAATGAATTATGTCTTAGGGAAGGCGGTTAGAACAAGGAAAATGGGCATTTTCATCATTATGCTGGAGAAGATAGCTATATTTTAAATGTCTTCATTCTATTCTGGGTGACATTTGGAAAGGAAATTGAGTCCTCTAGGTTTTGTCTCTGGTTCTTCATAGCAGCATAAATCCTTTTCACCTGCCTGGCACACCAAGAACACACATGAAGGACCAGAGAGTAGAGAACACTGCAGTTTTGTGACTCTTGACAAACTGAGTACTGACTTCATATTGGCTAAATTGTTCTTATTGGCTTAGATAGCTAGAAAGGGGGATTAGAAATATTAATGAAAGAGAGGTCCATCAGCACTTATTACCCATGGTAGCTAAATGGAAACTCAATGTTCAGATGCAGCAAATCTCTGAACATCAATTGCTGAGGAAAAACCACAGAAGAGTGGCTGTTGCCTTCATAGTCTGCTTGTGTCTGGCTGGTCACTGTTGGGAACAGAATCCTGGGCTACATGAACTTCTGGTCTGACCCAGCAGGGTTCTTCTCATGTTCTCACACATTCCTCTGTATTCTATATAGAAACTTTGTACTTTAGCTTGATGTGCTATCTAATGCCTCGGGATGGACATTGACTCTAGCCTAAATACAACTATCTGCATAATAGTCCTCTGCAGAAACAGAAATACTGCCTATTGCACAAGAAATGTTGCCACCTTTGAAATTACATGCTGCAAAATATATACATATGTCTTTTAAATGTTCGTGCTAATGGGAACCATTTGCAAATAGAGGGTAGTAATTCCATGAAGATAACTAAATGACAATGGACCATGAAAAACTCATTATAATATTCTTGTGATTAGTGGCCTGTTCTGTGCACTTAGTGGCTTCCCTTATGCACATATTCTCTAAGGCAAACACTTCAGCAAATGTAGCAAAAGTGCCAGTGGGGAAAGGGGAAAAGAAATCTTAATGAATAAATAATTCAATTGTCTAAGACTATGTTCATATTATACTGTTCCCCTATGGGTATCACTTTTCTTCATCTAACTGGACACTGTTCAGCTGAATGTTAATGGCTCCCACAAATGTTTGTGTGCTTTTCATGATGAGCTGTAAAACATATGACAATGGCCCAGTTATCTCCCAGGTGGTAAACCTATGTCTGGATTGTACCATGTAAGATTGCGAGTCAAAGCTTGAATGCTCCTACATACAAAAAATAAATAAATCCCCATGGATTAAAACAACAACAACCAAACTACAAGCATGTTAGGGAGAAACTGCTAAGCTAGAACCCATTTCCCTGATATCTAATTTTCTTTATAGAGGGATTTTCTGGGGGGTGAGTAAGGAGTAGCTCATGTGAGCTTCCACCTACTTGTCTAAAGTGGTACAGTCCAGGGACAGGTTTATTATCTCAGTGAAAACTAGGCCTATATCATCCCAATTTACCTATATATCAACCTGCCAATAGATATGATTAATCAGAATGAGTGTGGAGAAAAAGAGAGGGAGAGAGAGAGAGAAAAGCTCAATTCATAGTGCTGGTCTTAAACATTAAGCCCTGCATGGTTAGGACCCAAATTCCTCTTGGACTGCCTTTGCTCACATCAATATTGACTTGCCTGCTGAAATTGTCATATAGGGTGGCCACTTATGAATTGCCAAAGAAGAGAAAATGCATCACCAAAAAGAGGACACCGATTTGTATACAATTGGCATAAACTAATTTATATGTATAGATGCAAATTTAGAAATACGTTTTATAATTTAAATAGAAATACAGTATGGTTGGGTTCAGACAACACGATAATCCACACTCAAGGGTTGAGTATGGGTTGAGTGTGGGTTGTTGATGAACCGTGGGTTGTTATTGAACTGTGGGTTATCTTGTTGGCTGAACCCAGCCACATGAAGAAACCATGGTTTGTTAACCACAAACTACAATAAAAACTAAGTAACCACAATAAAGACTAAGCAAAAACCTCTACATCTTAACACACACACACACACACACACACACACACACGGAATAAAAACATTCAATACAATGAAAGTGAAATTTCACAGTAAGGAGTGACATAAAACAACATTAAACACTATTAAAAGCCTGACGGAACAGGAGAATCTTCACTGCCTACCTAAAGCATAACATAGAGGAAGCGAATCTCAGTCACATTCATTCCCTGGCCCAATCCCACGATTGCAATTCTAGACCCCACCCACAACTATGATCCCTATCCCTTGCCTTTAAAATATCCACGTAATGGAACTGCCTGCTGTTGAGTATGCTGTCTCCACCCCAGTTCCAGTATGGTCAGATGATGGAAATAGGACATGATTCCTCCTCAGATAATGCCACCATCATGTAGAACAACTCGAAGCAATATGCACACACGGGGAGGGATTTATTCTTTGCATGAAGCCATTACAATTTAAAAGCTCTCATCAGTGTGTTCAGAATAATTGTAACTACTACCATATTCAGGGGAGCTTACATTCAATGTTCATGCACATTTCCCCCCTAGCAGGGGCAATGTGGCATGCACAAGCCACCCAAACAGAAACCCTACGGCTCTACCAAGGTTATCTAGCACACCTGCAGCAACTCAAGGTCCTCTAAAACTGCCCTAATTTCTTAATCCACACAATAAATTTAAGTTATTGTTTGGCACATCTAAGTATGGGCTACCAAGGCATGCAATTCCAGAAATTGGGCAGGATCAATGCAACACACGGTCTGCTCAAGCGAGCAATATGCATCATATGCAGCAGAAGGTAGAAAGCTCCCAGGATCAGTAATGATCCAAGGGTGGCAGAAGAGCATTGAGAAGCCTGAGAGCCAGAAAGAAAACTCACTCCACATGACATGTAGCTGTTTTAGAATTCCCTAAAGAAAAGCCTGTAGAGCCTTGAAAAGTGTTGTGTGTTTAAAGAGAAATTATATTAAAGACATTAATTATATTAAAGCCACCTTTGGGGCCTTCCTCTGTTTGACTGTGGTACAGCCCTCTTTAATTTTGTTGCTGCATGAAAGGAAGAAGCACCTTTGTTCTGCAAATGATGCTGGTGCTTTGCTCTCCTTGCAAAGAAAGAAGTGAAATGAAATGAAATGAAATACACTCCAGCTGAGATCCTACTGACCTGGGTACTATTCATTGTACTGAAGGACTCCATGTTCCCATGAACCAACAGGCAATACATCAAGGGAATCAATATGAATGTACTCAGTGATTGTTGTTTTATTTGGGCCAATATTTCATTCACACAAGGCAGTTCAGCAAGCTTAATGGTACATCACTTCCAGATGATTTCACCTCTAAATAGACAGCAGTTTTCTCCAAGAAATTGTAGTGCGAGTGACTGGGAGCTGTCTACGTAGTACTCTCCATATGTTATCTGACAAGACCTGCAGGCTTTCCATCAAGCCAGTCTGAAATGTGTTATCTTCAGCTTCAATTAATTTCTCAAAATCCAAGGCAAACTGGGTGCGGTTAATTAAGTGGATGGAATCCTCAATGACTTTGCTCGCTGTCCAGTGGAGGTTAGCTTTTTTGAAATAGTGTATCTGCAGATTAATGTTCCCTGTGATGTGTGTAATAGGTGGAGTGAAAGCAATAGTCCACTCTGATTTCCAAAGACCATTCCAGAACTTTTCATACTGATGGCTTTCAATGCAGACCACCAAGAATGGGCTGCTTCTGAGAGTTTTTTTGTAGACCCGACAACATCCTGAAGGGAAATGTCTCTTCATGTAGGACTCTAAAGTGACATTAAGGGTTTCTCTCCACAACTCTACAGTATCTTTTCTGATACACTGATAAAGCAGAAGTTTATCCACTCTTCTGGTCAGGTGATCAAACCTGAAAGAAGCCTTGATCTGAGGATCAAAGAAACGGTTCCCTCCAAGATCATTGAAGCGGGTCACTAGAGCATGGTCCCCTCTTATGCTCACAGCTGTGAAGTTGTTCCTGTTGTGATTGGCGCACACCTGAGCAGCCTCGTACCTCATGAGATGATCATTGGAAACCAGAACACAGAGGTCTTCAAACACATTCCTGAATTCACTTGGGGGGGCCTGAAGTAGCAAATTGCAGATGAATTCTATTTTCTTTTCGTTAGATAATTCTTCACTCATCATGGTCTGTCTTTGGAAGGTTGAAACTAAAGATGAAATAAAAACTGGTGAAAAGGGGAAAGCACATAAAAAAGCACTAAACCGCTCTTTTCAAAGTGTAAGGAAATTAATCTGCTTTTTTTTAAAAAAAACTTAAGCACAGATTGTTGATATCACTGCCAAAACAGCATCAAATATTTGTTCTTCTAACCTTTTCTAACTTTTGCCTCCAAAGCTTAATCTAGAACATGCGAGGGGAACCTCCAGGCCATGGGCATAATCTGAACCATGGAGGTTCTTCACGCAGCCCGCGGAGCCTCCTTGAATTCTCAAAGGAGGCGGGGCTTGGCCTCTAAAACCTGCTCCCTGGAGGAATCACTTCTGGAGGAATCCCCATTGTTCTCTCTCATCTCAGATGGGGATGACACATGCCACACAAAACCAGGGACTCTTCCTAGTGCTGGCTGAGTCCATTTTCTGTGCAAAACTAAGGACTTGGCTGGCACTGGGAGCAGTGGCTGCTCCTCCCTGCATTGCCTGAGTTCCTTTTTCCGTGTTGAGGCATGGAACTCTGTGCCTCTCTTAGCATGGAGAAAGGCAAAATGGGTAGGGCAGGTTGATGATGTCAGTGGCCGTGGCCATGCCTGCTGATGTCATCTGGCCCACTGAGGGTCTGGTGCAGCAATTCACCCCCCAGGTAAAATTGATTTCCCACCTGTGATCTAGAACTTTCTGGGACTAATCTAAATAATTCTAGACTTAATCTACAACTAATCTAAGCTTTTAGCTTAATCCAAAATTTTAAACTCTAAATTAGTGCCTGTGAAAGTCAACACAATTTGTTCTTAGCACAACAAATTTGATCATACAAAGAGTTAGAAGATTGGAGCCAATTGCCAAAGTGTTGAAAACTGATAGTATACTATGAATTAATTAATTAATTAATTAAACCTGTAATAACTCATAATTCAAGTGCTATGTACAGTGTTTGAAGATAAGCCTCACCCTGGTTTGTTTACTCAGAAGTAAGTTCCATTTAATTCGGTGGCAATTATTTCCAAGTAAGTGTGTATAGGACTGCAGCCTTAATTCTTTTGTAAGCACAACGGTAGATAATCATTTTCTTGCAGAATAAAGAGTTTTGATAGAGCAATGAATGTAATAAAACATGCAAAACATGAAGAATAGTTAGCAGGAATTGCCTTTTGCTTATAATTGAGAGTATTTGACTGAGGCTGAATGGAATTTTTTTTAACCTGCCATCCTATTCCTAAAAATGTTACTGTATGCAAAGAAAGTGGGGTAGCGCCATCCCGCTATTCCATATGTCAGTTGCAATCCCATTCTAATAGTTTACTTGCTAGCATTTATTGGACATATGTTGCTTTGATCTAGCCATCTCTTTGGTGGCTTCAATGCCATGAAAGTGTTCTATTAAGTAGGTCAGCTCCAATTCTACCCCATATCACCATGGCCACAGATATGAGTTCATCAGCAGTTACACTCTGGGTCTGCCCAATTCTGTGTTGAATTAGAGTTCAGGAAAGTGATGCATGTGGCCACAATATCCCAGCATAGCGGCCCCATCCTAGTTTATTGCAATTGTGTTGGCACAATGAGTTTAAAGGCAAGCTGGTGTAGCTATTGTGCTCCATCCTTAAGTCCAGGTTAACTGGTTCATTTCCCTTCGCACCCCACGCTCCTGTGGGGGGGGGGGAGGATTTTGCGAGGGGGGGAGGGAGAGCGAGGGCTAGTATGAGGTGATTTCACCTCCAATCAGGGCACGGGCAAATTGTTTGCCCGATGGGGTGAGGCATAAGGGGTGGGGCCCTGAGGCAGTATTTAGGCACAGGAGACCCCACCCCTCGCCTCCTTCTTTGCAGCTCCCTCCCTCCACTCCCGATGAAGCAGTGTGGGCTCCTCTGGTCGCCTTTTATGGGGCCGAGTAGGAATTTTGGCTCGTTGTCCTAATTGGCTCGGGGCAACGTGCGTGTTTCGCCTACTCCATACTGTGTAATCGGCGGTGGGTTTATTATTTTGGGTTACCAGCTAATTCGGTCACATTGGCCTTAGGTAGGCGGTAAGTGCGGTGTATAGGCAGTGGGGGTTAGGGTTACGGTGTGCATCCCATGGCACCTTTTAAGGTGATTGGCGAGAACCCGAGCCTCACAAATGTCGATGCCTTGTGGCTCAATTTGTGAGAGGTAGGGTCGCCTTTGGGGTCTACCCATCTCACCCTCCTCGGTTGTCCCGTGGCGCCAGGGGACGGTGATCCTGGGTAGATCCCCCAGCACCCCGAGTGCAGAATTCGAGCGTGGCGAGTCACCTGCGCCGCCCTCGAGTTTGGGATGCTTTCGCCCAGGCATGCTCCACTGGCCTTTGGGCCGGCCTTAGTTAATCCCGCACTTCTCCCTTCGCAGACCTTCGATTCAATAAATGTGGCCCTGATTTTATACCATAACTGTTGTCTCGTCTCTTCATTTCCCCCTTTACCCACGCAATAAGTTGCTCCACTGTATAACATGTTGTTCCACTGTTTTGAAGTGCCATGAAGCATAATGTGACAGTTATCAGTCGATTTGGCAGTTAACATATAATTATAGTGGAACCCCATCAGTTGAATGTCAGTTATCCAAATCACCTATCTGAATTCAGGGTGGACCCTTAGGCCACCATGTTATGTGCGCTTACAACTGAACTCAATGAAACTTATTTCTGAGTAAACATACACATGACTGGGCTGCAAACTGGTCAGCATTTGTTACCTTACATGAAAGTGCTCTCATAAATGTCAGATTAACCACATGCTCAGCGTGTCTGTCCCAGGCTATTTAGGTAATGATGCTGCATTATACTTTGAATCAATTCCAATGTAGGCAGCTCAGAACCGTTAGACTGGCCCAATGTCATGATTCGACTGTTCAGGTCTATGGTACTTGTCCAGCCTTGGAAATCCATGGCCCAAAGACTGTTGTAATTCATAGTTTGGATTAATAGATGCCTCCAAGGTATGTCACATTGGAAGTTAAGCTGGACAGTAATTTCATCCATGTCCTTGTGAGCCCTAAAACATCTAAATGTGACTTGAAAATTGGGTTGGTTAGAGATTATTCCAGAGCATCAGGCTGGATTACAAATCAACATTACTATTTTGAGAATGTGGCAGGCTGACTCCAGCCTTGCATGGCTGACCATTTTTCTTTTACTAGAATCTTTGTTATTCCCTTTGCAATGTAAGCATTAATGCTCAGATACTGAGTATGTACTCTTGCTTCAGAACACAGGAAATGCCTTATCAATATAAGGTGCCTTATCAATATAAGGAATTCAGGTGCTGAGTTAGGACAGCTATGTAGCCAAAATTGAGAAACAAGAGGGAGGTACCAGCATGCTTGGTGGAACCTCAAGGTTTGAAGAAGAAAACAAGTCAGGGGTGGGGGATCCTGAGGGGCAGCCCCTCCCCACCAAAAGAGCCCCATGAGGACTGGCCATTCTCAGTAGCCATGGAATATTGACAATCAATTAGAAAAGAGATGGTGGGCAGGATGGAATGGAGTATCCTGTAAGAAGGACTGGCTGAAAAGGAGCACCACACACTACAACATTTTGTTTCAGGTCCCACTTGTTGGATCTAATTTAGTCTAACATTCTTTGAAAAAATCCAAGCAGCCAGCAGGTGCTGGATGGTTCATTGGAACAGGCCAATGGTCAACTTTTGGACCTTGGTCTACCTTTTGCCTACCCTTGTATTAGGGAATTCAGAGTAGCATTAGCAGCACATAGATATTGCACCCAGTAGACTAAATGGTAAACTCTTGGAGATGGTGGCATTTGAGCATTACTTTTTTGTCTTGATCTGGATCTTCTGTGCAGCTGTCAGCTGAGCCTGCCTGTGAAGTGAAAATCTGGTCACTTCTGTTATGATGTCAGCAACACAGGTCACAAGGTGAAGTAACAATATGGTCTGTAGCACTGCATCACATAAAACAGCCAGTTCAAGAAGGCAACAAAGTTTGTGTGATCTACTAGAGAGAGCATTCTACTTAGAGCTGAGTTCAAATCCCAGTTTAGCCAACCCCCTGTCATCTTGAGCAAACTATTTTCTTGTAGCCCTACCTGTAAAATGGGTACATTTATCTTTGGGCTGTTGTGAGAACAAATGCAATAAAAATAGTAAAGCAGTTGGTGTATTTAAGTAATAATTATGGTTATCACCATCAACTTATTAATCCTGCCTAAACACATTTTATTTGTGTGTGTTAATTTATTTTAATTTTATTTTTTATTTTATTATATTTGTTAATTGCCCTTCTGGCCGGCCACCCTGTAGTGTAGTGTTCTTACAGTTCAGCAGGCAGGATCAAGCAGTTCTTGTAGCTTACTGCACATTTTACTGAGGTTGAAGTATTCTAGAATCCTGATATTGCAAAGGACATGAAAAAAGTGGTCAAAGTTATAAAGGGATTTAAGCACCTTGTTTGTTTAGTTATTGAGGAATTAATTCCCCTCCTTTCTATGATAAATCATATTCCAGACTGTTAAAAAATATATGACACAACAGACTGAAAACAATCCTAAACCATAAAGCAAATGAAGAGCAGCAGTGAAAAACAAGCAGCATTATTAAAAAAAAAAACATATTGGCAGACAGCAATTTATCATTTGGGGCTTTTTAGTTTGAGAAAAGATAAAAGGGGAGACATGATGCAGAGTTTATTAAATTATTTCTGGTTTGAAGAAAGTGGATTGCCCTCATAACCAGGAGCATTACTAGGCACTTAAAAGTTTTGGAGGCCAGACCCATAAGACACATATCTGCATAAAGTCTGCATATGCTAATTTATATCTATATATGAAAATTTAGAAATAATTACTAGGATTTATTTACATTTCACAGAATGCAAAGCCAGCCAATTAATTTCTCATCCAAATCACCTTGAATAAAATTTTAAAAAATCTTCAATTAATATTGCACCCCACCCCAGCTCATTCCAAATCAGTAGTTCCTCTTCAATTACAATTAATTTGCAGTCTCTTGCTGTTCTTTCCCCCTACTTCTCTCCCTGCCCCCCCCCCCCAGTTCTCTCTCTCTTTCCCTCCTGGAAGAAAATTGACCCTACCTCACGCAATTAAGCTTAGAAGAAAAGTTTCCATTAACACCAATGGAAGTTTTCCCCTAAGGTTAATTGCCATGGGGGTATTATTTTATGGTGGTGTTCCAGTGTGTGGGGAAGGGAGGGTTAATCCTTCCCTCCCCAGCTGCAATCCCCCTTGAAAATCACCTCCTGCATGGCAATTAAGCTAAGAAAGAAATTTTCCATTGGCATCCATGAACACTCAGGGCTCTGGGGAATAGATTCGGGCCTCAGTACCTCTGCTCATAACACTAGATTCAAGTGACTAGAATTTGGGGTCACTCCATGAATTTAATTGGCAATAGATTTAGGACAGATAAAGGATTTCTTCACACAAGGCATAATTAACTTATGGAATTTACTGCCACAAGATGTTGCTACCACTAGCCTTATATGGATTTAAAAGAGGAATAAACAAATTAGTGTAGGATTGCTTTATCAATGGCTCTTAGCCATCATAGCTAAATGGAACCTCCATGTTCCAAGGCAGTATAACTCTCAATGCTGAAGACGAACATTAGACAAGGCTGCTACTTTCATGCCCTGTTTGTGGGCTTTCCCATGTCATCTGGAAACAGTATGCTGGATTGGGTGGACTGGATGTGATCCAACAGGGTAAGTTCTCACATGTGGATGAGCACCTGCTGTAAATTTTTTCAGCTGGCAAACATTGGGATTTGGAGTAGTGATCCTTTTGGTTTCTTCCAATGCTATGAGTTGGACTCAGTTCAAATTCCAAGAACTTCAACTTTCATTAAACAACAAAAACTTCCTCTGTCTTCTCTGGGGAGTTAGGGTCCATCACTCAATTTCATATACATGGAACTATTGAAATGTATAGCTTAGATCTCAGGATCGAACAGTACGATGTGTTAAGTAGGTAGTGTACAGCTGGCCTGCTCTGTTTTTTTACTCACAAGCGCACAGGGGCATGATCTGAATTGCGACTGCTGAAGAGAGTTTGTTGAGGATAAATTGGGGTGGGAGAACCATGCATGCGACCCTGAGATTCTGGGTGGGAGAATGAGATAACCATGCAATAAAAATAAATCTGCTTATGAACCCTGAGATGACCCATGATCTTATCAAAGTTTGTTTGCTGGGGTTTACATCACACTCTCTGTCCCACAACTGCAAACTGATCCCCAGCACACAAGTGTGTGGGCAGCTCTCTAGTTTGTGTGCAAGGGCTGGTTGTTGTTGTTGTTATTATTGTGTTTATACTCATTTCCGGCCCAAAGAACCTCCAAAGTGATGAACACAATATTAAAATACAATAAAAATGTAAAAAAGCAGCAGCAATCAATGGTTTAGTTGTGAGAGAAATATTCTGCACATGCTCAGAAGCACCCTGTATGATGTATAGTGTATGTTATTACACCATACACTTCCCAGCTTTGAGTCCAGGCTGGGAATGAATGACTTTAGTTGTGGAAGCTGAGTAACATAAGCAACGAGTGAAGGGACAGGAGGAAGTGTGTGCTTTGGTTTTAGCATTACCTTTCTCTTTTTCCTGAGGGGATAATCTATCTATCATCTATCTGTGTTAAGCGGCCATGGGTGCCTTGCAAGAGGGGAGAAAAAGGCAGGATATAAATTTTATTTTATTTATTTATTATATTTATACCCCGCCTTTTTTTCCTGCAAGGAACCCAAGGCGGCTTACATAATCCTCCTCCTCCTCTCCATTTTATCCTCACAACAACCCTGTGAGGTAGGTTAGGCTGAGAGTCAGTGACTGGCCCAAAGTCACCCAGTGAGTTTCATGGCTGAGCGGGGACTAGAACCCGGATCTCCTGAGTCCCAGTCCAACACTCTTAACCACTACGCCACATAAATAAATAACATCTAATCATTAGATAGCTAATCTAATGCCTCCAGTTGAGAAAGAGGGGGGACGACGGACGGATATAAATATAATATATAAATCTAATTAGGAGAATCTAATGTCTCCAGTCGAGACTGAGGGGGGAAAGGCAGAATATAAATGTAATAAAAATGTTATAAATGTTTAAATGTTGTAAAAAAAAAAAAGGCAGGATAGAAGTGTAATAAGTAAATAAATCAATCTAATCTATTAGATAGATAGGAACATAGGAAGCTGCTTTATACCGAGTCCGACCCCTGGTCCATCTAGCCCAGTATTGTCAACACTGACTGGCAGCAATAGCTCTCCCGGGTTTCAGGCTGGATTCTTTCCAAGCCCTACCTGGGGATTGAACCTGGGACCTTCTGCATGCCACGCATGTGCGCTATATCACACTGAGCCATGGCCTCTCCCTGCAGCACCTGGTATTCCAAGGTGGGTCACCCATCCAAGTACTAACCAGGCCGGACCCTGCTTAGCTTCCAAGATCAGGCGCTGTCCTAGTGCTGTTTGTTTGTTTGTTTATTATATTCATACCCCGCCTTTTTGTTTTCCTGCAAGGAACCCAAGGCGGCTTACATAATCCTCCTCCTCCTCTCCATTTTTATCCTCACAACAACCCTGTGAGGTAGGTTAGGCTGAGAGTCAGTGACTGGCCCAAAATCACCCAGTGAGTTTCATGGCTGAGCGGGGACTAGAATCTCCCGGATCTCCCGAGTCCCAGTCCAACCACTCTCACCACTACGCCACACTGTTCAGATAATCTAATAATAATAATCTAAGACTGAGGGGGGAAAGGCAGGCTATAAATGTAATAAATAAATGTAATACATGTAATAAATAAATGTTATCAATGTGATACATGAATAATAATTAAAAAAGGTGGGATAGAAACGTAATAAATGAATAGTACATAAATAGATCTGATCATTAGAAAGACAGGTACATCGAAAGCTCATCTAACGCCTCCAGCCCAGCCGAGGCTGAGGGGAAAATGAGTCGGGGCGCGGGCGAGGCTGAGGGGTTTCCTTGGCGACGGCGTTGGTGGTGGTGGTGGGGGCTTCAAGGAGCCATCCGTGGAGGATGGCGGGGGGGGGGGAGCGAGGCGATTATGACGTCAGGGAGCCCCCGCGCGCCGGCCGGGCGCCACAGAGGGCCGCCCGCGCCTCTGCCCTCTCACAGCCTCGCAGGACATCGACGAGAGCGGCTGCAGCTGAGCGGAGCGGGAAAGCCGGGGGGGAGCGGGGGGGCTCGGTGGCCTGGGGCGCGCTGGGAGCTGCTGACACCATCGCAGTAAGGAACAGGCGCGAAGGCCACGCTGAGCCGGCAACAACAGCAACATGGAGAATAAATATCCTTGTTTCGGAAGGGAGGGGGCGAGCAGAGGCCCCCCCCCGCACCCTCCACCCACCTCCCGAGAAATAACCCCTCGTCGAACGAGGGAGAGTGAGACCCCCGTGGCGGGGGTGGGGTGGGTGCGTGTCCCCTTGGGGCTCTAACAGAGACTCCCAACGGCCCCCTCCCGAAACATCGCTCCCGAAGAGAAAAATCTATTATTTAATTAATGTATATCCTGCTTCACGCTTAACATCTATCTCATGACGTGCCTTAGAAACAAATCTAAATTTATTTTTTGTATGAAACCCAGCCAGCATGAAAGTACCATTTCTGTAGCAACACTGGAGAGAGGTAGCCCACCCTGCGCTCTCTGAAATGAGAACGAAAGGAATGGGATCCCCAGTAAAGAAGACTTCATGCAAGAAGTCATCTTTCTAAAATTTAAGGTGCAATCCTATGCATGTTTAGACAGGGAAAAAGTCCTACAACTCCCAGCACCCCCCAACCAGCATTCATAGGATTGTGCCCTTAGTCTCCTTTTAGAGATTACCCCTCCACACTGGAAACACACTGTTCTGGCCCCACAGGGCATGACAGAGTTGCCTGGTCAACAGAAAGCTTATCTATAAATGTGTGTGTAATAGAAAGATCCCCACCACTCAATAATGTCGAACAAGGGAGATTTCCTCTGGAGAGATCCCACAAACATACAGAGGAATCCTATTTGCTGAAGATTCCATTGCTTTTGACAGGAGTTTACTAAGGTGGGAGCCCTCCATTGCTTTGCAATAAGAGAAATGTTATCCACCTTTACATTTACAGAAATGTTTAGAACCGGATCTTTAACTGTTTAAATGAAATACTTGGATTGAAGCAATCCCCACTCCTCCCACTGAACAAGTGGGAAGTGGATTGGGCCATAAGAATCTTAATGCACAATTGCAAGACTGTCAGTACTTGCTACTTGCTGACAAAATAATTTTTTTGGTCATGTGATTGTCTCTTATGTCAAACGCTTTCTGAATTAAAGAGTGCTGCTGTTATTTGAAAATTTCCTTAATTTGCATTTCTTCACATGGTTCATGGACATCATCTTTGATGAGTTTAGGGATGGCAAGATCAATATAGATAAGACCTTGAAACTGCTCAATAAGCTTGAAGTCTCCTATGACTATGTGCATGTGAAAAAGGTGTTTAAGGTGAGAAAATATGCTTTCTTTTATTCCTTCAAAATACGTAGTAGAATTTGTAATCAGTGAACCATTATGCTCAAAGTAAATTTGTTACATGTCAATTGAACAGGATATCGAGATTAAAGTTTTCAGTTCTTCCAGAGTAGAGAGATGTATTGCTCATAAGCTAGTTGCCCCATTACTGTTCAGCTGTAAGCACCTGTCTTTCATCTATGAGGCAAGTGACCATGATTTTTCCTCCCTGGGTAGTGTTTCCATTTCAGGAACCAATTCCTGATTGTTTGGGATGGGTTGGTAACTTCAGCCTCACCTAAATCTCTTACACATTGGAGTGACTTTGGGAACAATCCTATAGACATTGTCTGCGGGGGCCACAGGATAGTTTGGATTCCCACCTCCAAGGTCGGAGACACTGCTCTGACCTCAGAGCTGATTATTGGAACTCCAGTCCCCCTCTCCCACCCTCTTGCAGTCGGCACGGCAAGATCTGCACCAGCAGCACAGAAAGATCGGGAAAGTGACCTCAGAGAAGAGTAGAAGGGGGCAGTTCAGGGGTGGGGAGCGGAGGAGGCTGGAGCGGCCAGGATACGAGTTATCCTGAAGCTGCTCCAGCCTCCTTCCCTCCCCCTCCGAAGTGCCCCAACTAGATGGCTGAAAACAGCCGTCTAGTGAAAATGCGGAGTGGGAGGAGCAGGGAGGCAGAGATTGCCTCCACCGCTCCTCCTGCTCTGCATTCGATGCCCATAAGCCTCCAGGTTTGGGGGTTTACAGGCATCCCCATTGGATTGTGCCCTAAAGAGCGTTATACTTTTACCACCACCTCCAGTGGTCTTAGAAGTGGAGGTTTTCCCCCTCAGATAGATGGCTACTCTCTTACTGAGATGGAGTCCTGGCTATGCCAGCACAGGACAGGCGGGAGAAGAGCCGAGGGGAGAAAGGCTTAACCAGCTGGCAGGCCCTGCAACATGGGGTTCCTTCCCAGCCCGGACACACTTGAGGAGGATGAATTGGCTGGGCTCTCCTTCCATTAATTACTGATATTAAGCCAATAATTGGCATGGGGGGGGGTAGGAGAAGAGCAAGGCTGAACCTGAAGACTTGTGCTTCTGCGTCTCTACATGAGAGAAATGATGCTAGGTCCCAGGCTGCAGTTCGAGTTGCAGCTTGTATCCCAACTGTATCAACCTGTTCCTCCCCATTCTCCATGCTGTGAGGAAAGCTGATTTCTCACATTTTTGGGTTTGTCCTCACAGTCACAAGGGCTTACAACTTATTTCCTATTGAAAGCTAGGTTTCTCAGGAGCCATGTTTAAGTGTTCATCCCTTTATGTTGGTATTCATACTGTCATATACATTTTACTTACTAGACTCACTGGGAATGCTTTCTCTTTACTTAGAAAAATGACCGACAGAAGGCTGGACATATTACCATGGAAGATTTTAGGGCAATCTATCGAACGCTTCTGCACAGACCTGAACTTAACGAACTCTTCAGCAGCTACTCACCAAACAAAAAAGTTCTAACACCAGCAAATCTAGCTGACTTCCTTAGAAAGGAACAGTTTGAACTTGATGCTAATGAAGGAAGAGCTGTTTCACTCATTAATAAATATGAACCCATTGATGAAGGTACACTAAAGCTTTAAGGTTATAATTTAATTGATTTGGTACCATAACCTTGTGTTTTGATAGAAATAATGAGCATAATAATAATAATAATCATAATAATAATAATAATAATAATAATAACAACAACAACAACAACAACAACAAATATACAGATGTAATATTTGTAATGCAATATTTCTGTACAAGAAACCTTTATATTGTGTAAAAAAAGGTCATTTTAAATTTTGACATTCAACCTGATCTAATGAGAATGAGAGAGAAAAATACCTTGCATCCAGCACTTGGGAGTGTGTGTCCTGCATTATGTGAGCACATCTAATAGAAGACCAGCGCTGTTATCAGTTTCTGCCGGTAAAAGGGGAAGAGTTGCTGGATTTGGTGCAGAGGCTCTGCTCCCGCCACCCCCCCCCCCGCATATCCAGTAATCAGTGCTGTTCATACTGATTACATCATAAATGGGAGAGGTGAGGGCTGCATGAGCACAGAGCTTTCTGCTATGCGTTTGGTTCTCTGGATTGTGGATACTTGGTGTAGAGACTTTAAAACAGCATCTACTGTATTTTTCTGTGCATGCTTGAAAAATCAAACTGTATTAATTCATCAAATTATTGTTTTCTTTAAAAGATGAAAGGAAAGCAAACTTACAAAAATCAGAAAAAGTGTTTTGTCATGTTCTGTATAGAATGGGAAGAAACTGTACAATAGTATAAGTGACCTGCACTTTCATAGAATTTATGAATATTTTGTATTGTTTTTACATTTTTTATTGTTTACTACTTTGTTAATTTTTAAAATAGAAAAATGGTTTATAAATTGAATAAACAAAAAAATTGTGGTCATTTAATTTGTATGCATCATGTGAGTAAATGTTCCATTTAGATATCAAGTGAATCCACCATACATGTTATGTTTCAAGTAATGGTAAATGATTTTTGAGCTGTTTTTCTGCATCCACCTGCTGGATTGTAATAAATGCAACCTGTTTGGATTGTAATAAATGCAACGATAAAGCGTTGGAAGCAAAACCACAAAACACCTGAAGTTGTTCATTATCAATGCAATCCTATGCATGTTATGCATATTGTTATGTTATGCAGCTACAGCCTCTCCTGAACAGGGATAGCTTGGCCACAGTGATACAGGCGCCAGTAACCTCAAGACTGGATTACTGCAATGCGCTCTATGTGGGACTGCCCTTAAGGCTGCTCAGAAAGTTAGAGCTAGTTCAGAATGCAGCAGCTCGGCTGTTGTTGGGAGCTGCCCCTTTTCAGCATACAACTCTTTTTCTAAAGGAACTGCACTGACTACCTATTCGCTACCAGGCCAGGTTTAAGGTTCTGGTACTAGTGTGCAAAGCCCTAAGCAACTTGGGACCAGGATACCTGAGAGAGCACATTCTCCCTTACCAACCTGCCCGGTCACTGAGGACATCGGAGGACTTTCTCCTGGTGGTTCCACATGGACCAATGGCCCGATTGAAGTCCAGCAGGAGAAGAGCCTTCAGTGTGGCAGCTCCATTTCTATGGAACTCCCTGTATGTGGAGGTTAGGTAGGCCCCAACACTGTGTTGCTTTCGGTGCCTGCTTAAGACATCCTCCTTCTGGGAAGCCTTCCTTGCTGACCAGCCATGGTTTTAATGATGCCTTGTTTTTAATGCAGTGTTTTTATTCTTTTATCTGTTTATTGTTCACTACTCCGGGATCTACTTAGCTATGGAGTGATATACAAATTGTGTCTATTGAACTATTGAACTCAGGTGGACTTACTTCTGAGCAGACATGCATAGGATTGCACTGTAATATAGCTGAATATTCTAGTAATCTTGTATGAAGTGCAATTGATGTCTTGTGTAATGAAGAGAATGTTAAATGATTTCTCTGGTAATGCTCATAGTTTTCAACAGTAATATACTAACCTCTAGTTAAAGCATAACCTTATGTGAGTTTAAAGACCTCATTAAGTTGAATAGCATTTGTGCTTTTGCAGCAATTTGAGGAATGGTGGGCAAGTTTGTTTGTGCAAAACAGCAGTAACAGGTTCTACACTGAATATTACTCAGTATAACTAAATTGATAGCAGTTATCAGAGAAAAGTTTTTTTTTAAGCAATTCTTTAACCCCCTTTTGAGATATGAAATTCAATCTGAGTTTTTTCTAGTTTTGTACATCAGTTTCAACAACAAAAATTCTTCCTTATATGATCTAGCAGATGTACAACTTCCAGTGATGCTTTGGCCAAAATGATTCAATACTAGTAAGTTGAACGTGGTGTATTAGTTTGAAGCTCAGTATAAAAAGTAGATAGGTAACACCGGGGATAGAAGACCCACAGGTTATACCTTTGCACATTTTTGAATTTTTTCTTAGGGCTAAAAAGGTTGCCTTTGCTTTTTTAAAGGTTATTTTATGTGGGGGTTTATTTATTTATGGGGTATGCTCATAAGAGTACAAGCATATGTAAACTGTTTATATAAATGCAAATCAGCAACAAATAACATTTTGTATGTGAAGAGCTTGAAAATTGTATGTAGTTAGTTTGTGAACTGAACTAATTTACTCCTGACCTGTTTTCGGTGGTTCTTGTATATTTAAGTAAGCATAACATGTTAATCAAATAAAAATTTAGTAACTCAAAAGATGTGCCTATATGATTTACAGATCTGTACTTTTCCCTCATAAAATGCATATGTTTACCATTTTTTATTTGGGTTTTTTTTCTGCATTGGAAAAAAAAAAAAGAGTTGACACATTCTGCACAATTTCTCCCTTTGCCCTGAATTTCATGTTGAAGATTCTTACACTGCTGTTTTGGCTTCTCAAGACCTCACATGAAAGAAAGAAAGATAATATATGGGTTGGATCCAGATTTAGTCATACTCGGAATAGACTCAATGGGACTTGTGCTAGTTATGACTAATTGAAGTCCTATTGCAATGGGGCTACTCTTGAGTATCCCAAAATCTGGATCCATCCTATGATCTTCAAGTAGTGTCCCTGATCACTGTAAGTGTTCTAGATACAAAGGTTTGTGCAAACACTGGGATATAAGACCCAAATCTCTGGTCCACTGTAGAGCAGGGACTATCACAGAAGCATTTTTGGTCCATGTAGTTTGTGATAAAGTCTGCACCTTGGCATTAATTCTGACTGTATGCCAGTGGCCCACTTTTGTCAAAGAAGGCTGTCTGCTAATCAAGCAGCTTTTTTGTGGATGTTGTGTATCAGAACCAAGAGAAAGCAGGTGCTGCCTGTAAAAGACTGTTCCATGCCTTCATGCTAAGATTAAAATTAAGGCATGAGTTTTAAAATCATACTAGATCACTAGCTAGTGATGAAAGGTCCTTAAGGCCTGATTTTGAGCCACTTCCCAGATTTATACTATGGGAACTATGTATACTATGTGTACCCCATAGCTTAGAAGGTAGCTACATTTATTTTCTTATGTTTACACCTTATGTGCATGCTGAGGGAGCAGGCACCGATCACAATTGTCCTCAGTATGTACAGATGGTGTACATCTGCTCAAATACGCACATTGACTATGGGGTATATCACAATTATACATACTGTACTTGTGAATCTGTAACTTGTTACTTGACCCTATCATTTTTTTAAAAAAATAGAGGTGATAGAATCTGTTTCTGACTCTACTGCTTCATTTTCATGTAGAGATATTTTTTGTATTAAAGTATCCAACCCATGATACTAGGTCAGAAAATGTTCAATGTTTTCTTCAGAATGGAAAGACTGAGTTTTTCATCTATAGGACTATTTCGTACAAACACTTCCCCATATGAAAAGGTGGTAAATTCATTTCGTACAATTCTTATTTTTATTTTTTTAAGTATGACTTTGGCTTTCTACTAACCAATTTGTGAAGCAATTTTGACTGGCACAAATGTCCACAATTAGAAATTTAGGGCTTGATCTAGCCACTTATAGATCCCATTTACTTCAACAGGAGAGTAAGCACATGCTTAACTCGCTCTGAAATCAATTTCCAGAGTGGTAACTGTGTTAAGTCTGTTGCCGCAAAAACAACAGAGTCCTGTGGCTCACAAATTTATTATGGCACCAGTTTTGTGAACTAGATTCCACTTCATCAGATGCATATCGCTGAATGACAGGGAGCAAGTGAAGGGAAAGTGAATGCCTTTGCTAAGCTGCCCTGATTCTTTAACATAATAGGTTTGTGTAGTGGCTTGATTGAAAGTGAATTTCAGTCATCCAGCATCTCTCAGGTGGTAGGATGGCTAACATTTTATTCTATAGACACTTTCATTAATCTGCAACATCAGATGCCTTTAGCCACATCAGGCAAATGCTATTTTGGGCTGCATTAATAGAAGTATAGCTTCCAAATTGTGTGAAGTGATAATTCCCCTCTACTCAGCACTGGTTAGGCCTCTTCTTGAGTACTGTGTCCAGTTCTGGGCACCACACTTTAAGAAGGATGTAGACAAACTGGAGAGGGTTCAGAGGAGGGCAACAAGGATGATAAAGGGACTGGAAACAAAGCCCTATGAGGAGAGACTGAAAGAACTGGGCATGTTTAGCCTTCAGAAGAGGAGACTGAGGGGAGATATATAATAGCACTCTTCCAGTACTTGAAGGGTTGTCACAAAGAGGAGGGCCAGGATCTCTTCTCCATCATCCCAGTTTGCAGGACACGGAATAATGGGCTCAAGTTACAGGAAGCCAGATTCCACCTGAACATTAGGGGAAATTTCCTGACTGTCAGAGCCAGGGCCGGCGCTACTGCTAGGCAAACTAGGCGGTTGCCTAGGGCGCGCGGCTGAAGAGGGCACAGAAACGCTGCGCTCCTCTTCGCTGCCGCCGCACCCCCACCAGGCCTCCGCCCGCCGCCGCTGCCGCGCCTCCCCGCCCACCCACCTGCCGCCACTGCGCCTCCCCCGCCTGCCGCCGTTGCTGTGCCTCCCCCCGCCGTGCCTCCCCCCGCCCGACCCCGCCGCCGCCACCGCTGACCCCCCCGCCCCGCCCCCTACCTTCTCCGCATCGCGTCGCTTCCGGAGCCCCGCCCGCGTTGTTTTGGCGGGAGGAACCAGGGCAACAGGGCTTAAACAGCCCTGTTGCCCTGGTTTCCCCGGCAAAAAACAGAGCGCGGGGGTCCCGTCGTCGCGTCACTTCCTCCTCGGAGGAGGCGGCGGCAGCCAGGGCGGGGGGAAGGTAGGTTGGTGGTGGCGGCGGTGGCGTGGGGTTTTTTTTTGCAGAGCAGGGCTGCTTTGCTCTGGAGGCCCCCCCACGGCACGAGAGGGGGGGGCGCTAAATATCATTTCGCCTAGGGCGCCAAACTGCCCTGCACCGGTCCTGGTCAGAGCAATAAGACAATGGAACCAACTACCTAGGGAGGTGGTGGGCTCTCCCAGTCTGAAGGCATTCAAGGTGCAGCTGGACAGCCATCTGTCAGGGATGCTTTGACTTGGATTCCTTCATTGAGCAGGGAGTTGGACTCGATGGCCTTATATAGGCCCCTTCCAACTCTACTTTTCTATGATTCTATCACACACACACACACACACACCTATCTATCTATATATATAGAAAACAGATAGTAGTTTGCCGCTTTGTTTTCCAAATGTCAGTAGTTCCATTTGTTTAGAATTTTGGCTCCAAGCTTGCTCACAGTCTCATCGACTTACAGTACAATCCTATGCATGTTTACTCAGAACTAAGTCCAACTGCACTGAATGTGGTTTACTCCAAGGTAAGTGTGCGTAGGATTGCAGCCTAAAATAGGATATACAGCACAATCCTATACATGTATACAGTACTTGGAAGCAATCCCACTATGTTCAATCGGCCTTACTCCCAGGAAAGTATGAATAGGATGGCAGCTGTGCAGAACAATTCTAAGAATGTTTATTCAGAAGTAAATCTCAGTCCAATGAAGCTTACTCCCAGCCAGGTGAGTGGGAATTCTAGGCACATTTACTTGGGACTAAACCCCATTGAGCACGTTGTGAGTAAATGCATATAGGATTGGGCTATAAGGCAGTTAACTTGCATAGGGTTGTAGTACAGTAATACCTTGGATTGCAAGTGACTTGGTTTGAGAGCGTTTTCCAAGACAAGCAAATTTTTAAATATTTATTTAATTTTTTTTTACTTGATATACAAGCGACGTCTTGCAATACAAGTACTGTACTGTAGCATGGCTTAAATTAAAAATCTCTGTACAAATTTTTTTTGGGGGGGCTTTCGTTTTGATATGAGAGTATTTTGGATTACAAGCATGTTTCCGGAACGAATTATGCTCTCAATCCAAGGCATGACTGTATCTGTTATTACAACATTGTTTTAATGTTCACTGGAAACAGTTACCATTTCTATTAGTGTGTGAACTGCTCTGCATTTTAAACGCCAAATTATGACACTTATTTCTGAAGCAGGTAAGCAAATGGGAAAAGGCATTCTCTGCCTAGCTAATATTACTGACTGGCAATATTATTCATGCAATTTGACAGAAAATTTCCTAATCTAAAAACAATAACATTAAGATAAGGATTGCTAAAAAGGTTTGCTGAAATAGTCAATGCACTGTCTTCTCTATCATATTAGCACGACGTGCATACATTTTTCCTACTGTAGCAATGAAAAACATCTTTTTTCTCTTTTTGAAAGAGTGAGACGGTAGGTTCAGAGGTTAGAATAACTAGTACCTTGGGGATTAGGAGACAGCTGATTCCCACCTTATGCTGAGAAGACAGTTATTTCCCCCTCTGTCTCAAAAGCAGTTTGATAACAGCACCACACCAAAGGGTAAAACAGCCGCTAAAGTGAAAAGGAGCCCTCATGGAATTCATAGGCTGTTGACCTTAAATGTTCAAAAATCCTAATGAGATTAACTTGAACAGTGTTTTTCCTTCATTTAACAGAAAACCCTTTGAGAACTTCTTATTGTTTACTATCTTTTGGTACACTGCATTCATGTTTTCAAGTTTTCTCAGCATGAGGTGTAATAAAGTACCACAGTGTTTATTACTGCTGCTGCTAGCAGAAAATAATGTGGTACTCTATTACCCTTCATGCTGGGAAAACATCACTACTACTAAGTACCACATTATCCTTATCCTTATCCTTATCCTTATTCTTATTCTTATTCTTATTCTTATTCTTATTCTTATGGCAGAGTGATCCTATGGCCCCTAGACAGCATCTAGAGGGCCATAGGATATTTTGGATTCCAGATCCGAGGTCAGAAAAGAGCTCTGACCCCAGTGTTGGGGATACGTGCTCGGATCACCCTCACCCCCGCTCTTGCAGCCAGTGCAGAAAGAACCGTGTTGGCTGCGTCCCCAAGGTCATAAGACCAACCTTGAAGAAGGGGTAAAGAGGGTGGAGCGGGGGGCAGGAAGGAGAGAGATTGGGTCTCCCAGGATTCAATGTATCTTGGTGGCGGTCAAGCCTCCTTCCCTTCCCATCTGAAGTGCCTCAGCTTGATGGCCGAAATCAGCCATCTAGCTGGTATGCAGGGTGGGAGGAGCGGGGAAGTGAAGATTGCCTCTGTGCTCCTCCCACCCTTCATAGGAAGCCCGTAATTCTCCGAGTTCAGAGGTTTACGGGCATCTCCATTGCATTGCACCCTAAATCTATTATGATCAAATCTAAAATCTGACATGGAACTAACAGGAAGGGTAGAGTAAATGGGGAAAGGATATGTGATTGTTTCAGTTGCATGTGTTTATGTCTGGTTACAGCCTTAGAGCACAATCCTCACGTGTTTATACAGAAAAAAGACCTACAACTCCCAGCATTCTGCAGCCATCATGGCTGGCTGGGCAATGCTGGGAGTTGTTGGACTTTTTTTCTCTCCAAACATGCACAGACAGGATTGCACCCTTAGTTTGCAGCCTTTGGTACAGTCACAAACTATTATTCCACCCAACACTTTGCAAATGACTCTTTTGGAAGATCTCCTCCTACGTTAAAAGGAACAGAAAGTCAAGCTTAAGACTGTCCGATGTCCTCACCGACATAACTGCATCGCAAAGAAGAAGCTAATAAACTCTTGAAGATATAAATAACAAGCTTAAAGTATGATGCACAATGGCCTTAGGGTAGCTCCCCCCATTAGGTTTTCTGTGGGAGACATTCTGGGTAAACCAATGTTTCCGCGGGAAACATGTAAAATGTGGCAATTACCACCTCTGGAGTCTGTACAGATTATCCAGTTCTGACAGCTTTTAGTAGCCAGGAAGGACATGGGCCCAAAAGACTGGTGCTGGGCCTGAATCATGATTTATTTTGCTACCTTTTAAAAAGTAATTTATTACGTGGTCTTGTTGTTTTGTTTAATTTTTTTGGCTGGGTGGGTGGGGTCCTTGCCCTGCAAGGTGCCTTAAAAATATTGAGTTGGATCCCAACTTAGTCATGCTTAGAGTAGACCCATTGAAAACAATGGGACAAATTAGACATGACTAACTGAAGCCCCATTGATTTCAATTTGGTCTACCCTGAGTACGACTAAGTCTGGATCCAAGCCAATTTAAATAAATCATGCAGATGAAAAGTCCAGCTACAGTAATACCTTGGATTGCAAGTAACTTGGTTTGAGAGCATTTTGCAAGACAAGCAAATGTTTAAATATTTATTTATTTATTTATTTATTTATTTTACTTGATATACAAGCGACGTCTTGCAATACAAGTACTGTAGTACGGCTTAAATTAAAAATCTCTGTACAAATTTTTTTTGGGGGGATTTCATTTTGATATAAGAGTGTTTTGGATTACAAGCATGTTTCCGGAATGAATTATGCTCTCAATCCAAGGCATGACTGTATATCGGACCACAGGTCAATCTAGTCCAGCATCCTGATTCTGGGAGCAGCCAGCCCCACCCGCTCTGTTCCCCCCTTACAACTGGTATTATTCAGGTATGATGCCTTTAAACATGGAAGTTCCTTTTACCCATCATGGCTAATATAGTAGCCATTGATAGATGTCATGAATGCATCTTGTGGCAGTCAAAAACAGGAAGCTGGACAATATTTATCCTTGGTCTGATCTAGCACAACTTTCCATACGCTGCTGTTTTAGGCTTGTATCTAATGTTAGTCCTACTCAGAGTAAGACCCATTTGTGGCATATGTCTTGGTTTAGAGGTTCTTTCAAAATATATTATTAGCATGTAGACAACCCCAGGCTACTGGTTTACTTAATATACACAGATTCCTCAATGGTGTGGTATAGCTAGACATATCCGGTACAGCCATCTATCAAGAGCACGTTTACAGCCCTGTGATGGATGTAAGGGTCCAACAAAGTCCATATATACTTTATTAAATGGCTTTGTGACTTTAACCCCCCCCCCCACAAGCCATTTAATAAAGTATATATGGACTTTGTTGGACCCTTACATCCATCACAGGGCTGTAAAGAACAGGTTGCTAACCTGTAACTGTGGTTCTTCTTCGTGGTCTCTGTGCATCACACATATGGGCTCTGCGCATGCACAGAGATGATTCGAGAAACTTCTAAAGCTGAGGAAAGTCGGGCAGGAACCCCTCCCCCACCGTCTCACTGTGCATGTCCCCAAGGGTTCCTGCCTGATCCCTTAATTCCTCTTTGACCACCATTGTGGCAAGACGTTGGGGAACTTCTGCTCATTTTTCGAGTGCGTTGGCTGAGGAAACATAGTTTATTTTTTCCCTTTATTTCTATCTGTATCTTATACTATTGTTCTTCCATCTTTATCTTATATTTTTACTTATTTATGTGCTTACGAGCCATGCAGGCTCTTCCCCCCCCCTCTTCTGAAATCGTGATGCCTCTTAAGGCCGCATTTCACAAATGTGACAAGTGTGGGGCAAAACTACCCCCCACCGATGGACATTCCTTTTTGCCTCCTCTGCCTTGGTGAGGGGCACGTGGTGGATGCGTGCCCCCACTGCCAGGCTTCCACTCACCAGGCCCATAGGCACAGGGCTGATCGCCTGAAGGTGCTCCTTGGGCACAAGGCCCTAGAGCAGTGATGGCGAACCTATGGCACGGGTGCCACAGCTGGCACGCAGGGACCTCTCTGTGGGCACTCGAGCCATTGGTCACCACCAGATCGCGAAAAGACCGTCCCCTTCTGCAAAACACTAATGATCTTGTTCTTTCTCACAGTGTGGAACAGAATGATTTTATTCTAGAATTCCTGTTACAGAATTCTTTTCTACATCGTTATCACATTTAAAAGATTTTGAAGAATGGTGCACAGAGTATGGCTTGGATGTAAAGCCCTAACAGTTGACCTGAGTGCTGCATGTGTTGCTCTCAAACTAACGGAGTATGAGCCAAGGTTTGACAAATTATCAGCATGCATGCAATAGCAAAAATCACATTAATTGTGCAAAAGCATGCCCAATGCAAACTTTTACCTAATGCAGTGTTTGCAGTCCAAGACATAAAGCATGTTAAGTTTAGTTTAAGCACGTTTAGTTTTCTTGTTTATCTTGCTCATCCCAGTACAGGTTGACTTTTACTTTTACTAATCCGACACCTGTAGAAGCAGGGAAAGGACCTGGGGTAAAGCTTGCCCCATACAATTTCAGTCTGGCATATAATCATATTACAAGTTGAGAATCCCTTATCCAAAAAGACATGTGCCTAATTATTTAAAAAGTTTGTATACATTCCCTTCAGGCTATGTGTACAATGTAGTACACATTGTACACAGAGATACCTAAGGAGGATAAAATTATCCTCCTGGGCGATTTTAACGCAAGAGTCGGGCGTGACTTTGATTTATGGCCAGAAACTATTGGAAAAGACGGAGTAGGTAATAGCAACCCGAACGGACTCTTACTTTTGTCTATATGTGCAGAGCATAATCTCACTATCACAAACACGCTCTTTCGACAAAAGAATAAGTTTAAAACATCATGGCAGCACCCACGGTCAAAGCACTGGCATCTTCTGGATTATGTAATTGTCCGTGTTAGAGATCGCCGCGATGTACTTCTTACTAGGGCCATGGTGAGTGCCGACGACTGCTGGACAGACCACCGACTAATCCGGTCCACAATGGTTATCAACATTGCTCCCCAACGTAGGCTTCAAGGAAGGAAACCAAGGCGTAAAATGAACATCCAAGTCCTTCAAGATCCTATTAAGCAAACTCGTCTTCAATCACTTCTTAAGGAACATCTACCTAGGGAACCTCCTGACAACATTGAGGACCATTGGTCTAAGCTGAAAACCTCCATTACTGCAGCTTGTGAACAAACTATTGGATATGAAACTAAGAAACATCAGGATTGGTTTGATGAAAATGACAATGAGATTAAATATATAATTGACCAAAAAAGGAAAGCCTTCCAAATATGGCAAAATGATATTAACTGCGCTGCCAAGAAAAAAACCTACGCTAGCGCAAAGGCTGAGGTCCAAAGAAGAACAAGAGAACTTAAGAACGCTTGGTGGAAAAAGAAAGCTGAAGAAATTCAACAACTTGCAGAATCTCATGATGCACGGGGCTTTTTTAAGGCCACAAGGGCCATTTATGGACCAAAAACCTATGGTACAAACCCTTTACAATCAAAAGATGGCACCAAACTCTTAAAAGACAAAGAGTCTATTGCACTGCGTTGGAAAGAGCATTATTATGACCTTTTAAATCGTAAATCTAAGGTGGATAATGAGATTTTTTCGCAAATCCCGCAAAAACAAATTAAAGAGGAACTTGCAATACTCCCCACTTTGGATGAAGTAAAAAAAGCCATTAATCAAATGAAGAACAACAAAGCTAGTGGACCAGATGGGATTCCTGCTGAAATCTTTAAAGAAGGGGGCCCCGAACTTGTACAACATCTTCATAAACTCATCGAAAAAATCTGGATAAGAGAAGAGATCCCAGAAGACTTCAGGGATGCCATAATTATCACCCTCTTTAAGAAGGGTGATAGAACAGACTGTGGAAACTATCGGGGCATTTCTCTCTTAGCAACCGCAGGTAAAATATTTGCTAGGATTCTCGCAAACCGTCTTCTATCTATTTCAGAAGAGATCCTCCCTGAAACTCAATATGGTTTCCGCCCCTCTAGAGGGACAGTAGACATGATTTTTACTGCACGTCAGCTCCAAGAAAAATGCCGGGAGCAAAATCAACCCCTTTATATGGCATTTATCGATCTGGCTAAGGCCTTTGATACTGTAGACCGTACAGCTCTCTGGACTATCCTTATGAAAATTGGATGCCCCAATAAATTTGTGAATATCTTGCGACTTCTCCATGACAACATGACGGCAACGGTTTTGGACAACAACGGCTCTCATGGTGCTCCATTTAAAGTGGGATCAGGTGTTAAACAGGGATGTGTTATCGCCCCAACATTATTTGCCATTTTCATCGCCATGGTTTTACATCTTGTCAAGGGGAAACTTCCCACCGGTGTGGGAATTATATATCGAACAGATGGAAAGCTTTTTAATCTCAGCAGGCTGAAAGCAAAAAGTAAGGTAATTACAACCTCCGTTGTGGAACTTCAGTATGCTGATGATAATGTGGTCTCCGCACATTCAGAGGACGATCTCCAAACTATCCTAAATGCTTTTGCAGAAGCATACGAAAAACTTGGTCTCTCACTTAACATCAAAAAAACCAAAGTGCTTCATCAGCAAGTGCAAGCCAACCCTTTGGTGATGCCATCTATCCAGCTTGGCGGGACAATACTGGAAAATGTCGATCATTTTCTCTATCTTGGCAGCTATCTTTCTGTTACAGCTAACATCGACAGTGAAATCCAGCATCGTCTGAGCTCCGCAAGTGCCGCATTTTCTCGAATGAAACATAGAGTGTTCGAGGATCGGGATATTTGTAAGAAGACCAAAACACTGGTTTATGAAGCCATTGTATTACCAACTTTATTGTATGCCTGCGAAACATGGACTATCTATAAACGTCACTTCCACCTCCTTGAAAGGTTTCATCAACGTTGCCTCCGGAAAATCCTGCAAATTACTTGGGAAGATAGGCGAACAAATGTCAGTGTACTGGAAGAAGCAAAGACTACTAGCATTGAAAAAATGATCCTTCAACGCCAACTTCAGTGGACCGGTCATGTTGTTCGAATGCCTGACTGCCGCCTCCCAAAGCAGTTACTTTACTCCCAACTCAAGGATGGAAAGCGGAATATCGGTGGTCAATATAAGAGGTTTAAAGATGTTCATAAGGCTAATCTAAAAAAATGCAATATAAACATCGAAAACTGGGAAGCTCTGGCCCATGAACGATCTAAATGGAGGTTGGCCTTTCACAAAGGTTCCATGGACTTTGAAGAAGCCCGAGTGCAAGGTGAAAGGGAGAAACGTGCTAAGCGAAAAGCACGTCAAATGAATCCTTTACAGGACCATCTTCTATCTGGTAACCTGTGTCCTCACTGTGGGAAGCTGTGTGGATCTAGAATTGGCCTCCACAGTCACTTACGGACCCATCGCTAGAGTCTACACAATCTTCTTTAGAATTTCCTCCTTTTATCCCGGAAGACAATCTTACTCGGTCACGAGTGATCGCCTGATGATGATGATAATAATTTTTTGAGTTGATTTTTTTTCCAACAAAAAACTGTTTGTATCATTGAAAGCTCTGTTATTGTGTTTTTCTTTTAAGACAAAAGATGTTAATTAGTTCGGACAACTGTATGAGTTGTTTTTCTAAAACTAAAACCTCGGTATTCAGGTTTAATTGCAGTGTTGGCACGTTGAAAGGAATAAGTTGGTTTTGTGTTGCAGTTTGGGCACTCGGGCTCAAAAAGGTTCGCCATCACTGCCCTAGAAGTGGTGGGTGCCCCGGCCTCCATGAGTGAACCACCACAAACTGCTCTTCCGGCCACTGCGCCCCATCAGGTGCAAACCATGGAGGTTCCCTTGACCCCGAGGTGTAGCATTACTTTTGCTTCGGCGAAGAAAATTGCCAAGAATGGCTCATTCTAAAAAGGATGATGCCAAGCACTGCAGGCACAAAAAGGAGGCCAAGTAGGCTAAAGAGGCTACAGGGAGGAAGCCTTCGAAATCGGTGCCAGAAGCCCCGCCTGCTAAGACTCCGTCTCCATAGGTACCAAAGGACTCCTTGGTACCGATGTCGCTGCCACCTGTCGCATCCGTGTCAGAGGGGGAGATAGTGGATGTCTCCTCCACACCAGGAAGTGCAGCAGGTGATGCCTCGGGTTTCAGACTCTCAACCTTGGGATTGATGGTCAGTCTTGAGGGAAGCCCATCACTCACAAGCTCGGCATCGATCTGTTCGATGTCAGACTGGGGAGACAGATCGGACTGGTCTGTCCCACCCCAGCTGTCGTAAATCCGTCCAGTTCCAAGATAAGCCGTGGTCGTTATCATCACAGTCCGAGGGTCGAAGCCAAAATATATCAGTCCAAAACAGAGCAAACGTAAACCAGTTTGGGATCAGGCAAAGTCATGGTCAAGGTCGTTCCAAGGATCAAAGGTGCAGAAGTCTGAGGTCGGGAATGTCAGGAGCGTCCGGCTGTAGCTGTATTAGCAAACAATTGTTTCCGGCCTCTGAGTGTGTTTGGGACCTGCCTTTTGAGCAGGCGCTGATTGGTAAGGCTGCCCAGCTGGGTCAGGCTGCACTTAGCCTGGCTCCACCCCAAACACACTCCGGCCCAGCTGGTCTCTGTCTGACCTACTGGAGGCACAACACACATTAGATTTGTGCTGAACCAGCACCACTTTTTCTGGTGTACCTCAGATATCATAAGAACATGTTAAGCCGCCTCGTACTGAGTCAGACCATTCATCCGTCTCATCATCATCATCAGGCGATCACTCGTGACCGAGTAAGATTGTCTTCCGGGATAAAAGGAGGAAATTCTAAAGAAGATTGTGTAGACTCTAGCGATGGGTCCGTAAGTGACTGTGGAGGCCAATTCTAGATCCACACAGCTTCCCACAGTGAGGACACAGGTTACCAGATGGAAGATGGTCCTGTAAAGGATTCATTTGACGTGCTTTTCGCTTAGCACGTTTCTCCCTTTCACCTTGCACTCGGGCTACTGGGATGCCTGGTCCTTCAGGCACGCTTACGATGTACCATACTGGGGACACCAGTACCAGGACTATCCACAAGGATTCAGTGCGGACTTCCCTCTCCCCCGAGCCAGACCACCTCAGGTGCGTGGAGACTCTCCCATATTCCTCTTGCCTCTTCCACCAAGGCAGCCGCCTTCAGCCTCACTGGGCAGACCGCCGAGCTGCTCTCTGTCTCCTCCTTGCCCTATCCGGGCCAATCCTGTAACCCGCCTTACCAGCAGCACAGCTACCGATGGTACTTGAGGACCTGCCGGCCAAGCCTTCCAGATCTTCCCTGGAGCACTACAGGTCCGACACCTGGTCTTTGGTGTTGTACCCCCCTACGGAGCCGTCGCCGGATGCAGTGGTCGGTTCCAGGCAGGCTGACTCCCCTTCAGATGATCTGGGCCATTTTGTGGATCAAGTCCAACGAATGGCCCAGTCCCTCGGGATCAAGAAGGTAGAGCAGCGTGTCCAGGACCCCATTTTTGATGCGGTCTATACGGAGGCTTTGGCGCCTATGGCGATTCCCTTCCTCCTGCCGACCCTTCTCCAGATGCCACAGCAGACTTGGTCGACACCAGCAAAAACACTTGCCACTGCCAAGCGGCTCAAGGCCATGTATCGGGTCCGAGAGGACAGTGCCAAATTCCTCTTCTCCCACCTGGTGCCGAATTCTGTTATTGCCATGTCGTCGCAAACCAGATCCGGCAACCAGCATTCAGCTCCTGTGGACAAGGAAGGGTGCCGCATGGACCTCTTCAGGCGCAGGATTTACTCCTCCACTTCCCTTGGTCTTCGGGCGACCATGGCCAGATACCAACTTTCCTCTGGAAAAAGGTTGGGTCCCTGTATGACTACCTACCTGGCGACAAGAGGGAGCTGGTGCAGGAATTTCAAGAGGCTTCTAGGCTAGCCAGGCAACAGATCCAGACAGATCGGCATAAGGCGGACTGCGCCACCATGCCTGGCTACGATCCACAGCCCTGATCCAGGAGACCGGGAGCTGGATCGAAGATCTGCCCTTTGACAGGGAAGGACATTTCAATGCTTCCACCAACAAGTCCCTGGACACCATCCAGAAGGCCAAAACAATGGCCAAGAAGATGGGATTTGGACCACATCCTCCGGCTCGACCATACCACCAGAGGAGGATGAGTACGAAGCCAACCATCTTCGTACTCACCCTCTTTCCCTCAGCGGCAGCAGCAGCAGCTAGATCGTCCTCCACACCCACAGCAGCCTTCTGTACCGAGGCGACCTTACATCCAACCTCGGTACCAGGGCTCCCGTAAGGGAGGGGGTTATGCCTCCATGCGGCATCTTTGACTGCGTTCTTTGCTCGCTTCACAATCCTCCATGTTTTGGCAACAGACTGGCTCCCTTTCTACCATCCTGGGAGCAGATAACATTGGACCGCTGGGTGCTTTCCATCATCCAGCATGGGTACAGGATTGAGTTCGATGCTCTCTTTCCTTTTCTCGGCATCCGAACCATGCGGCCGTCCACCCCGCTGCGGGAAGAGGTGATTTCCCTGCTAGAAAAGGGAGCAATCCAACCAGTTCCCAATCATCTGCAGCAGATGCAATACACATTTTGCATTACATTTTTAAAAAAAGTTATATTATTTTGGATAACCCTTACGGTTCACTACTTTAGGATTTAAACACTGCTTAAGCTCTGCATCACTTGTAAAAGGCTTAAAAAAAACAAAACCTTTTATGAGATCTGGTAAGCACCTTGGAGGCTATCCATGAGACAGTCTTCTGTGTCAAGCTAGTTGCCAATGAGTTTCTTTTGGTGTGCATTTTTGTGTTTTTTTGTTGGGCATTCTAATGAATTACTTGGATCTGTGGAATTTTTTTTTTAGATGGCTGCCGTTCCCCCCCCCCAATTTTCCTATGTGAACAATTGCCCCCCCCCCCACGGTTGTTTAGGAAGCCATTAAATTATATGATTTTGCTGCATACATACTGTCACTAACAATCAAAATATTTGAAGGAGGTTTTTCCCCCCCAGCATCGTGAAATGCATGAAGAAAAGCTGATATTTTTGCATGGTGTGCGTTGTGATTGCTTAACATCACCTCCCATGGTGTATTTACATTAAGCTTGTCTTCCTGGTCCACTTTAGCTCTGGTTTTACAAGCAGTTCCTGCTTTTCAAGCCTCTGCTTATGGAGTGAGTCTGATTGCAGACCTGTCGGTATAGTAAATTTGTGAGTATGCTTATAGAAGGATTTTCCGCATAGACCATCGTGGTTGCCTCTTCTTTCTTCTCAGGAAAGAATGCAGGTAGTAAATCATTACAATCTGCTAAAGGTTGTACATAGGCAAATTTCAGCGGTGGCAATCCATTTTAACCAGCACATATGTAAGGTTTACCTTTCTTGAATGGTAACTTGTTGCAGTTGCTGAGGTGTTGCTACTTCTGTTTTTATAACGATGTATGTCCCAATCCCTTTAGGACCTCAGAGTTCATTAAACACAGCAATGTTTTACTTTAATAAACACAATTTCTGTTCTTGTGAACACTTATGATAAGTATTGTAGGGAGATTTGCTTATCAAACTTATAAAGTTTAATAAGCCACCCTGAGGTGAAACTGAGAGGTGAATCTTTGAGTCCTGTTGCAAGCTGCATGTGCTAAGAATCTTAGCTTGATTTATGGTGACAGTTAACTCATTGAACCGCTTTTGGGCTGAATGGGACCAAAATTTCTCGCCTTGCTGGACTGGGGCAATTAAACCATTAAAAGGTTGGACTAAGGTCACATACTTTGAGACCAACAAACAGGTAAAAGTTGAGAAAGCTGTTATATACAAAGTCTTTGTACTCACAGATCACATATGGAAAGGCAAGGCATTCATTCTTTTCCTTCATCTTTGGACCATTCTCCTGAAGTCCTCACAGGATGGACTTAATTTTTTTGCTTGCCTGACAGCCTTGAAATCACCTTTGCCTGCCTGTGCTGGCTTCATGGAAGACAGAGTTTTGGCAGGTGCCTCATTCTGTTTGCTTGCCAGCTGTTAGACTTGTGGGTGCATTTCTTTTTGCTTTCAACTTCATTCATTCCTTCTTGGACAAAGCTGAGCAGCAGCAGCTTCAGTCTGTCTGCTTCATGGATCCTTGTTGAATCTTTTCGTTTTCTGGAACCCATTGGCTTACCAACAAAACAAAATAAAACCCTAAGCTCAGCACCTTGTAGGTATTGTAGGCACATTGTAGATACTTGAAACAACGTCTTCAAAATTGACTGTTGGTTGCCTATTATCAATACCTGCCCACAGTTCTTGTTGGTTTATCTTCAGGATTGCAGCAGATCCTCTTAACTAATTTTAGTTAAGCATAGCCCCAACTATTTCCAAAAATATACACAGGGATGGTGCTATGTACCAAAAAGATCCAGGCTCAGGCCCACAGGACAAAAAAAAGAAGAAGCACAAATTTGCATATGCTAATTTATATATGCTCTAAAGTCTCTCTCTCTCTGTGTGTCTTTAAAGGACCCTGTCTCCTAAGAACACCCCTATTTGTAAAAAAGGATGTATGGACAGGGGAGAGGAGGGCATTTGATTTAAGAAGAAAACCTGAAGAAAGATTCAGGTGGGGGGCAGCAGGAGGTGAAGCACATGTGGGCAAAAAGGCAGCTAATCCAGGGGGATCAGATGCAACAGAGATCATCTGGACCCCTGGACCTTTATTTCAGCAAGTGCCATGGACAGCAGGGTGGCAGAGTAGATGATCTCCCAGAGATTTGGGGCTCCAAATGAAAGATTTGGGGCTCCAGCCCCAGTGGGCTGCCCCCTAACGCTGCCTCTGCCCTTACACCTTCTCCCGAAACTATGGGAGAGTCATTCTCTATTGATTAAAGGCAGGTATATTAATAATATTTGGAGCCATTTCAAGGCTCTATATTTCCCTTTTACTGTAAGAGCTTACAACTCAATTTCTCATACTGAGAGGGTATTATTATCCTTAAATATAGCTTTGTAGTCTAGAGAGATCTCCTGGCTGGCTCATTATCTGTGGCATAAGTCCTGGTTCATAGGTTCTTTCAAAGTATATTATTAGTATGTGGGCAACCCCAGGATACCGGTTTATTCAGTATTTTCAAATCCCTCACACAACCAGATGCTATCTTGGAGTAAGATTAAAAATGTCACTCTAGATATAGGTTGTACAGAGTTTTTTATTTCCAGAAATCACTCTCTTAGTCAAGATATGCCTTTTGTTTCTTTACTATAAAAACATCTGCAGATCAGTACTAAATGCAAAACTTATACATGCATAGATTTAAATATGTGAGACATTCAACATCATCTTAAGCCAAGGCTTCCAAGGGCACAATCCTATGGCCGCTAGATGCTGTCTAGACAGCCATAGGAAAAGTCCGAGTCCCAGGTCCAACCTTGGAAAAGTGCTCCAAGGTCGGAGATGGGACTCTGACTTTGGAGCGCCCTCCCTCCGCCCTCGCAGCTGGCGTGGCTCTTTCTGTGCCAGCTGCGGCATCGAAGATGGAAGACCGACTTTGGAGCCAGTGCTGGGGGTGTGCGGGTAGGGGAGGAGTGAAACACTGCCATCCTACGAAGAATCCTGGTGGTGCGTCTGGTTCTTCTCCATGCGAGCCAGTGTAAAACAGACGGCCGAAATGGGCTGTCTAAGTGTTTTGGAGGGCAAGGGAAGAGCGGAGACAATCCTTGTCTCCACACCCCTCCTGCCCTCAATAGGATGCCCGTAATCCTCTGAGTTCAGGGCGTTGCTGGCAGCCACATTGGATCGCGCTGCCCACAGAGTAAAACAACAACAACAACAACAATTCTTAGTTTTAAGCTTACCAAGATGGTTTACAGGCAACATGTTGGGGGGGGGGTAGCTGATCCAAAAGGATAGCTCCCACTGTTGCATGTTCAGAATCTCCGTTATATACTTTTTGGAGGCTAGGGAGAAAGTGACTCTGCTGGCACCTGGAAGAGTGGTTCTGAACGGGGAGCGCCCCGATAAGGGTGGTGTGTGGCATGCCAAGGGTCACTCAGCTGGCACCTAGAGGAGCAGCTCCTCCAGGCACTGGCCAAGCCGGGCACCTCCTTAGAGTGCTGCTCATCATCCCAATTGGAAAAAACAAGTGGCACGCAAAGGGGAATCCCCAGTGTTATCTCCAATCGGTGACTGGAAATAACGGTAGGGATACCTCTCCTGTGGGAAGGGGCAGGGACTTGGGAAGGAAACCTCCATGGGCTGAATGGGGAAAATCCATGGGCCACGTTCAGTTCTTGGGTCAGAGGTTCCCAATCCCTGACCTAGGATCCCCCCAAACCTGGCTACAACCTGCACCCCTGACTACATATGATACATCATGGCTTTGGGTGTAAGAGCAGATTCAGAAAAACAAACACGAAGAGCGTTTCTAGACAAGGCTTTTATTGCGCACTCCTCATTCCTCACTCACAGTTGTTTATGGGTGGTTTAGATGACATCTGTTTTTTGAGAGCATTTTGGGGGGTGGGGGTGGGGTGAGCGACATTTTTTAGCATTGCGAAACAAAGCGCGAGTCCCCACCGGTGCAGCTGCGTTATTCTGCTATACGGCAGTTATATAGTGGAAAGTGTGGAAAGGAAAATAATCTTCATGTAGAGCTCCAGTCTTAATTCTGCAACGAAACTGGAAGAAGAAACAGCCTCGTATAGAGAAGCTCTCTCTCTTCAGATCCTTGCCTCAGTGTGCCTTCCACGCTCAAGCTATTGCTTTCCAAGTGGCTAACACTTCATAATTCCTTTTTCTCCATGTTTGAATGATATTCATAGATTAAATATGGCAGCTGGTGTAATCGGGTGGAACCCCAGATAATAGCCTTGAATGATAAGGATAACGATCCATCTCCGTGGGACTCCCTGCCTCTGGAGGTCAGGCAGGCACCAACATCATGCTGTTTCCAGCACCTCCTGAAAACATCTCAATTTCTGGAAGCCTGCTTCGGTTGACCAGCCACTGACCTCCTGTTTTTAATATTGTGTTTTATTATTTTAATCTTTTTTTGGGGGGGTCTTTTTATTGTTCACTGCTCCAGAATCTGTGTAGATGTGGAGTGGAATATAAATGTTCTAAATAATAATGATAATGATAATGATAATAATAATAATAGCAGCAGCAGCAGCAGCAGCACTATATCACCAAAAATATATACTAGCTCTTAATACATGGATCAGATAAACTGCAATCCTAAGGCCGCTAGACAGCATCTAGAGCAGTGTTCTCCAACCTTGGGTCCCCAGATGTTTTTGGCCTACAACTCCCAGCATGCCCCAGCCAGCTCCGCTGGCTGGGGCATGCTGGGAGTTGTAGGCCAAAAACATCTGGGGACCCAAGGTTGGAGAACACTGCTCTAGAGGGCCATATAGGATATTTTGGAGTCCCAGCTCTGACCTCAGAAAACAACTCTGACGTTGGAGCTGGGGCTCTGTGTTCGGAGTGCCCTCCCTCCCCTGCTCACAGCTGGGATGGGAAGAACCACGCCAGCTCCTCCTCTGAGGTCTCAAAAGTGACCTCAGAGAAGGGGTTTAGGTGGCGTTCCAGGGTGGGGAGGGGAGGAGACTGGCACCGCCAAGATATGATGTACCTGGTGCATCAGTCTCCTTCCCTCGCACTCGGAAGGGCTGCACTTAGATGGCTGAAATCGGCCATCTAGCTGCATTGCAGGGCAGGAGGAGCACAGAAGTGACCTTTGCCTCTGCACTTCCCCCACCCTCCATGGGACGCCCGTAATCCTTCGGGTTCGTGAGGCTTATGGGGCAGCCTCATAGGATTGCGTCCTAAAGCCGTTTAAATAGACATGAATCGAAACAAATTTTGGAGGGGTGGTAAGGGAGGGTATTGGGATCATGGAAATAATAGTATATTCAGATTTCAAATGGGGGAAAGAGGGTTACAAAAAAGTTTTATACTAAAGATTTACGGTACAGGGAATATATCTATATCTATCTATCTATCTATCTATCTATCTATCTATCTATCTATCTATCTATCTATCTCCCTAACTGTATTTACATGGACATACCTCCCCCTGATTTCAATGGGGCTTACGTATAAGGATTGCAGCCTTAGGTTTACTTAGAAGTAAGTACTTGTGATTTCAATGGGGCATACACCCCAATCCTAATCACACGTACCTGGGAATTCGGATCAAGATAATACATTTTGGGCACAATCCTATGGCCAGTAGACACTGTCTGGCTGACCATAGGAAAAGTTGGGAGTCCCAGCTCTGACCTTGGAAAGGTTGCAGCTGGGACTTTGACCCTCCCTCCGCCCATGCAGCTGGCGTGGTTCTTTCTATGCCAGCTGCGGCTCCGAAGTTGCAAGTGCGACTTTGAAGAAGGCATGGTGGGGGGGCATTCCGGGGGCAGGAAGGGGAGGAGTGAGGCTCCACCAAGATACTACGTATCCTGGCGGTGCGTCAGCCCCTCCTTCTCGCAAGCAGGGGCAAAAGACATAGACAGCCAAAATCAGCTGTCTATGTCTTTTGCAGGGCAGGGGAATCCTTGCCTCCATGCTCTTCCTGCACTCAACTGGATGCCCATAATACTCCGAGTTTGACGTTTGAGATATATCTCAAAGAAGATAAGGCCTGTGGCTTATGCTGGTTCATCTTGTCTGAGTGTGGAAAGCTAAGCAGGGTCAAGCCTGGTTATTACTTGGATGGGAGACCCCTCCTCTAGTTTCCTGCATTGAGCAGGGGGTTGGACTCGATAGCCTTGTAGGCTCCTTCCAACTCTATGATCTATGATCTATGAAAGGAAAGAAAAGTAAGGGCTATATAGGTTTAGGGAGGTAAGGAGAAAAGGGGTGGAGACGTTTGCCAGAACAAGGATTCCTAGGCACAACAAAGAGAAGATAAGCAGATAAATAAGGAGTCCAAACTGGATCATAACAAGAAACCACAGTGAACATAAAAAGAAGAGCCAAAACACACACAAAAAAACAACAACCAACCCCACAGAGGGAGACTTAAAAGTAAGTATGAAAAATGTAATGTGGGACTAAACTGAGAGTTGGTAAAGTGAGCCATAGAGAGGAGCAACATTGTTGTAACTATTAGCAAGATATATAATAAAAGCCATCCATTTCTGGATAGATAAAACAATAATAGCTTATTGATAGCATATGAAGAGAGCATACTAATTGTAAATAATGATCATTGTTGTTCTCACTGCACAATTGATGATGCCTGGTCGTGGCACTTTAAACAGTAACCATGAGCAAAAGATAAAAGAAAAGACAAGTCCTCTCTATCAAAGTTTTAAGGCAGCAAAGAGGGAAACCAAAAAGCAAAACATTACTGTATTCAGGGTGAGAAATATAACGGGAGAAGTGTTTTTTGAAAATAGAACAAAAATGGGGGGGGGAGAATAATATTCAAAGGGAAATACAACAAAGATATGGCAACAGAATTTAGATGGTGCAGACTCTCAAGATTGACATTACTGGAGCAGTGGCTTTCAAATGTTCTGCTTTATGACAGCCTTTTTCACATTCAGTCATTTGCCAAGAAACTCTTGCATCCCAGACAGAGCAAACCTCATCGCCCCTGGGCAGCACCTAGACGGCCATAGGATTGTTGGGATAATCCCAGCTCTGAGGTCAGAAAATTGCTCCGACCTCAGACCTGGGGCTCTGCGCTTGGGCCCTCCTCCCCGCCCTCCCTGCCAGCATGGAAAGGGCCGTGCCGACTGCTTCTCCAAGGTCGTAAGAGCGACCTCGGAGAAGGGGTTTTGTGGGCATGCTGGGGGGGCGGGGAAGGGAGGAGGCCAGCACTGCCAAGATACGACGTATCCTGGTGGTGCCTCAGTCTCCTTCCCCCCCCCCACCCGAAGCACTGCAGTTAAGACAGCTGAAATCAGCAGTCCAGCTGTTTTGCGGCGTGGGAGGAGTGTGGAGGTGACCTTGGCCTCCATGCTCCTCCCACTCTGCATAGGATGCCCATAATCCTGAAAGCTGCTAGATCAGTGATGGCGAACCTTTTTGAGCCCGAGTGCCCAAACTGCAACACAAAACCAACTTATTTATTTCAAAGTGCCAACACTGCAATTAAACCTGAATACCGAGGTTTTAGTTTTAGAAAAACAACTCATACAGTTGTCCAAACTAATTAACATCTTTTGTCTTAAAAGAAAAACACAATAACAGAGCTTTCAATGATACAAACAGTTTTTTGTTGGAAAAAAACATCAACTAAAAAAAAAATATTATAGTACTACATTGTACACATAGCCTGAAGGGAATTTATACAACTTTTTAAATAATTAGGCACATGTATTTTGGATAAGGGATTCTCAACTTGTAATATGATTATATGCCAGACTGAAATTGTATGGGGCAAGCTTTACCCCGGGTCCTTTCCCTGCTTCTACAAGGTGTCGGATTAGTAAAAGTAAAAGTCAACCTGTACTAGGATGAGCAAGATGAACAAGAAAACTAAATGTGCTTAACACATTTTAAACACTTTATGTCTTGGACTGCAAACACTGCATTAGGTAAAGTTTGCATTGGGCATGCTTTTGCACAATTAATGTGATTTTTGCTATTGCATGCCTGCTGATAATTTGTCAAACCTTGGCTCATACTCCGTTAGTTTGAGAGTAACACATGCAGCACTCAGGTCAACTGTTAGGGCTTTACATCCAAGCCATGCTCTGTGCATCATTCTTCAAAATCTTTTAAATGTGATAACAATGTAGAAAAGAATTCTGTAACAGGAATTCTAGAATAAATCATTCTGTTCCACACTGTGAGAAAGAACAAGATCATTAGTGTTTTGCAGAAGGGGACAGTCTTTTCGCAATCTGGTGACCAATGGCTCGAGTGCCCACAGAGAGGTCCCTGCGTGCCAGCTGGGGCACCCGTGCCATAGGTTCGCCATCACTGTGCTAGATGGTCACGGGCTTCCCATAGGATTGGCGCCTAAGGGCGCTTCCAGATGCAGGGCTCCTAGCACTAACATTTTAAAGGCATTGTGTAGCTATTCTGTCTTTTCTTCCTTAATGGATTTTTTTTTTTTTCCTGGTAAGGAAAAAGACAGGAGAAGCGGTGGGAAAACACAGGCGGGCTACAAATGGAAGACAATAACATCTGGAACCCCCCCCCACTCCACTCAGTAATTTTCTGTGAATGAGGCCGCGCAATTGCAAAATAAAAGCTTCATCTGGAAGCACCCTTAGAGCTTAAATCTTTGTGTTTCCAGAGGATTCTGGGTGGCATCTTCTAGCATGTAGAGTTAGTTAACACATGGCATGGCACCAGACCCATTGAGTCTCAGCATCATCCTGTGTGAACTGACTGTTCTCTAGAACAGGCATGGGCAGACTTTACTAGAACCAAGTGGAGCCAGGTGCAAAACGGTGGAACAGGGGGCGGAGTCAATTACCTACAGAACTCCATGAGTCATACAGTGGGATGATTGGCATGTCCAAATGCAAACCTACCTCTGAGTCAATACAGATTAGGGTGGCCAATTATGAATCGCCAAAAAAGAGGAAAATGCATCACCCAAAAAGAGAACCAAAAGAGGATAGTGATTTGCTTAAAATGTGCCTGTGCTGATCATATGTATAGATGCAAATTTAGCAATAATTACTATACTTTAAATAGAAATGCAGTACATGTCACCATAGTGAAGAAGGCTGTGATCAGGTGACCTATGTGTGTCTGCCTGCCTGTTCAGTCTGCTGTTCAGATGTGACTCCTGATGATGAGCAACCATTCTTATGGTCCTTTATCTTTAAACCAGATTTGTTCAGGATAGCCCTTCAAACAGAGGACACCATCAAATATAGGGCGGCCCTCTGGAAGCCCTTCAAATAGAGCACTGTCCTCTGTAAAAGAGGACACATGGCCACCCTAGATCAGGGATTCCAAAGACCTAATGCAGAAAGGGAGAGGGAATAAGAGATATTATGTTGTTGTTATTGCCAAACTCTTTGGGGTCAGAAACCCTTGCCAACCCCCTGCATATCATCCAGTGATGTACAAGTAGCTCCTGATCTTACTTTTTGCCTACCCCTGACCTAGAACACACCCAACAACAATCCCAGCTGACTCCACATTCCAGCTTTCTTTAGAGATGGGCATGGGTGGGGCCTCTCCACCTTTATTGACTTTCTCATTGAGAAATTTCCTACAGGTTTTGCATTTGCTGAGTGTTTCCAAACTATAGTTCCAATATTTAGGAAGCCTTTGACTGCAAGTTAACTCCCCATAGCTGATGGATACACTTCAAACGAAGCACACACCAAAAATTGTTCTAGGTGGATTCAATTTTGGTTTTGTACTAACAAGAATTAGTAAGGGAAACATCTTTTGATCCATTTTTTGTTTGCATTGGAAATAAGAACATGGAACATCACATCAAAATATAACTTGCCTAAAATAAAATAAGAACATTTCTTGTTGTTAAACAGAGCATTGCTAAAGATTTTGGGTATTAGGATTGCAATTCTGTGCGTGTTTAGATGGAAATAATTCCTACAACTCCCAGCATCCCCCGGGCAGTATGGCTGTCTGGGGAATACTGGAAGTTGTAGGACTTATTTCTGTCTAAACATGCATAGGGTGGCACCCTTAGGGTGCAATCCTATGACCCTCTGGCCCGTGCCTGGGGGGGGGGCACAATTTGGGTTCCCCACTGCAACCTCAGAAATCCCCTTCTGAGGTCACAGTGGGGAGCCTGAGCACAGAGTGCCCTTCCCTCCACCTCTCAGCCAGTGCAGTTCTTTCCGTGCCAGTTGGGAACTGAAGCTGGAAGACCGACATCAGTTCTGGCATGGGGGGGGGGTGTTCCTAGGGGCAGAGAGGGGAGGATCAAGGCACCGCCGGCTTCCAAGGAAGCGGAGGAACCCAGGCTGTGCCTCAGCCTCCTCACAAGGAGAGGTAAAGCATTTAGATGGCTAAAATCGGCCATCTACCGGTAAGTGTTTTTGAGGGGAAGGAGAGTGTGGTGGCAATCCTATCCGCCACACTCCTCCTGCCCTCAATAGGATGCTTTTATCCTCTGGGTTCGGGGGGGGGGGGGGTACGGGCATCCACATAGGATGGAGCTGTTTAATAGCTTACAGGAATAGTAGTCCTAAACATTTTTTGTTCTAGACTTCTAGTCCTAATAGTTTAATAAAGGAGTGATCTGATTCTAGGTGCCAAGTTCCCCATTCAATAGTGCATAGGCTATTCAGCTGACAGTACACAGGCCTGGTGAGCTTTTAATAAGGAGCTCCCTCTTTCCAAGATCACACATACTCATATCTTTTTTGTGTAGAAATTACCTCATAGCTAATATTATCTCTGTCCCATAAATTAGGACTCACATCTTAATTACCTAAGTGGTTCCTAAACATTCCTAAAAATTAAAACATACCAAAAAAGCTTACACATACACCTTTTCAGATTACATAGGATCAATCTTGAATCATACCTTTGGAGATAACTCCTTACCAAAAATTTGCTATTAAACCTAAGTCTATACATTTTCTAGGACAGCTGTTTCATAACGCTTTTGATGTATATATCTTACATAATATTTCTTGCTCATTAACTGATAAGCAGAAACTTTCAAGTACTTTTGACCTGGAATAATACAGTTTCGCACCTGTCATTACTCAAATAACTCCTTAGCCCAAGTGATAGGGCTTTAACTCAGCATTTTCTCTTTGAATAACATCAGGGTCATCTTGACAACTGTTTTTATACTAGCTACCCAGAATTCATTGTGAACCTGCATGTGTCTTTGTGTGTGTCTTCCCTTTAATACAATTACTAATTTTTACTTATTTGCATTTTCAAATTCTCAATTATTTACCATTAAATATTTGGCATTTGCATTTCATAATAAGACATCTTACACTGCTTTAAGAGAGGTGGACTAGCAACTTCCCAATAGCCTTCCCAACAATTCTAATAAAGCAAAATCCAGGGTAAGCTTCTGATCAACCGCAGGGTCCCACCAGACTGAAAACCCACTGCATTAGAGCATATAATGAGCACATGAGATAACATAGTTGGGGCACAATCCTATACATGTTAGCCAGAAAAAGTTGTAGGACTTTTTTCTGTATAAACATGCATACGATTGTGCCCTTAATGTCTTGTTTCCTGGCTTGCATATGCTATGCTAGCTTTTGGTTATATTTAGCGAAGGAATGTAAACTGAACGCAAGTTGAAATCAAGGGACACATATTTGTAGTGGAATCTTTCCAAACTGTTTAATTCCAGCAAAAAAAGAAAAGAAAAAAAAAGAAGCATACCTCAAAAACAGAGTGCAGTAACCCCCTTTTTAATATTCCTTTTTTTAGCAAGAAGAAAAAAGGAGATGACCTTCGAAGGCTTTATACGATACATGATGGCAGAAGAGTGCAGCATATTTAAACTGCAGCACACAACTGTTACCAAGATATGAGCTACCCATTGTGTGATTATTTTATATCATCGTCACACAATACCTACCTGATACAAGACCAGCTCATAGGACCACGTCATCTGTGGGGCTATGCCAAGTATGTACATCTCATTCGAGGGGAGAGAAGGCGTGGGGAGTGAGAAAAAACTGCACAACACATTTCCTAATGTGTGTGTGTGTGTGTGTGTATGTGTGTTTAACAATTATTTAACAATAATTGTGTGTTTAACAATTATTTGAGCAATTTGGGAAAAGAAGAACGTTGCTCCAAAACAAGAGCTAAATCAGAACTGAAATACGAATTAGAATCATAAAAGTGACGAGACATTCCTCTGTTCTGTTCTAGTGTTCTTAACGTTTTTTGTTTTTTTTAACTTGGGCCCTCTCCTGAGCCCCCACCCAATGGGGGTTTGGGCCCCACCTGATGCAGCATCAACCATGTATTCTGTGGCCGAGTGTGGCAGAATCCTTGAGTTGGATCCAGACTTAACCACGCTGAGAGGAGACCCATGAAATCAATGGGACTTAAGTTAGTCATGATTAACTTGTCCTATTGATTTCAGTGGGTTTACTCGAAGCATGACTAAGTCTGGAATCAACCCCTTGCATTCAGTCATGTAATCAGCTGTGGAGTATGAATGCAGTTTGTGAATAGGGTCAGAAGAGGAGCCCTGCTGGATCAGACCAAGGGTCCATCTAGTCCAGCATTCTGTTCGCTCAGTGACCTACTAGCTTCTTGTGGGAAATTCACAAGTAGGACAGGAGTGCAAGAGCACCCTCCAACCCATGTTCCCCAGCAACTGGTATACAAAGGTATACTTCCCCTAATACTGCAAATCCTATATTTATGGCTTGTCTCTGATATAGTCTCTAGTCTGACTGGTTGTCGAGAACTCATTTTCTAGGCTTATGAATTTATTAGAGGATCCTCTGATCTTACTAGGTTGGATCAAGGTGAAGTTGGTCACACTTTGTCCCATGCCGACTTAGTCTGGATCTAGCCTATTGCAATTTGTCTTAATTTTAATTGTACATCGCCCAGGGTGGCCGGGTGGCCGGCCAGATGGGTGATTAATAAATATAATAATAAATAAAATAAATAAATAAATATGTTATTTCTTGGCCTGTTGGATATTCCGATTGAATATATCTTGGCTTATATCGGACAATATTATTGTTTATTTATTTTGTTGGATTAATTTTGTTTTATGCTTCTAATTGAGTCATTAGGTTTAAAATACTGTTCTGAGCAAGTAATTATGAATGTATTTGTTTTGTAATTAGCGTAATGGTTTATGTGCTTGGTTATATTTTGAAGCATTTTTAATGGATTGTTATTGTTTAATATCTTTAATAGGGGTGGGGAGCCTGGGGCCCTCCAGATGTTTCTGGAATACAACTCCCACCATCTATAACCTTGGCCATGTTGGCTGGGACTGATGGGAGTTGGAGTCCATCAGCATCTGGGGCACCTGATTACATAGTCTAGACACATGCCTTGAAAACAATAAAACCATATGGGTACTGAGTGCCTGGGGTTGGGGGGGAAGTCTGTGTTCATTCTCTATTTGAATTCAATGTTGTTGTTGGTGGTTTAAAGTTATTTTTAGATTTATTTGTGCCTCTCTCTGTGTTGTATGCTTATATGTTTGTATGTATATGGTTTTTATAATGTATTTTTAAAGTTTTAATCTTTGTAAATTGTCCAGAGAGCTTCGGCTATTGAGCAGTATAGAAATGTAATAAATGAAATGAAAAGAAAACCTTGATATATATGTATTATTAACTTATTATCAATTCTGTATCATATTCTATATATTGAGATATTATGAATTAATTGTTTTGTTTCTGGGCAGGGTTGATGTGAACTGCTTTGAACATCACACACACACACACACAACACACACGTATATATATGGAAAAACAACATATAAATAAAATTTAAACTGGCGACTAATGTTGCACCAAATATTGTCTAATTTTGGGTATTCACTTTGAAATTAAGTTCTCTGTAGCCAAACGGAAGACGAAAAACAATACTTAGCTTGTTCAACATTGGTGTTGTTTCAAAGCTGCGTGGTGTACTTTTGTTCCCTCTCTGCCTGCTTAATATGACTGGCTGTGGCAAACTACATGATTTTTTTATTATGAGTATTTGTGACATCATCATGGCAAATGTAGCATCAAGATGTTATTGACAAAAAACAACAACAACATTATTTGTTACAGCCCACATGATTCTCCCTGACGGTGTGCGCCCCCCTTCTTCTGGCTACAGTTGTCTCACTGCATAGTTGTCTTGCTTCGTCAGGAAGGCCCAGGGAGTTGCTTTGTCTCCTCCTCAGAGCTACTGGTCCTCCAGGATTCTGCACTGGAGTATTCCTGGTCTGGAGCCATGAAAGAAACCTGTTTAGCAGGGTTAGGCAACTTAGCAATCTTCAGATGTTTTGGACTACAACTCCCATCAACCGCAGCCAGCATGGCCAATGGTTCTTTCCATTTAATTTTTATTGTGAATTTCACCAAAACAAACAAAATCTAAATAAAGCAAACACAAACAACATGACCCCCCCCGAAATTAACAATTGCTGATATGTAAATATCCAGATGACAGCATAAATCCAGAAGTATCAATTATACATAAGCTTCAACAAAGGCCGACCAAATATCCATACATATGTCCATTTGATAGTGGTGTCTGTATGTCATCCACTCAGATATTGAAAGCATTGTTAGGTCTTCGATCCATTGTGTTATAGGAGGTGAGCTTTTATCTTCCCGGTGTTGTAGTATCAATCTTTTAGCTGTCAAAAGGGCACAGAAAATCCACTTTTGTTGGCTAGACTTTAACTTCCAAGAAACAGGTAGATAATTTAAAAGAACATGTACATCAGAAAATATCAAGGAGTGTTCTAATACAAAGTTTATCCATATTATTATAGCCTCCAACCAAAAAGAGGCAACTACTGGACATTGCCAAAACATATAATTAAAAGTGGCATTAGCAGTATACACCTCCAGCACTTAGTCGACTTAGCCAGCATGGCCAATTGTAAGGGATTATGGGAGTTGTAGTTTAAAACATTTGGAAGGTTGCCTATTCCCCTAGACCGTGGGTGGCACCACCACTTTTCAGGCCTGATGGATTTTAGCACACCCAGATTTTGGAACTTGGATCCTGCTGAAGCTTGTGGATTTCCTAAGGAAACAGCAAGGATTCTGAAGGGCCATTCCATGTTCCAAAATGGCCCAGAACACTCGCGGTCCTGCACATAGGTCAATGCCATCATCACAAAAACAAGAGAGAAGAGATTTCATTCTATTTATTTATTTAAAGTATTTATATACTGCCCTCATCATCAAATCACGTGGTGGTGTACAAAATACAACAAAACGACAATTAAAATAAAATACAAAGATAAAAACACAAAGAATATCTACCAAGCTCGGTATTAAAATTAGCAATGTCTGGGTATGCAGATAAGTTTTCAACAGGCGCCAAACAACACCGTCAGGGATGGCACCTGCCACATCACAGAGGGAGAGAATTCCAATGGCCACAACAATTTCTAATTGTCTAATTTTATTTGGCATCTGACGTGTTTTGGAAACTTTTCTTTCTTCAGGGACTGATAATTTTTTGACAGTGCAGACCTGAATATGACTTCTAGATTCGGAGTCTTCCTAAGTCAAAATCAGTTTTGCCAATGCCAGATAGAGAGGGCTTTCGGCACAAAGACAAAGGGGCAGAGCAACACTCCTATCCGTATGCATAGAGAGTTATGACCAATGGTAGTTTTCCAATTTAGTACTGGAAGTTAAGACTGGTTCCCTTTACTTCTCTCTTATCTCCACGGTAGCACACTTCAGGCAGACATCTATTCTTTTTAAAATGGGAAATTATCAAATGTGTGTCTCTCTATCGGAGGCCCTGGCAGATACAGCTCTGTATGAAAACAAAGGCTACTTGGAAACCAGAAAGCAATATGAATGCGAATGAATAGGACCACAGACATTTTTTACATTAAGGTTATGATGTTTATTATTATTATTATTATTATTATTATTATTATTATTATATTATTATAAAAAACCTTCTTTTCAAAGTTCCCTAAGAAGGGATGCCGCTGTGTGGAAATTGAACTGCTGGGATGGGCCAGATGAGAACCTGTGGTGTACCATTGGGCATACCTTGACAAGCAAATCAACCTTCCAGAACGTCATCAATGTGATTACACAAGCACGCCTTTGAGTAGGTGCATGCGCGTGTCGAAAGCTGCAGAGGGTGTTAAGCAGCGATGACACTGGCTTTCATCATGAGTCGGCTCGTCGTTCGAAACTCGCATGTTCAAAATGCTCACCTTCGTCGCCAGCCTGGATCGATGTATTACGAATTCAATATTAAGTTGGCAATTGACTGCGAGCTTCAGAGCATGTGTAGTAGAGACCCTCCCCCCTAAATTTTCAGTTGTCTACCTACCTCCTAGACTGCTGCAAAAAACTAATTTGGAGCAGCCTCCTCAGCTGCTTCCCTTGTTGCTGTGGCTGCTGCTTCTCTGGCTCCCAGGAGAGGAGGAGGAGGGGAGGAGGAGGAGGGAGGAGGATGAGGAGAGAGAGAGGAGGAGGGGCGGCTCTAGGTCCCATCTTCATACTGACGAAGAACAACGGCAAGTAAACGTCAGACAACATCATTACACCTGACATCATCATGTGAAAGCAACCAATCAGAAAGGGGGCACATGATGTGGCGATGCACGACATCATGCCACACTATGTCACAGCTCCCAAGATGCACCTTGATATCGTGCATGTGCAAAAAACTCATATACATGGGATGAGATTCGTATTAGAGGAGAACTCTTGTCTGAGCTCACATGGATGAATTCTTTATTTCCAAGTAAATAACAAATTCACTCGGGTAAGACTGTCCATCGCTAGCACTGCGATGGCACAGGGTGATGCATTCATGTGAGTGTCTCACACAGGTATCAGGCGATTCTGCAGGTGGTCAGCTGATATTTGAAATACTCAAATGATGCTGTCAGCTGAAGCATCAAGCACTATAGGCTTTGGATGTGATCATAAGGCTCGTAGGGCTGATAAGGGAAATAAAAAGATTGAATCCCTGTGTGACAGCTGTCTTGGGCCAGTGGAGAATTCAAACCCTTGTTGCTAATTGCTGTTAGGCCAGCACTGATGATGTTGTTTGGGTGCCTGCTGAAGACACTTTATATAAACAAGCCTTCCCTGATTGACCTGCCATAGTTTTATTGACTATTTCATTGAATATTTATTTAAATATTGTAATTCCATATTTTGGTTCTTTTTTTTCTTTCTCTTATTGTTCCCTCATGGAATCTTGTTAGGTATCGAGCGATGTATAAATCTGTAAAAAAAATATTTTTTTAAAAAAAGAAGTCTCCAGTTAGGGTAGGAGAGGCCTGTGCTGTCTGCACGACTGCTTGCGGGCCCAAAACAGCTGGCAGGGGTGGCGGGGAGTGATGGACACCTCTGTCAGCTGCCCCCAAGTGCTGCTTGGGTACTTTGGGGGCAGCTGTCAGCCACACTCGCTGGCTAGCCTCTTGGCAAGAGCAGCAAGGGAATATTGCTGCTCTTGCCAAGCGGGTCGCTTATTTTAGGGCTGACCCAGTGTCACAACGTGGATCAATCAAGCCGCGCAACAAACTGTTGGTTCTTATCGTGGCTGCCAACCATGATACGAGCCGATGGTTGCTAACCACCGAGTAGGTTCGCACAACACGACAACCAACCGTTGACCATTGTCAGTGGTTGGTTTGTTGTCATGTCGTGTGAACCCAGTCACTGTGATGTGCCTGGCTCACACAATCCCCCGGCCATGAAAGCATGCTTCAGTCCCATTCTGTAATAACCACCTGTGCTTTGAACAAACCACAGTTTTCCTGCATGAGAGATAACGGGGAAACCGCAGTTGGTTCCAAGCCTCAGACAGAAGCTTTAAACTTCCTCTCCTTATGCCCAGTGGAGGAGGGAAAGGGAGGGCAGAAGGCACAAGTCTGAGGCGCGCCATGGCACGTTCCATGGCACATGGGGAAAAAAGGTCAAATCCCCGCTATGGGTATGCACAAGCCCTTGGTCACAGCTAAAGTAGCCCGTTGGATCCTGATCATTCTCTGCAACCTGGGGCCAAAACATGCCATTCATTTTGTCTTTTAAAAAGATATCAGATTCCAGACATGTTTTTGGTGTGTATTAGGGTAGGGGATGTAATATGGAGGGGGAGGGTTCAACAACCCGCCCGCCCCTCGGAGCTGCAGTTCTATTAAAAAAAAAATCACTCCCAAGCTGCTAGTGAATGGTCAAGGAAGCTGCTATAGCAGGGATGGGGAAAATATGGCCTCCAGATGGGGTTGGACTGCAACTCACATCAGCCCTCACCATTGACTATCTTGGCTAAGGCTGATGGGAGTCCAGACCATTGGGAGATGCCTGTGTTGTATTACAAACTCTATAAAGTATCACCTGTAAGCTGCTCCTGGAGCCTTTTTGGCTGAGGAGTAAGATAAAAATACTTCAAATAAATAAATAAATAAATAAATAATAAATGCAACCTTGCTTCAGGAGTGTGGCATAGAAAGGAAAGGGTTAAATCCTCTCCCTGTGCACCACAGTTCCGATCTGGATTTCCCCATCTTTCCCCCATGGCTGCTACTTAAAAAAGAAAAGGAAAAAAGACAGAAGCTAAGATACACATTCAACATGACGTGTAGGTTGGGATGTTAAATTTTTAACTGGAAAGTGGAATTTTCACAATCAAATCCGTAATCTTTTATGCATATATTGATCTGTTTGTTCATTTATTAACATTAGTCATAGGACACCCTATAACAGAGTTCTTGGCACAGCACACAAGAAATAAATCAAGTACAGTTCAGTAACAATTTAAAACAATGACACCGCAATCCTATGCCTGTCTACTCAGAAGCAAGCCCCATTTGAGTGCAATGAGGCTTACTCCCTGTTAAATGTGTGCTGGATTGGAACCTAAGGCTTCATTCCTATTCCTAGACACACTTGGGAGCAGTCTCATGGAACTCAGTGGAGCTTACTTCTGAGTAGACTCGTCTAGGCTTGCATTGTAAAATATAAGAACAGAAATCTCAGAAAATAAAAACAGCTTAAAGCTAAGATGGATGAAAAGGCCTGGAAAAAAAAAAAAGATCTTTGCTGGGTACTGAAATGACCAAATTCATTGGTTGCAGGCAAGCCTTTTGGGGCTTCTTGGATCCTGGCCAAGTTATTAAAGGTCTGTAATTGTAACAAAAAGAGGAGGGGGGCGTGTGAATGCACTGAGTTAGTCAGAGACCATTCTTTTTTTGCCCTAAAACCTATCCAGAAATACTCAAGAACTGATAGGTTACAAATATCTCCCAGCATTGAATTTATTTAGCTTCATAGGAACTCTCCGTGGTGGTGAACCTATTTTGGGGGAAGAGTCCAGCACCACGAAGAGCTCCTATGAAGCTCCAAATAAAGCCTGCAATGGAAAAGGAGCCCCACTGAAACAGGAGTCATCAGCCTCCCCTGGAAATCATCTTCAGCACCACCATTACCATAATAGCCAATTTTGGTAAGCTGTTAATTCACCGCACTGTGGGATCTGGAATCTTATGTCGATTGTGTCCCATCTTGTGAAAAATGATCAGATATTGCAGCCTCCCCCAACTTTGGCACCCTCCAGATGGGGGATGCTGGGAATTGTAGTCCAACGCATCTTCACCATGCCAGGTTGGAGAAGGCTGAGATACTAATTTGAAGTCAGATATGGCCTTCTCCCACTATGGCTTTAGCATTAGGACTACGTTTTAATTGTGTGGTGTCTCTATACGTGCAATGGAATCGGTCCCAATGGGCTTTATGTTATTTATCTGTATGTTTGGTTATTTATTTCCAGGCATCGGATTATCCCATTGTTCTGTCTCTGGAGAACCACTGCAGCCCCCCGCAGCAGGAGAGGATGGCGGCTCATATGCTAGACATTTTTGGGGATACACTTTTGGTTTCGACACTTGACCATTCTATGCCATCAGAACTACCCTCCCCAGAGGTAAAAACAATTTCCACCCCACCCCCCCTCTTTTTCTTGCGAAAGAACGACATGTTAAAAACCCACAAATCTCTGCCAATGGCGTGTACGTACACATTCCCTGGGGAAATGTCCACCATTTTAGCGGGAAATGGTTCTTTGGAGCTTGGAATTTCTGAGGTGGGGGAAGGAGCGGAAGATGGTGCTCATCCACCATCAATTTCAGTCTTGCTCCAACCTGCCCTGTCCTCTTCCATCCCTTCCTCCCACTACAGTTCTTCCCCTTCATCCTGGAACCTGTACAACAGGAGTGGGAAACCTCAGGCCAGGGGTCTCAATCTGCCCCCCCCCCGAGTTCCCCGAAAGGCCACACCATCTCCCTCCAGACCACTGATTGTCTGGTGGCTCCCCAGCTTTTGTGCCGTCCCCTCTCCCATTCTAAAAGGTTGAAATGCCTCTCCTAAGGCTTAGTTACTGGCAGGCAGAGCATGAAGCTAGAAATGGGCTAGTATTTTGGTATTCTGGCCCCGCCCCTTTTGCTACTGGGCTCTGCTCATCAGCAGAATGCAGCCCCCGAAAGCTCTCCCCAATAGATTAGTCGCCCAGGCTAAAAGAGGTTCTGCACCACTCCTATAAAATGAAGACTGGTGGGTACAAGAAGGTAGCTGGAATAGGTAGTTGTCATAGTGTACACTGGATACTTTAACTTATTATATTTATATCCTGCCTTTTTCTCGCAAGGAACCCAAGGCGGCTTACATAATCCTCCTCCTCCTCCTCCTCTCCATGTTATCCTCACAATAACCCTGTGAGGTAGGTTAGGCTGAGAGTCCGTGACTGGCCCAAAGTCACCCTGTGAGCTTCATGGCCGAGCGGGGACTAGAACCGGATCTCCCAAGCCCCAGTCCAACAGTCTCACCGCTATGCCACGCCGGCTCTCACACTGGTATAGCTTGCACATAGAGAACTTGCTGCTGTGGAAGGTGAATGAGGACTCAGTCCTATGGCTGGTAGACAGAGTCTAGGCTAGGCAGGTGTGAGGAATCCGTCCGGAGGGTGGAATCTGGTGGATTGCCCAGTTTAACTCCTTAGATGCCACCATCACTTGCTGCTTCCCCCAGCGCTGACTCGTGTTCTCCTGAGTCAAGCTGGGGAACTGACTTTTGGGTTCCTTGCGGGCTGCTATTTATGTAAGATATGCCTAAATATACCCCCCAAAATTGCCACGATTTGCATAAATTGCGTTTTTTGAATATATACGCCATTTTTTTTGGCATCTATTAAGGCATTTCCTACATAAACAACGGCCTGCCAGGAACTCGGAAATCCAGTGAGCGGCGCAGCATGCGCCCGCTTTCGGCTCAGCTCCAGTGAGCACGACGACAGCATCCACTGAGCTGGAGGCAGGTCAAGTCCCGCCGAATCACCCAGCACTGGTCTAGGCAGCCCTCGGAGAAATCGGAGTCCCAGAAGCTCCGACCTCGGAAACACACTCCGAGGTTGGATCTGGGACTCTGAATTCAGAGCACCCTCCCTCTGCCCGCCCAACCATCCTGGAAACAAACTGAGCTGGCTGTTGCTCCGAGGTCAGAAGACCAACCTGGGGGCTGGAGGTTTGCGGGTGTTCCCAGGGCGCGGGGAGGGGAGGAGAGAGGCTCCACCGTGATACGTAGTGGCACCTTAGCCTGTCCTCCTTGCGCTCTTGGGTAAACGACTTAGACGGCCCACATCAGCCATCTAAGTGTTTTGCAGGGTGGGAGAACCTTCACCTACGTGCTCATCCCGCCCTCCATCGGATGGATGCCCATAATCCTCTGAGTTCAGAGGGTTACGGGCAACCTCATTGGAGTGTGCTCTTTAGCCACTTTTGTTTTTGTTTTTGCAGTTCTCCTCCCATCTAAAAGGCTGAAATGCTTCTCCTAAGGCTTCGTAACCGGCAGTAAGAGCTTTAAACTACAATATGCTGGTATTTTCGGTATTTGAAGTCACCATCACCATCACCATCACCATCATTATTATTATTTACAGTATTTGTATACCGCTCCATATCTAAGTAGATTCCAGAGTTTGCCTTTGGCCCTGCCCACCATTGGAATGCATCCCTCTTCCTCTCCCCCCCCAGCTTCTCTCACATGGCATCAGCCCTCCTGCTGAAAGAGATTGTGCTCGCCTACCGTGCACAGCTGGTGGTTTACTGTGCTGAACGCACCCACGTTTCTTTCCGCAGGAGCTGAAATGCAAGATCTTGATCAAAAATAAGAAGTCGGAACGCGGGAAGACACCCTTCATCGGAGGGGCGACAGGTGTCGGGGTCAGACAGGAGAAGTTGGAGGCCTCAGCGTCAGAGGACGACATTGACGATGACCCATCAGGGCATTTGCTGAAGAAAGCACTCGCTCGGAAGCCCACGAAAAAGGACAGAAGGACAAGGTGAGCATAGCTCCAGCGCGCCACCTAATGGAGAACAGTGTCGCCTGTCTAAATGCCATGTGCCTAGGAACACAGGAAGCTGCCTGACAGTGAGTCAGAACCCTGGGTCCATCTAGCCCAGTATTGTCAATACTGACTGGCAGCATCTCTCCGGGGTTTCAGGCAGGTGATTTTTCCTGCCCTACCTGGAGATGCAGGCATTGAAACCTGGGGACCTTCTGCGTGCAAAGCTACAAAGGGGATAGGAGTCCTCTCAACCATTAGGCCAGCACATTCTGACACCCTAACCCGTTCCTTAAGACTTTGCATGACCGGGTCACTGCCATACTTCTCCACATATATACACACACACGCACACTTCGCCTCCCACTTTGTTCGGCAGGTAAAACCTGCATTTTTCAGTGTAAGGAGCATCAGCTAGTCATCAATATCCACCAATTATTAGCTGACCATCAGTGTCCAGTGAACAAGGATGTGCAGCCATTCACTGAGCAAAAGGCTGCGGAGGAAGTCCACCTCGGCTCTCTCATGCTGCGGGGCCATGACCCTGTTAACTTTGTTCAACAGCATAAGGTGAAAGTGGCCATGTTGCTGTCCGAACTTGTGATTTTCACCGCTTCCCGGAAGTTTGTCAGCTTTGAAGATTCGAGGGAGAAGCAGAAATTCTATCAAAACAATTCCATCGGGGAAGTGAAAGGCCAGAAGCTCATAAGCAAGAAAGGTAATTTGGAAGATTTATTATCCTAAATAAACATTTGCTACGATACATTTGAAAAAAGGGAATGTGTGGTCCCACCTCCCGTGTCCTCTATTGTCCCAGTTCAGTTTTTTGTTTCAGGGATGGAAGCTTCATGGAGCTTCCCTGTTCACCATGGCGTCACCATTTATTTCAAAGGAGGAATCAGCTCTGTGCTTCTTTCATTGGAACTATAGAGCAACTGTTCTGGCCAGGGATCTTTGTGTGCATCTGAGAATGCTTAGTTGTTTGGACCAGGGATTGCAGGCATGGTCCAGCCACAGTTAAGCACTCTTTCTCCCATTTATTGCATTGGGAGAGAGTTCAGTGTGTGCTTAATTTCCCCATTGAAACCAATGGGATGTAGAAGCCCTTAACTTTGGCTTGAACTTGCTCTACTTTTTTCTTTTTTTAAAAAAGCAGCAACATTTTCTCTCTGTAACCACGTAGCCTTTTTGTTGTGTTTTGTTTTAAAAGCAAAACTGGGATTTCTTCTAGTACACTCTACACTTGATATTCTCTCATCCACAGTTTATTCCTGGCTATGTCAATTTCTACGGCCCCTGGCTATGTGTGTGTGGTTTTTTTTTTTAATGTGTAGCTTTTGAATATGAACACATAAAAGAGATGTAAGGAAATATCCTGGAAAAACACACTCAGGCTTGAATATTGTCTGGTGAATTTGTCACAGACACATGTAACATTTTCTCACCTTTTAAATATTAACAACAACTCACTACTTTTTTTTTTTAAGTTGTGTGCACCATTTCCTATGTGTCTCTCTCGGTAATAAGATCTGAAAAATTTCTCTTTGCAGCTGCTGGCTTTGTCTCTCACACAGTTCGCTTCCTCACAAGAATTTACCCCAAAGGAACTAGGACAGACTCTTCAAATTATGATCCGCAAGCATTCTGGAATGTTGGGTGCCAACTGGGTAGGCCTCTCTATATAATATTGTATCCCATCTATGGCGTAGGACAGTATTTTTAGGTCAGGGCCGGCCCTATGATTAGGCAGATGTGGTGGTCACCTCAGGCAGATGCTGGAAGATGGCTGGAGAAGACAACTGTGCATCACATGACTGTCTCTGCGTCCCCTAAATTAACGTGCTACCTTCAGGTCCAGTGGAAGATGCTCTCCCTTTGTCAGTGTAGAAGAAAGATTCATCTCCCAGTCCAGTCAGCGTTTGTACCTGGAATGGGATTGAGGCACCATTTTGTACTTTGCCTCTGGCAACAGAACGTCTTGGGCCCTTCACTGTTTTAGATATAAGGTTTAGATCTGATAAAAGCTCACAGGGATAAAAATGGACAGGGAGCTGAAATGGATTGTTATACAAGGCTGCCAGAAAGATCTCTCAGGGCCAACTGGCAAATGCTCTGGGACAGCAGAAGCAAAAGGGAAAGAACCAGGGCTGTCCCAAGACATTTTGCTGCCTGAGGAAGAACTTGGTGGTGCCCCCATCAAGTCAAGATGCATAGTACCCAAAGTTGGCCTAGTTATTTTGCCACCTGAGGCAGAAAATCCCACAAGTGCATCTTGCTGGGAGTTAAACCAGAATGATGATGATGACGATGATGATGATGATGATGATGATGATGATTATTTAAATAACTAACAATTTTCTGCCCTTTGATGACACCCAAAATCAGCTGCCTGAGGCAACTGCTTCACTCTGCTTAATGGTAAGCCCAGCCCTGAAAAGAACACTTTGGCCCCTCCATCAGCCAAAGAACAAGAGCCACCAACTGCTGTTCAAACAAGAACACCAACAAGGGAAGATCAGCCTGGTCCAAACTGGATAGAAATACCAGGCTCATGGCTCACCATTTTGTTCTGGCCTTGAAGAACTATCTCCCCCCCCCCCCTTCCTCCATTCCCCTTTCCTTCTGTGTCTTGCCTTTTTAGTTTGTACACCTGATGTCAGGGACTCTCTCTCATCTCTCCATCTGATGTGAGCCTCTTTGGGAGACAATAATTATATGAAAACAAGAGAGAGCTAAGGAGGGCAGTAACAGAGACAGGTAAAGGTGAAACATCTAATTTAATCAGTGAACAAGGACATCGCTGTGGCAAAATGGGGAACTGTTGTTTTAATTAAAGTTCAGATTATATTTATTGCTGGGTTAGCCCGTTCTGATGGTGGTAATTGAGCTTATTCCTGGGCTGTGATTGGTCATGCGGTCGGAGCGGTTTGACAATTGAAGGGAGAGAGAGGCAGTCATGAGTTGGAGATTCAAGGAACAGTTAGGGGAGTTGAGTGGGAAGCTGTGGAGAAAGGCGTGTCCAGTGCCCAGCCCCTGGCTTCCTTTGCAGCCTGGCAATTGAGTCGAATTTGCAGTCAATTACTTTTATTATGCAAACTACAAACAAGCAAGCATTGCTTTCAGGCTACAGACAACATCCTCATGCACCCAGGAAGAGACAGACCTTTCAAGCAAGCTTTGCATAACACAGTGCCTCATTAGGTTTGGGTAGTTCTTAGGTTAGAGCACCATGAAAGCGAGTTGTTATGAAACTGAGACTGGGTTCAGACAACATGAGAACCCACACCCAAGGGTTGAGTATAGGTTGAGTGTGGGTTATTGTTGAACTGTGGGTTGTTGCTGAAACATGGGTTATCGTGTTGTCTGAACCCAGCCGAGATCACAAACCATGGTGAGCAACCCACAGTTCACAACCCAGCAACAAACCATGGGTTCTTTTCATGGGTTGTTTGCGGTTAACAAGCCATGGCTTGTTAGCGCAGCTGGGTTCAGACAACACGATAACCCACATTTCAAGAACTACCCACAGTTCAACAACAACCTACACTCAACCCATACTCAATCCTTGAGTGTGGGTTATTGTGTTGTCTGAACCCAGTCGGACTGTATCTCCTACTAGTGGTCTCACCTGAACCTGCGGGGGGGGGTCGCCTCTCCGCGGCCTTGCCTCTACGCGGTGGCACCCCCCGCCTCATTCTTCCGAGCGGCGTGGAGCATTCTCCGTGCCGCTCGAGCTGCCGGCGCCGGCTGCTCCAGCACGCTGGACCCCCGCACTATGTTTTTAGTGGGGGAAACCAGGGCAACAGGGCTGTTTAAGGATCAGCAGGCCCGCACGAGCCTCGCGCAGATGTGAGCGGGGCCGATTTCAGCCCGCTACGCTCGCACGAGGCGAATCGTCCACCCCTACCAGACTCCTACGGCCTTCCTTCTCAGGCTGAGCAGGCTACCAAGTCCTGTCCTCAAGGTGGGCCTTTCTACCTGGTTACTCCCTGGCTGCAAGTCTCTGTGAGCACTGAGTGAACTTGCTTTGCCCCTCCCTTTTCATCTGACACCTAACTGTTGGGTCTCGTATTTCTACCCCTCCTCCTCCTTGTTGGAGTCTGCGTTCGCACGGGTTCTGAAGGCCTAGCTTGGCTCTCCTCTGAAAGATTAGGTGACAACTGGATTTCCTCCTCCTCCTCCTTGCTATTCTCCCCAGTCTCCTGCTCCTTCAGCCTTGGTGCTTCACCGGCCCCCTTCCACCTCCACCTCCGGCTCAGAATCAGTTCCCGGTCCTCTCAGATGCATCTGCACAGGTGCTGGGCACAATCCTTACAAGGAGTTACATATCTTTGTGTGTGCTGGTTTTATTATTTACTTGGCTTTGGAAGCACACAAAGTATTAATGCTACTGTATAAGGAAATGAAAAACAATGGTTATTTATCTAGTATGGCTTAGTGGAGGTCAATGTCCATATGAAACTGGAGCTGGCAGTTGATACATCAGCAACATAGTTGCCCTGGTATACTTGAGGGTACAAAGTATGGAAGAGAAATACTTCAAGTGGTCAAAGCGGGCTAGTAATAACAGTGTTAGGACATTTAATCAGTGAACAAGGGCGTCAATGTACATTGGTCCAGTTCAGATGTAATGGTAATCCATGGTTTCCAGCTTGGTGGATAGGCACAGTGAGTGTTGGGCCCATGCACCCACCTACCCTCTTTTGTCCACCAGAGGAAGAGATGGGAAGCATCTGCTTTCAGTTTTAAACTAACCACAGTTCCCTATGACATCTGAACTCAGGAAACTGTGGTTTGTTTAAACAATGATTTCAGAACAAGGCAGGTTAGGAAATCACACATTGATCCTACTTTATTCTGTCTAACCATAGTTTGAACAAACCATAATTCCCTGAGTTTGTATGTCACAGGGGAACTGTGGTTTGTTTAAAATCAGAAGCAAAAGCTTTCAGTTTCCCCATGAGAGCAAAAGAGGGGGAGTGCACAAGCCCAATGCTTGCTGCAACTCATTCATGTAGTGGGAAACTATGGTTTCCCATTACATCTGAACTGAGGCACGGTTGTTTAGTATGCTGTTGTCAGAATGGCTCAACATTTTATCTGGCAATGCATTTGCTTCATGCACACCAGTGTTTCCAACATTAGACACTGTTAATGTGTAGATGACATGCACACATGTACATGTATCTTTAAACTCCTGTGCATACATGGGATTTTAATGCATACATATCACCCATACTGAATATGTTTGCTGTACGAAAGGCCAGTGTAAATGCCGCAAACAGGTTTGCCAAATAAAGTTCATAGCTTCCCTTGGAATGACTTCTCACTAGCACTTGAAGCTCAAAGTCAATGCCCAGAGAATTCTGTATGTGCTAGAGACCTTCAGATGATCATTCCTAATTTCACTAGCTTGTTTTTGCATCACAGAGTTTACAGCCAGGTAAGTTTACAATCAAGGTGTTGCATATGTATTTTGGTTAAAGGTATCTTGGTATTTATGCACAGTGGGGGATCAGCAACTGGCAGCCCCTGGGCTAAATCCAACCCCTGACGAATATCAACCGGCCTGCAGGGGAGGCCGGTGACTCCTATTTCGGTGGGGCTTCCTTTTCCATTACAGGCTTTGCAGGTTTTATTTGGAGCTCCATAGGAGCTATCCATGTGCTGGACTCCATCGCCAAAATAGGCTCACCACCATGGATAGTTCTTATGAAGCTCCAAATAACTGCAGTGGCCTGCCAGTGCCAACCCATAGGCAGGAAGTATATGTGAAGTGCTGAGAGCAAGGAATGTTGCCAGCAGTCCGCTTTGGGGGCAGGTAGTAGGAAATTGACTTGCCACCAGGTGGTACCAGAGGAGGTGTACTCCCAACAAGTATGCCACCCCCCCAGAAATAGATCCCCCCACCCCACCTGCTGCCCCCTGTTGATAGGCCCTTTCCCATGCAAGGTGTAACTGAATCACAATAACGATGATTTTGTAACGACTTGGTTCCCATTCTTCATGTTTTTCGCAGAACTGAATGGTCCAGATGGACCTCCAATTCATCAGCTGGATTTCTGGCATAGTAGATTCTGATCTGGCATAGAATTTGGACCATTAATAATAGATAATAAGTATTTAATTGTATTATTTACAGATGTATGAGTATCTTGTTGTGTATGTGACTGTATTTAACATATTGTTACAATTATTGTTAGTTTTTGGGGTTTGTTTATTGCTGAAAAATGCAAATAATAATAATAATAATAATAATAATAATAATTATTATTATTATTTAAAAAACACCTGAATCATAAAATGGAAATTAAAATGAAACCGTGGTCCTAAGCAGTGGCTTCAGGTTTTTGAGGGCCCCTGTGCCACCACATCTTCATCATTGCTGCCACTTGCTTGCTTGACAGGCCGAGAGCCAGGGAGCAGGTAGGCAGCGGCATCTCCTGCTCCTGCTCTTCGCCATCACCATTGTCTGGGCCAGAGCGAGAGGCAGGTGAACAAGCAGGTTGCAAACTTGCAAGCAATGGTGAAGAGGAGGAGCACCATGGCTATCTTTGACACTGGCCCGGATCCCTAAGCATGCTTACTTGAATCCATCAAAATCACAGGACTTACTTCTGACAACATATGTGTAGGATGAGGGAACAATAATGTGTTATTACATATCTTTCTCTTTCAGAAAACTAGCATGTGGTATAAGGCCCTCCTCCAAAAATGCTTTTTTCTTTTTGCCTCCTCTATGCCCCCCTCCTCTATGCCCCCTATGCCCCTCTATGCCCCCTCCATCCCGCAGCTGCACAGGCACACAACACTCTCTTTGAAAGCTATATATTAGAAAGATTGTCTCCTCCCAAATGTACCTGCCTGGACCCTCTTCGGAGGCCCTCCTCCAGGTGCCTCCACCAATGAGGCGAGGCAGGCGGCTGCTAAGGACAGGGCCTTTTCAGTGGCGGGCACCCCAGTTCTGGACTGCCCTCCCAGAGAGGCTCACTTGGCACCTACGTTGTAGCCTTTTTGGCACCAAGTGAAGACCTTTTTATGCTCCCAGACATTTTAGTCCTTCGTTTTTTCTGGTTTTTAAATCTGTTATTGTATTCCTAAATGTTTACACTGCAGCTGGTTTTACTTTGGTTTTATACTGTAGTGCTAACTTTTAAAAGTTTATATTATGTTTTATTGTGTTGTATTTTATGGTATTAATTGTGAACTAACCAGAGAGCTTTGGCTATTTGGTGGTACAGAAATGTAATGAACGGATGAGGGCATAATCCTATGCAACTTTAGATAGAAAAAAGGCCTACATGCTGGGAGTTGTAGGCCTTTTTTCTGTCTAACTTGCATAGGATTGCACCCTGAAATATATAATAATATATATATATATATATATATATTATATCCCACATTTTTTTCCTGCAAGGAACCTAAGGGGCAGCTTACATGATCCTCCTCTCCATTTCATCCTCACAACAACCCTGTGAGGTAGGTTAGGCTGAGAGTCAGTGACTGGCCCAAAGTCACCCAGTGAGCTTCATGGCCAAGTGGGACTAGAACCCACATCTCCTGAGTCCCAGTCCAATGCTCTAACCAATATTCCACACTAGATTGATCGATTGATATAAAGATACATACAAAGATAGACAATAGATAGTGAATAAATAGCTGGCTTCAACCCAGATGTTGCCTTCGTGACAGTGAATGTATTCTTGGGAAAGAACTGGAATTTCTCATTCTCAAATGCTGCAATAGCAATTCTGTTATGCTGGCCTCCCAAACAGATTTCAAGGTCCTCTTTCTGTAGCGCACTGCCTAATATCCCCCTCTTATCTTGTCCCTCACATTGCAACAGGAAAGGTAGAAACAAATTCATTATATGCCATGACGTAATTTGTTTCAACCTGCAGCAGCTGGGGTGGGGGAAACAATTACGTCTCTCTTCGTGCTCTGTGCAACTGTCCTTGCTTTCATTTTCGGTCTTCCTTAATGGCATCTGCGTAATGTATAACAAAAGACAAATTGATCTATTTTATGATATTAACTCCTCCTTGGCACCAAAGCATTGGCTGGATGCATTGTTGGCTGTGGACATGCTCCTG